>CM056053.1:63990824-64590824 GCA_029574335.1 Rana kukunoris | reverse complement strand
TTGTTTATTATTTTCAAAAGGCCTACCAAAATTCTCAGCATCAGGCCCATGATGTTCTTAATCTGGCCCTGGAGGGGGGCCAAGGGTTCTGGCGGGGGACTCAAGAAAATGAGAATCAGGGCTGCTCTGCGCAAATACATATGACATGCTTTTATTTATTTTTAATCTGCCTTTAATATCACTTTTACGTAAAAATATTTCTATGGTACAGTTCAATCTGATTTATCAGTGAATCCAATAAACATCCTAAATCAACAAAACTGTTTCTGATTGTCCATTTTTGTAAGTGATTCTCATATTTGCACCCATAAGTGAACACAACATTGAATCTGATCTTCAATCCCATAAAAGGCATTACAAACTTTCTTATCTAAAGAATTAATTTGAAAAGCTGAGTACTAAAATAATTTCATATGCCATGATTGAGGAATGGAAGGGGGGGTTGGGTTCATTCTCGGACTCCAAACACAACAGTCTTCTTGTCCCATGAAGATTAATGTGAAGTTTTACTCTGGGGATAATGACAGGAGTCTAAATAACATTAAGCCATTACATTAGTGATGTCATGTGAAGCCCAGAAACCCCAAAGTGCTGCTGCATAAACATAGTTGTCAAAGATTTGTTATTTTAAAGCTGAAACTTGTCAGGAACATACATTGGCTCAGGCACCCCATTCCCAAGATGTAGCTTGATTCATGGCTCATGCTTAGACAGAGGAAGTCAACGTCTACTAAAAACCAAACAGGGCAAGAATAAATTCCACAAGAAGTTAGATAAAAAAGGAGGGGTCAAAGAATTTTTACGCTTTGAGTAGATTTCACAGTTTTACTAGTAGAGAGTTAATTACGGGTTGCTTTGGCAGTGAGAAATTTCTCAGGAAATCTACAATGATGCAAAGAGAGACCACACAATAATATATTCTCTAATGCTGTAAGCAATGTGGAAAGTCATGCATCATGCATGGACATGGAGCTCCAACTAAAATGTTTAAGTTTTATGGAGGGGAATGGTTAAATCCTCTGTTTGACTTCATTGCCATTTGTGTTCTTCTTGCAAGCACAACAACAATTAGAAGAACTTTCCCCAAAGTCGGGGAAAAACCGACTGTACCAGTACCGCATAGTTTTTTTAATCTGCAACCTCAAAACACCAAGCAGTACAATCCAGAGATGAAAATTTAAAGAGGTTCTTTAACTCTAGAAACACATTTAATAAAAGTCAGCAGCTACAAATACTGTAGCTGCTGACGTTTAATAAAAGTATGCTTACCTGGCTAGGGATACAGCACCATCCTCATCTGGGCTAGTTCTCCACTAGCCTTTGGGTTCTTGACACCACCATCTTAACTGTGTGCCATTGGCTGTGCTGCTTGTGGCTTCTCAGCTGACTGCCCAATGCGTGCGCCCCATCCACGCTACGCTTTGTGAATGCCACACAGTATTCTGGGACCTGGGATGTGTCCCAGAATACTGCTTGGAAGGAGGGGGAGAGTGGAACTTCCACTTGAATTGTCTAGGCAATCCAAGCTAAAGTTGGAGTGGGTACCTGTCAAAACAACAAAAAAAAGACATGCCAAATGTGGCAGAGGAGAAGGGAGGAGAACTTAAAGTGGAGCTTCCCCTTTTGAGTGAAGTTCTGCTTAAAGTTAGTAGGTTGTAGGATGGAGTTCATGAAACTGAGTTTGATATGGTTTTACACATTCAGCAGCATACTCCTGTTACCAATAAGCAATATAATCCCCCATTGTTTGAATGGCTCAGCATTTCGTTGGATACTAAGATTTCAAGCTGGACATGAACCAGAGAGAGGACCTTTTATTTGCCTTTTTTTTAAAATAGAGCCATTGTTCATTAGGGTAGGGGCATAATAGAGCCACCAGTTTCCTAACCCGTAGGGATTGTTCACACTGGCAGGCTGCACTAAACACATGGACACTGGTGTTCCCTGGGAGGAACAGTGCCAATGCTCCAATCCCAGCACATTGCACAGTTTCTACTTTCTTTGGACTTTATTGTAATTGACCAAGTGACATTTTATTCAGTAATCAGTTCTATTCATTGCAGAATTGTTGTGATATGTTATTTTGCGCCACATGCTATGCTGAAATAAAGTACTCCATGCAGTGCCTTTTTCAACGTTTATCCCTGCAATGCAGTGGTGTGAATTGACTTTAAAAAAAAATAGGAGACGTGCCTTGTCTTTGAGTAAGGCCTGCTCTGGGCAAGGGTAAAAAGGAGGGGGAAATGTTGGGGGAGGGGGAGTTCGCAAGTTTTTAATTGGTAGGGGCAAGTACGTTTGCGGCTACCTCAGATCTCTCATCAAGTGATGGTTATATTGCCGTAACCAATTTACATAACTAGTAAATGTATGAAGAGTAATAGGGGGACAAAGAAAGGGGTGGATGGGAATATGATCTCAGAGGAGATCAAAAAAAAGAAAAGGGGGTTACTATGGCAACTAAACAAATGATCCGAAATTTGTATTTAGTACAAGAAAGGAGAATTTTAATTATTAAAATATCTGAGCATAATTAATACAAAAAGGAATATAAATGTGTTCTTTAAGAGGACAAATCAATGGTCAGAATTGATGTGGTACCATGAACATGAATAACAAACAAGACACACAATAGACAACAAAAATCACAACACTAGTCCGGACGAGGAAGTTCAGTCAACAGTATCTCGACACTGTATTCACACAATTGGTATTATTAGTTTGGATTGGATGAATTAAATTAAATATATAAGTGTTAATCAGGGAAAACAATGTATCACCTGGTTATCGGCCAATCATTACCAAATCAGTGTGATGTCTGTTGGCTGGACTTGGTGTGTGAAGAGAGAGAGAGGTGAGTGGTAGGTAGAAAAGAGAGAGAAATTTTTATCCTTGCTGCAGCAATGTAAGATTCCCAGTCAATCGTGTAATTGCTCATTACATTCAACTCAATTAGCTAGGTCTCGTGAGGGTAATTGGTTCCTGTATAGTCTGATGCTGGTATATGTGGAGACAGATCTGATTGGTGGAGTCAATCCTCAAAATGATGTCAGAATGATATTGTATAAGGATGGGAGCGTTAATGTAAATTCAAAGGTGCTCGTATTGTGGAGCATACGAAATGTCCCTTTATTGTGAGTCAATAATTAAATATTAGGTTGTAACATTCCCATATTTGATGATAATATCATATGAGGCACTAAAGATTACACATCACCGGCAGTACATACAGACGTAATTATTGCAGGTAATGTCCTGTAATGTTTCTCAAAATCATGCATGATATTTAGAAGAAAGTTCTGTACTTTACCAAGGGACTGTTAGTGTCCATCCAAAGGCAGATTGTGTATAGCGCCGTATGTTGGCTGGGTATACTATTGCAGACCTGAGACAGATCCTCGATTGCTTGGCTGGAATAGCAGATGCTATAGGAATTTGTTGCCTGGTCTTAGTATCACTTACAGCACTTATTGGCCATGTACTGCGGTGGTGCTCATGAGTGCAACGGGGCTCCGCGATCAGATGTTAGTCTCCACGCTGTAGTTGAAACTGGCTTCTCCGGCTCTCTCGTCATCGCTCATCTCTCATCTCTTTCAAACACAGATGGTATTGTCGTCATGTGACTAGCGTCGGTGGTGACGTCGGCGCGTTTCGCCGTACCCAATGGCGTAGCTTCTTCCTGGACGGCTCTGGGCAAGGTTGCCCGCACAACCTAGAGTGGCTATTTAATTGATCGATCATAGTTTCAAAACCTCAAAAAGCTAAAGAATTAAAGGGTAGTTTCAAGCGATCACAAGGAGATGAAATTGTCTCAGTTTTTTTTTGTTTTGAACGTTTTTTTTTTTTTTAATTTATAGCCTAGTTTGATAATTGAAATAAGGGTGGCCGATCAAAGATGTGGGTGGTATATTGCTTGGTTCCAGGCAGCCACATATTTGATTTTTGGTCAAATAAATGTGGTTGTAATCACCTGAAAGTTGCCATAATTATGGTTAGCTTTAATTGAGACCATGGCGATAAAGCAACCATTAAGGCATGCACTCTATTTGTACTGTACACATCCTTTAAATGAAGCTAGTTTGAAGTGTGGGGTTTAATTGTTTTTTTTTTATTTTATTTTATCTTGACTACGGTTATTTTAATTAATAAAGAATGCTCTTTTTTGATGCAGACATTACAGATATATTGTATATGTAGATTAATTTATTATTCGTTAGAACAGAACTATCCCCTCCCTGCCTCCAAAAATAAAAGTTTAATTACACCTAAAAGACTCAGAACTGTGTTTCCTTTGATCTAAAAAAATAATAATTTATAAAAGTAGCCAATCTTATTAAACAAAAAATCAAATGCATAATTAGAAACATTTCCCTTATTTCAATTTTTTTTCTTTCTTTGATATAATAAATTAATGGTCTAGTTACTTTCATAACAAACAGGTAAAGTAGTTATAATATCAACAATTACATTTTCTGTTAGCTCAGTAATAAGGAGAATTAAGCAACAAATGTTTTTTCTTAGCTGTGTTATTAACCACTTCAGCCCCGAAAGGATTTACCCACTTCTTGACCAGGTCTTTTTAACTGACAATTGCGTGGTTGTGCGAAGCTCTACCCAAACAAATTTAATGTCCTTTTTTTTCCCCACAATAGCTATTCTTTTGGTGGTATTCGATCACCTCACCATTTTTTTGTGCTGTAAACAAAAAAAGAGCGACAGTTTAAAAAAATATGTACTTTCTGCTTCAAAAGATTTCCAAAAAAATGTAATAAACAAATGTATTTATCAGTTTAGGCCAATATGTATTCTGCTACATATTTTTTGTAAAGAAAATCCCTATAAGCGTATAATGATTGGTTTGCATCTACAAAATAGGACATAGAATTATGGCATTTTTCCTATTAATTTATTTATTACCAGTAATGGCGGATATCAGAGATAGTAGTCTAGTGGGACTGCAACATTGCTGCGGACAGATCCGTCATTTTTTACACTTTTTTGGGAACCAGTGACATTATTACAGTAGTATCATCTTATGTTTATTGTTTTTCTAATTATTCATGCACCTTTTAGTAGTGGCAACAATGTATGGATTACATTTTAATTCATTCATCTCTATGATTATTGTGTACATATGTATCCATGCTTATTTTTTCTTATTAAATATGTGTGTTTATGTACACACGCAGCAATATTTTTGTACACCTTTTATACAAATTTGTTATTTTGGAGGATAGAGTGGTTCTTTAACATATGTATGTATCAATCATGTTGTGTAGCTGTTGAGACCATCTAATGAGTACCTGCTGATGTGTGGGCGGCCATATATACAGTAAGCTTCAGCATTCAGTTTAGTCTTTCTAATGCTTAAGCACAGATCAGATTTGTGAAACGCGTCTACGTGACTTATACCTGGTGTCCCTGATGTATTTTGACCATCTGCAATAAAAGGCACTATTTGGAAACTTTGGATGTGCAGCCATTTCTTCTTTTTCTCAAGTTTTTACGGAAGAGGGCTGGGGCTAGCATACACCTGCATACACCTGGAGCAGCGGATTCCTTTTCTTTTAACATTATTACAGTAATCAGTGCTAGAAATATGCACGGTTATTGTACTAATGACACTGGCAGGAAGGGGTTAACATCAGGGGCGATCAAGGGGTTAAATGGGTTCCCTGTTTGTATTTTCTAATTGTATTGGGGACTGTGTGACTGGGGAAACACACAGATCCACCTTCCTGCTTAGCAGAAAGACAGGATCTGTGTGATCTCCCCTGTCAGAACAGAGATCTGCCATGTTTACACAGGCAGATCCCCATTATGTCACTGCAGGGAAGGATCGCGGGTGACCGGTGGACAAGGAGTCTACCAGACCCACTGACTGGCTCCCCCACTAGCCAATGGCAGTGCGTGCCTCCAGCAGCACACATGCCCACAAAAGCGAGTTCCCGAGCCGCCATACACCTGGATCGTGCCACCTTGCTGCCGTATAATGACAACCGCTATTTGGCAAGCGGTTGAAGTAGATGTAATCCCAATCATCTAGCTCAGGTTCACACTGGGCTGTGGGAATGAAGCCATGTGATTTTAGGCTGCAGGCTGGCTGCAGAACCCTGCATAACCAACCTGCACAGAAACCTGCACAGATGTCAATGTAAATTGCAGCCTGAAATTGCAAAAAGCAGTACAGAAACTACTTTTTGAAATTGGTGCAGCGCTGCAGATGCAGCGTCGCACCGATTAGGACAGTGCCATTGCCAGCGAACGCTGCCAATTTGACATGTCAAATCGTACCAATGGGAACCAGGGCTAAAAGCTCTAAAATGTTAATGTTATTTAAAATGTAATTTTCTATTTTTAAATACCGGGTGATCCTTTGTTCAGGCAATCCCTTCGATAAGGTGACAATATTCTGTCTCTTTCTCCCTTTGTGCTCATGTGTTGTCATCTTGTCACATGGTTTTAGAAGAAGAATAAAAAGGCTGATTACTAGAGGGGTAGATCTTCATCACCCAGTAGTCAATATTTGCTCTAATTATCCATGTGAGAAGAAAATTCCTGTTCACTTTAAATATCCAGTCATGACATTTGCTTTTTACATCATTGAATAACTGAAGTGAATATTAACTAAATTTATTATTAACAATTTTATTATTATGATTATTATTATTATTACTTTTATTAGTAAATCAACCTTAATAGGAGGCCTTTTAACACATATTACACAGAAATGTTCTACTGTGAGGAGGGCAATATGAACCTTTACCTACAAGTGGTAAAGTACCGTACTTACTTTCTAAGTCCTGAGTATATCACAATTCTTTCCCTCTCTGACAATATACAAAAATAAATTATAATAATAATAGTTCCATGCCAATTCTCACAATTCTCATAATTTTTAATCTCCTTATTGTCGTGTCATGTTATCCTAATTCTCTCAGTTGTGTAATACCCTAGCAATGTCTGCCACCTGATACAAAAAAAATGGAATAGCTGTCCCACCTAAATCCATACAAGTGGTTACACAATACACCTATCGTATTTTCTGGCGTATAAGACGACCTTTTGCATCTAAAATAATGCCCCAAAAGTTGGGGGTCGCCTTATACGCCGGGTATCTGTGTGTACCCGGCTTGTACCTGTGTGTACCTTGGCCTTGGATGTGAGGACATCCATGATAGGCGGAACACTGAACAGAGGCTCTGCTGGGAGAATTAGTGTTCCGCCTATCACAGGACAGCACAGGAGGAGTGGCATTTGAATAATTGATGGCCGCCGTCTGTACTCTGCAAACAGGAGAAGGTAGGGAGATCATCGAGGCAGGGAATGGAATGGTGCAGCAAGGCATGTAATAATTGCACAGTGAGGCATGTAATAATGGCACAGCGAGGCATGTAATAATTGCACAGTGAGGCGTGTAATAATGGCACAGTGAGGCATATAATAATGGCAAAGTGAGGCATGTAAGAATGGCACAGTGAGGCATGTATAATGGCACAGTGAGGCCTGTATAATGGCACAGTGAGGGGTCGTCTTATATGGTGAGTATATCCCAAAACCAACATTTTAGCTGGAAAATTAGGGTCTTATACGCCGGCAAATACGGTACCTGTAGCATCTACTACTGACAGTGACAGTAGAGTCTTTTCTTTCACAGGGTTGTTTGGTATAGAGATCCTGAACCCTGGCGTGTTCCACCTACAGTGATATCAGATACCACCAGAGGCTCATGTCTCTTTTTCTGAAAAATATGGAGTATTTTTATGTGAATGTGTAGTTTGGTGCAAGCAGGGAGAGGAGCTATCCTACATCTAGCCATTAACAGAAGATAGCAGAAGCCCATTCACTCCTCTGCACCTTAATGCTCACTATGTTCTTTTTTACTGTGTTTCCCTGAAAATAAGACCTACCCCCAAAATAAGACCTAGCATTATTTTCCAGGAGGGCTGCAATATAAGCCCTACCCCAAAAATAAGCCCTAGTTTAAAATTCTTGTAAAAACCTATAATCCACTCTAATACAGTAGTATATAATGTACAGTATGTGTGTTTCTGTAACATAATTGCTGGAAAGAGAGCTCCAGCGGGTCACAGAAGCGCAGAGCGTCACTATAACCAAGGTATATGGCATAATTATATTACAATTATATTACATTATAGAAACACACACATTGTACAGTATATACTACTGTAATAGAGTAAATCATATGGTTTCTCAAGCATTTTAAATCAGTTCACATATTACATGGTAAGACCTATCCCGAAAATAAGCCCTACTGTGTCTTTTGTTGCCAAAATTAATATAAGACCCAGGCTTATTTTTGGGGGGAAACACGATATGTTGTAATTTATCTATTTATTTGCCACTGTTTTGAAGCAGTTTGGAAAGGTTTTTTTTTTTTTGTATAAACTGTGTCCCCAAGAAAAGGCAATCAGAAAATGCAATAAAATGTATCAAAAAACACATAAAACCCAACAAAGAAATTCACGGAGAACTGAGCTAAAAAAAAATGCATGTATTTTTTAAGGGCAAAAGAATTTGCCTGTCCCAACTATTTCTAAAAATAAACAATAGATTATTTCACTGTGTTCTCAACCAGCTCCAACTGGATACACTTTGGACAGATCCAGCAGAAGCTTTCCTTTAATAAACACTTAAAAAAACAGTACTAAGTGTCCCCAATACAATTTACCTCCAGCAACAAGCCCGAGTTGAACAAAAAGGAATTTTAACTTTGCCATTGACAAAACTTTTTATGTATCCTGGTGTATATACTTTACAGATTAATCACTAGATACCCGCCCGCCGTCAAATGACGGCGGGCGGGATACACTATGTTCCTGACAGGACGTCATATGTAGTCCTGTCACTTTAAGCTGCTAGGGGCGCGCGCACCCGTCGCATCACTTAGAACACTGTGCGTGTGCCGGGCACATACGATTGCCTACAATTGAGCTGGGACGTGGAGCTCTGTGTGTGTCAGGGAGAGAGGAGACCGATGCTGTGTCCCTTGTACATAGGGACACAATCGGTCACCTCCCCCAGTCAGTCCCCTCCCCCCACCATTAGAACACAATGTAGGAGAAACATTTAACCCCTTCCCTGCCCCCTAGTGGTTAACCCCTTCCCTGCCAGTTACATTTATACAGTAATCAATGCATATTTATAGCATTGTTCACTGTATAAATGTACATGGTCCCAAAAATGTGTCAAAAGTGTCCGATGTGTCCGCTATAATGTCCCAGTCCCGAAAAAAAATCGCAGATTGCCGCCATTTCTAGTAAAAAATAAATAAATAAATAAATCATAATTATGTCCCCTATTTTGTAGGCAATATAACTTTTGCGCAAACCAGTCACTATATGGTTATTGCGATTTTCAAAATGGGGATTCCAGGCACCTGTACTTGCCTATTACACCTCTGTGCATGTCTACCCTGGGTTGCAAAGTTCACAGCACTGTATCTTTTCAGCCATTAGATGAATAATTGTATGTACAAGAGTGCACTTATCTGGGAAGCAACACATTAGCAGTTGGAAAGGTACAGATGTGAACAGTTTCCTCTGAATTTAACTCTGATAGCTGTCCCGCGGTGTGTATAAATAATGATTGGAAACATTTTGTTATTAGTACAGAAATGGACTGGGACCATTTGATGCTTTTTTTTTTAATAATTCACTGTAATGTGCATATTCATGCTTAATATAATTTTTTTTCTTAGCTTTCTAATTCCTGATCTAAGCATTATAATGATGAGTAGGCAATCGTAAATCTCTCCCTGCCTCTACAAGCAAGCAGGCCACTTAACTTGACCTGGAAAGGCTTAAGCCCCTCATTAAACTTGGTAGCTCAGATGGTTGAAATAATTGGATGCTAGCCAGAGGGCATCTATTTAGTCTATAATTAGGTCATTTCATTTTCTTCCCTTTCAGCGAGTGTGCTTATAAATTAATTTAAAATCCTGCTGTGAAATGAAAAAATACAAATAAATATAGCGTAGGCTACAAATCCTTTTTCCAAGTGCCTATTGAAAAATATCTTCTGCCTCCATTATTGTTCAGAGTAATGCATGCAGCGGCATTGGAGGTACACACTGCTGCTCTGCTGGATGGTTATTAATGCTCATACCTGCTGTATGGTATCCTATTGATTGTCAGCAGTTACCGTTTCCCAGAGATAACAGGAGCGGAGAGTCAAGAAGATGCTGTAAAAACCATATAGGCAGAAATGTTATTTTATATAGAAAAGTGTTGGATAGTATTGGCTCTTTTCTTGATCAAGTCTTTAAACATAAATATTTTAACTGCAGACTACCTTTAGAGTTACAAGATATAGGTAGAGCTACCTTAACACATGCCATTTTCATTATATACAATATACTGTATATATAATATATATATGAATCTGTTGGGCTATAAGCAGGGCCGGATTTGCTCTCCCAGCCGTCCTAAGGCCAGATTCCGCAATGAACCCCCTCCCCACCAACAGAACCACCCCACCCAACCCCCCCCCCCCCTCAAATCAACGGAGAATGGCAACCGGATGGCAGGAGCGCGGTTAGTTCAAATATTATTTGTTTATTTTTTTATTTTACTTTTTTATCACTTTTTTTTGTAGCTTGTCGTTTACTTTTTTATTTTGGTATAATTTTCTTATTATTTTTTATATGATTTTTCTTATTCTTTACTTACTTTTTTATTTTAATATTTTATTATTTCTTATTTATTTTTAGCATTTTTTGTCCACTTTATTGCTATCACACAGGAGAAAACAATTGGATGTGATAGCAATTGGATGTGACAGGTTCTCTTTATTGACCCTGTCACCTCCAAAACAGGAGTCCTAGCACTGCTAGAACTCCTGTCACAGCTGATATGGGAAGAGCACAGCTCGCCCCTCTCACTGTGTACATCGGCGGCAGAGACAGGAGACAGGAGATAAACTCGGCGGTCTGGGGGAGGACAGAGTCCCGAAAACAGAGCCAGTAGAGAGATGTATGTGGGGGAGGGGGGGACAGACGGATGGCAGCACACATTTTACAAGTGATTGCGGCAGCATCAAGTGAGCGGATTCCAGAAAGCAACTTACCGCCCTTAACTAGCCGCTGGGGGACTCCATGCTGCTGCTGCCGCCCCTCTGCACCCTGCCGCCCCGAGGACCGGCCTTGGTGGCCTTGTGGAAAATCCAGGCCTGGCTATAAGTAAGGGCATTGCTAATACCAACTTATTTTATGTCTTGTTTTTAAAAATTAAAAGTAACGTAAAGTCTTAGGCCTCGTACACACGAGGCAATCCATTTGTTCAAATCGGTCGGACCGACCGATTTGAACAAATCTGTCTGCTGGGATTTTGGTTTGCTCGCGTGTACACACGAGCAAACCAAAATCCCCGCCAGCAGACAGCGCGCTGACGTGTCGGTGACGTGGCGGTGACGTTGACGCCGCCACGTCACCGCACCAGGAAGTAAAACACTTCCGCGCATGCGTCAAAATCATTCGGCGCGTGTGCGAGCAGATATGTCTGCTGGTTAGCGTACTAACCAGCAGACATGTCGGGCGGACGGGTTCCCAGCCGACAGATTTCAAAGCATGCTTTGAAATCTGTCGGCTGGCCAAATCCGTCTGTTTGCCCGTACACACGATCGAATCTGTCTGCTGAAACGGTCTAGCAGACCGTTTCCAGCAGACAGATTTACTCGTGTGTACGAGGCCTTACAGCTTGATAAAAAAACAGAATGATGAGTGCAGTTCCAGCAGGTTGGACACAGGATAGTAAGTGGTTCAGGACATTAGGACATGGTTAACACCATTCCACAGGATGGGAATAAGCTGGAAGTCAATAATAGCTGTTAAAAAATGGGAATTCAAAGTCAAAATGTATGGCAGAATCATAGATGTGGGTGAAACAAGGATAAGAATAAAATGATCTGAGTAAACCTAAAGCTTATGCCACGTACACATGATCATTTTTCGGCATGTAAAAAATAAAGTTTTCAACAAATGTTTTTTTTTTTAAATGGTCGTGTGTGGGCTTCACATTATTTTTCGGGTTTTGAAAAACGACAAAAAAAAATCGAACATGCTGCATTTTTTAACAACGTTTTTAAACTATGTCGTTTTTCGGGTTGTAAAAAATGGTCGTGTGTGGACTAAAACAACGTTAAAAACCCGCGCATGCTCAGAAGCAAGTTATAAGACGGGAGCGCTCGTTCTGGTAAAACTACCGTTCCAAATGAAGTAAGCACATTCATCACACTCTAACAGACTGAAAAGTGCGAATCGTCTTTTACTAATACAAAATCAGCTAAAGAGTGACGTAATCCGAATGGAACTTCCCCTTTATAGTTCTGTCGTACGTGTTTTACGTCATCGCGCTTTGCTAGAGCATTTTTTTTTAAACAACCGTGTGGGGGCAACGTCGTTTTAATGATGAAGATGCAAAAAAAATTGTTTTTTCTACATGCTGAAAAACGTAGTTTTTTAAAAACCGAAAAATGATCGCGTGTATCTGACTTTTCTGTGGCTTTTGCTCTGAATGAGCGTTGCCCGTGAACTTGGTATGCATATACACGGAAGGGCTTTTTCAGCCAACTTTCACCAAATCATGTGGTTTTTCAGCTCTTTACCGTCACCCTTTGTGCAACTTCTGCTATTGTTGTTTGATCTTCAGCATTGGTTCTGAGGATGCGTGTTTGTGTATTGGACTTCAGCCCGATGTACTTGTGTACACACGATCGGATTAGCCTCCATCGGACATTCATTGCCGAAAAGTTTGAGAGCATTTGTCCGATAAAAAAGCGAAAACATTTGTCCGATGGAGCATATACACACGGCCGGATTGTCCGATCAAACAGGTCTGTCGGACATTTGTTGTCAAAAAGTCAGATCGTGTGTATGGCCCTTAAGAGAGTTGCACTCATTATCCAGTACAATGGGCACCCAGAGTGTGCTGGATAAAACAAATATATGTTTCTAACATAGGATTCCACGTTGTTCCTCCTATATTATTCCATAATTTGGCATTCATTTCTTTGTAATGATAAAATGCTTCTTGAGTCTTCCACAATCCCCTTATCTTGGAATAATTTTAGTGAATTCCCGGAAAGCTTTCTGTATTTTTCTATTACAAAGTAGAGTGAGGGGAGATCCTCTCTAGTCATTTGTGATTGGGAAGACGCAATTCGTTTCTCAATATGAATCTTAATGGACTCCAATAATCTCATGCACAACAACATTTAGACTAGGTCAGGAAGGGGCAGCACTGTAAGCCAATCAGGGTTTACTGCAATACACAGTGCTACAAGTTTAACACATGGATAAAAAGTGGAAAAAAACTGTGCTAAACCAAAAAGAGAGAAAAAGAGCTGCCAGCACACAAACAAACAAAGTAAATGGAAAGTGAAGTCCAGGGTATGTAGTTCTGGAAACACAGGAGAACAGTATGAAAGATCCAAGGCTCAAGGACACATCACTACTCCACTGGAACTGAAGTACACTAGTAGCAATCGTGACGGGGTTCCCCGTAGTAGATGGGCCTTCTGAGGAAGTTGTATGCCATTACCTGTCTGCCTACATGCTCATTCTAACAGTGGAGGGCCCCTCAACTAGCTGTACATAACTTGTCCAGCTATTCCTGAATCTTCAGGTCTTGCTTCTCTGAGTTCCTGAGAAAGAGAAGTAGAGGCATTTATTTTCCCTGGGTGGTGTCCAGGAACCCAGAACTTTATAGAAGACAGAGTTTAAGGGTTCCTGCACCTGCATTTGAGCATAGTGAGGAAATGGGTCATAGCAGTTTTGATTAAAAACTTTAAACAGGTCCCCTAAGAAACTTTTATTGTAGTTAGGAAAAAATAAGTAATGGTTGGTTTCACAATATTTTTTTTTTAAATCATCTGGTTGTAGATATGCTCCGACCAATCAAGATGGTGCTAGACACATGACTGGCAATTGCTTAATTTCCTGCCCAAACCAATTGCTGTATTAAATAAAGAGAACCCCCTACTAAGGCTAAATTATACAATAAATGAGCTGCTCCCCTCAAAGTGCAAGGTGCTGACTAAGGTTGGATACCATGAACAGTTAAGGGCAAGCCGCTTCCTGACGACGTCATTACGACAAAATGTACGTCGAGGCGCATCCCTGGTCATGTTCTCATTTCCGGCCACTTCCAGTTTCAGCATTCCCAGGAACGCACAGCGATCATAACACAGTGCGAGAAAGACGGCTGCTTTCCAAACCTACCTGGTATTTTATGTGGTTTCCTCCAGTGCCGAGGCAAGGCACTTTTAAGATAAGAGGTCACTTGGCTTGCTGTTTTTTAATAAAATGGAATTCTGCTATGGTCCTGCTTCTCCCTATTTTTTTCTAAACTTTGAAGTGGAGCATTTTCCCAGGCTTATCCCTTTGGTGTCCATCAGCACAAACCACAATACCTAAAACAGTTAAAGCTCCACCTGACCTGTCTTTTTTTTATTCCACAAAGATTTTATTGAGAAAAACATGAGGTCAACAATATACATCAAAAAAATCCATGGACAAATGGTATAAGAGTACAAAGATAGGTCTATAGCTTAATACAGACAATAGGAACACAGGTTTAGATCACCTGGGAAGAGCCCCAGACAAATATTATTTTAACATTTAGCGGTAATAACTGAATACCACGAGTGTGAACCATCTATATGGAAGATCTACAAGGTCCGTATACTCTCCTGCTAGCCCTGCTTCTTGTTAGCAGCACCCAGTCCCTTATTTTGCACATAAATCTTCCCACCTGGTAACTGATGAATGAGGGAGTGGGCGCAAAGGCCCACCCTCCCATCCAACGTTGGTAAAAAAGAGGTCAAACAAAAAAAAGGCTCACAGGAAAAGAGAAAGAAAAGAGCGAGAGGGGAGAGAGAGAGAGAGAGAGAGAGAGAGAGAGAGGGGAAAAAAAGGGGGGGGAATGGCAACTCATAACCTAATGGGGGGTAAGTGGGGGGTCCATTACCCTCGCCGTCCACATTCTATTGGCAGATATACAGGTCAACGGTACGTAAGAAAAGCACACTTCAGTCAAGCATTTTGCTAAATCTAGATCAGTTCGGGTTCTGCGTAAGAGCTTGGTAGTCTGCTGAGTCTCGGAATTCGAACCACTCACTCCAAATTAAAGTGAACTTTGTAATGTCATCTCGGGCAGTATGTATCAGTTCCTCCATCGCTGCAATCCGGTCAACGCGCGCCACCCACTCTTTTACAGTCGGTGGTACCGATGAAAACTCCAGGGGTAGCGAAGAGACCGCCGTTGTCACGTCATGTACCTTTTGCCAATATGGTTGAATTAGTGGGCATTCCCACCAAACGTGAAGGAAAGTGCCTTGAGCTCGTCCACATCTCCAGCATTGATCTGACACTGTAGGGCAGAATTTGTGTACTACATACGGCGTCCTATACCACCGTGTCCTAATCTTGTAGCTATTTACCTGTATGCCCACATTCAATGAGCCCTTGAAGATGAACCAGTTGACCCTTTCCCATTCCTTCTCCTGAATCGGTCTATTCAGCCTGGTCTCCCAAAAGGCCTGCTCCGCCTGCATAGGAGCAAAGGGCCCTCTAAACATGGAAGCATACATGATCGAAATCACATGCCTTTGAGGTGACGTGTTTAAGCATAGCGATTCAAGGGTCGTGGGCGATTTTGTAAAAGACCCTCTGACCTTCGGGTCATTCAGGAAGTGCCTCACTTGGAAATAAGCAAACAAAGGAAATTTCTTGGTCAGAGACAACTTCTCGAGATCACTCAGGGATAAGAATCTATCCCCAGAGAAGAAATGTTTGGCCAGAATCTCATCGTGCGGCCACTCGTGCCTCAAAAATCCCCCATCCTGCCCTGGAACGAAATCCGGATTGCCCCTAAGCGGAGTCAATCCGCAATCCGTTGTTGAAACCCCGAACCTATCACAAGCCTTTGTGAATGCCAACAAGGTAGCTCCTATTAGTGGATGAGACAAGACGTTAGATCTCCAATTCCTCCTAGAGATCCAGGGTACTTTCCCCAGGTCTACTCCCGTCATCTGGTTTTCTAAGTGAACCCAGCCTTTACAACGGGCGTGGACTCGCCAGTCCACTACCCGCGTGAGATGTGTCGCCCAATAATACCTTTGTAAGTCTGGGAGGCCAATCCCTCCCTCTGCTTTAGGCAGGACCAGCTTCGTCCAGCTAATTCTGGGTGCTTTGGACCCCCACAGGAACTTCCTACATATCTTTTTGTAGGTGGCAAAGAAGGAGGGTGGAAGGGCGATTGGAATCGTCTGTAGCTTATATAGCATCCAGGGCAGGACCGTCATTTTCAAGATGGCGGCCCTACCGAACCACGAAATGGTGGGAGAATCCCATTGCAGTAAATCTTGTTGTACTGCCTTCAGCTCAGGCAAAAAATTCTTCTCATAAAGGTCCGATAGCTTACCCGGGAGCCTGATACCCAGGTAAGTAATATCATCAGTCTTCCATCGAAAGGGGAAGCTCTTCTGGCACTGGAGAACTAGCGACGAAGGTAGGGAGATATTCAGGGCATATGACTTGGAAAAGTTAATCTTAAGGTGCGAAATACATCGGAATTGTTGGAACACTTGTAAGAGATTAGGCAAGGATATCAAGGGAGAGGAGAGAAAAAGCAAAATATCATCGGCGAAGGCCGCAATCTTGTATTCCTTTTGAAAATTTTTAAACCCTGGAAAAGCATTTGTAGTATTGTGCCGTCAGGCCATCTGGTCCCGGGCTCTTGCCCGGCTTGGTGGATTTTAAGGCTTCTATCCATTCCTCCGAAGATAGTGGCAACTCTAAGGCTTGCTGTTCCTCCACAGATAGCGCCCGAGGGCTCTATCTGTGCAAGAAATCCTTTATCAGGGATTCCCTAATAACCGACGGGCCTACTCCTTCCTCCTTTGACCTAATATTATACAATGTGTTATAGTATTCCCGAAATTGACGCGCAATATCTTCCGACTTAGTATGAATTTGCCCTTGTTTATCTTTTATATGATGGATAGTGGAAGCGAGGACACGTTTCTGCGTGAACCGAGCCAGAAGTCTTCCTGGTTTGTTTCCCTGTTCAAAAAATAGTTTTTGTAAAGTTCATTACGCAGAAGTGTCCTAGTCTCTGCTAATTCCGCCGCTACCTCCAGCGCCATAAAACCTTTATATTTTGTTTCCAGACTAGAAATTTTGTTGGTGAGTTCCTGAATAAGGGCCAGGTATTCCCTTTTCCTTCTCGCCGCTATGGACAGTAGGTGTTCCCGTACCACACATTTATGTGCCTCCCATTGGACCATGGGTGACACATCCGGCGTATCATTGTGCAGGAAGTAATCCCCAATGACTTGCTTAAGGAAATTAACATCTGCTAAGTCCGTAAGGAGGGAGGCGTCAAGCCTTCAGACTTTCGTGAAGGATTCTCTCTGCGGGAATCGTAAGGTAAGAGTTACTGGGTGATGGTCGGATAATACCAAATTTTCAATTGTCGCATCGTGGAGGTACGAGAGATCGCTTTGGGAGAGGAAAATATAATCAAGCCTTGAGTACTGTTGGTGTGGAGATGAGAAGAATGTGTAGTCCTTCCCTCTGGGGTTCAGGGTGCGCCACGAGTCATGTAGTGCCAGCGAGGCAAGTCCTAATTTAGCTTGTCGCAAGGCCGAGAAAGGGAGGGACGAGGTACCTGTGGACGTGTCTAGATTCGGATCAAGGGCCATGTTGAAGTCCCCTCTGAGAATTAAAAGGGCAGATTTGAAAGAGGTAAGTTTCGTGAGCGTATCCCTCAGAAAAAAAACCTGTTTGGAGTTAGGGCAGTACACGGTAGCAAGCGTCACCGGTCTATCTTTCCAGGGCCCCTTAATCACTTCAATACCCAGCCATAGACAATTGACGGCCTGGGATGGGATTTACCATCCTAAGTGGCCGTCAATTGACGGCCTGGGTATTGCAGGCGAATATCTGGATGATGCCTGCAGCCAGAGGCATCATCCAGATATCCTCTTCTTCAGCCGGCGATTCTGCACAAAGTAAGAACGATCATAGCGGCGGTTCCGCCGCTTGATCGTTCTTACAGGCCGCGGGAGGGGACATCCCCCCCCTCCCGCCGCCATCCGGTGCTTCTCCGGGCTTACCTGTACCTTCGGGTGCCCGGAGAACGAATCGTCGGCGGCGGCAGGAAGCATAGAGATGACTGGTGACCAGATGGTCACCAGTCATCTCTATGACCGTCGGAGGACCCGGGCGCGATCTGATGACGTCACGCCCGGGTCCCCGTATGTAAACAAAGCCGCGATTGCGGCTGTAAGTCACCATTCATGAGATCGGTGAATTTTTTTTCACCGATCTCATGGTTTCCAGCCTGGAGGTGAGATGTGAGGTCTTATTGACCCCACATCTCTCCATAAAGAGGACCTGTCACACACATTTCCTATTACAAGGGATGTTTACATTCCTTGTAATAGGAATAAAAGTGGAAAAAAAAAAAAAAATGAAAAAAAGTGTAAAAATAAATAAAATATAAGTAAAAAAAAATAATAAAAGATAAAAAAAAAATGAAAACGCCCCTGTCCCCAATAGCTCGCGTGCAGAAGCGAACGCACACGCAAGTCCCGCCGACATATGTAAACGCCGTTTAAACCACACATGTGAGGTATCGCCGCGTGCGTTAGAGTGCCAGCAACTAATCTAGCACTAGATCTCCTCTGTAAATCTAAACTGTAACCTGTAAAAAATAAATAAAGCGTTGCCTATGGAGATTTTTAAGTACCGAAGTTTGGCGCCATTCCATGAGTGTGCGCATAATTAAAGCGTGACATGTTGGGTCTCTATTTACTCGGTGTAACATAATCTTTCACATAATACAAAAAAAATTGGCTAACTTTAGTGTTTTGTTATTTTTTTAATTCATAAAACAATTTTTTTTACAAAAAAAAGCGTTTGAAAAATAATTGCGTAAATACCGTGCAAGATAAAACTTTGGAATGACCGTCATTTTATTCCCTAGAGTGTCTGCTAAAAAAAACATATATAATGTTTGGGGGTACTGTGTAATTTTCTAGCAAAAGAATGATGATTATTACATGTAGGAGAGAAGTGTCAGAATAGGCCCGGTATGGAGGTGGTATAAAAGCCTAGTATTGAAGCGGTTAAGGAAGAGGAATCTGCCTCCTGGATCTACCATCTGATCTGTCAGGCGAAAGGCCAGCGATTTTGCGTGCAAGATCGCTACCCCTTTTGTCTTGGAATCAGCACAAGTTGCATGGAAAGCTTCGGGGTACCATTTGTTGGTTAGACGCTGAATGTTTTTAGACTTGAAGTGAGTTTCTTGGAAAAAGACGACATGTGCCTTGTGTCTACGTGCTACTGCTAAAAAACTGGAGCGTTTCTCAGGGAGATTTAGGCCCTTGGCGTTGACCGATAAAACCTTGAGCGATAGAGGAGCTGAGGACTGTAATATGGAAGCCATGAGTATTAAGAGAAAAATCTAAACCTGTTAAATATCGTAGTAGACGGAGAGGGCAGGAGGCAGGGAGTGGGGGGAAGAAGAAGAAGAAGGAAGAAAAAAAAATTATATATATATATATATATATATATATATATATATGACGAAACCCCCTAATAAGGGGTCACCAAAAACGATCCAGAGGTAGTCCAAGTCCGGCTGGGCTACCTATGAAGTATTGTACCGGGAAGGACAAGGGGTCCAGCCTCTCTTGAGGTGGGGATGTAGACCTGTATCCACAAGTATTAACCCATCCCCCCGCCCAGACCCCCCAGACTAAAGAAGATTATGCTTTATCTAAGAAACCCTCTAGCATATAAAAGGTGTGTTGAAGGTTTGCACCCTACGTGACCGTATGCCACCAGGAGGAGAGGCCCTCTATATCCCCATCTCTCCAACCCCTAACCATAAGGCGGAAAAAGAGTACATCAATTTCCATTGTCCCACAGTCCCATGCTTCCGCTCCCCCGGAAGCATGGGATGGTACTTACCATTGCGCCCCGCCCCCCCTCCCAGAGGAACCCAGGGGTGGGATGCTTCCGCCATACACACAGACCCCCACCAAGACCCCGTTTGAGTGAGAGTATTAACATACCAAGACTCATATATAACAATCAATATAATACAAAACATAACAATTGGAAAAAAGAAAAAGCTCAAACATTAACCTTTAGGAGGAAGCAATGTGTCCTGATCTGCAGTGGATCCCAAACTTAACCTCACAGGCCTATTTCCCATCTAGGGAACCCCAGGTAAGCAAAGCGCATTAAAATGTTTCGTGCCCCCGGGAGACTCCACTAGTTATAGAACTTCTGCGGCAAAATCAGAAACCCCACATTGGCAATCCTGAGCCCGCAAGGGCATTGTCCGTTTACCTTCACTGGGGTTTTTCACCCCTACCCATTTTGAAGCCCTGAGGGCCCCATCCAGCCACTACCTTAAGCATCAAAAGAACAAGCTTAGGAGGCAGCCTAGCCCAATAACAGTAATTTACCCCCACATCAGAACAAGAACCTCCCCCCCTCATCTATCTTAAGCCCAGAACTCTGGTAATCAAGGCAGAGCCCAGTCCCCCCAAGTATGGGGATGGGTAAGGGTAATGGTGGGGGGAGGGGACCAAGGGAAGACGAAGGGGAGAGGGCAAGTAGGAGGGAGAGGAGGAGAGAGGGTGAGGGGAAGGGAAGTCAGGGCACTTCTATGTGTATTCAGCACGTTCTGTACCAAGGGTGCACATTATATAAACACCTTTCAGTTCATCCACTCATAACAGAGCTCTGCATTTGTCTTCACGAGCCGTAAAAGACCATCAGGATGGTTGCCTGACACTGCCTGGACACAGGTCAGCCATACATCTGTCAGCCAAAAAGTTTACCGGTCAAGCCCAGAGTTAGTGAAATATGCAAACTAGATGGGATCAGAAGCCCGGGGGGCGACAGCATACCTCCCTGTTGTGACATCCCACCCACCGGAGCCCCGGGGAATGGGATAAGATCTACTCATTGTCTTCAATAATCCCGTATGCTGGTATAGGCATCTGTCAATATCCTTAGAAGTTGATGGCGGCAGGGGAGGACAAACTAAAAAAAAAAAAAAAAATGAGGGGGGGCGTCTGTGCAATACACGACCGGGGTGACCAGGTGTTTAAATGGTAGCAGTCAATGTATCTGGGAGCTTAGAGGGAGGGGATCATATCTCAGCAGATGTGAGTAGCTTACCACAGCATGTCAATGGGTCTCAGTTCTCCGTTCGCCGCCGCACTGAGGACGGCGACACTCGAGGGCTGCCTCCTATTTCCATATCACCCCGAAACCTAGGTGGGGAAACATCAGAAGATCTGCGTCGTCTTTGCCTGCTTCTCTGCGATCTTGGGGTGTCATCCAGCCGGGTGGGGATCCAGGGCTCAGGTTGAAAAAAAGTATCTTACCAGTCAGGCACATTGGCGACGGGGATGCCCAACGTGTCACAAAATTGTAGCAGGTCTTGAGGCGTCCTCAGGGAAGCCGTCCTGTTTCCAGCTGTGGCTTGGAGGCAAAATGGGAACTTCCATTTGTACATTATATGTCTGTCACGTAAAGTTTGTAGTAGGGGTCGCAGATCTCTCCTGTGCTGCAGTGTGATAGCTGACAAATCTTGGAATAATTGAATGCGGGCCCCTTTATACTCCAGGCTAGCATGGTTATGAGCAAGACGCAGAATTTCCTCTTTTTGCACAAAATTCACCAAACAACAGACTATATCTCTGGGTGGGTCCGTGTCTCTGCCTTTGGGCCGGAGAGCCCTATGACACCTTTCCATCTCCACAGGGGCATCTAGTGGCCTTCCCAGCAGGGTATTAAAGATAGCCCATTCTGCTTGTTGCACATGTTGGGGACCATCAACCGATTCTGGGACTCCCCGGACGCGCAGGTTCCGTCTGCGTCCTCTGTTGTCCAAGTCCTTGAGATGTCTATGCATCTCTATGAGATGATGTGCATGTGAATCAGAGGCCCTCTGCACCTGGTGTATAGCTGCCCCATGCGTTATGGCGGTTGCCTACACATGTTCTACCCGAGATACGATCGCTCTGATCTCCCCTTTTAAGTCCGCCATCGCCGCAAACATGGCATTTTTTATATCTAGTGCCACTTTCTGCAGATCTGCCATGCAGAGCGGGGGCGGGGTGTGCGGGGGCGCCGTACCTTGAAGCAGTCCAGAGGAGGCGGAAGAGGATGGCAGCGGCAGCTCCGTACTCGAATCCGAGGCTTGAGACGCGGCCTGCGTGTCCGGCGGAACGGAGCGGAACATCGCCGGAATCGTCTTACTTAGCTGCGTGGAGGGGTCCACCTGGGAGCGGGTGGTTTGCTGGTTCTTACCCGTCATCGTGGAACTTAGGAACCGAGGGAATCAGCTAATTTTGAGCAAGTCTGAGGGTCTGGACAGCGGAGCTCTCCTACTATGCTGCCATCTCGCTCCGATGCCAGGCCACGCCCCGACCTGTCTTTTTAATTAAAGAGGGCATGGTGGTTTGGTAAGTAGGATGCTTACCCTTATGCGCTGGGTGTCATTTTCCATGATCATTTCCAGTGGTGATGATGTAAAGTCCTTAATTACCTCACATCTTTTATGGACTGTTTTGCCATATTATTCATCCGGATTGCTGTTTTTCCACTTTGCACTTTATTTTCATTGTATTTTCAATACCATGTATTAGTGATGTTTATGAAAAATTAAGCACTTTGCACTTTACTGTTCACTGTATCCAACCTTAGTGTACACTTGTTCAAGCACCCGTTTATACAATACAGCCCACAATTCCTGTATTAGAAAGCCTCTCTCCTCTCTACTCATCTTGTTGTTGACCTGCCTAATAAATCGGTTTGTTTTCCCTTTCCATTAATCATTTCCATCATTGCTAGTCTTCTGTACTTTCACTGTTCTTACATGATGACAATACTGATTCTACAAAGAGGTATACTGTGTATATATACAGGGCCGATCCTAGGGTCACAGACGCCTGGGTGCGGAAATATTTCTGATGCCCCCACATGGGCGTGGTCATCTTACGAACTCCTCCTCTTAACAAATGTTTCTATGGCAATGACTCAAACACAGATTCTCCCCTAACATGGACAAGGAGAACACGTCAGGCACGGACCGCCCCCCAGCAACATCACTGCAGGGCTGGTCTCTCTCCACACAGAGACAGCCGCTGCTTTGCTCTCCTCCTCTGACAGGAGGAGGGAGGGGGGGGACAGGCTTGGGCAGGAAACACAGTGGCGGCGGCCGTGACCAGCGGAGAGAGCTACCTCTGGACACAAACAAGGAGAGGAGGAGGGAGGGAAGCACTCTGGCGCTTCAGTGCCCCCACCTCTGTGGTGTCTGCACCCCACACACCTGCCTAGGATCAGCCCTGTATATATATATATATATATATATATATATATATATATATATATATATATATATATAAAACAAAATCAGTGCAGCGCAACTGTATATAATAATTCAATCAGAGTCCCAATATGAGAAATGGTCCTCCTCCATGTACAAAGTGCTTGATATCAAACAAGACAGTGATAAGGTTGAAAGCGTCCTGTTCACCACAGATAGTCCTAGTCACTGACCTCAAAGATTCAACCTGAAAAGGTCACATAGCATGTATCCCACACCATTGGCATCCAGCACTCAAGCAACGATGTATGATGTATGAGATGATCCCACCTCCAGGTCAGTATGTAAACATAAGAAAGAGATCTAATGCTCTCCGTTTGATAATTTTTTTGCAGCAAAAAAAAAAAAAATGGTGTTCAATTTAAATTTGAGATTCATGAGTTGCCACCACTCTCTTTATGGGAAACCATCCTCAGGCAACATAATCCTACATGCATCCAGCTCGCTCCCTGCATCTCTAGTGTCAAGCATTCCATATAACCAATATCTACCCAGTAAAAGAAATTGTACAATTGATGAGGACTTTGAGGCTAAAGCTAAGACGTTACAAGGATGGCTAAGAGAGCGAAGTTATAGTAAAATGTGTCTCAGAAAAGTATGTACCGTATTTTCTGGTGTATAAGGCGACCGGGCATATAAAACGACCCCCTAATCTTACAGTTGTTTTAAGATTTTTTTCCTTTACTCACCGTATAAGACGACCACCCTTCCGAGGCTTCCGACGCTTCATATTTCTTCCTTCTGGAGACATATTTTTCTTCATTCTTGCTGGAGCTGGAGCCATATTCTTCTTCCTCCTGGCTGGAGCCAATAACGGCGAGCGATGCATTCTATTAATGACTACAAAGCCTGCTTGGATTGGCAGGGGCTGTAACATCAGCCCATGCCTCTCTTACTCTCAAAGCCAATCTGAGCAGGCTAATGTATGTAGCCTGTTCGGATTGGCAGAGGTTGCTACTCCAATCCGAGCAGGCTCTGTATTCATTTAAATACATCGCCCACCGGGATTGGCTAAGCGGTATATACTGTATGTAGCCAAAGCTACATACAGTATTACAGCACATCCAGCAGGCATCTGACTCGGCGTATAAGACGACCCCTGCTTTTTGGGCAGTTTTTTTAAGTGTAAAAGGTAGTCTTATACGCCAGCAAATACAGTAATTGTGCAAAAAGACCAGGATAGAAAAAAACTTTATTTACGTTTAAAAAATCTGGCCTGCTTTACAAAATGCTAGATTGATAACATGATATTCAGGTCAGCATAAACAAGTGAATAAATATTTGTACTTACTTTTGGCAGATTACGTAATACCAATAGAGGATATCCCAGTTTTTTGCCTTGTTTATACATTTTCTGAGCCTTGGTCTAGGGTCTGGGCATGGAAATTGTAAAATGGCAGCGTCATTTGGTACCTGCATGTGATAACACTTCCTCATGCTTGGTGATGGCACTATGTGTCTGACCTGCAGGGTAGCAGAGGTATAAAAGAATGTGTGCGGAGTGGTCATTCCCGCCAATGTGCATGGTCACAGACGACACAATGCCATCGCCAGTAACCAACATCTTTGGTGAGTAATCGATTCCCTACGGGGTTAAGATACTCATTATTTGAAATTAGAAAGTAATTGGCTTGTTTTGATATAAAAATAAAATAAAAATTAAGTGGCTTTTCAGCAATTATTCATCTGACAATTGGAGTTGGAGTGCTTCATCACTCTTTGGGACAGTGTTTTCTTTTTTTACAGCACTCAAATGCTATGTGGTAGGTCTATTACTAATTTTTTTTGGATAATTTATATATATATATATATATATATATATATATATATATATATATATATATATATAGTTAATTCAGCAGTCGTTTATGAACTTTGTACCTCTCCTGTGGCTCACTAATAAAGTTTGGATGCAAGTTGGATAGTTGTGATCTATTTGGGTCCATATAAAGATCAAGCATTTTTCTTGGCTTGGATTCAGCCCTTTTGTATTTATTGCACAGTATTATGATTTAATTAAATACATGATCATGTAAGTGTGAGTATGCACATAGTAACACATGTATATTTTTTCTGTAATAGATCATGATTTATGTAACTGTTATGTTTCTTAATTTTAGTGTCTCATTGTGTAGCACTCAAAATTCTCATGATGAAGCCATTGTATGGCAAAACATGTAGAGATGATGTGACTGCATAAACAGGCCATATGGATATGTAATCCAACATATTGTTATTTGAAGGAATATGGAACATTTTTTTAATGTTTTTATCTATGAACTATACATAAAAGAATTGTTTTACGTATATATTGTTTCAATTGTTAGTAAAAAAAAACATGTATAGTGCAGATCATCCCCACTTGGCTGGAACAGCACTTATTGTCCATACAAACATGCCATCCATAGTTTCACTCGGTGAAACACCAATGAAACTCTTGAATGAGAGCAGAGTCTCCAACAGTACTGCTCCCACACCATTGTCTCATATATTTTCTGTATTGTTGTTTTTAAGCATATTGCCTTTTTTTGTGTGCTACTGTATTTTGCTAGGCACGCAAAAAATCCCCCATATGCCAGTGCCTCTCTTAGTGGGAGATTCAGAGATACCCTTATTTTTCCATTATTTTATTACAGGTACGTATATAGTTCAGTCAATTTACCAAGCACTTTACCCAGTACAGTATAGTACATTTACATCAGTCCCTGCTCTCAAGGAGCTTACAATCTAAGGTCTTTACCTTACATTCATACATACATATACTAGGGTCAATTTAGACAGAGGCCAGTTGACCTACCAGCATATCTTTGGAGTGTGGGAGGAAACCGGAGTACTTCGAGGAAATCCACACAGGCACAAGAAGAACAGTTGTGTTTAAGTGCTAACAAGGAGCATGCTGATAGGTGGATAGAGCTAAATGACAAGGTAAGTTTATCAATCTGCTGCTTATCTCTTCACTGTCTCCACACAGACTGGGGGAGAAACAAAATCTGTGCTATTTTACTGAAAAATCTGACCTCCTGTCCATCCAGACAGGGCTGTATACTATGGCAGAGCTGTGTAAACCTTAGAACTAGATGCACAGAAATGCATTTCCTTTGGCAGGTTGAACAGCTCTTATATATGTATTTCATCTGGTTTATTTTTTAGCTATTGGCCTAAAGTTGGTCTGTAAACAAAATTAGGTGTTTTTTGTAGTGGAGTGCCTCTTGACTCCAATACAAAACCTACTACTTGCTCAGATACAGGCACAGGCTATTTTGACTCCTTTTCTGACAACCTTTTGGGTTCCCACAACCCCCAAGGATTGTCAGAAAAGTTTTCACAAGCCCCTGGCCACACGCCCAGGAAATGTCCCTGTTTAGCACCATCTGCAGCTGATAGACCACACCTGATGAGGCAGAGATGGCTGGGCATGTGATTGCAGCAATGGCTATGGTCCTCCATTGTTAATCTAAGTGTGCAGGCAGATTCTACAGAAGACCCAGCCACTGCAGACAACACTGCTCCAACTGCTACCAGAGTGCTGCACTTCAAGTGGGGTGACTCTGCATGTCCAGTCACCCTCCTGTGGTACCAGCCCTAGGACGACTCCAGTAGCTCACCTGTGGTGCCAGCCCAGAGATCCCTCCAGCTGTTTGCCTGTGTACCCGGATCCTATATATATATATATATATATATATATATATATATATATATATATATATATATATATATATTGGCTCAGATCTAAACCATACCATTTATCAAATTAACTTTTCAACAACAAACTTAAGAAACCCTATAAGCATTAGATACTGTACAGTATATGGCTTATCCAGCCACTTTGTCTAGACTTTATCAAACTTACTAGGGCAACCCCTATTCATGTAGGTATCTCTATACAATGGGAGATTATTATTTACCAATTGTTTCCAGGTGGACTTTATTTACTAATTAGGGGACTTCTGAAGGCATATGATTCCATTAGATTTTAGTTAAGGGTATCAGAGTAAAGGGGGGGGCTGAATACAAATGCAAACAACACACTTTTCAGATATCTATTTGTAAAAAAAAAAAATTGAAAACCGATAACCATTTTCCTTCCACTTCACAATTATGTGCCACTTTGTGTTGGCCTTTAACATACAATCCCAATAAAATAAATGTTTGGTTGTAATATGAAAAAATGTGGAAGATTTCAAGGGGTATGAATACTTTTTCAAGGCACTGTATGGTCAGTTTTTTTTTTTTTTCATTTTTGACAGCTATAATGGACGGAGAGTTGAATTAATAACTAATTTTAACAAACCAAAAAAAATCAAGTCAAAGAATCAACAGGGATATCTGATTGAATGTTATTTTTATTTATGAAGCCAAAAAAACTTTTTCAGTATATTATGCATCCTCAGATGTATACATGCTATAGAGGGATCACATAACATAAGTCTTTACTGTTCATTTTACAGCAACAATTGGAACAATTGGCTTTCTGTTTTCCCAAACAGATGTGCGATAAAACAGCTGTGCAAAAAATCTCCATGCAAGTCATTTCACTAAACATTTCAAAGAAGTTATGTTGATAAAGTTACGTTGCGTTAAGTTTACATTGCATCCACTTTGCAGCTACATCAGTGTGTAAATTTGACCCCGCATCAGTTGTTCCATTAAAGAATGGCTCATTAGACTACATGAGAATGCAGCTTTGATGGAAAACATACTAATAACATGTGTTCACTTTAGGATTTACAGTATATAAATTGGTTCTACTATTGGGTATATGAAATCTAAAGCTGTCTATACATAAATTGCTTGCATTACTGGGGATATAGGGCTAGATTCAGGTACAAAGGCTTAAATTTTCGCGGGCGTAGCGTATCTTGTTTACGATACGCCGCTGTAAATTAGCGAGGCAAATGCTGTATTCACCAAGCTAAGTTACGGCGGTGTAGCGTAAATGGGCCGGCGTAAGCCCGGGTAATTCAAATGTGAATGAGGTGGGCGTGTTTTATGGTAATGTGTTGTGACCCTATGTTTTTTACGTTTTTTTTTTAACTGCGCATGCGCCGACTGTGGACGTATCCCAGTGCACATGCTCCAAATTATGACGCTACAAGACATTATTTTCTACGTCAACGTAATTCACGTAAATCCCCATTCACGGACAAGTTACGCAAACAACGTAAAATCTGAAAATTTTTACGCGGTCCTGAAGTCCATACTTAACATAGGATGCGCCATCTTTTTGGTGATTTATCTTTACGCCGGAAAACGCCTTACGTAAATGGCGTAAATTCACTGCGTCGGCCAGGCGTACGTTCGTGAATAGGCGTATCTCGCTGATTTACATATTCTAGGCGTAAATCAGCGGGAACGCCCCTAGCGGCTATCTTAAAAATGCAGTTAAGATACGACAGTGTAATACAATTACACCGCTCGTATCTAAGCTCAAATCCGGCGTATCTTGTTTTCTGAATACAGAAAAAAGATACGCTGGCGCATCTAAGAAGTTACGTGGCTTATCTAGAGATACGCCGCGTAACTTCTTACTGAATCTGGCCCATAATGTCTAAAGTTGGCCATAGACTGGTTTGACTTCATAATTAGCCCTCTATACAATATTTGTTTTATAAGATTAGTGCCTAGGCATGCACTCATAGCAAACACGCATTATCTGGAGCAGCCTTGCTCAACCAGCGTTCCATCTGGCTTCTTCAGATTTGCTATAAAAAATTTATTGAGATAAAAAAAAGTTAACTAACTGGCTGGGGGATTTCAGGTGATGTAATTGACTTAATATGGTCAAGACCATATTTGGTGAGTGATGACAGATAGCATGACTGGCCATGTTGTCTACATTCAGCTTCTGGCTGGGAAAATATAATTTGTGGCAAGAGTCCAGTACTGGAAGATCTCTGTGGGTTATCATGTTTTGTTTTGGCTGTTTAACCACTTAAGACCCGGACCAATATGCAGGTAAAGCACCAGGCCCCTTTTTGCGATTCGGCACTGCGTCGCTTTAACTGACAATTGTGCGGTCGTGCGACGTGGCTCCCAAACAAAATTGGCGTCCTTTTTTTCCCACAAATAGAGCTTTCTTTTGGTGGTATTTGATCACCTCTGCGATTTTTATTTTTTGCTATATAAACAAAAATAGAGCAACAATTTCGAAAAAAAAACAATATTTTTTACGTTTTGCTATAATAAAAATCCCCCAAAAATATATAAAACAACTTTTATTTTCCTCAGTTTAGGCAGATACGTATTCTTCTACCTATTTTTGGTTAAAAAAAATCGCAATAAGCGTTTATCGATTGGTTTGCACAAAATTTATAGCGTTTACAAAATAGGGGATAGTTTTATTGCATTTTTATTAATATTTTTTTTACTACTAATGGCGGCGATCAGCATTTTTTTTCCTGACTGCGACATTATGGCGGACACATCGGACAATTTTGACCCATTTTTGGGACCATTGTCATTTTCACAGCAAAAAATGCTATAAAAATGCATTGTTTACTGTGAAAATTACAATTGCAGTTTGGGAGTTAACCACTAGGGGGCGCTGAAGGGGTTAAGTGTGACCTCATATGTGTTTCTAACTGTAGGGGGACGGGGCTGGACGTGAGACGTCATTGATCGCCTTTCCCTATATCAGGGAACAGACGATCAATGACAGCGCCACAGCTCTCCCTGTTCTTCAGCTCCGGGGACCGATCGCGGGACTCCGGCAGCGATCGAATCTGCGGGTCCCGCGCCCGCGGTCACAGAGCTACGGACCGGGTTGCGGGCACACACGCAAGTGATGACAAATAGCATGACTGGTCCTGTTGTCTACATTCAGCTTCTAGCTGGGAAAATATCATTTGTGGCAAGAGTCCAGCACTGGAAGATCTCTGTGGGTTATCATGTTTTATTTTGGCTGTTTAACCACTTAAGACCCGGACCAATACGCTGGTAAATGACCCAAGGTGTTTTTGCGATTCGGCACTGCGTCGCTTTAACAGACAATTGCGCGGTCGTGCGACGTGGCTCCCAAACAAAATTTGCGTCCTTTTCTTCCCACAAATAGAGCTTTCTTTTGGTGGTATTTGATCACCTCTGCGATTTTTATTTTTTGCGCTATATACAAAAATAGAGCGACATTTTTGAAAAAAAAACACTATTTTTTACTTTTTGTTAAAAAAAAAATCAAATAAACTAAATTTTAGTCAAACATTTAGGCCAAAATTTATTTAGCCACATGTCTTTAGTAAAAAAAAAAATCGCAATAAAAAAAAATAGCTACCTAGCGGGAACAGCGACACTAATACAGCGATCAGAAAAATGATCGCTTAGTGACGCTGGCAATAGGGAGTGAAAGGGTTAACTAGGGCGGTGATCAGGGGGTTAAAACTTTATTAGGGGGGGTGGGGGGGCTATCCTAAACCTAACAGTAACTGTTTTTTACACTGCCTGTCACACTGACACTAAATGCAGTGATTAGATCACTGCATTCAGTGACACTGTGACAGGGGGGTGGGGGGGCGATCACAAGTGGTTAATATGCCTATGTGAGTGTGTGTCAGTGTTGTGTTGGTGCACACTTCCTTGTCATGTCTTCTCTCATCAGCAGCGCTGGGAAACAGCGCTGCGATGAGAGAATACATCATTTCCTCCTTCCTGTGTAAACACAGGAGGAGGAAGTGACAGGTTGGGAGCGCACTCCCATTGGCTGGGAGCGATCGCGGGGGGGGCGGGTATTCGCCGACATCCGCCCCCAGATCCCGGATCGCTCCCGGAGCCAGGGGGACCCCCGCACGCCGCGGAGGGGGTCCCGATGGGACCCCCGAACCGCACTTAGGCGAGGACGTAAATTTACGCCCTTGTGCCTGTACGAGCCATTCTGTGGCCGTATATGTGCGTGCGGGGGTCCTTAAGTGGTTAAGGGGCGTTGTTTATCTACATCGCCAATCACTACATATACAATGCATTTATACTACACGGTGAGGTTGATTTACTAAAGGAAAATAGACTGTGCCCTCTGCAAGTGCAGTTTTTCCAGAGCTTAGTAAATAAGATACATTTAACTTTGTAAAGAGTGTCCAATCACGTGCAAGGAAAATAAAAACACTGCATTTTTGCTTGCACATGATTGGATGATGGAAGTCAGCAGAGCTTCAGCTCATTTACTAAGCTCTGTAGAAGCTGCTCTTGCGGAGTGCAACTACACTTTACAAAGTGCACAGTCTTTTTGCCTTTAGTAAATCAACCCCAGTGTGTATGGAATTTGTTTTTTTTTGCATTGGACTTTGTCATGGTGTGTATTTATTTACTTTGTATGTTTTTTTTTTGTTTTGTTTTTTTGTAATGAGAAGGCACCCCCCCCCCCCCATTTGTTTTTGTTTTTTTGGATAAACTTTCCTATGTCACCCACCCTCATATTTTAATCCCCATAGCCTGATTACAGGTTAATTTTTAACCACTTGACAACTGAGGACGTCATATGACATCCTCAAATTTGTGTGGTGATATCTAAATGATGGGTGCAGCTACAGGTATCATTAAGATATCACCGTCTTCTGCTGGCGATTCTGTGCACGATAAGAACGATCATAGCGGCAGTTCCGCCGCTTGATCGTTCTTATAGGCAGCGGAAGGGGACGTCCCCCCTCCCGCCGCCATCCGATGCTTCTCCGGGCTCTCGGAAAAACGCATTGCCTGGCGCCGAGTCACGACCATAGAGATGACTGGTGACCAGATGGTCACCAGTCATCTCTATGACCATCGGAGGCCCGGGCGCGACATTGTGACGTCACACCCGGAAAGTAAAGAAAGCTACAATCGTGGCTGTCAGGATGAGATGAGTGATTTTTTTTTCACAATCTCATACTTGTAAGCCTGGAGGGTCTTATTGACCCCACATCTCTCCATAAAGAGGACCTGTCACAGTGATTCCTATTACAATGGATGTTTATTTTTTATTTTTTAATTAAGTAAAATAAAAAAAAATATATATTTTTTTTTTAAATGCCCCTGTCCCTAGTAGCTCACGCTCAGAAGCGAGCATGCATGTAAGTCCCACCCACATATGTATGCCATTTTATTCCCTAGGGTGTCTGCTAAAAAATATATATATAATGTTTGGGGGTTCTAATTAATTTTCTAGCAAAAAAAAATGATTTTTACATGAAGGAGAGAAGTGCCAAAATAGGCCCGGTGGACAAGTGGTTAAACATCTTGAAGGTTAAAACAGAACTAGCTGGCGGGGGATGGCATTATCCCATGCATGCCCCCCGCACGGTGAAATGTGCCAGGAATGCATGCTCAGTTGCACATGCATAGCCCGCATATACTTTTTTTTTTTTTTCGCCCATATACTTTATAGAAAATTGTGAGCAGGCAGGTAAGTTTGTATTAGTGCATAGTACAGTATTTCACAAAAGTGAGTACACCCCTCACATTTTTGTGACAACTCTGAAGAATTTATACTTTGCTACAATATAAAGTAGTGAGTGTACAGCGTGTATAACAGTGTAAATTTGCTATCCCCTTAAAATAACTCAACACGCAGCCATTAATGTCTAAACCACTGGCAACAATAGTGAATACACCCCTAAGTAAAAATGTCCAAATTGGGCCCAATTGGCCATTTTCCCTGCCGGTGTCATGTGACTCATTAGTGTTACAGTGTCACAGGTGTAAATGGGGAGCAGGTGTGATAAATTTGGTGTTATTGCTCTCACTCTCTCATACTGGTCACTGGAAGTTCAACATGGCACCTCATGGCTAAAATCTCTCTGAGGATCTGAAAAAAATAATTGCTGCTCTACATAAAGATGGCCTAGGCTATAAGAAGATACAAATATGGAAACGACACAGAGCAGAGACGAAAGAGCTGCACACCCCGAAAATGATACAAATGGAAAGTTTCCCCTTGGGGCTTTAGACAGCAATATAACAAAATCAGAAATTCAAATAAAAAGGTTATTTATTGGAAGAATAATCCAGTGGCATGTATGAATTGCAGTGAAAATGGTCTGGTCCAATGATAAAATATATGTACAGTACAAATACAATTAGATGCAATAGAAGAACACAATTGTGCACATCGATACATAGTGTGAGCCATGGGGTATGCGATCCCCGACGCGTTTCGACCTCTGTTCGGTTTCCTTTAGGGGGACAATTAGCTCTAAAAAATATATATATATGCATACATTAAATTACATAGTTTGAAGTTTGAAAAAACGTCATACATGTTGTTCAATAAATCGTATATTTACCACTGAACGGTGAAATAGCAATTCGTATGACCAGAAATATTGTCGATAAGTCCAGGGGGCCGGGCTGCCACCCGCATTCCCCCCAAAAACACCACCAAAGGGAAAAGGGAGACTGCCCCAAGGGGCTTGCAAGGAGCCACACATAAAACGTCCACTGAAAAAAGGAGGAGTCGGCACCTGTGAAGACCACCCAAATATTAGCCATGTGTTAGTAAGAAGATTAAAAGGGTAGACTCATGGCATATTGTGCCAGAGTATGAGTATATAAACGTTTCTAAATGTTAGTATGCCCATATAAGTGTATGTAAGGACTACCGGCAATTTGGGGGGAATGTGGGTGGCAGCCCGGCTCCCTGGACTTATCGACAACATTTCTGGTCATACGAATTGCTATTTCACCGTTCAGTGGTAAATATACGATTTATTGAACAACATGTATACCGTTTTTTCAAACTTCAAACTATGTAATTTAATGTATGCATAAATATATATTTTTAGAGCTAATTGTCCCCTTGAGGAGACCGAACAGAGGTCGAAACGCGTCGGGGATCGCATACCCCATGGCTCACGCTATGTAACGATGTGCACAATTGTGTTCTTCTATTGCATCTAATTGTATTTGTACTGTACATATATTGTATCATTGGACCAGACCATTTTCACTGCAATTCATACATGCCACTGGATTATTCTTCCAATAAATAACCTTTTTATTTGAATTTCTGATTTTGTTATATTGCTGTCTAAAGCCCCAAGGGGAAACTTTCCATTTGAGGCTATAAGAAGATTGCCAAGACCCTGGAACTGAGCTGCAGCACTGTGGCCAAGACTATACAGCGGTTTAACAGGACAGGTTCCACTCAGAACAGGCATTGCCATGGTAGACTAAAGGAGTTGAGTACATGTGCTCAGTGTCATATCCAGAGGTTGTCTTTGGGAAATAGACGTATGAGTGCTGCCAGCATTGCTGCATGGTGGTGGGAGTGTCATGGTCTGCGGCTGCATGAGTGCTGCCGGAACTGGGGAGCTACAGTCCATTGTGGGAACCATAAATGCCAACATGTACTGTGACATACTGGAGCAGGGCATGATCCCCGCCCTTCGGAGACTGGGCCACAGGGCAGTATTCCAACATGATAATGACCTCAAACACACCTCTAAAATGACTACTGCCTTGCTAAAGAAGCTGAAGGTAAAGGTGATGGACTGGCCAAGCATGTCTCCAGACCTAAACCCTATTGAGCATATGTGGGCCATCCTCAAACGGAAGGTGGAGGAGCTCCAACATCCACCAGCTCCATGATGTTGTCATGGAAGAGTGGAAGAGGACTCCAGTGGCAACCTGTGAAGCTCTGGTGAACTCCATGCCCAAGAGGGTTAAGACAGTGCTGGAAAATAATGGTGGCCACACAAAATATTGACACTTTGGGCCCAATTTGGACATTTTCACTTAGGACTGTACTCACTTTTGTTGCCAGCAGTTTAGACATTAATGGCTGTGTGTTAAGTTATTTTGAGGGGACAGAAAATGTACACTGTTATACAAGCTGTACACTCACTACTTTACAATTAAAGTGTAATTTCTTCAGTGTTGTCACATGAAAATATGGAATAAAATATTTACAAAAATGTGAGGGGTGTACTCACTTTTGTGAAATACCGTATGTCTCTTCTGCTTTAAAAATCTTCAGCTTTCAAAACTTTAGGTTTAGATTCACTTTAACCACTTCAATACAGGGCAGTTTCATCCCCTTCCTGCACAGGACAATTTTCAACTTTCAGCGCTGTCACACTTTGAATAACAATTGCGCATGCAACATTGTACCCATATGACATTTTTATAAAAAAAAAATCCCACACAAATACAGCTTCTTTTATTGGAATTTAATCACCACTGTTTTTTTTTTTGTTTTTTTTTCCTGTTAAATAAACAAGAAAAAATGTTACTGTGGTTCCATTATGTGATCTGGCAACCTTCTGTTATGCAGCGACAAAAAAAGACTGAAAAGTTAAAAAAAAAATGTCTTTTTGTTTGTGATAAAATGTTGCAAATAAATAACCTTTCTTCATAAATTTAGGCCAACACGAATACTGCTAAATTTCTTTGAAAATAACTAAAATCAGTGTATATTATTTAGTCTGTAGGACAGTTGCAGTGTCCACAAACTATGGTACAAATATCCACCATATGAGCCCTCTTTGGAAAGCATACAAAGAAACATGAATTGTTCGTGGGACTTTAGATGAGGCGCAACACACTCAATAATAAAAACAATAAAGTAAAGATTTATTGGTAAATACAATTTCCAACAGATCAAAAGTGACATAATTGCCATATAGTCAAGTAGATTGGTCAATATATACATATTAATTCCGTAGCCAGTTATAGTGTTTCAAAGATCAATCTATAATACGTGTGAACTTGCATCTATGTAATGCGTTTTGTGACATAGCGTCACTTCTTTAGGGGTTGATGCACACACAATTGTAAATCTGCAACACATCACATGCTCATGACCTTATGGTAGTCGTCTAGAAATGTCTGACCTGGGAACAGTGGGTATAGGATTCAGAGTGCAAACAGAACAAGATGGAATGGCAGGCATAGAGAGCAAAGCAACAAGTCCTCCACCATGATGGCATGGCAAGACTTGCTGACAAGGAGTGAGGAGTAATGTGACTGACCACCGTTGAGAAAGTAGACAATTTAAGGTATTTAGTAAGAGGCATGGCGAGTTTTTTGAAGTTGTAATTTTTTTGTCACAATTTTTGGGAAAATTAAAAAATAAAAATAAAAATCTTTTCCACAATTTTTTTTCTAACACCTATGCTGGCTAACCTGTGTAAGAAAGGTGTACAGTATATACTTACCTATTTTCACTTTTAGCCATTGTCAAGTCCTCTCTCCTTACCCCTACAGCTGCGGCTGGTTGACACTGCTGACACAAGGGATCTCATGGCTGGACTGGCGTGGGCTAAAAATAGGTAAGTATATACATCTTTCTTACACAGGTTACTCAGTATACAGTAGTGCCCTGTACACACGATCGGTCAAATCGATGAGAGCGGTCTGATGGATTTTTCCATCAGTTAACCGATGAACCGATGAAGCTAAATGATTAGTCAGTCGTGCTTACACACCATCAGTTAAAAAAAAGATGTGTCAGAACGCGGTGACGTAAAACACAACGACGTGCTGAAAAAAATGAAGTTCAATGCTTCCAAGCATGCCTCGACTTGATTCTGAGCATGCGTGGATTTTTAACCAATGGTCATGCCTACTAATGGTTAGGTATCCATTGGTTAATTTTAAAACAAGTGTTTTAACCGATGGATAAATAACGGATGGGGCCCACACAAGATCGGTTTGGTCTGATGAAAACGGTTCATCGGGTTTGACCGGTCGTGTGTACGCGGCTTAGGTGTTGGGAGGAGGGAGGGAGCATTTTTAAGACTAGTTAGGTTTAGCCTAAAATTCTACTTTAAATCAGAACAATACTCACCTCAGCTCCAGTGATGTGCCGTCTCTAAGCTCCCCCCCCAGCCACTCACATCTTTGGGCGGCTGGCTTCCAGGTCTCGGTCACCTGCTGCTGTCATTGGCTGGACAGGTATCACGTCACTTCCACACAAAGCATGTCTCTTCTGCATTAAACATCCTGCCTGTCCCCCCAATTTTTAGTTCCCAGCAAAAAGTTCCAATATGGATGCCATTTCTTCCATCCTGAAAGTGACCCCACTTTTCTTTTTCTGGAAATGTTCAGAACTGATAGAAAAAACAACAACAACTGTCAACTGTTACAAACCGATTACCTTTAAAGTTACTTTTAACCTAGGCAGTTGAGCAAAGCAGAGCCTATTTGGTTTAATTGAAAGAGATAGAGAATTGTATATTGCAGTCTCCTGTGTATGAGCACATTCACAGTCCATCACCCAGTGGCGGTGCGTCTATAGAGGGCGCTGGATCGCCGCCCCCTCTGGCTCTCGCACCGCCACTGATAATAACATAGATTCATGCATTGCATGGATCTATGTTATTGTTGCCGGCTGCCGCTGACTATTCAGATGGCCGGACGGCGAGCGCCGGACACCTGAATAACGGCAGCTGGTTGGCTGTGCGGAAGTGCCTATCAGAGCCAGCTTTCCGAGTACAGCCCCCCGGCTCCTGGAAACGTATCTATGGGACGTACGGGTGGTGCGCCCCTTAGATAAGATTGACAGGCGTCTCAGCTTGGCTGAAGCAACATCGAGGGCGGGACTAGGCAGAAGACCCGAGAAAGGTAAGTGCCGGGAGACAGGGGGGGAAGCATTTTGGCTTTTTTTGGGGGGCACAATGGCATAGCACAGTGGCGACACAGTGGCGACAATGGCATAGCACAGTGGCGACAATTAATGAGCACAGTGGCTGCGTTTGGCATGGCACAGTGGCAACAATGGCATGGCACAGTGGCGACAATGGCATGGCAACAACAAAAACCTGGGGAATGCCCAGGGAATAACCAAGCCTACTTACCGACCAGCTAGCAGAGCAACCAATTAACCTGTCTAACAATGTGCGTTAAAAACAGGGGTTTTGTCCGCACGCATTTGCAAACGCATGCGTGAGCCACAGAGCCGCGCCAAGGCACCCCATAATTCTGTGGTCCTAACACTAACAGTGAGTGTCCTCACAATGGAGGCACATGCATTTTAATGGATAGATAGGGGAAGGTGAACTGAAGGGGAGCCACCCCTCCTTAAAGGTACAGAAGCACACCAAGCACCCAGCATATAGCACAATGGCTGCAAACGTGTTGGTGCACTGCTGGACCAATATAAACACCACAGGTGAAACAAAACGTATCCACCGCCCCTATCTATGGCTGGCAATCACAGTAAGTAGCAATGGAAGGCTAAAACAGATAACAACAAAAACCTGGGGAATGCCCAGGGAATAACCAAGCCTACTTACCGACCAGCTAGCAGAGCAACCAATTAACCTGTCTAACAATGTGCGTTAAAAACAGGGGTTTTGTCCGCACGCATTTGCAAACGCATGCGTGAGCCACAGAGCCGCGCCAAGGCACCCCATAATTCTGTGGTCCTAACACTAAGGCCTCGTACACACGAGGGGATATGTCCGCTGAAAACGGTCCGATGGACCGTTTCAGCAGACATCTCCGCTCGTGTGTATGGGCTAGCAGACAGATTTCTCCACCCGACAGATTTCAAAGCATGCTTTGAAATCCATCCGGTGGAATGTGTCCGCCCGACATGTCTGCTGGTTAGTACATTTACCAGCAGACATGTCGTCCCCCATCGCCGCCGCGTCGCCGCCGAATGGATTCGGCGCATGCGCGGAAGTGTTTAACTTCCTGGTGCGGTGACGTGGCGTTGGCGTCACCGCGCCGTCCGGCGGCGGGGAATTTGATCCGATGGTGTGTACACGCCATCGGATCAAACTCCCGATCGGACATATCCGATGGAAATGGTCCGCGGACCGTTTTCATCGGATATGTCCGATTGTGTGTACGAGGCCTAACAGTGAGTGTCCTCACAATGGAGGCACATGCATTTTAATGGATAGATAGGGGCAGGTGGACTGAAGGGGAGCCACCCCTCCTTAAAGGTACAGAAGCACACCAAGCACCCAGCATATAGCACAATGGCTGAAAAGGTGTTGGTGCACTGCTGGACCAATATAAACACCACAGGTGAAACAAAACGTATCCACCGTCCCTATCTATGGCTGGCAATCGCAGTAAGTAGCAATGGAAGGCTAATGGCATGGCATGGCACAGCAGCTGGTTGTCAGCTGGTTGGCTGGTTGGCAGCTGGTTGGCTGTGCGGAAGTGCCTATCAGAGCCAGCTTTCCGAGTACAGCCCCCCGGCTCCCGGAAACGTATCTATGGGACGTACGGGTGGTGCGCCCCTTAGATAAGATTGACAGGCGTCTCAGCTTGGCTGAAGCGACATCGAGGGCGGGACTAGGGAGAAGACCGGAGAAAGGTAAGTGCCGGGAGACAGGGGGGGAAGCATTTTGGCTTTTTTTTGGGGGGCACAATGGCATAGCACAGTGGCGACACAGTGGCGACAATGGCATAGCACAGTGGCGACAATTAATGAGCACAGTGGCTGTGTTTGGCATTGCACAGTGGCAACAATGGCATGGCACAGTGGCTGCATTTGGCATGGCACAGTGGCGACAATTGATGGGCACAGTAGCGACAATAGCATGGCACAGTGGCGACAATTGATGGCACAGTGGCTGCGTTTGATGGCATGGCACAGTGGCGACAATTGATGGGCACAGTGGCTGCGTTTGGCATGGCACAGTGGCTGCGTTTGATAGCATGGCACAGTGTCGACAATTGATGGGCACAGTGGCGACAATGGCATGGCACAGTGGCTGTATTTGGCATGGCACAGTGGCTACAATTGATGGCACAGTGGCTGCGTTTGGCATGGCACAGTGGCAAAAATTGATGGGCACAGTGGCGACAATGGCATGGCACAGTGCCGACAATTGATGGCACAGTGGCTGCAATTGGCATGGCACGGTGGTGACAATTTATAGCACAGTGGTTGCGTTTGATGGCATGGCACAGTGGCGACAATTGAGAGGCACAGTGGCTGCGTTTGATGGCATGACACAGTGGCTGCATTTGATAGCATGGCACAGTGGCGACAATTTTTGGCACAGTGGCAACAATTTTATAGCACAGTGACGACAATTTTATGGCACAGTGGCCACGTTTGATGGACACAGTGGCGGCAATTGATGGGTACAGTGAGGCTGCAATTTTTTTCTTTTTTTTTTCATTTGTTTGTGCCCCCCCAAAAAATTTTGAGCACCAGCCGCCACTGCCATCACGTATATTATTTAAAGCCCAATTGAAGTGCACAGTCAACAACACTGTTCAAAGGGTATGAGCATGGTTGACTGGTCTGGGGTGCTGTGCAGGGGGTGTAATGGGCTCTGTATGAGAGCAAAGGTCTGACCACAGGGCAGCTTCCTACAGCTTTAATAACTAACACATAATTGTAAAATTATCATATTAATTTCTTTGTTATGCAGCAAAGCTTTAACTGGGCTCTAAATGGTGGTATAAAGAAAATATATTAATATTTCTGATGGTAACTAGCCAAATATTTGTTTTCTTACCAATTTAGTCCACGACCCGCTCAAATGTGGTTCCTATGGGTAGCCCAGCTGTTAAAAATGCAGGTTTCTCTAAGTAGATGAAAAGTTGTATTTTGAATATACTGACGGCCTGTCAGTATTTCCTGTCTGAAATGACAGCAGTATGGCCAGCATTGTGGAGTGGCGAGTCTTTTGTCTAAAACCTTTGGTTGAAGGATGTCCCTCATATGCACCTCAGAAAGTAAGAAGGTATGCCAGTCATGGGTACTTACTGTAGTTATATTGGACTAGCTATAAGTAAAGGTGTCAAGTTAACCTTACAGGTTCATCAGGAGGAAAAACCATTGCATCACAAATTCCTAAGCCCTTTCTGGACCCAGTCGAGCAGTTCATTTGTCAGGCAATGTCTCTGGCATAATGACCTATTTTATTTTCCCTAGGACTCCGAGCTCTCTGCCAGAAATATCTAATACCCGACTTTTTTTTTTTAATGTTTGCTGGGCAGCTGTTAATTTCCGTCTATATAAAATTCATTTCCAAAACAGTCAGCGAATCCCATTAGAGACATCTGGCAGGGCCTATTCCGAGCAGTTCAGATTTCGCCAGGAAAGCTGTGTAGTTTCAGGTTACATAGTTCCCCCAACCCAGCTTGTACTCGCCTATGACTTTACACATCCACACATATGAAATGTTTACTGCTAACCAGACTTTGCACAACACTTTTATGTAATTTATGAGATCAATATTAAATATGAATGATGGAGTTAGGTCAGTAACGGAAGCAATGGTGTCTGAAGCCAAAATCATGATTAATGTTCAACTTAGGCAGTTTAATCAGTCATTTAGTCAGTCTATAATTTATTAAGTCATAATTCATCTTTCTTAGATTTGAAGTGGTCTCAACCATGAAAAGTGATTGTTGATTGGTTGATATGGTTTAAAGAAGAACTACAGGTAAGGGCAGAAAAGGCTGTATATGTGTAAGATGAAAAGTTATACATCTGGATTTGCATTTTGTGGTTGGATGTGCTAAAGGGAAGAAGAGCATTCAGTTCAGGGTCAGTACCAAGAAATAAAGCATTGTTTAGTTCAAGAATATATCTCACAACTGCAAATTGCTGACTGATTCCCCAGCAAACTATTTAGCTCATACTTTCACAAATTTGAGCATAGAATAAGTTCAGGCACTCTTCATTATAGACCTGGGTGCACATGGTCCAGGCTATATGTTTTCCACAGGACAGGGAACGCTGTTGTTGGATAATATGGTGGGCCTAGTTGTAATATTTAATAGCCTAATGCCTCGTACGCTCGACCAGTTTTCCCTGCCGCGATTCCCGGCGGTCTTTTTCCCGGCAGTTTCCCTATGGGAAACACTGCGTTGGAGCATACTCATGGCTGGGATTCCCGGCCAAAGCTCTCACTGCAGTTTTCCCAATAGGAAAACCTCTGGTGTGTACAGTGGGAAAGTTACCGAGCAGGTTCTCGGTTTTCCCCCCGGGATTCCTGGCGGACTTTTTACCACCGGGAATCCCGAATGGGGGGTACGGGGCATAAAAGTTTTTCTCTGTGAAGCCTCATACACATGACCGGTTTTCCCATCAGGAAAACTGCCATGAGAGCTTTTGGCCGGGAAAACCGGCCATGTGTATGCTCCATTGCAGTTTTCCCGACAGGAAAACTGACGGGGAAAAAAAAGAGAGCCAGCTCTCTTTTTTCCCGATGTGATTGCTGGCGTTTTTTAACCCGGCAGTTTTCCTATGGGAATCACTGCGATGGAGCACACACACAGCCGGGATTTCGGACCAAAGCTCTCATGGCAGTTTTCCTGTCAGGAAACCCGGTTGTGTGTAGGGGAAAAAAGTCTGTTCAAAATGACCACTTGTCACAGAGCAACAGGTGCCATTTTTTTCTTGGTTGGAGGGGAATTTTCTCCAGACACACCACAGTTATACCCTACGGGGAAAAATGTCTTACATATTGATTTACCAGAAAGCCACAAGAGCTTGGCATGGAAAGTCCTTAAATGATCCACCAGGGAGCCATCCCTGCTGGTAGAACACAGTGATTATTGCTAGCAGTTATAGTCGCTGGCATAAATCGCATGTAGAAACGGACATGCTGGTTGTACCCAAGTTGATCGATGGATCAACTTGGGTACAACCATCCTGCCCATAGATGGTTTGAATCTTGGCTAGCTGGGCTGCACCAACCTAGATTTTAACCATCTATGACCGTCTTAGCATACCTGGGTACAGATAAGTGTCACGGCAATCTTTGCATCTCTCATTTGTGAAATTAGTGTGCACTCTGCATTAGCCTTGCCAAAACTGCCACTGAGCCGGACTGCCGCAAGCTAATGTATATGATGATAAAGCATGTGTATGTAAAATTACAAATTTTCATCGCCTGTAATAAATTTACTGGTCATTTCTATTTTTATCTTAACAAAGAATTCCAGGCATAGACATAGTTACATTGGTCTAGCTTGGACCAATGTAACTATGCATATACCATACTTACAGGATCCCTCTAGGAATCTGATGTCATGCTCTCCACCTTGTTAATCAGAGAATGCTTTGTGTTCATTGAGAAAAATTCAACTCATTCTCTGAATGGTGCCCATGCCCGGTGGCCGACTCTCATGTTTACAATGCAGTAGGGTAGCCACTTGAGTTGGAAGCTAGTGTATTAGGAGTGCCTACTACAGTGATTTCCAGATCCTGAAGGGATTCCACAGCTATAGTTACTTTGGTTCAAATATATTTTCACAACCATACTTTTTAATTGTGACTTTTATATTTTTTATTTATAACCTCTCCTACAAAAATATGTTTAAATATGTTTTTGTAAACAAACCAATGTGTGATAAAAAAAAGTATTTGTTATGGCTAGAATGGATATAGTTTTTTTCTGCAGGATTCCAGGTTCTATTTGCAGAATGAGCAGGCAAGTTCCATTTTTTTATGAATCTGTGGATTATCCCCAAACAGCTGCGAGAAGAACCGAAGTGTTCCCTAAAACACAACAAATTCCTAATGCTGCCTAGGGCAAGTTTTTTTTTTTTTCCTCTCCAACTCTCGAGTGATTTTATGAACCAGCCGGCCTGGAAAAGTTTTGCATTTGTTTGCCGGAAAAAGGTAAATAGAGCCAAAATCAACAACTTCCTTCCTTTGGGAGCATAAGGCAAATTGGTGTGTGGATTACTGTAGTTCAACAATCTTAAAGTGGAGTTAATGCAAAACCTGCAGGCTCCAGGGTCGTACCTCTGGCGTGATAAATCTTTTCTATGCATTGCACACTTGAGAGGTGAAGTAAATTAAAACTGATCTCCCTTATAAATATGTTGCCAAAAATGTTTCACTGACCATTAATGGTTTACTGCTGGTTTCCTCTACGTCGGGTCAAATAACGGAGCCTCAGACTGGTGCTGCTGTTGATGGATTTAATGGTGATTAGTATGAAACAAAATGATGTCATATGTTGTCACCTGCCAAGAAGAATTGTACAGTATAGGCAGCAACAGTTCCATACAGTAAATTACAAAAACACACAAAGACGATGGACTGAAAGTCTTCATCGAGAGGACAGCAAGTAAAGAAAGAAATATCGTAGTTCTGTTACTCATATGAAAAATAATACCAATGCTACATGTGTTTTGTATTAGTAAATCAGCTTCTGTTTTCCCATTCTATAGCAAAAATAAATTTCTAGAACCCACAGTGCTGGGTATATATTGAAAAGGACTTTTGGCTCCGATATTAAAAATAGTATTTCCACCATAAGAGCAGATGGTGCTACTGCAGTTGCCATCACAAGAATGAACTAAAATCCAGGTAAAGGGGTTGTAAAGTCAGAATTTTTTAACCTAATGCATTTTATGCATTACGATAAAAAGCTTTCTGTGTGCAGCAGCCCCCCTTGAACAGGGCCGATCCTAGGGTCACAGGCGCCTGGGTGCAGAAATATTTCTGGCGCCCCCACAAAGGGGGCATGGTCATCTTACCAACTCCTCTCCTTTACAAATGTTTCTATGGCAATGACTCAAACACAGAGATGCTCCTCTAAGAAGTATTTGTTGCCTTGGGATCCTCCCATGATCTTTTAACAATAAAGAAAATACTGGAAGAGTGTACACTAATGAGACCTGGAGGGGAACCTCTCTGATACTGTTAGAAAGTGCCCCAAAACATAGTACAGAAGATGGTCAGACTGTAGACATGATACAAGCGATGGTCAGAGACTGCAATTATAGTACAGGAGATGGTCAGAGAGTGTAGACATATTAAAGGAGACAGTCAGTGACTGGAGATATAATACAGGAGATGGTCAGAGACTGCAGACATGATACAAGAGATGGGCAGAGACTGCAATCATAATACAAGAGATGGTCAGAGACTGCAATTATAGTACAGGAGATGGTCAGAGAGTGTAGACATATTACAGGAGACAGTCAGTGACTGGAGATATAATACAGGAGATGGTCAGAGACTGCAGACATACTACAGGAGACAGTCAGGGACTGGAGAAATAATACAGGAGACAGTCAGAGACTGCAGATTTAATACAGGAGATGGTCAGAGACTGCAGTTTCTATTGACATAAGTAGATAATGACCGATTGGCTCTTACCTGACCCAGCGATAGAGCAACACCGGTTCCTCTGATCAGGAGTCAGCTCACTCTGAATTACCCATGGATACTCCACTGGGTAGAGCCCAGATCTTTATTCTGGCAATGACTCCATTCCTTTCTCCGCCAGACATGGCACTAGGCTGTGTGGCTTTCCCTCTGGTGGCGCACGGCAGCAGGGTTCTCTCTCTGATGGTGTTCTCTCCCTCAGGAGTCCTGGGTGCACTTCCCTGAAAGCTTTCCTGGGGTCCTGGCTTTCTCTCTCTCCCATTCAGCTGAACATGCCGTGTGGGCTGCAGTTTCTTTTTTACAGTGGGGCTGCCAGTCCTCGAACTACAAGTCCCACAATCCTCTTCTCTGCTCCTTTTTCTATTCTATTTCTTCCCTGGCCAATATGAAGGCGGGGAAAAAACATAAAGGGTGGCTGTGCTGGCAAGCATCGCTCACTAGTACAGCATTGCGTGTGGAGAGAAGGAGGAGAGGGAGTGGGAGGAGGAATGAAGAGCCTGCAGCTGCTAGGGTTGTTGTCACCAGTTGAGATAAAACATGGTGTCACCCCCCTTCCTCCACCTATAGTTGCCCCTCAGTACAGACCCCCTCCACTAAGTATATACCCCCTCCGTCAGTGCAGACTCCTAACTAAGTATAAACCCCCTCCCTCAGTACACACCCCCCAGGACAAACCATCCCCCCTCAATTAATACAGACCCCCAGGACAAAACACCCCCCATTAGTACAGACCCCCTTCCAGTAGTAAAGACCGCCCCAGAACAACCCCCCCATTAGTACAGACCCCCAGGACAAACCAATCCCCCTCCATTAGTACAAACCCCCCAAGGACAAACCCCCCCCATTAGTACAGACTCCCCCAAGGACAAACCCCCCCCATTAGTACAGACTCCCCCAGGACAAACCCCCCCATAAGTACAGACTCTCCCAGGACAAACCCCCCCCATTAGTACAGACTCCCCCAAGGACAAACCACCCCATTAGTACAGTCTCCCCCAGGACAAACCCCCCCATTAGTGCAGACTCCCCCAAGGACAAACCCCCCCATTAGTACAGACTCCCCCAAGGACAAACCACCCCATTAGTACAGACTCCCCCAGGACAAACCCCCCCATTAGTACAGACTCCCCCAAGGACAAACCACCCCATTAGTACAGACTCCCCCAGGACAAACCCCCCATTAGTACAGACTCCCCCAGGACACCCCCCTCCCGTTAGTACAGACCCCCCAGGAAAAACCATCCCCCCTCAATTAATACAGACCCCCAGGACAAAACACCCCCCATTAGTACAGACCCCCTTCCAGTAGTAAAGACCGCCCCAGAACAACCCCCCCATTAGTACAGACCCCCAAGACAAACCAATCCCCCTTCATTAGTACAAACCCCCCATTAGTACAGACTCCCCAAGGACAAACCCCCCCATTAGTACAAACTCCCCCAAGGAAAACCCCCCCCATTAGTACAGACTCCCCCGGACAACCCCCCTTCATTAGTACAGACCCCCAGGACAAACCACCCCTCCATTAGTACAGACCCAACCAGGACAAACTCCCCATTGGAACAGACCCCAGAACAAACCCCCCATTAGTGCAGACCCCCCAGGCCAGAACAAACCCCCCATTAGTACAGACCCCCAGGACAAACACCCCTATTAGTGCAGACCCCCCCACAACAAACCCCCATTAGTGCAGACCCCCCCAGAACAAACCCCCCATTAGTACAGACCCCCAGGACAAACACCCCCATTAGTACCGACTCCCCCAGGATAAACCCCCCCATTAGTGCATACCCCCATTAGTACAGACCCCCCCAGGACAAACCCCCCATTAGTACAGACTCCCCCAGGACAAACCCCTCCATTAGTACAGACTCCCCCAGGACAAACCCCCGCATTAGAACAGACTCCCCCCAGGACAAACCCCCCTCCATTACTACAGACCTCCCTCAGGACAACCCCCCTCCCCAGTAGTGCAGAACCCCCCTCCATTAGTACAGACCCCCAGGACAAACCACCCCTCCATTAGTACAGACCCCCAGGACAAACCACCCCTCCAATAGTACAGACCCAACCAGGACAAACTCCCCATTAGAACAGACCCCAGAACAAACCCCCCCCCATTAGTGCAGACCCCCCAGAACAAACCCCCCATTAGTGCAGACCCCCCAGGCCAGAACAAACCCCCCATTAGTACAGACCCCCAGGACAAACACCCCCATTAGTGCAGACCCCCCACAACAAACCCCCCATTAGTGCAGACCCCCCCAGAAACAAACCCCCCATTAGTACAGACCCCTAGGACAAACACCCCCATTAGTACCGACCCCTCAGGATAAACCCCCCCATTAGTGCATATCCCCATTAGTACAGACCCCCCAGGACAAACCACCCCATTAGTGCAGACCCACCCAGGACAAACCACCCGATTAGTGCAGACCCACCCAGGACAAACCCCCCCCCATTAGTACAGACTCCCCCAGGACAAACCCCCCATTAGTACCGACCCCCCAGGATAAACCCCCCCATTAGTGCAGACCCACCCAGGACAAACCACCCCATTAGTACATGGCAGGCAAAGGCGCTCAATCTCAGCTGAATTAGGCGGGCGGCGGCGGGCGGCTCCAGCAAGTCGCAGCCGGCAACTCCTGCACCCCTGGGCATAGCGTCACCTGTCTCACCTCCAGGGGCCGTTCTGCACTCGAGTAGCAAGGGAAGCCCTCTCGGCACTTCGGCCTCTGGTAAGGTACGTGACAAATACAGAATCAGTGGGAGCCCCTAGTGTGTCACTTGTCACGTCACCTGTTATCAGATGCAGCTTGTCACCTGCCACGTCACCTGCCACATGTTGCGGATTGGCACTTGCTACGTCACCTGCCACATGTTGCGGATTGGCACTTGCTACGTCACCTGCCACATGTTGCGGATTGTCACTTGCCTGCCACCAGATGCAGATTGTCACTTGCCACGTCACCTGCCACAAGTTGCAGATTGTCACTTGCCATGTCACCTGCAACATGGTGCGGATTGTCACTTGCCCCGTCACCTGCCACATGTTGTGGATTGTCATTTGCCACATCACCTGCTGCATGTTGCAGATTGTCACTTGTCACATCACCAGGGCCATCTTAATAGCATCATGGGCCCCTGGGCAAAGTAATGCTATGGGGCCCCTACAAGCCCCAATTTACGCACCTATTTTACAGCGTGTCACTTGTGTCAGCGTGTCCCTTGCCACTGTCGCCTGCCACCAGATTCAGCATGTCAACTGCCATCGTCACCTGTCTTCAGATTCAGCGTATCAATTGGCACCCGTCCCCTGTCTGAGAGGCAGAGGAGGGGGATCTGAGAGGCAGAGGAGGGGAATCTGAGAGGCAGAGGAGGGGGGGCTCAGAGGCAGAAGAGGGGGGGCTCAGAGGCAGAAGAGGGGGATCTGAGAGGCAGAGGAGGGGGGGCTCAGAGGCAGAGGAGGGGGGGCTCAGAGGCAGAGGAGGGGGGCTCAGGGGCAGAGGAGGGGGGGCTCAGAAGCAGAGGAGGGGGATCTGAGAGGCAGAGGAGGGGGGGCTCAGAGGCAGAGGAGGGGGGGGGGCTCAGAGGCAGAGGAGGGGGATCTGAGAGGCAGAGGAGGGGGATCTGAGAGGCAGAGGAGGGGGGGCTCAGAGGCAGAGGAGGGGGCTCAGAGACAGAGGAGGGGAGCTCAGAGGCAGAGAAGGGGGATCTGAGAGGCAGAGGAGGGGGATCTGAGAGGCAGAGGAGGGCGATCTGAGAGGCAGAGGAGGGCGATCTGAGAGGCAGAGGAGGGCGATCTGAGAGGCAGAGGAGGGAGGACTCAGAGGCAGAGGAGGGGGGCTCAGAGGCAGAAGAGGGGGATCTGAGAGGCAGAGGAGGGGGGGCTCAGAGGCAGAAGAGGGGGTTGAGAGGCAGAGGAGGGGGGGGTCAGAAGCAGAAGAGGGGGATCTGAGAGGCAGAGGAGGGGGGGCTCAGAGGCAGAAGAGGGGGATCTGAGAGGCAGGGGGTTGAGAGGCAGAGGAGGGGGGGCTCAGAAGCAGAAGAGGGGGATCTGAGAGGCAGAGGAGGGGGATCTGAGAGGCAGAGGAGGGGGATCTGAGAGGCAGAGGAGGGGGGCTCAGAGGCAGAGGAGGGGGATCTGAGAGGCAGAGGAGGGGGATCTGAGAGGCAGAGGAGGGGGATCTGAGAGGCAGAGGAGGGGGATCTGAGAGGCAGAGGAGGGGGATCTGAGAGGCAGAGGAGGGGGGCTCAGAGGCAGAGGAGGGGGGCTCAGAGGCAGAGGAGGGGGGGCTCAGAGGCAGAGGAGGGGGATCTGAGAGGCAGAGGAGGGGGGCTCAGAGGCAGAGGAGGGGGATCTGAGAGGCAGAGGAGGGGGATCTGAGAGGCAGAGGAGGGGGATCTGAGAGGCAGAGGAGGGGGATCTGAGAGGCAGAGGAGGGGGGGCTCAGAGGCAGAGGAGGGGGGGCTCAGAGGCAGAGGAGGGGGGACTCAGAGGCAGAAGATGAGGGGGGGCTCAGAGGCAGAAGAGGAGGGGGGGCTCAGAGGCAGAGGAGGGGGGACTCAGAGGCAGAAGAGGAGGGGGGGCTCAGAGGCAGAAGAGGAGGGGGGGCTCAGAGGCAGAGGAGGGAGATCTGAGAGGCAGGGGGCTCAGAGGCAGAGGAAGGGGGTTCAGAGGCAGAGGAGGGGGGCTCAGAGGCAGAGGAGGGGGATCTGAGAGGCAGAGGAGGGGGGGGCTCAGAGGCAGAAGAGGGGGATCTGGCTGAGACAGAGCACATAGCGCTGTCCCTCCTCTGCTCACCCTGCCCCCTCTCTGTGTGCTGGCATGTGTGTACAGGATGCCAGGTACCTGATGGCCAACAGCGTGGCAGCGCCGAGTCTCCCTCTAGATCCGGGGGGGGGGCTCGCTGGGGTGCTCGCTGCTCTGCTCCTTCCATTGGCTCCTTGGCAGCCTCCACCTTCGGCATGTTCTTCCTTCCCAGCCAGCTGTCCCCCGGGCCGCACGGTGCACGGACGCTTCCTGGAGCAGAGAGGGGGGGGGAGTTGGATGTAAAAGCTCCTGCCTGACCACCGAAGAGATGAGGGCGCCGGGCTGCTCCCCCCCCCGCTCCCAGAACTTGGATGCCTCTACCTCCTCTCTGCTCCAGGAAGCGTCCGTGCACCGTGCGGCCCGGGGGACAGCTGGCTGGGAAGGAAACATGCCGAAGGTGGAGGCTGCCAAGGAGCCAATGGAAGGAGCAGAGCAGCGAGCACCCCCCGGATCTAGAGGGAGACTCGGCGCTGTCACGCTGTTGGCCATCAGGTACCTGGCATCCTAAGTTAGGGGGAGGGAGGTCGTGGGCGGCACAATGGGAGTAATGCTGCGACGGCGGTGATGTCTATTGGCTGGCGGGTACAGTACAGGTCAGAGGCTCAGAGTGAGCGACGAGCATGACATGTCCATCCATCCCGTGCATTAGGCGGCCGCGCCCGCGGGCCCGCGGGAGGCTGCCGGGTACCCGCGGTAACGCAGCTAAACAGATGCTTAGCAAGTTGACTGGTGGGTTCACTGGCCAGATGGGCCCCCAGCCAAGTGGGGCCCCCGGGCAACTCCCCAACGTGCCCAATCGAAAAGACGGCCCTGCATATCACCTGCCACAAGTTGCGGAATGTCACTTGCCTGCCACCAGATGCAGATTGTCACTTGCCACCTCACCTGCCACACCTTGCAGATTGCCACTTGCTAAGGTGGGGTTTTGCTTGTCAGAGTCAGGCAGCAGATAGAGGATGTAATCTCTCTTCTGGCTGCACAGTGAGGGCAGAAGTTACTGCAGGGATGCAGGGCAGGCGTGGGGCTGTGAGAGATGATGTCATCTCTCTTCTCCTCCCGGCCCCCGGCTTGTTGATTGGACAGCCGCCCACAGAGCCGACCAGCTGACCGCTCACTCTCTCACTCGCCGCCCGCCCACACACCGAGGCACCCGGCAGCTCACGCGTCACTCGCACGTGGAGCTATTCGCTCAGCCTCTTGGCGCCACAAGTTACGCAACTAACACTAATTTCTCGGGGGTGCCCCCCTGATTATATAGATATATATAGGTATAGATACTGTATATATTATATATAGATATAGATATTTGAGTGTTGCAATTTTTTTCCAATGGATTTTTTTATTCTCTTTTATCCTCCTAATTAACGTGACACAATAAATGAGAAGCAACTCTCTATATCAAAAATCTTTGGTTACATCCACTGTAACTGCTAGGGCCTATGTACTGTATATGCATCTGTTTCAGGGCTTTTCATGCACAGAAGGACATGTCCTATTTTCCCATTGATTGCTAAACTGGAACCCAGGACTGCATCTCTGGCACAATGTAGCATAGAGAACATACATTCAGGCCCCGTACACACGTACAAGAACCTCGACGGGCGGAACACATCGTTCCGGCCGTCGAGGTTCTCGCCCGGCCGTCGAAATCGTCGACCAAGCCGTCGGGAAAGGCACCTAGCCATGGTTCTCGATGGGCCATCGAGCAAATAGAGAACCTGCTCTCTATTTTGGCTCGACGGCTTTCCCGACGGGATGCTCGCCGAAACCGTTCCCACAGCCGAGGTTCTCGGCAGAATGAGGATCCCAGCGAGCTTCTCGCTGGTTTCTGCCGAGAATCTCTGCCGTGTGTACGGGGCCTCAGAGCAGAAGACAGTACCGATGCCCATTCCACTTTATTGTAATGAGACCAGTTAAAAACCAATTCATATTGGCTTGTATGCAGGGGCAGACTGACAACTCATGGGGCCCCCGGGCAATAGAAGATTATGGGGCCCCTAGGCTTACAGATGGCCACCACGCCAGGAGGCAATGCAGAGGCGGGGCAGCTAAAATTTTGGAATTTTCACACCAGAAGCATGTCGGTTTCGGACGTATAAGGAACAGATGTAAAAAAAACATCGATTTTGACATACTGTCCCTGGTTTTACTGAGCCTGGCAACCCTAATGGGGCCCCCTAGTGGCATGGGGCCCTCGGGCATTGCCCGAGTGACTCAATGGTCAGTCCGCCCCTGCTTGTATGGCCTACTATATTTAGCAATTTCCCTTGAATAAACCAAAATATATTTGGACCTCTACCTTTACCACCTCTGGTAACCATATTGGATTCCAGCTGTTGGTAGATCACCACAAATATGTGCCACATCGAAAGGTCAACATTAAAAATTAGACAATCCAATATCTTTTCTGTTTAAACTATTTTCCTTAAACTAAGACTTCAGCCTTCAATCACTGAGCAAAAAATATATCTTATCTGAAAATGGTTCACTTTATATTTTTCCAAGAGAATATGGACCTGTACGTGAACTTTTCCCAAATCTTATGGGCCTCAGGCACATCTCTGGTGACATAATTCAAATAAAGCCAAGTGACTGTTATTTTCATTCTAGAGTTGCCCCAGTATTGAAAATAGAAAATGACAGTAACGATTTATTTATCCACCTTCCAGCATTTACTCTGCGGCTAGTGATGCAGGACAGTTTTACGCTTTTTTATTTGTATTAGCGCTACATCAGAAGAATTCTTTAGTCGCAAAGAATTTTTGCCTGTTTTAAATTGGTGTCATGTGTGGTACTCGGATCATATGTGTAAATCATTTTCTGGGTGGTAAGATACTTAATATATAATGTGAAACCACTCTGGAGCCTGGCAAGAAGTTCTATGATATTGATACAACGGAGGGAAGCTGGAAACATTATGGTGTGAAAGTAAATAGTGCAGTGGTTTCGAAGCCTCAAATGTCTTGACTATGCATTGCTATATCTATTCCTGTGTTTTAGGTTTAGACGCCTTTCGGTTTAACCCACAAAGTCAGAGAAACCAGTTATTTTACAGAAGGCGCAAGAAAAAAAAAGCCAAAAGAACTGTCAACAATATGTTAATGTTTTTATAATAGTCTTTATTAAACAAAACTAAACCTATTAATTGAACTGTAATCAAAACAGTTACAATCAAGGCATGTCATGAATGATAACTGTCACAGTTGCTCATGCTCTCAAACCAAACTGTCAAGCCATGAAATGGCTGGTGTGATGTACAGCATCATGGCAACTGCAGATCAAACAGACCCTATGATGGCAGATTCCTTGGCTGCGAAGGATAGGAGAGTTTAGTCCCACTTTAACCACTTGCCATCTGCCTACCGCTTATTTACTGTGTCAGCTCGGCTCTATTGTGTGAAATGATGTACCTGTATGTCATTTCGTGCAATATCCACTGGGTGGCGCATGCATTGCCAGAGGTGCGCTTACGCACTGATTGGACACAGGGGATGCAAATCAGCAGCTGTCTGTCGGCCACCCGACATTTTTCCCCAGAGAGGAAGTACGGTGATCTGCCTATGTAAACAAGGCCGATCACCGTTTTGACAAGGAAGAAGACAGAGATCTTGGGCATTATTTACGAAAGGCAAATCCACTTTGCAATACAAGTGCACTTGAATCTGAGGGGGAGACCTGAAATGAGGGGAAGCTCTGCTGACTTTATCATCCAATCATGTGCAAGCTAAAATTCTGTTTTAAATTTTACTTGCATGTCCCCCTCAGATCTATAGCGACTTCACTTCCAAGTGCACAGGCAGTACACTTGTAGTGCAAAGTGTATTTTCCTTTAGTAAATCACCCCCCTTGTGTTCCTTCTCTTCATCCAGTCAGCGCAACCCCTACACAGTTAAAAAGCACTACCTAGTAGCACACCTAACTCTTTGATCACCTCTGATATTAACCCCTTCCCTGCAAGTGTCATTAGTACTGTAACAGTGCATATTGTTAGCACTGATCACTGTATTAGTGCCACTGATCCCCAAAAAAGTGTCAAAAGTGTCAGTTAAGTGTCCGATTTGCCCGCCGCAATGTTGCAGTCCTGCTAAAAATTGCTGATCTCCGCCATTACTTATAAAAAATTTAATTATAAAAATTCCATAAAAATATCCCATTATTTGTAGACTCTATGGGCCAGATTCATGTAGAATCCACGGTGGCGTAGCGTATGCCATTTACACTACGCCGCCGCAATGTACTGGAGCAAGTGCCGTATTCTCCAAGCACTTGCTCCGTAATTTGCGGCGGCATAGTGTAAATGGCCCGGCGTAAGGCCACGTAATTCAAAGGGGGTGGCTTGTATTTAAATTGAGTGCGCCCCCGCGCCGATCGAACTGCGCATGCGCCGGCCGTACAATTAGCCCAGTGTGTATGCTCCAGCTCACGACGGAAAACGTCAATGAAGCCGACGTGAGCGTCATTGACGTAAAGCCCTATTCGCGAACGACTTAGTAAAACGACGGAAAAAGACGACGCTGTCCCGACGCCATACTTAACATGGCATACGACGGACCTTCGGAAACGTACCCCTTATATAGCAGGGGTAGGTTTACGCTTACGGAAACAGCGTAAACGACGTTGAGGCGGCGTAAAAAAATGTTCGGGAAACGGCGTATCTTTCTCATTTGCATAAGCAAATGAGAAATCAACGTAAACGCCACCTAGCGGCCAGAGAAGAATTACATCTAATATCTGACGGTGTAAGTGTCTTACACCTGTAGGATCTACGCCGTATCTGTGCGTAAGTGATTCTAGGAATCACACGCATAGATACCCGGGCCAAAAAACAGAGATCCGACGATGTATCTTGAGATACACCGTCGGATCTCTTTTGAGAACCTGGCCCTATAACTTTTGAGCAAACCAATTAATTTACACTTAGGATTTTTTTACCAAAAATATGTAGCTAAATACATATTGGCCAAACTGATGAAGAAATTAATTTTTTTAAATTTTTGGTTGGATATGTTTTATAGCAGAAATTAAAAAAATAGTTTTTTTTTTCAAAATTTTAGCTTTTTTTTTGTTTATAGCGCAAAAAATTAAAACAGCAAAGGTGGTCAAATACCCCCAACAGAAAAAAATACCACCAACAAAACCTCAAAACGGCAAACAACCACGCAATTGCCAGTAAAATAAACACAGTGCCATATCGCAAAAAATGCACTGGTCATTAAGGGGGTAAAACCTTCCAGGGCTGAAGTGGTTAATATGTGTTCATCAGATATCTAACATATGGATAAGTATGAATATTTACTCATCACATACAGATGATAACTTGGGAGTATATCATTTTCAGCTCTGACCAACCCCAGTGAAAGTGGCTGTGCCACGGAACAAAAGCTGAAACAGAACACGTTTAGAAATGTAATAAATATTGGCAGTTATGTTTTCTAATTTGTAGAATTTAAAGCTCAATAGTAACTGTCTAGTAACTGTCTAGTAAGTGGAAGCAATTGCACTGCTCTGGCCCTTGAGCTACTGTACAAACGCACTTGTTTTACTTGTGTGGCGTTATGCTGCCTAATTATTTGAGTGAGTGACTATGTGAATGAGATGGACAGAATTAAAGTGGATGTTTACTTGGCAGGTTCAAAATCACTAGGCACTACTGTTTATTTCTGTTGACTCCAGAGCCTGGTGGTGCTGTGTACTGTATGTGCCCAGGTCACTAGAGTGTCTAGTAAGATGAGTATGATGATTCTGGTAAGGTGAGAGTAAGCTATCACAAGGGTCATAATAAAATTTGCTCCAAAAAAAAAAAAAATCTGCTACTACGGGAGGAGAATACGATCTGAAATAGGTTTTAAGTATTTCCTATTCCGGCAAAAAGTAGAGAAAGTTTAGGCTGGAGTTTTATGATAACCGCATTTTCGTTTATAGGCGTTTTTGGCCATTTAAAAAAATATATATATATATTTTTTTTAGAAACGCTTCTAAACGCAAACGCGGCTAAACACTGCTAGACACGGCATGTAAATGCGGCAAAACTGGGTTACTATCCGTCAAGTTTAATCATTTAGGAGCAGTTGTAAAAACGTCCCGTGTACATGGAGCTTTAGGGCCCTTTCACATGTACGGATCCCGTGAGGATCCGTACATTTATCATCTGGTTGCTCAGCAGGGATCACTCTGTTGATCCCCGCTGAGCCGGAAGATGACAGGGCCCTGTCAGATCTCTGCTCTCCTCTATGGGGGGATCGGACGAACATGGACAGTCTGTCTGTGTTAATCCGATCCGCAGAGGGATGGAAAAATAGGATTTTTCTGCGTCTGCAAAAATGGACCATAACGGGTGTCAGGAATACATGTATGTCCGTATTTCATCCGAAAATGGATGCATGAAATACGGACATAGGGTCCACTGGTGTGAAAGAGCCCTAAGTTGTGAAGTTTTTAGTAAAGGGATTATCCTAGGCACAATCACAGTACCTCTCTCCCTGGTTTACCTGAATTTGCATCCCTAGAAATCTTGGCAAACTTGGAGGAGTTCTATGGTCACAGCATACACGTTTTATTTTATAACATCAGCATTGTAATAATTCAAACAATAATTATTATTCATAATCCAATTTGAGCTTACTTGTATATGCTCTGTACACAAGATCGGGATCCCCGACAGGTCGAGGTCCGCCGGAAATCCAGACGGAAAAAAGCATAACCCCGCTCTCCCATACACACGAGCAGGTTTTCTGACAGGAAAACTCAGATGAAAGCTTTTGGCTGAGAATCCCGGCCGTGTGTATGCTCCATCTGCCAAAAATGGACGGTTTTCTCGTACACACGGCTGGGTTTTCCGTCGGGAAAAAGTCTGTCAGGAATGACAGCAGAAAAAATGAGAGCAGGTTCTATTTTTTTTTGGTGGTTTTTGGCCGTTGGAAAAACCGCAGGGAACTGTACTGATTTCACCTCATGAGGGGCTGAAACTCCTCTTCTCAGAGGAACCTCTGTACTTCAAAAAGAAGGCTCTGTAAATTGTGTGATACAACAGTGACTACAGAAGTCAAGCAAGTTAATGTGTGGGGATTCTTCAGAAAGTAGGTTTACAAGCTTCAAGATCATTCAGGTTAATAGAAATAGGCTAAAAATAATTAAAATACAATGTAGAAATGAATATATGTGTAGCACCCTTGTCTTAAACAGGGCTGCTAGTCAGGGTTGGCTGAAGACATTGTGCTGCCTGGGTCCAAGAATGAAATTCTGCCCCCCCCCCCCCAAAAAAAAATAAAGCCCACCAAAAGTCACCAACATCCATTTTATATCATGATGATAATTAAAACTAAAATTAAATTAATCAAGAAGTCAGATTTACATGCAACAACACCTTGGCCCAGATTCACAGAGCGATTACGCCTGCGCAACTGCTGTTGCGCGTGCGTAAGTCTAAATGTGCGCGTGCGTATAGTTGGACGCGATTCACAAAACAATATACGCCAGAAATCTACGTTTTTTGGTCCGGCGTAATTGAATTAGACATTCGCTTCCCTTCGTGCAAAACTGCGCTAGACACACCATTGATTTGCTAGTCAAATATGCTAATGAGGGAGTTACGGGGATCCACAAAAAAACGCAGTTGCTGCGCAGGCTACGCGATGTGCGCAACAGCAAAATGTTCTGTCTAAAGTTAGAGGACCTAAAAGCTGGTCTAAATTTTGAAAAAAAGTCTAATTGTCAGATAAAGCAACACTGTTAGTGAGGAGTTCAGCAGTCACACGTGTTGCCCAACAATCTGTATGCCAACATGCCAGGGGCATCGTCGCGCATAGCTATACTACTGACTTTAGATGAACAAAGAAGGAGGAGGGCACGGAGGATGGCACTAAGGAGGGCACGGGAGATGTTTTTTTTAATTTTTTTATTTGCTTATATAAAATTTACAATTTAAATTAATCTAATACAATATTCTTATCTGATACAAGCCCCTCACTCTTCACTTGATATATCACACACGCATAGACATCTATGGCATGAGTGATTCTGAGGTGTCTCGCATCTTCAGATTCACCCCTCATGCCATCCTGGAATTACCACAACCTTGCAGGAGGACATCAGCAGCCCAACACATGACACCACCCATGACACCCATGACAGCTACATATACAATCAGAGCCCCATCCCCACAGATTTCCAACAGAACATGTATGGGGACAGCTGGCTGGTTGGTGAGTGACATGGGAGTCAGGCATGACTATCCCCTCCCGTGATGCACACCTCACAAGTGGCACATGCATGACTAACATCCTCCTGTCTTTTCCCTTCAAGGTGACTCTGCATATGCACTGGTACCCCATCTCATGACCCCATCTCATGCCAGCTCACATTATGCATCTTTGCACGTTAAACACACACATTAATCATGGCACAATGAGAATGCATGCATGCACACCACTGTGGTCCCTAGCACACACACCCCACATCCTCATCACATTGGATTGGCACCAGTCCACCATGCAGGACTTGTGAGCTGCAACGCCATGCCACGGCTCCAATTATGTCACTGTACATTCATACACCATTCACACAGACCTGGCGATCACTTCTCCACCACAAATGAGGGTGACACCCCTTTTCCCGCAGGAATATCACCCCCACATTCCAAAATCATACACAAACAGAACCAAAAAAATTAAATAAATGACGAGCAAAAATAAAAAATGCCCAGCAAAAATATAATTTAAACAAAATAACAACAAAGACATAAAAGACAAAAATCACTCTGCAAAACAGTCCCCAAATATCTCAAAGACACGTCACAAACAAACAAAAGCACCTTGCTGTATAGGGAGGGATACAAAGGGATGTACTTTTGCAAAGGAAGTGCATTTGTGTCTGTCTATTTATGCTGTCTGCGTAGTTCATAAAGTTGCCCTAGTCCATTTCCAATTTCACTGATTGCGCCGCTCCCGAGTTGTGAGCATGCGCACAACGGAGCTGACATGGTTTCCTTCACGCGCGCATGCGCGAGTCGGCCGGCCCTTCATTTGCATGGGGTCACGGCTCATTTCAATGTAACACGCCCACGTCCTTCCCAATTTGTATTACTCCTCCTTACGCCTCAGGAAAAAACCTTACGTTTGCGCAAGCTCTTGCGTAAAAGCTACGTGAATCGCCGGATTACGCGGCTAGATTGCGCAAGTCTAACGGAAAAGTGGTGCGCTACGCCGGAATGATAATGCGCCGATCTACGTGAATCTGCCCCCTTGTCTATATGCAAAATTATATGACATACCATTATGTTCAATTCCAAGGGGCGGCCTAGGGCAGTATAGGGGTAGGCTAGGGGAGTATTTAGACAGTCTAGGGTAGTAAATGGGCACACTACGGTAGTATATGGACAGGTTAGGGTAGTTTATGGACAGGCTAGGGTAGCATATGGCAAAACCAAATGATAGTAAATGCATTTTTAAGGTGTGCCCCCAAGACTTGGGTGTGCCCTCAAGTCTGGTGGATGGGTAGTATATGGACAGGCTAAGACAGTAAAATGGGCAGGCTGGGGTAGTATATAGACAGGCTAGGGCAGTATAGGGGCAGGATAGGGTAGTATAGGGGCAGGCGTAGCGACCCCACAGGCTTAACATGCAATTTCTTTCAACAGTCACTGGGCAAAAATGCACTGTCTGACATAAAGATATCAGAAAAAAATTACAAAAAAGTAAACACTATGAGATTAAAATGTATCTTTCATAGTTATCCATTATTAACTTAAATTCTCCGTAGTTCTTCTGAAATACTGTATCTATGTTTATATTAAATATTAGTCTGCAATGCATGATATATAGACAGTGTCCAGTAATAAATACATTGAAGGAAAAGTTGGCTAATTTTCCTATAATAAATACAGCATGGTTTATTAATGGCTAATTGAGCTTTGGAATATATTTATCTGATGTCCAATGCACACTTAATTCCAAGATACTGACTGAATGCTTACTTATATGTCTATACTAAGTGGGTTCTTCCAAGTATGTATTCTTATCTTTCCAAATTATTTCCTACAAGCTGTCCCAATGGGTCTGAGAAAACCAGGTGCAGATTCAGAAAGACTCCATATCCATATCCAGTACTGCAAGGACACACTACGCATTCTCCCCCCAGTCATAGCATCTGCCAAAGACTTACATGAACCTAGTGCAATTTTAAGGATATAACTAATTCTGGCACACTAACAAATAAAGAAAATTCTATAAACTGCCAACACAGTGCTAATTTCCTCTTCTAACTGAAATTGCTGATGACATTTCCTTTGCTTATGGCAAATATCCAAGCTCAAAATATTCTGAGCCTTCTTAAATTCGCTTCCTTACCCAAGAAAATTCGAAATAGCCTTCCTCAGTTTTAAGTATTTATGAGCAGCTCCAGGCAACTATATAAAACACATTTCATGTGAACCTGTGCTTGGCTTACACATGGTAAACTAACCTTAGTGCAAGACTTTTAACATTCTAGCACCACCAGATGCTTGGAAATATATGTTTAGCCAAAAAATATTTCATTGTTGTGGATAGAGTGAGAAAGGGTTAAAACCCCTGTGAGTGTATATTTTTTTTGTGTTATCTGTATAATTTGGGGAGATGCTTACTTACCCATTACTTCTAGTCCTGGAGATAGGGGCGGACTGACCATTGAGTCACTCGGGCACTGCCCGAGGGCCCCATGCCACTAGGGGGCCCCATCAGGGTTGCCAGGCTCAGTAAAACCAAGGACAGTATGTAAATATCTGCTTTTTTTACATCTGTCCCTGATATGTCCGAAACTGACATGCCTCTGCACTGCCTCCTGGCGTGGTGGCCATCTGTAAGCCCAGGGGCCCCATAATCTTCTATTGCCTGGGGGCCCCATGAGTTGTCAGTCCGCCCCTGCCTGGAGATACAGTAAAACCTTGGTTTGAGAGTAACTTGGTTTGAGAGTAACTTGGTTTGAGAGCGTTTTGCAAGACAAGCAAAATGTTTTAATTCATCTTGCCTTGATATACAAGCAATGTCTTAATATAAGAGTAGCGTCATATCATAAGTTCACAAGTATAAAAAAGAAGAGGAGCCTCTAAGTGTAGTAATACGGTTATATTTAATGAAGGTACAAGATTTTGCAACTTATTGCTACACTTAGGGGGTGCCTCTCTTCTCTTTTATACCCTGTAAAAAAAATGCTTTGATATACAAGTGCTTTGGATTAGAGGCATGTTTCTGGAACGAATTATGGTCGCAAACCAAGATTTTACTGTATAGCAATAAGTGGAAAGAGCAGAATAAGCCCTGTACACACGATCGGTCCATCCGATGAGAACGGTCCGACGGACAGTTTTCATCGGTTCACCGATGAAGCTGACTGATGGACTGATGTGCCTACACACCATCGGTTAATGAACCGATCGTATCAGAATGCGGTGACGTGAAACACAACGACGTGATGAAAAAACGAAGTTCAATGCTGCCAAGCATGCGTCGACTTGATTCTGAGCATGCGTGGATTTTAACCGATGCGCGTTTTTGACCTATCGGTTAGCCATCCATCGGTTCGATTTTAAAGCAAGCCATCTGTTTTTGGACCGAAGGATAACGGACCGATGGGGCCTACACATGATCGGTTTGGACCGATGAAAACTAACTTCAGTCCGTGTCAAAGACAACTGGAGACAACTCTAAATTTGGGATTTCTCATTACACTCTCATACAGTGACAATGGTCACCAGCAGGCCCAGACTGAGACAAAAAAATAGGCCCGACATTTTAGACTGAGCAGCCAATTTATCCGGGGGGGGGGGGCATATTCGGGGACAGTTGGCGATGAGATATTCACAGAGTCGGTCCTCCGTACTTTAATGTAAATGGACACTGTGATATAAAGGTCACAGCACTATACAGTGCCCCTCTAAGGTGCAGTCCCCTTTATATCACAGTGCCCCTTTACATTACAGTGCCCCTAGCAAACACAGCCCCCCATCACAGTGCCCCCTGAAGTCATGCCCCCCACTCTGATCACAGTGCCTCCTTTTACTCTCTGCCTCCCCTACACAGTCCTACGTTTGGCAGGGCAGAGGCAGGATTGAGCTTGTATCCGCAATACTAACTCTAGTATTGCTTCTGATGCCGCGTACACACGATCATTTTTCGGCTTGTAAAAAACAATGTTTTTCAGCCTCTAGAAAAAACGAAGTTTTTTCCAACTTCATCATTAAAACGATGTTGCCCACACACGATCATTAAAAAAAATTCTCTATCAAATCGGTGACGTACAATGCGAACGACGGCACTATAAAGGGGAAATTCCATTGGCGCCACCCTTTGGGCTGCTTTAGCTGATTTTGTGTTAGTAAAAGACGATTCGCGCTTTTCTGTCTGTTACAGCGTGATGAATGTGCTTACTCCATTATGAACAGTAGTTTTACCAGAACAAGAGCTCCCATCTCATAACTTGTTTCTGAGAATGCGCTAGTTTTTCACGTCGTTTTAGCCCACACACGATCATTTTTTACAACCCGAAAAACAACATAGTTTAAAACGTTGTTAAAAAATTCAGCATGTTCGAATTTTTTTTTTTTTTTTTTTCAGAACCCGAAAAATGATGTGAAGCCCACACACGATCATTTTAAATGACAATTTAAAAAAAAATTTTGTTTTTTACAAGCCGTAAAATGATCGTGTGTACGCGGCATTGAGGGTTCTAGAAGCTTCTTCCAGAGGCAGGGAGAAGCACTCAAATTCCTAGCTTGTGAAACCCTGAGCAGACACGACCATACAATCACTGCTCCTTGATTCTAGAAGGAGCCAAAGCTAAATTTACCTAGCATCCTACGCTTTGAGGGTGCTACAGTTATTAAAAATGTATTAAATAGCATTTTCAGTTTCTGGTGCTCAGATAAAGTTAAGTTCTGCTGTAATGTGAATGTTGGAGTTAGTGTTATAATGAGGGTTAATATGAAGATTAGTGTTGGGTTACAGGGAGTACAAATGTTAAGGTTTGTGTTAGAGTAACCTAAGGGGTTATAGTGTTAGGGCTACAGGGAATGTAAATGTTAGTGTTTCCATAAAGGTTCTAGTGAGGGTTAGTTTTAGGGTTACAAGGAGTTTCAATTTTAAGGTTAGTAAGTGTTACTAAGAGAGTTAGTATTGTGGATACATGAGGTTTAATTGGTTAGGGGAGACTTAAAGTGCTGCTGTCAATCACAGCCAGTGAGCCAATCAGGAGAGGGAGGGGTAGGGCCAAGCTGTAGCTCCGAGTGTGAATGAACACACAAAGTCGCGGCTATGGAGAACACCTGCTTGGGTGCCCCCACAGCAGGCAGCTTGCTGTGAGGGCCCTTGGCAAAAGGGAGGAGCCAAGATCTCCAGCAAGGGACCAAAGAGGAGGATCCAGGCTGCTCTGTGGAAAAACCACTGCACAGAGCAGGTAAGTATAACATGTTTGTTATTTCATTCAGCTAGCAGACTGAATGAAAAAAAATGAACTGACTACAGATTCCCTCATTCCACACATTTGAGGTGGATGAGACAATCCTCCCTGTTGTGTCATTGTATTCTGGCAGTGGGACTCCCCCACCATCAGAATAAACCGATCAGCACTGCAGCTGATTGAAGCAAAAATTTCCAGCAAGCCAGCACAGAATACTCAATCGATAGATTGACTTCTCATGACCAGAAATAGCCATAGATGGATCCAAATCTGATTAGTTCCTGCTGAACCCGCTGAATTTTGAGCCATCATTTGCCAGCTTTAGTGTGAGAGTCCCTCAGGGTAGTAGACAGTACTCTACAGTATGTTATATAAATAATCCTGATCAATTTATCGAGCAAGTACTACCATTGTAGGCCCAGTTAAAAAAAAAAAAAAGATAATAGCGATACATTCTGCATTTTTGACAGAGCTGGGGGGCACTAGTAAGAGAGTAGGGGGTAATTGGTGAGAGATCTGGGGGGCATTAGTAAGAGAGGAGGGGGAATTGGTTAGAGAGCTGGGGGGCATTAGTAAGAGAGGATGGGGGAATCAGTGAGAAAGATGGAGGGGGCATTAGTAATAGAGGAGGGAGGGCATTAGTAAGGGAGAAGGGAGAAAATTGGTGAGAGAGCTGGGGGACATTAGTAAAAGAGGAGGGGGAAATTGGTGAGAGCTGGGGGGCATTGGTGAAAACTTGTGGGGCATTGGTGAGAAAGCTGGGGGGGCATTAGTAAGAGAGAAGGGGGAGCATCAGTGAGAGAGTATGAGGGGGCATTGCTCAAAGAGCTCGGGGGGGTATTGCTGAGAAAGCTGGGTGGGCATTGGTAAGAGCTGGGGGGGGGGGCATTTGTGAGAGGTGAGAGAGCTGACGTTTTTTGTTTTGTTTAACTATGCCCCTTAAGCCCCTCCCATAATTAAGCCTTTGGCCACACCCACATGTTGCCGCTACAAGCTCACATACTCCCTCAATCGTCCCTCCTTCTAAAGTTCAAATGTTGGGAGGTATGCACTATATCTGTTCTCCCACAGTACACAGCACATGGAAATTATTTTAGTAAATATAAACTGCTAAATACCTTTTTTCATCAGCAATATTTTGAGATGGGAATGAGGGACACCTACTAGCAAATGTAAGTAGCCATAGGACACACACCCTGCCACACCTCCTTAAATGAGAATTAACCCCAAAAAAGGTCAATTAAATACACAAGGGCCTTTTTTTTAGCACTACTATTCCTTTATATTGGCTTTCTAAAATTTACAAATGCAGCAATTTAGCAATTTAGAATTTTGATAAAAGGTTTAGCACTGGGAAACACTTTTTGAAAGATAAAAAGTGCATTTTATATACAACTATATAGATCAGACCAAACTGAGGAACAAATGAGGGGAAAGAGAGACAGAGGGACATTTCTCCAAATCAGGGACAGTCCCATGAAATCAGGGAAAGTTGGGAGCTATGGTATTGTGGCTTTTATCAGTGTCCAGCCAACCATGGGTTAAAGTTTGTAGAAGGAGTTTCCATTATCCTCTGACTGTAACATGAGGCTGCATAATTCCTGACCCTCTGTCTGGACAGTGCTGATTGGCCCTGTGCTAAATACATTCACCCTTCCAAAAAAACAAAAAAAAACAATGTAGCAATATACATCAAAATGAACATGTGTAGAGTGCCCCCAAGGCACTGTGTTATCAGGAGATGTATTGGGGACTGTGGAAGAAGGGGAGGATCAGAGAAGACAGGATCAAACAGCCTTTCCCCCCACATTGTTCAGTATTAACCCCTTAGGTTCCACAGTGAGTATAACAAGCATGCTTTACTGTGTATACAGTACAGACTGATTTTACTGTTGTGGATTTTGTTACACTTTGCGTAGGTTCACATTGGACCGATTTGTCATGCGATTTGAGAGATCAAATCGTATGATGGCAATGGCACTGTTCCAATCGGTGCGACACCGATTTTGCGGTGATGCACCGATTTGTTCCTGCACTACTTTTGCCGATTTCAGGTGCGACTTAAATAGACATTTGTGTATGAAGCCACACAAATGTCTATCGTAGCACCTGAAATCGCGCTGACCTTGCTACTTTGAAATCGGGGTACTTCACAGATTTCACATACCTCTAACATTTTGAGATGAGAATGAGGTTCTCCTACTAGCAAATGTATGTAGGCATAGGACACGCCCCCTGCCACACCCCCTTAAAGGAGAATGAATAAAAAAAGATTAATTAAATCCACAAGGGCTTTTTTTTACCACTATTATTCCTTTATACTGCCCTTTAAAATTTACAAATGCAGCAATTAAGAATTTGCATTAAAGGTTTAGCACTGGGAAACACAATTTTAAAGATAAAAAGTGCATTTTTATATACAACTATATAGATCAGACCAAAATGAGGGACAAATGAGGAGGAAAGAGGGACAGAGGGACTTTGCTCCAGATCAGGGAGAGTCCCTCGAAATCAGGGACAGTTGGGAGCTATGATTTCAGCTGACAGAAAATGTATTTGGATGTTTTTTTTAACACAAGTATAAGTGAACAGTTGTGAAATTGTTGCTTTTTAATGACCATCTTTATCACAAGTATGAAGACTCAATCCCGAATCATAGTCTCATGGTCCAATGGAGACAGTCTAGAAAACTTGGCCCCAAAAATGAACACAGGTAAACAGAGGCTGATTGAGTACCTAGCAATGACACCAATAAATGAACTCTTGTGTTTCTTTCCATAGCATAATTCAGGATCCATCAAGTATCGCCTGGAACAAAGTTATGGCTGGTCAAGAAAGTTACTTTCTATAAGGAATGCTTCCCTCTGGACTTATCAGAATGATAAACGAGTACAGTTTATAGACGTGGAGCTGCAGTGAGGACAGACACCCAGACATAAGATAACACTGCTTTTCACTTACCCATAGACAGTTACAGTTTGTGAACTGTGCTTTTCCTGCTGCTTACTTATTTTATATCCCAGACGTATAATAGCAGTCACAGTGTGCAGATGGTAAAGAAATTTCTCTTGACCGACCCTTCACATTCTCACACATGTAGACAGCATATTTTATTAGTGAGGATGAGGATATGTTGCAATCATGTTCAGTAATGTATATTCCTTTATAGCATATTTAACTATGCTATAGAGCAGGGGTCTCCAAACTGCGGCCCGAGGGCCAGATGTGACCCTTTGCTAGCCTTCATCAGGTCCTTGGGGCAGTATTGCTCCCAACGATATGAGGCACTATTCCTCCCAATGACACCAACAATGGGGCGCTATTTATTCCACCAATAGCAATGAAGGAGAACTATTCCTTCTCCTACTGTTTACCAGCACTGAGGCCATATTTATTCTCACTGATGCTCGGCCCTGGGGAATTTTCCCCCTTAAGTCTGAAAGAGAGTAAACTGGCCCTTAGCCTGAAAAGTATGTAGACCCCTGCTATAGACAGTGCATTATCATTCAGATCTGACTCTGAAGAAGCTTGCCATTTACATTTAAAGTGTATGTAGGCTCTAACAATAAATGTCTCTTATGTGCTTTCTTTTGAACCTATGTCAATGAAAGTGTTTTGATAAATTTAGGTAATCCTACCAGAAATACAGTAAGCTCCTAACACCATGTGGATTTGCAGCATTAAATCAAGCAGTGTTGTCATCCCTGCCCAGTTCTCTTGTGTGGACTAGCAAAAACTCCCCTTATGTTATGTAGATAAGGAGGGTGGAATGTTCTGTATTAGGGTACCCTCTAGAAATCAGTACCAGACCTAGTGGATGAGAAAAAAAAATATCCATACCAGACCCTTATCTGAGTATGCAGCCAACTATCCAGGAAAGGGGGCATCAAGCATGCACCTCCTGCCTTGAGCCATTCATTTCACATGCCCTAAACATAGAAGGAAAACCTTTCCGGGCCCCCAGCACCTACTTACAACCCTCAAATTTTTGTAAATATTTTATGATATATTTTCATGTGACTACACTGCAGAAATGACACGTTGCTACAATGTAAAGTAGTCGATGTACATCTTGTATAACAGTGTCAATTTGCTGTCCCCTTAAAATAACTCAACACACAGCCATTAATGTTTAAACCACTGGCAAAAAAGTAAGTGCACCCCTAAGTGAAAATGTCCAAATTGGATCCAATTAACCATTTTCCCTCCCTTGTGTCATGTGACTCATTAGTGTTACAGTGTCGCAGGTGTGTTAAATTTGGTGTTATCACTCTCATTCTCTCATACTGGTCACTGGAAGTTCAACATGGCACCTCATAGCAAAGAACTCCCTGAGGATTTGAAAAATAAAAATAATTGTTGCTCTACATATGGCATAAGCCAAAAGAAGTTTGCCAAGACCCTGAAACTGAGCTGCAGCACGGTGGAAAAGACCATACATTGGTTTAACAGGACAGGTTCCACACAGAACAGGCCTTGCCATGGTCAACCAAAGAAGTTGTGTGCACGTGCTTAGCGTCATATTCAGAGGTTGTCTTTGGGAAATAGACGTATGAGTGCTGCCAGGATTACTGCAGAGGTTGAAGGGGTGGGGGGTCAGCCTGTCAGTGCTCAGACAATACGCCGCACACTGCATCAAATTGGTCTGCATGGCTGTCGTCCCAGAAGGAAATCTCTATTAAAGATGATGCACAAGAAAGCCCACAAACAGTTTGCTGAAGACAAGCAGACTAAGAACATGGATTACTGGAACCATGTCCTGTGGTCTTTTCAGACCAAGATAAACTTAATTGGTTCAGATGGTGTCAAGCGTGTGTGGTGGAAACCAAGTGATGAGAACAAAGACAAGTGTGTCTTGCCTATAGTCAAGCATGGTGGTGGGAGTGTCATGGTCTGGGGCTGCATGAGTGATGCTGGCACTGTGGGGCTACAGTTAATTGAGGGAACCATGAATGCCAACTTGTGCTGTGACATACTGAAGCAGAGCATGATCACCTTCTTTCGGAGACTGTGCCATAGGGCAGTATTCTAGTATGATAACGACCCCAAACACACCTCCAAGATGACAACTGCCTTGCTAAAGTAACTGAGGGTAAAGGTGATGGACTGGCCAAGCATATCTCCAGACCTAAACCGTATTGAGCATCTGTGGGGCATCCTCAAATGGAAGGTGGAGGAGCACAACGTTTCTAACATCCACCAGCTCTGTGATGTCGTCATGGAGGAGTGAAAAAGGACTCCAGTGGCAACCTGTGAAGCTCTGGTGAATGCCATGCCCAAAAAGGGTTAAGGCAGTGCTGTAAAAAAAAATGGTGACCACACAAAATATTGACACTACGGGCCCAATTTGGACATTTTCAATTTTGGGGTGTACTCACTTTTGTTGCCAGCGGTTTGGACATTAATGGCTGTGTGTTGAGTTGTTTTGAGGGGACAGCAAATTTACACTGTTATACAAGCTGTACACTCACTACTTTACATTGTAGCAAAGTGTCATTTCTTCATTGTTGCCACATGAAAAGGTATAACATAATATTTACAAAAGTGTGAGGGTTGTACTCATTTTAGTGACATACTAATATATATATATATATATATATATATATATATATATATATATATATATATATATATATATATATATATATATATATATATATATATATAAAGAGAGAGAGAGAGAGAGAGAGAGAGAGAGAAAAAGAAAGAGAGAAAGAGAAAGAGAAAGAGAGAAAGAGAGAAAGAGAAAGAGAGAAAGAGAAAGAGAAAGAGAGAAAGAGAAAGAGAAAGAGAGAAAGAGAAAGAGAAAGAAGATAAATACACAGTACATTTGACATGAAGTCCTTTATTTAAAAAAAACATCTAGCAATGTAGATCCACATTAGTCGCAATGTAGAATAATATAAAGTACTGCACCTAGGGAAAAGGAATCCCCTGTCAGACTACAACATTGGGGTAGAGTGTTAGCCAGCACTACAGAAGAACATGATTTGGGGGTACTTATTTCAGGCAAAATGAGCAAACTTTGTGACCAGGAAGTGGGAAAAGTGAATAGAATTCTAATATTCATCACTAGAGGGGTCACCAGCAGGAGGAAGGAGGTTCGGATTCCTCTATATAGATCTTTAGTGAGACCTTTTTTAGAATACCGTCTGTCCAGTTCTGGAGACCTCACAAACACAAAGATATTGATAAAATAGAACGAGTTCAGAGACGGGTAACAAAAACAGTGAAATGTTTGGGGGATAAGTACAAGTACTCGCGCAAATACTCGGCATCGGTCCCGATACCGATACTAGTATCGGTATCGGGACAACCCTAATTGAAACCATTAAATACATGAAGGGGGTGAATAAGGTTCACAAGGGCAGTTTTTCAACATGAAAACCAAATCAAGACAAAATCAAGAACTCAAACTGGAGATAAGTTTAAAATTCATTTTAGAAAGTATTATTTTACTGAAAGGGTAGTTGATGTTTGTAATAAACTTTCAGCAGAGGTAGTGAGACAGTCAACAGTAAATTGTTTCAAACATGCTTGGGACAAACATAGATCTATACCTGAGTTTTTGTCTGAACAAAAAACAAAAAACAAAATAAACAATAAAAAAATTGCCAAACTCAACGGACTACTCTTTTCTGCCATCAGTTTTCTATGTATGTATGTGTCTACAATTAGGACTGCTGTTAGAAATCATGGGGCCCCATACAGCCTACCTGGCAGCCCCCCCCCCCCCCTAAATAAATCAAAACAAAATTTTTACAATAAATATACTAAAATCATTCTTAGTGGACACAAAATTAACAGAGAAGCTGTGTGAATTAGCCCTTGTTTTAATTGTTTTGTACATTTTTGAGAAAAAACATTTTATAATTTAAAAAAAAAAGTTGAAATGTTTTAAAATTATTTTATTTTACAATTTTACAAATACTTTTTTTACATTTTTTTTTTTACAAGGGATTAAAACAATACAGGGTTGCAATTTGTTATTTTTTTAACGGGACAGGGAAGCCGGCAGTTGTGTCTGTGTCTCTCCCTTCAGCAGCTGAAAGTTGGCGGGAGGGAGAGAAACTGTTTTTCAGCTGCTGCAGAGAGCCCCACAGGGCATCCTGTAATTGTCCTTCCTTCCCTCTGGTGTTTGGGCCCCCTATGTGCCCGGGCCCCCTACAATGGGACTGGTGGTCCCCCCCTATCAGCGGCCCTGTCTACAATGAATGGTGCCCATTGACTCACCAAAACAAAACAAACCAACCAAAGATACAATGAGCTCCCAATGGGGCAGGGGGTGCTGGCATTGACTAATGACCATGGCCATATTTGGTCTATGTTGCACTGCTTGATTTAGGGCTGAGGAAGCAATGTACATCACCTTGCTTCCCCCTCCCATCAGCTATGATCTGTCTGTGTTGCATAAAGAAACACAGAGACAAAGTGATGACGTCACTGCATTTAAAATAAGGAGTGTAATGAGAACAGAAATGCTTGTTTTATACGTTTCATTAGCATGTTGATGAGGAAGGGATGAAGGAACCAGGGATTTTCAATATGTCTGGCATCATGCCTCACCGGATACAGTTTTCTTAACCAAACAATTTCTAACAAAGCAAAGTTTCTTACTTGAAGATCCTGCTCGTAACAACACTTCCTGTTCCAAGGCTGACACCGCCTTGCATTTACCAGCCTGTCATGCATGTTTCTTTAGTTGACCCCGGGGCCTATCTGAGAGACCTAATAGCCAGCCCAACGACCAGATGTATGAGCTTACATGGCAGACTGGCAACACTGTTACTAAATGCGAGGCAGTGCATTAGGGTTGTCAGCCTGCAAAAGGAAGTGCTGTTACTGGCAGGATCTCCAGGTATGAAACTTTGCAATGGATTCACAAGAAAGTATTTAATTAAGGATACTGTATACAGTGAATCATACTACTAAACATGCTGAAAAATGAATTTTGGACTTGCATATACTTTAAGGTACACACATTTGTCATTCTATGGGTACCCAATGTCCAATTATTCTTTTTTAACATGAGTCCTAACCAGTCAGCAGAATCAAGTCTGTAGTGACATTTCAACCCTCTGTTACCTTATCCACTTACGTCCAAACTGTGCAATGAGTGACGACTTCCCACTTTCACACCAACATATACTGCATATTTATAGACTTAGAGATTACATATCTCTATCTATAAATATACTCATGTGGGATTTCTCTTGTGGCATCCTAATTGCACCTCATAAATATTTATCTGATATCTTTGTAATTGGAGCCGGAAAGCAGTATGTACATTATTTGAACTGCTAGCAGAATAAATGCATAATTTGTTGTCTGCATTAAGACCAAACATATATACACAACATATGTGTAAAAATACATATTGAAGTTCTCATGTTGTATTTTGCTCATTATCAAAATGCTTCAATGAAGTGAGAAATACTTCTTGCACCGTTTTTATATATATATATATATATATATACACACACACACACACACTTTATATATCAGCAGAGCTGCTATTGATAACAGAGGGCACTGCAGCATATTTTCAATCCAGAGTCCTTCCATACAATGAGGTGTATTATTTTGATTTTAACACATTTGCCTAATGGACTTGCAAAAACCTTGTGCATGGAATTTTATTTAGTAAATAAATTATTGTTATATTGATATATTTCTGTATGATTATTAATATTAATTTTAATACATGGATTAAAGCTCAACTACAGGATAATTTATTTGAATTTAATGCCAGCCTCGCGTCCCTCCGAAGGTTTAAAAAGAAGCTCAGGCTGCATTTCTTTCATCAATTTAGGGCTGTGCAATGCAGTACCTCTTTTTCAGCACTAGTTGTCCTTGGCCTTCTGTGTTGAATGGCATCCAGTGTCCCTCCACTTGAAAAACTTTGGAACGACTGTGAGTACAGATGTCATGGCCCGCCCCTGAGTATGTTACCCTGCTCTCACAGTGTATTGATTCAGAGAGTGGCACTGATCTCATTACATAAGCCCTGCTGCTCTCTGCATCACCCATGAAAACTGAGGAGGAAGAGGATCTATTATGCCATGTGACTGGCTAAAAGACATCAGAAAAAGGTAAGTAAAAAAAAATAAAAAATAAAACATACTGCAGGAGGGGTCCTCAAGAAGGAAAGGTAGTCCTCTGGGGAGGGGTTGCACAGACCCCGATTTCGGCCTTAAAGTGTTACTAAACCCAGGAGCCTGCATTCACTATTTCTGGTCTCCCACAGTACACAGAACATGGAAATGCAATTCATTTAGTAAATATAAACGGCTAAATACTTTTTCTCATCAGCAGTATATAGCAGTCTTGAGACTTCTATCAGTGTCTGGTTAAAGCGTGTAGGAAGAGTTTTCATGCTCCCCTGATTGTCCTATGAGGCTGTGTGACCCCTGATCTTCTATCTGGACAGTGCTGAATGGTCCTGTGCTGATTACATTCCCCTCCTCAAAAAAATAAATAAAATAAAAAACTCTCTAGCAATAAACTGAGCATGTGCAGAGTGCCCCCAAGGCTCTATTATATCAGGAGATGGTTTGGGGACTGTGGAAGAAGGAGAGGATCAGAAAAGACAGGACCAAACAGCCTTTTTTACACAATGCAGAGAATTAACCCCTGTGTTAATAGGAGATGTATTGGGGACTGTGGAAGAAGTGGAGGATCAGAGAAGACAGGATCAAACAGGCTTTTCCACAATGTTCAGTATTAACCCCTTAGGTTCCACATTGAGTATAACAAGCATGCTTTACTGCATATACAGACTGATTTTACTGTTGTGATTTAGTAAAACTTTAATACATTAACCCATACACGATCAATTATCGATATATTGACCATTTCCTGCCTACGTTACAAAGATTCCCACAGCTCGCTAATATACTGGAAAAATGTCAACTGGTATTTATAAAAAAAATACATGTTTTAGTAGAAAAAATGCAACATTTTTAAAGGGGAGAATAAGGCAATTCATCTCATGATAAATAGCCCACAATCCTCTGTAATCCAGCAGGAACATACATGTGGATCTGTAAAGATAAGGAACAGAGGGCACACCAGCCTAGCGCATTATCTTTGCAATAATTTTATTATAAAAATATGTAGTTATTAGACATGTGCACACTGAAATATTTTGTTTCGGAATTTCGTTTTCGGCCGAAAACTAAATTTATTTAGTTACTCCCAAAATGTGTTTTTATTTATTTTGTTTCGTTAAATGCATTCATCCAAAAATCCGAATTAATTAAGGTCGAATCTGTCATTGAAGGCTTATGGTGTCTGTCGAATGAAGATTAGACGGCGCAGCTAAACTGTACAATGCTGCAATTGTACATTTCCAGTCGAATGTTCCGCCTACAAGCTATAGAAGAATTCTAATGTTGTATGACACTAGCAATAATTATATTCATAAATTATTATTACTAGTCAACCAACATTTGAATTCTTCTATAGCCTATGAGCCGAGCATTTGACCGGAAATGTACATTTGCGGCATCGTACAGGCTTGTCGAATCTTCTTAGTACTTTTGACAGACACCATAAGCCTTCAATGACAGATTCGACGTTTGTATGTTTTTCGCTGCTTCGTCGAATCTTCGTTGTTCATGTCGAATGGTCTACCCCAACACTGTCTCTATAATGTCAAATCTTTTATCTCTATGTCGAAACTTTCCTCTCTATGTAGAATAATCTTGGACTAATAGAGTTAAGGTTAGACACATTCGACTATTCTATCGAGATTCGATAGACACAGATTGCTATTGTCAGCGTCATGTCGAATCTCATATCTATATTGAACTGTTGTAGCAATGAAAACGAAAATAAAGCATTTTTTATGTTGGATCTTTTGGATTTCAGATTCTGCACGTTCGTAATAATGATAACGGGAAAGTCAGGCAGACTTTTTACCGACAGGAATCCCGTACGTGTGTACAAGGCTTAAGTGTAACCCCCCTGAACTCTAGACTCTGTACTGTTTGTGAAATTTGACTGACCACACCCACTATTTGATGTGATTTGGAGGGTGTGAGTGGGGGAGGGGTTTTGGGGCATTGTGGTTGAGTTACAGCACTAATTGCTTGAGAAAAAAATCCCTGTATACAGAACAATTCTGCAGCATGCACCAGCTCCACACCTCCATACCGATCACAGGAGTGTATGGTGTGAAGAAGGAGAATGCCTTCAGCTATCCCTTCTCGTCTGAAACATTCCCCTATGCCAAGTGCTGTCCTTCACAAGCAGATTCCTGTCCCTAAGTATTCACTTGCCAGAAGCATGCCAAAAGGACACAGAGTCCCTTATTTAAAAGTAAATTGGAATAAAAAAAGGTGGTGATGAGCGCAATCTTAAATGCACTGAATCGTAAACAAAAAATAATTCATCTATATAAATAACCCATTATGTCATAAGAACAATCAAGTAATGAGTGCAAGACATGACTGGAAGTGACGCAGGAACCCCATCCGACCGGTATTTTCGTTACTCGCATTTTTTAAACACATGCTTGTAAGCAGTTTTTTTACTCTTTAATAAACCCCCTGTTTTACGTACTTCACGATAGAAGCTTGTATTCTTTTGTTTTCTCCTTGCTGATTTCTGCATCCTATGGCGAGTCTCCATTTTGTTGAAGACTAAGATTTACATCGCAGACACCAGGACGCTGCAGTATCTATCAAACTTGGTTGCAGTCACTTCAGGCTATTGTTATACAAGGGGGAGGTAAGCGCTCTGTGAGCCCATCATCTAGGACAATGGTTCTTAACCTGGGTTCCCAGGGGTTCGGTGAGTCAGTCTCACGGGTTAGGCGGAGGTCAAGACACACACCTATACACACTGGCGTAGTGTGTCTATTAATTTGTATTCACCGTGTCACTGCGTCTGTGCACCGGACCAGCCGCCATGTTCAGTCTCGACAATGGCGAGGCGGCGTGCTGTGATTGGGCGAATAAGTCATGTGGCCTGGCCTGAGCTGATCTGTCTGTGATCACGGCGGGTGGCGCATGCGCTTGGAGTCTCCCGCCTCTGCCTCGCTGTCCATCCGATGCACATCATCTCCTCCACGGTCCGGATCACTTCACCGACTGTGGCAGTGGCACTGCAGGCAGCGGTGCATATCGTGGACAGACAGGATTCGAAAGAGCAGGTGAGACTGAGAGACACAGAGGAGTCATGTTGCTTGCCCGGCCACTGGCAGTGTGTCTGGGACTGGGGGAGAGCGGCCTGAGCGCCGGAGGTCCAGGACGACTAGTAGGGCATGTGGACTGGAGATGGATAAACATTCTGGCTGATTCTGAACGGTTATGGCTTATTAGTAAGTAAATTATATATATGATATATAAATTATATACCAAACCTAGAAATCTAGAAAGGATTTTAAAGGTAAAGCCGCGCATTTCTGAACTGGTCTCTGAAAGACAACAGCAGAAGTCACACTGATTTGCAGTAAATATTCATTATTATGTTTTTGTTTTTGTGTGAAAATCATGTTTTAATCAAGGTTTTGTTCTTTAATGGTTTTGTTCATTTTGTGCACCTATATGTATAACTATATACCTAAATATATACCTATGTTTTGAATTTGAAAAAATCATATTTTATTTTTCCAATTAAGAATGGTTCGGTGAATGCGCATATGAAACTGGTGGGGTTCATTACCTCCAACAAGGTTAAGAACCACTGATCTAGGAAGATTCATCTGTGAAGCAATTGTGTGTTGTTTTGATAGCACTCATCTGGCAGCTATTGGACATTTAAAACTTTGCATATTGATTTTTTTTCACAGAATTTGCCACAGATCATTGGACTAGTCAGCATTTATTCGGTTTATTCAACATTCCTTCACTTATTTTATTTGGATTGAATATATGACACAATGGTGTTATTTATATGACAATTGTATTAGATTTATTGTTATTTAAAATATTTTTTTAAGATTTGATACATTTAGGATTGCACTCATTACTTGATTGTTCTTATGACATAATGGGTTATTTATATAGATGAATTATGTTTTGTTCACGATTCAGTGCATTTAAGATTGCGCTCATCACCGCCTTTTTTTATTCCATTTTACTTGTTAGTGTTTGTATACATATAGATTTGAGCAGCATTTTATTTGATTGCACATTTCCCCCTGTTTATTTTGTTCACTATTGGCTAGCGCTAAAGACACAATTTTATTTTTCCACTTATTTAAAAGGTTCCCCCACCCAAGATGGCTATCGTAGTCTCTCAAGAGTTCTGTTTCAGGCGGCTTTCCTCTCTCAAGGCAATGGACCAAAACTCTTATGAGACTCCCCTCCCCATGCAACAATGGCACCAGATCACCTACAGGTGGGAAGACTAATTACACCTGCCTACATTTGCACTCTTAAAAACCATCCTAATTTTAACTTTTTCATAGACTACACTTTCCTGATTCTTGCTGGAATTCTGGCAAAGCAAACAATTCTAATTTAGCTCATCCCTATGGCATATTAATAGTTTGTAAGGTAGCTCAGTGGTGCCTCACTGTCTAGTGCTAAGTAGGGCTCCTTGCTGATTAGAATGGTAATCCTTTAGGGTTTGTGGTTACCTTTAGCTTGGTAGTAGCCATGACTGCAGGGACACATTGACTTCTCTAACAATCGAGGTACTATGGGTAAAAACGTTGGAAGCTCCGCCGCCTGACAGCTGTATAGTTTTTACACTGTGGTCACATTTGGCCGTGTATTGTTTTAGTTATGAAATGCCTTTTACTGGGTTGTTTAGTAATTGCTACTAAGCAAAGTAACTTTCTCCAAACAAATGCGCCACTTTTGGAGATGTTTCCTATTTCAGAATGTGTACACAATAGCACATCTGTTATGATGCCGAGCCGGATTTCCATCCCTTGGCTTACTTCTTTCACATTAGCACCCACAGAGACATTTTAACACTGAATCATTTGCAAACCACATGTGCTACAAGGGCAGAAACAAGATCCAAGAATTATGAGCGATTTCCCAAAAGGCCGCTTGTGGCTAGCAGGGGTGTTACTCCGGCATATGTTTAGCAATACGTTTATCTGTGGAATAGAACCTCCCAATGTGTGTTTTCTCACTGAATGAAGCCAGAAGGCTGTCCAGAGTTCCAGTATTAGGCAGCGCTAATAAAAACCATCTGAAACAAATGTAGCTTACCATACTAAGAACTGTCAGTGTTGCCCTAAAGGTTAGCCACCAATTAGAATTGAAATTGAAACACACACAATAAAAAAGTTAAATTGGTGGCTTGAAAGTAATGAAATGTCTTTAAAGTAGATGTAAACCCTCACATATACTCAGTGAAGTGACTGGCCTCAGGTGATAAAAAGAGATTAAACAAATTCTCCTATATGCTGTAAATTGTACTTGTTTATCTGCTGCCCTCTCTTCTCTACAGCAGTTTAGATTCCAGAATTTACTTAGTATTTATAAGTTGCAGCCTCTGTACAGTACTGTTGGGAAAAAACAGTTAACACCAGCTCTTGGCTCTGTCTGGGATATTGCTACATTCATATTTTAAGAAATACCTACTTTCTTGAAAGTATATTATAATTATAACTAGAATGATTATTTTATGTAACATCTATTATCTGCAGGAACACTAATCTGTTATGAGTTTCATTTAAAAGGGAATGCATGTTAATCTTTTTTTTTTTTTGGACATACTGATGTAATCCCTGTATTCTGTATTGCATTGATGTACATTGTCCCTCTTACTTACTATTTAATACAAATATTAAACACAACTTTAAAATAGGGAGTCAGACCTTGAAATGCATACCATTGGTTAAGAAATTCTGTTTTAACAGAACCCAGTGATCCATGCTTAAATGGCTTTCCCAGACTATGGCCAGTCTGAAGATAGAAGTCATAACAAACCTTACTCTCGGAGGACACCTGCAAATCTTCTACTACTGGAAGACAGCTGCTCTGTGGACATTGGCAGGCTTAAAATGTCTTAATTACAACATTTAATTAGCTTTCTATGAAGGATTGAGCTGCCAAATATACAGAAAAAAAATATTTGTTATAATGGATTGTAAGCTTTGTGGGTATGACTTATTTCTAGTGTTTAAAGTGGCACTAAACAATATTCTTATTCTTCAAAAATAACCTATACATATCCACTGCTTAATGGTCCTGTAAATAATTTTTCATTAAATCGTTTCTTACAGTTTGTTTAATAACTCCTACTTTAAAGCAAAGTCTAGAGTCACTTTAAGAACTAAAGGCATTTCACATTTTTTTCACTTTGGACAGATTAAAGGAGAGTTATAACCTCTGTTAGTTATTTCCATCTACAACATTATGTCCCATAGGGAAGATTTTCCTTCACTTATTGTCCCATAGGAAAAAAAAAAGGAAGCAAGAGGAGATTCCCCAGAACTTGTTTTTCTATTGGAAGAGTTCCCCTATTTTGCTGTTCTGGTGTCAACTCAAAATGTAGGATTTTATTTTATTTTTTACTTTTGATGATAGCGGTAAATAGGACAAACAGAGATGTGGCACTAAAAACCTGACAGGTGTTCTAATTCCTCTCTATTCTATCCAAAACACTTTAATATGTTTGTACTGCATATTTTTGAATGCCATTGTTTTATCTTCTATACAAATTCCTCATATAATTCATCTGTGAGATAAATAAATTAAATTAAAGCCATGATATATATTTTTTTGTTTTTTTTTGGAATGTGTGCCTTGATTGGCAGATTTCCCTGCTCTTCTTGTTTTCAGTGACAACTCCCCTACCTTTTAGTGCTGGTGACAGTGATCCTCGGCACAGTTACCGAGGGACAATTTCCAAGAAGGGGACAGCAATACAAACTTGATGTGTGGCAAGACTAATTTCCAAAGTTTTACAGAATGAATGAATGACTTGTATAGTGCAACGCATGCGAACTGAATCGCCTCTGGGCGCTTTTTCCAGCCACTGTCTGCTTGGCTGGTGCGGTCATTTTTGCCCCGTAGGATCTTGACACGCTAGGGACACACAGTCATACACACATATATACATATATACTGGGCCAATTTGGACGAGATCCAATTTACCTACCAGCATGTCTTTGGAGTGTGGGAGGAAACCGGAGTATCAGGAGGAAACCCACGCAGACACAGGGAGAACATGCAAACTCCAGGCAGATGGTGTCGTGGTCAGGATTCGAACCAGCGACCCTTTTGTTGCTAGGCGAAAGTGCTACTCACTGCACCACTGTGCTGCCCCTATCAGAATTTTAATGAATACCACATTCCACATAACAGAAGCTTGACTTGAGTAGCATGCAGTAATTTCTTGTTGAGGAAAAAACATGATTCAGCTCCAGACACCAGTCTGCCACTTTAGGGTGCTTAAACTGGCATCTGGAGTAGAATCCTCAAATCATCTGATCTGAGCTATCAAAATAATGGCCCAGCACCCCACACTCCAAATCTTAAAGCAATAATATTCTAACATAGGTTCTAACCTTATCCTACTCCATCCAAGACTAATGAAACATTTTTTGCAAAATATTCACTGTAAAGGAAACCTGTACCAATAGAGATTTTTCTTGTCTTCTTCTTTTTCTTCTGTTCAAGACCATGGTGTGGAGCTCAAAAAAACTAAACACCAAGTGAAATAAAAAAGTGCATGCGAACACACACACAAAAAGGCTTCTGACGACAAGGGGGGGGCATAAGGCTTACTCAAAACCACCTCAATAAAAGGCCCAGCTGACCCCTCTCTTCATGATCTGCTGAAGCCGACCAAGGAGTAGTGATGTCTCGAACCAAACTTCCGCAGTGTTCTCTCCCGCTGTCTTCTCCTTGATCTCTCGTGTGCCTCTCTTCTCTCCTCCCAGGTGCACCGGAGGCACAGCCCAAGGTCACCCCCCCCCCCCAGCCTTAACACGCTCTCACTCCACCTCTTCCACCTGACAACTTCCCCCCAGCTGGGCTGACCCTGGATATTTGAGGTGGCCTGTCCCCTGCCAATTCTGATTGGGGATTGGTCAGGACTCCTCCAATATACCCCAGACAGCCCCACCTTTCCTCTCTTCCTCTCTTTCTAGATCTTTCTAGCAAACTCCAGAAAGAAGAGGGAGGTCCCAGTGATGCTGCCTAAGAGTTACCAGCTGCTACCCTGAGCCACTTCCAGCCCCATAGGCGTGCGCATAGGGGTGCCAGGTGTGCCTGGGCACACCCTAATCACCCTGTTCTGAGCAGATTCCCCTTGCTGCTTGGCGCCAGAGAAAGGGACAGGGGAATCGTTGTCCTCAGTGCCTTTCTCTGTCTCAGAAGTGAGACATCAGTGGTCTGTTTAGACCACTAATATTTCACCAAAGTCCTCCAATGGGGCTCCTAAAAAAAAAACGGTACAAAAAATAGTAGAAAATTATCGTAAAAAATTGTAAAAAATTTAAAGATTATGGTAAATTGTTTTAATAAATAGTAAGTAATAATAAAAAATAATAATAAAGGTAAACTACTGACACTGTCTATTGCTCTGCTGATAAATGATATATATATATATATACAGTATATATATATATATATATATATATATATATATATATACACACACACACACAATGCTTCAATTTTGGGGTGCACACCCTAATGCAATAGGCTGCGCACACCTATGCCCGTCTTGTTTTACCTCTTTTTGGATTAGAGATATACAAGTCAGGATGAGCAAAGGGAAATACTTCATGGACCCCTATATTTCTCTGCTCCACTTCAGGTTCCCCTTGTTCTCCCATCACAGGGGGCTGTAACAAAGCGTGGAAATTAGGGAAATTCCTTCCTATTATCAAAGGATATGGTAGACGAGGAACTACCACTGCTACGATCCTTACCAAACTGCCCTGTACTGACACTTCTATGTTGGCAGTAGGATACCGCACAGTACACCCATGAATACACAATACCCCCATGGTTCTATGCTTCTGAATCCAACAAGGTTTTACCAATTTACTGGCTACCAAAGTCAGGGCACTGCCAGAGTCCACCAGGGCCACTGTCTCTTGTTTGTCCAGCACAACAGGTACTCGGAAGGTATGTCCCCCTTCTACCAGGCCTGCTAAACAAATGAGCCAGCAAAAGTCAGAGGAATCTTCCCCTAGTCCACACTGCATTGGCTCAGGAAGATTGGGGCATCTCGCCCTGACATGTCATTTGGCGCCACACTCAAAACAAGTTATGGAGTTTCTCCTAGAGTGGTCCTCTTTCCCAGGGTTTTGACTTTGACTTTTGAAAAAACGGGCTCCGGATCCGAAGTCTGCTTCCACTCCACTCCTCCGGTCTCCTGGTCTCTGTATTTTCCCGATCGTCCTAGAGAGAGATCGGTCCAAATTTTTGGTAGACAGGTACCGCTCCAGGGGATTTCCCTGAGTGACCCACTCCCGGAGGCCATTTGGAAGCTCTCTCACGTAACGGTCCAGTACAAGCGCTTCTATAATCTGTGCAGGGGTTTGAGTCTCTGGTTTGAGCCACTTTCGAGCCAGATGAATTAAATCGAACATCTGGGATCTTGGCGCTTTTCCTTCTTTGAACCTCCAGTTGTAGAAACGCTGGGCCCTCACTGAGGAAGTCACCCCTAACCGAGCCAGGATCTCTCCTTTCAGTTTGGGATAGTCTGCAACAGCCACCTCATCCAGATCAAAATAGGCTTTCTGTGCTTCTCCCAGGAGGAAGTGTGCAATGATTCCAGCCCACTGTTCTGGGGCCCAGCCTTCTTGGGTGGCGGTCCGTTCGAACGCCAGTAGGTAAGTCTCCACATCATCATCCGGGGTCATTTTCTGCAGACAGCTGCTTGCACGTATTTGGGTTACCCCCCTTGCTTGTGGGTTAGAAGACCCTTGGGTAGTCATCTGATCCAGGGTTGAGAACAGCATGGTCTGACTTTTGTGCTTCAATCAAAGCTTCAATCTTTAAAGTCAGGAGCCTGTTGGTCTCCTGTTGTACTGCAGCTGCGGCAGCTGCCTGTCTACTAATCTCTTGTTGCGCTGCAGCGGCTTGTCTATTAGTCTCTTGTTGTGCTGCAGCTGAGGCCGCTACCTGTCTATTAGTCTCTTGCTGCACAGAGACAGCTTGTAACAGGGCTTTCACAATATCTTCCATTTTCTGGGTCCTGTACCTTTAAGGCCACTGTAACTGTAAATTGACCGGTACAACAGCAAACATCCCACTTCTGACACCACTTGTGACAAGGTCGCAGAAATAATGTAATGTAATGCGGCAAAGTCGCTGATCTTAAGCAATAAATGCGGCTTTATTGCACTCAAAAGAAATAATACAAAACAAAATGGCCTACTCCAATTTAGGAGGCTAACTAACAGTAGTGTCCCTCACTACAATGTACTGGAGGGGTTATTCCAGCCTCCAGTATAAAACAAACAGCATAACAGTCCCAATAACAATTATCTGTGACAGACCTTGTTCCTCCAATGCAGACAGTTTCCAACCTGTCCATCCAGCTCAGCATACCTCTTACACTGAGCTCTCACGTCCCACTTCCTTACCAGGTGACTGTTAATTAATAGGGGAAGAGAGGAGGTTTACCTGTTGGCCAGGCTTAACCCCTTCCAGGGCAGGGAACACTGACCTTTTTCAGTCTCTCACTGGTGTACATACAATCGTGTACTCTGTCACAGTGTGCTTTCAATGCCAGACTGGCCTGACTTGACTCTCAGTACTTCTTAACTTATTTTTACCTTTGCTATGACCCTCCACTTCTGATTCTTATTCTTTTTTCCTCTTTTCATGCTTTTTTTCTCAGCAAGTGAACTTCCTGACACTAACCCCTGGTTTGACCACATATGTTGCTTGCTACTACCCTGGCACCTTATCTAACTGCATGGCTTAGCCATTTTTTTGACCATCCTTCATCTAACCCACTGACGCTCTTTGATCTCATAGGCTTAATGTATACGGAACGTTTTACAACCCCCCCTGAACGATTTAACCTGACATATAGTAAACAAAGTTTAAAAACTTCAGTTTTGCCGCGTTTAGCCACGTTTATGTTTTTTTTTTTGTTCAAATAGTCAAAAATGTATCTCCATTAATAACACCTCTGAACGAAACGTGACTAAAAGCGAGTTTCTGCGTTTACATGCGTTTACAAGCTGTTACAATCATTTGGCGTTTCAAATGCCTCTGAACATCCGTCCTGAACGCATTTTTATGCTTTCCAAAAAATGCTTTTAAACTCAACTGCCTAGAAAGGACTATAAACGACCCTGTGTACATGTACTGATAAGATAACATAGAGGAGAGTTCAGGGGCAGCTAAAAAAAAAACACTGACATCTTATGTGTTTGAACTGACTATGCTTACCCCCCTTTCTGGAGATTGCTTTTCTGTTTGGATTCAATAATTTGGCATATTATAACCTGGGGTACCTCAGTGCTCAGCAAGCACACAATACTTCTAAGGCGTGTACACACGATCGGTTCAAACCAATGAGAATGGACTGAAGTCCAGTTTCATCGGTCCAAACCGACCGTGTGTACGGCCCATCAGTCTGTCGTCCTTCGGACCAAAGTTTTAAAACTTGCTTTAAAATCAGACCGATGGACGCCTGACCATCGGTCCAAACCGATGGTTGGTACGCAAAAGCATCGGTTCAAAAACCAGCGCATGCTTAGAATCAAGTCGACGCATGCTTGGAAGCATTGAACTTCGTTTTTTCAGCACGTCGTTGTGTTCTACGTCACCGCGTTCTGACCCGATTGGATTTTGGACTGATGGTGTGTACGCGCATCAGACCATCAGGCCACTTCAGCGGTGACCCAATGAAAACGGTCTGTCGGACTATTCTCATCGGATGGACCGATCGTGTGTACAGGGCCTAATAGTGAACTGTAGATATGTGCACACTGAAATATTTTGTTTTGGAAAAAAAAATCATACGAAAAATACATTTATTTAGTTACTCCCAAAATTCGTTTTTATTCATTTCATTTAGTTAAAAATGCATTTGTCTGAAAATCCGAATTAACTAAGGTCGAATCTGTCATTGAAGGCTTATGGTGTCTGTCGAATGTTCTAAGAAGATGAGAAGGAGCAATCATACATTTCTGGTCGAATGTTCCGCCTACAAGCTATAGAAGAATTCTAATGTTGTATGACACTAGTAATAATGAAATTTATAAATTAGTACTAGTCAATCAATATTCAAATTCTTCTATAGCCTATGGGCCAAACATTTGCCCAGAAATGTATGATTGCGGCATCGTACAGTTTAGCTGCTTGTCAAATCTTCTTAGAACTTTCGACAGACACCATAAGCCTTCAATGACAGGTTCGACATTTGTATGTTTTTCGCTGCTTTGTCTAATATTCGTTGTTCATGTGACGTCGAATGATCTACCCCAACACTGTCTCTATAATGTCGAATCTTTTCTTTCTATGTCGAATCTTTCCTCTCTATGTAGAATAATCTTGGACTAATAGAGTTTAGGTTAGGCACATTCAACCACAGGTTCGATAGACACAGATCGCTATTGTCAGCATCATATCGAATATCCTATCTATATCGAACTGTTGTAGCAACGAAAACGAAAATAACGTATTTTCACGCATGTCGGATCTTTCGAATTTCGGATTCTGTGTGTTTGTTTTCGTTTGTTAAAACGATAACGAAAATACCCGAAATTCAGACAAAAATGCATTCGGACAAAAACGAATGCACATGTCTAGTGAACTGGCAGCAGCAGTCTTAGGATCTGGGAAAGTGGCTGATCCTTACTGCTGGGTGTAGGAAAAATTGGTTTAAATATATTTACATGGGTTGGAGCTTTATCAATCTCAAAGTTGTTATAAACCCCAGCCCAACTTGGTCTTATATATACATATCCTGTTTTTTTAGCTCTGTCAAACAGTATCCCTGTTTTGTTCCTTAAAAAGTTGTGTGTGGCTCCACCTTGCCTTATGAAGTTCCTTGCCCTTTCACTATACCCCACTCTGGTCTTCAAACTTAGCACTTCACAGGGCTTTTTAAATGCATCTTTTGGCACCATTCCTCCCCAGATGCTGGAAAGGTATGCATATCTTGGTTATTGTAAAGCCTCGGGGACTTAATGGAAACAATATTAATCCTTTCTTTACTCTACTGCTACAGCTATTATAAACACCCCGTAACACAAGTTGACGATTCTCGCAGCCTATTTACATTTACTCTTGATGAATTACATTTAGCACACAGCTTCAAATAATTATTCATTCTGAAAAGATTTTTTTTCTTCATTATTTGTCAATGAATAGGATTTATATGACCACAAGAACATGACCTTCATGGGGTAATGTAATTTATATGAGTAGTTATATGCTGTGATTTATTTTTATATACCTTACATTTATTTTAAAGCGAGTGGTAAATATACGTAGAATAAAATAGACAAAAAAGTGATCTCTAAGGCTGCTGTAACTTTACAGCATAGATAGCTTGCTGGCTCAATGTGGAGGAGCATTATATAACTTGAGATGCGTTTATCCCTATCTGCATTTAGACAAACATGTACTTGCCATTACACTACTGTATACTCTAGTCACAGAAGCAGCACTTGGATGTCCTCATTTTAAACATGTTGGAATACAAATATTGAGGCTACTATTGCTTACAAACTTTAGGTCTGGCATCCTTGTCCTTGTGAATCACTGACCAATAATAGATATTGTGATGTTTGGGGGGTATTTAGCTTAATGTAGAGCCTACCAGTGGGATGAGTCCACATCAGTTGTGCAGTTTAACCACTTGCTTACTGGGCACATAAACCCCCTTCGTGCCCAGGCGAAATTTCAGCTTCCGGCACTGCGTCGCTTTAACTGACAATTGCGCGGTAGTGCGACGTGGCACCCAAACAAAATTGGCGTCCCTTTTTTCCCCACAAATAGAGCTTTCTTTTGGTGGTATTTGATCGCCTGTGCGGTTTTTATTTTTTGCGTTATAATGAAAAAAAGAGCGACAATTTAAAAATATATATATATTTTTTACTTGTTGCTATAATAAATATCCCATTTTTTTTTTTTTTTTTTATATTTTTTTTCTCAGTTAAGGCCGATACGTATTCTTCTACGTATTTTTGTAAAAAAAAAAAAAAATCACAATAAGTGACTGCTTTGCGCAAAAGTTATAGCACCTACAAATAGGGGACATAATTATGATTTTTTTTTTTATATTTTTTTTTAACTAGTAATGGCGGCGATCTGCGATTTTTATTGGGACTGCGATATTGCGACGGACACATCGGACACTTTTGACACATTTTTGGCGCCATTCACATTTATACAGCGACCAGTGCTATAAAAATGCACTAATTACTGTATAAATGTGACTGGCATTGAAGGGGTTAACACTAGGGGGTGAGGAAGGGGTTAAATGTATTGCCTGGGTGTGTTCTAACTGTATGGGGGGAGGGGGGTGACTGGGGGAGGTGACCGATGCTGTCTCCCTATGTACAAGAGAAACAGCATCTGTCACCTCACTGACAGGACGTGAAGCTCTGTGTTTACACTCAGAGCTCCACGTCCCTGCTGTCTCACCGACGATCGCGTGTACCTGACGGACATCGCGGCCGCCGGGTACACGCATCGGATCCTCGGTGATGCGTCGGGACTGTTTTTCCCCGCCGCGCGCCACCCTGTGGCGCGCGCGGGGAATTACAAGCAAATCACGTCCAAAGACGTCAACCCGGCGCCTCAGGTCTGCGCTGTTCACGTCTTTGGACGTGAAGAAGTATTGAAGTGGTTAAGGTCTTGTTGGCCCACTTTTATTAAAATAAAAGAAAAACAAGTCCAATAACAGAACAGTTGCCCATGCATGGGTATCCACCAGCAACACAAAAAAATGTTCAGCCTCTTGGCTCTCTTTAGCAGCACCGCTACTCAGGTTTTGTGACTCTGCCCTCTTGGCCATATATCAGAGTCCCTGTATTCCTGTACAAATACTGTACCCCGGTTAGCACTCTTTTTCCAGCTTCCTTGCTGCTCCAGCCCACAGTCTCGGGCCCTGTGTCAAACTGTACCTTGCAGCCATGCACGCCTCGCCTTTGAACACCTGGAGGGTGGAGCCCAGAACCTTGGTCCCACCTGCACAATCAATCTCCTGGCTGTTCCCAAAACCTAGAATTATTGCACACGCTCTAACGCACACAGCGATACCTCATATGTGGGGTTTGAATGACATTTACATATGTGGGTGGGACTTACATGCGTGTTCGCTTCTGAGCGTGAGCTACTAGGGACAGGGGCGTTTAAAAAAATATATATATATTTTTATTTGACTTAATTTTTTTTATTTTTACACTTTAAAAACAATATATATATACATCCCTTGTAATAATAATCACTGTGACAGGTCCTCTTTATGGAGAGATGTGGGGTCAATAAGACCCCACATCTCTCCTCCAGGCTTGAAATTTAATGCCGACAGCCGCGATTGCGGCTTTGTTTACATCCGGGTTCCCCCGGGTGTGACATCACAAAGTCGTGCCCGGGCCTTTCCGACGGTCATAGAGATGACTGGTGACCATCTGGTCACCAGTCATCTCTATTCTCACAAGCCGGCTCTGGACGATTTGTTTTATCCGGGCCCCCGATGGCACGGGAGAGCCCGGAGAAGCACTGGATGGCGGCGGGAGGGGGGGGCGTCCCCTCCCACTAGCCTATAAGAATGATCAAGCGGTGGAACTGCCTCTATGATCATTCTTATCGTGCACAGAATCGCCAGCAGAAGACGGTGATATCTGAATGATGCCTGTAGCTGCACCCATCATTCAGATATCACCGCATAAAGTCGAGGACGTCATATGACGTCCTTGGGGGACAAGTGGTTAAAGTTAGAAAATGGAAGGATATGATTGGTCGCTATGACCTTTAGGCATTAGGCTGTGTACACACGACTAAACAAATCCGATCAAATCGGTCTGACAGACCGTTTTGATCGGATTTGTCTCCTGGGATATGTTGGTTTGATCGTGTACACACGATCAAACCAAAATCCCCGCCGGCAGACAGCGCGGTGACGTGGCGGTGACGTTGACGCTGCCACGTCACCGAACCAGGAAGTAAAATACTTTCACGCATGGGTCGAATCCATTCGACGCATGTGCAGACAGATATGTCCGCTGGTTAGTGTACTAACCAGCGGACATATCGGACAGACGGGTTTCCAGCAGACAGATTTTAAAGCATGCTTTAACCACTTGTCGACCAGCCGCCGCAGTTATACGGTGGCAGGTCGGCACTCCTGCGCGAGAGCCTGTAGCTCTACGTCGGGACTTTCGCGGCCACTAGGGGGCGCGTGCGCGGCGCCGGCGGCCCGCGCGCGCGCGCCCCCCGCTCGCCCCCGAGTCCCTGCGCGCATGCCCGGTGGGCGCGATCGCCGCCGGGCACGCGCGCTCGTTCGTTACAGAGTGGGGAACGAGAGCTGTGCGTATAAACACACAGCTCTCGTTCCTGTCAGCGGGGGAAACGCTGATCTTCCGTTCATACAATGTATGAACGGAAGATCAATGATTCCCCCTAGTGAGTCCACCCCCCCCCCCACACAGTAAGAACACAAATAGGAACACACTTAACCCCTTCCCCGCCCCCTGGTGTTAACCCCTTCACTGCCAATGGCATTTTTATAGTAATCCAATGCATTTTTATAGCATTGATCGCTATAAAAATGCCAATGGTCCCAAAAATGTGTCAAAAGTGTCCGATGTGTCCACCATAATATCGCAGTACCGAAAAAAAACGCTGATCGCCGCCATTACTAGTAAAAAAAAATATTAATAAAAATGCCTTAAAACTACCCCATTTTTTGTAAACGCTATAAATTTTGCGCAAACCAATCAATAAACGCTAATTGCGATTTTTTTTTACGAACAATATGTAGAAGAATATGTATCGGCCTAAACTGAGGAAAAATAATGTTTTTTTAAATCTTTTTTGGGGATATTTATTATAGCAAAATGTAAAAAATATTGAATTTTTTCAAAATAGTCGCTCTATTTTTGTTTATAGCGCAAAAAAAAAAAACGCAGAGATGATCAAATACCACCAAAAGAAAGCTCTATTTGTGGGAAAAAAAGGACGCCAATTTTGTTTGGGAGCCACGTCGCATGACCGCGCAATTGTCAGTTAAAGCGACACAGTGCCGAATCACAAAAAGTGCTCTGGTCTTTGGACAGCAATATGGTCCGGGGCTAAAGTGGTTAAAATTTGTCTGCTGGAAAAACCTGTCTGCTCGCCCGTACACACGATTGAATTTGTCTGCTGAAATGGTCCGTCGGACCGGTTTAAGCAGATAAATTTGATCATGTGTACGCGGCCTTAGATATAAAGCCTCATACACACAATTGGACTTCTAATAAACTTTTCCGTGGATTTTTGTTTGAAGGGCGTTGGCCGTGAACTTGGTAAGCATACACACGGCAGGAGTTTTTCAGCAAACTTTCCCAAAATCACATTGTTTTTCTGCTCTTTTCTGCTCTTTACCGCCACCCTTTGGTCAACTTCTGCTATTGTTGGTTGATTTTAACATTGGTTATCTGCATGCATGTTTGTACTTTGGACTAAAGTCCAATGGACTTCTGTACACACGATAGGACTTTGCACCGTAGGACTTTTGTTAGCAAAAAAAAATTCTGTTTGCAGAACATTTGTCCGATGAAAACCGAAAACGTTTGTCCGGTGGAGCGTAGACACGGTCGTATTTTTTTTAAAAACCTTCTCATTTTGAAGTTCGTTGTTAAAATGTTCTACCATGTGTATGGGCCTTAAGAAGCAGATAGTTTTGCAATCACATTGACACAGAGATCTTAATTAACTCAAGTTTTGTAAAAAGAACAACTTGTAGGTATTATCAGTGCTTCACTTTTCCTATTCCTCACTAGTGTTGCTCACGAATATTCGCATTGCGAATATTCGTAACGAATATTGCATATTCGAGGAATTCGCGAATAAATCGAATATCGCGGTGAATATTCGATATTGCGAATATTCGTATTTTTTCAAATTTATTTTTAAAACAGATCACATCCTAGTGATCTCCATCGACGTCTAAAAGCATTGCTGGTATGATTAGAGACCCTGGGCCGAGTAGCTGAGGCGATCCTTTTATGTTGTTGAATATTCGCAATGCGAATATTCGTATTACGAATATTCGCAAATACTTTCTCTGACCTTCTGTGTTTTGTGTATATAAAAAAAAAAAAAAAATAGCTTTAGTTTAGTCGTATAAGTTTGTGTAAGTAGAGTTAGTGTTTAGTGCATATTAGTTTAGTAATCCAGGAAATGATCTCCGTTTTCGCGTGTTGACGAGAATTTCGCAATCAATTTCGCATTCGCATTAGCGAAATTTCGCATTCGCATTAGCGAGATTTCGCAAAATTCTTTTTTTGATAAAATATTACGAATATTCGATATTAACGAATATTTCACGAATATTCTTCTATATATTCGTGAAATATCGCGAAATCGAACATGGCGTATTCCGCTCAACACTATTCCTCACATTCCCTCTGACTTTTTCTCAGAGCAATGATATCTTAGTTTCCCCATACACAGCAATGTGTTGACCAATTCCCCAGCCACATAATTAACTTCGACACTGTCATCCATTCTTCCTCCGCAGCTTTCTCTATAACACATGCCATTGAAGGCTTTATTGCTGCAACAATGTAGTATAAGGCATAAAAAGTAACATGTTAAATTTATTGATGCACAATGCAGTCATTGTGTGAGTGAACTGACCTTGGAACTGTGTCAATTTATTGGAGACTGTGAGAAAAAGGGTTAGTTACAGCTGTGGTAGCTGATTTACTGTGTCCTAGAGATCTGGCTGCTCCTGAGGACGGCACCTGGGATGTGAGCTGAAAGTAAAGTCAATGTTTCCCTGCTGCGAGGGGTGATTTTGTTGGGGTTTTAAGGGGAAACCTACAAAAGTGCAATAAAGGAATCCTGCAGTAGTGATATTACCTTGAAGTGTACGCAGTGCCTAGTGTTCTGTGTATTTAAAGTTGTACGCCTCTCAATGGTCTACTATGTCTAGAGAATTGTTGCAGTGGTATGGCATTGACCCCATTGTGCATGGCAATGAAGTTGAAAGCCAGGTTTATAGCTTCACTGCGAGTGATGTCATGGTTCTGGAAGTAGTATTGAGGATCCTCCAACAGTACTCTAGTCATTATTTACTGGTGGATGTACAGTAAAACCTTGGATTGAGAGCATTTTTCAAGACAAGCAAACTTTTTAATAAATTTTGACTTGATATACAGATCCTCCCCTTCTTGCATTGCCCCCAAAACATGTCCGGATAAGACAGAGTAAATGAAGTCAGGCTGCACATGCTCAGTTTGGTGTGTATTGCTAGAGAGGTTTTTTTTTCTTGGCAGGGTGCATGTGATCAGCACAGGGCCAATCAGCACTTACCCAGGAACAAGCGGTGAGGTCAGTGGATGGTGAGGCACTGGCTAGTATCAGAGCCAGATACACACAGGTTACATATGCCGCGTTGGAGCAAGAGCAATAATTCTAGCACTAGACCTTCTCTGTAAATCTGAATATGTAACCTGTAAAAAAAATTAAAGCGTCGCCTATGGAGATTTTTAAGTACTGAAGTTTGGCGCCATTCCAGGAGTGTGCGAAATTTTAAAGTGTGACATGTTAGGTAAGTTTGAAAAATTACAGTGTAACATAAAAAGTTGCAACAATCACCATTTTCTTCCACAGGGTGTGTGCCAAAACAATATGTAATGTTTTGGGGTTCTGAGTAATTTTCTAGCAACATTTTTTATTACTATTATGATATAGGAGAGAAGTGTCAAAATTGGCCTGGGTGGCAAAGGGGTTAATTACCATAAGTAATATACAAATAATTATTATATATTGTTTTAATGTCATTTAGTATATTTTCAAAAACTGTACTCAAGCAGGTGGCTTAATGGACAAATTACTGAAGTTTGAAGTTATGACCAGTAATTTCACAGTAAATAGATAAATAGTAAATTATTATGTTATAATATATAGCATAATAATATATGATTTAGCTTGATTATAGCAGTACCTTTTTAACAGCAGCAGATTCTCATTCTCCCTCTTAACTGAGAAAAACATGGGGTTGTGGGTAAATCCTATACCCATAAACACATCTTTTCTCCTTGTAGTTAAGAGGGTTGTGTCTTTTAGACAAATGCCCCTTTCAATGACACTGTAGTGAGAGGCATGCCTCCACTGCAGCGTTTTTATTGGATAGCTGAGGTTAATGGTGCTTTACCATTGGTCCAAGTCTCCAAGCTGTCCATTGAGCTCAGTGCCTCTGACAAAAAGGGAGGAGAAGCACTGTTAGCTCATCCTCTCAGTCTGTTGCAAACAGAGTGTGCCAGCTTATATTTAAACTGGCCGCTCTGTATGTAGCTTCTGACAGGCTGTGCAAGGTCTTTGTGACCTCAAGTCGCCGAGCTACGACTCCTAAAGCTCAATATTTTTTTTATTTATGTTCATGGCAGGTGAAGCTCTGCCTACAGCTGCTTGCTTTAAAATCTGGCCGTATGTAGCTTCTGACAGGCTGTGCAAGGTCTTTGTGACCTCAAGTCGCCGAGCTACAACTCCTAAAGCTCAATATTTTTTTTATTTATGTTCATGGCAGGTGAAGCTCTGCCTACAGCTGCTTGCTTTAAAATCTGGCCGTTCGATCGTTTGTCGAAAATGAACGAATCGGGTCGTTCGCACCAAATTCGAATGACCCATAATTCACTGCGGTGTTGCGCGCTGATGATTGGCCAAGCATGCACCATGACCCCGCATGCTTGGCCAATCACAGAGCCCAAAAAACGAAGAGACCTAATTGGCCAAAACCTGGGTGCTTTGGCCAATTAGGGCTCAGGGCTTTAGCACACGCCCCACACTATAAAAGGCCGCCTCCCGGGCGGCCTCGTGTAGTGTGTTCCGGCTTGCTTAGTGAGACAGACAGACAGAGAGAGAGAGAGATAGATAGATAGAGACATAGGCCCAGTTTCACAGAGCCATTACGCCTGTCTAACTGGTGTTAGACTGGAGTAATTTCAAATTACGCGCGTTTTCTAGCTAGTCGAAAACCTCAAACCATGAATAGACGGCTGCGGGCTTCAATTCGACTGGATTACGCTGCAATAAAATTGCGGCCACTGGGTGGACTTCCCATCGTTTTCCGCGTCGGGGTATGCAAATGAGCCTTTGCCGGCGATCCCCGAAATTACGATCTTCAATCGTAATCTCTTACGGCACCTTTAGTCATCTTTTATTTGCGTAACACTATACCAGCTTTTTGCTGCTCTAATATTAGACAGCCCATGTTAAGTATGGCCGTCGTTCCCGCGTCAAATTTCTACGTTTTCCGTCGTCTTTTATTATTTTTTATGTAAGTCGTCCGGGAATAGGAATGTTCGTAAACGACAATACTCAAAACAACGAATGACGTAACGACGTGATTTCGCGCAATGCACGGCGGGAAATCTCTGAACGGAGCATGCGCAGTTCGATCGCCGTGGGGACGCGCTTAATTTAAATGCTTCACGCCCCCTAATCGCGTATTTCGATTACGCGGCGAGAAATAGACTACGCCGCCGTAGCGTACGGGCAAAAATCTACCAGGATTCGGTGTAGAGCCTGGTAAAATACGGCAGCGTAGAGTATTTTGATTACGCAACGCAATATTAAGTGTATGTGAATCTGGCCCACAGTGTCTTTTCACATAGATAGATAGATAGATAGATAGATAGATAGATAGATAGATAGATAGATAGATAGATAGATAGATCAGGGAGGCTACTAGTTAGTATAGTTAAATGTACAGTTTGTAGAGAATATATTCACATCCCTAGGAGTTGTCAATATATTTATAAACTGTATAGCTTAGCTAGTTCTGCTATTAGTCTCTTTCAGGCAGGAGATTGTGCTTGATGCTCTAACGTGTTAGTGTACACGTGTTAGTTAATTGCACATAGACGCATTAACTGTTACTGCATGTGTGCTATTTATTTGCACAGAAAGGCAGTTGCTGTTAATGCAAGTGGGCTATTGAATTGCACAGAAACGCAGTCGTTCTGACTGTGCGTGTGCTGTTTAATACTACCTAAGCGGATTTTGTGTCACCGCACATGTGCTGTTACATACCACCTTAGCGCATTTGGTGTCACCGCACGTGTGCTGTTACATATCACCTGAGCGCATTTGGTGTCACCGCACGTGTGCTGTTACATACCACCTGAGCGCATTTGGTGTCACCGCACGTGTGCTGTTACATACCACCTGAGCGCATTTGGTGTCACCGCACGTATGCTGTTACATATCACCTGAGCGCATTTGGTGTCACCGCACGTGTGCTGTTACATACCACCTGAGCGCATTTGGTATCACCGCACGTGTGCTGTTACATACCACCTGAGCACATTTGGTGTCACCGCACGTGTGCTGTTACATACCACCTTAGCGCATTTGGTGTCATTGCACGTGTGCTGTTACATACCACCTTAGCGCATTTGGTGTCATCGCACGTGTGCTGTTATATACCACCTGAGCGCATTTGGTGTCACCGCACCTGTGCTGTTATATACCACCTGAGCGCAGTTAGTGTCACCGCACCTGTGCTGTTATATACCACCTGAGCGCAGTTGGTGTCACCGCACCTGTGCTGTTATATACCACCTGAGCGCAGTTAGTGTCACTGTAAGTGTGCTGTTATATACCACCTGAGCGCAGTTGGTGTCACTGTATGTGTGCTGTTACATACTACCTGAGCGCAGTTAGTGTCACCGCACCTGTGCTGTTATATACCTGTGCTGTTGTGCAGGGACATTTCTAAACACGTGCCACTACTATAGACACCCAGCAGGTGTGATATTTATAGGATTTTTTTTTTTTCACTTTAAGCATCATTAAAATGGCTGCTCCGGAAAAAACGGCCGTTTTAAAAAAAAAATAAATGTCCATTGATACATGTTTCCTGGGGCAAGACCCGGGTTCTGAACGACGTTTTCCAACATTTAATTGAATTTTGGTCTTTAAAACTACCGTTTTTGAATTCGAACGTTCGGGTCCCATAGACTTCAATGGGGTTCAAAATATTCGTGCGAACCCGCGGTCTGTTCGAACGTTTTGGTGCGAACCGAACCCGGGGGTGTTCGGCTCATTCCTACTGCTGATGAGAAAACATATTTATCAGTTTATATTTACTAAAATAATTGCATTTCCATGGTCTGTGTACTGTGTACAGATATTGTGAATGCAGGGTCCTGGGTTTAGAAACACTTTAATAGCTCATTTAGCCTCTTTTCTCCTTGAATCATATATCTTTTTGGTGATTCACTCCTAGATTAGTGTAATTGATTACTCTTTGTGGTATATTCTTGCTTCTAGCATATCTTGTTACTATTGCTGATTATCTATACAGGTTTGGTATTTGGCCTAGTGTTTGTCTCTTTTTGGGGGTCCGCTGTGTCACCTGTATCTGCATATGGGGTATACCTGTATCCAACTATTCCATTTGACCCACCAGGCCTTTCCCTACATGCCTGGTCTGGCTTTCGTCACAATGGAGCATTTTGTAGCATGTGGTAACTGTACATGCCTGTATGTATCAGGTTGTATTATATAGTGTACATCTTGTTTTGGTTTGTTATTATGTGCATTAAAGCTGTTTAAGATATGCTGTATACGTTTTTTTTTTTTTTGTATGCATATGTGTATATTTTATTTTTGTAGTAGAGGCTACTTGTCCCCCTGAAGAAGCAGGTAAAGATCCCTGCAAAACATGTTGAGGAACTACCGTCATCAATGAAATGGATATCATATGGTGTTAAGAGTTATCACTCCCTTATATATATTTTTAAAGTGTTGTAATATTCAATAATGTAATGTGCTATATAGTGGTCTCTGCCACACAATAAATGACTCCAGTGTATGTGAACTAAATATTTTTTTAGCTGAGCAGTGTTTCGTTTTTAAAGTACTAGATGGGAGTAACCCTCTCTGTTAAATTAAAAAATTATGTATTTCTGTGTGTTACTGTTTAGGGCACCTAGAGAGTCCACGTGAAATGTGTTTTCTTTCATTTGGGATTCTAAAAAACAGAGAAACTGGCTCTGAATTTGTCTTTAAAATGTATCTAAAGCCATTTCTGCCTGTTTGTAAAGAACAGTGAGGTTTGTCAGATGGCAGCCACTCTCAGCCCCCCTCATTCTTACCTGAGTCAGTGGCGGATCCAGGGGGGGGCAACAGGGAAATTGCCCCCCCCCCCCCCAGACAATCATGTCACACTTGCTTGCTCTGTTTGTTTGTTTTTTTCAGGCTTTTTTTCTGTGCCTGTGGCTGGCTGCCGCTGCCAAGTCTCTCTCTCACATCACCCCTATCAGCGGTGCCGCCGCCGAGAGAGAGAGACTCGTCAATGATACCAGGAGCGGAGGAGGAGGTAGGTGGAGCCTCTTCCCTTCCCTGCACTCTCTGCTAACGCCTGGGCCGCGTTGCATCTAGCAACAAGTGACGTCACGGTCAGTGAGTCACGTCAGAGTCGGACTCAGTCTCAGAACCCACCAGCCAACTTGCTAAGAATAGTTTAGCCGTGTTACCGCAGGCCCACCGGCGCGGCCGCCTAACGCACAGGAATGGAGTCATGGAGTCAGAACATGGACATACTACATTATGATAATGCTCACGGCTCGCTCTCAGCCTCTGACCTGTACCCGCCAGCCAATAGACATCACCGCCCTCGCAGCATCCCTGCCACCGTGCCGCCCACGACTTCCCTCCCCCTAAGGCGTGACGTCACTCACGAGAGCTGCCTGCTGCAACCAAGAGGAGCCGAGCTAGCGCCATCGAGGCTGAGAGCATTTCAGACAGCAGCACAGTGTCAGTGGAATCTCACCTTTGCAATTAAGAAAGCAGTATACTCCTTTCATCTGATGCCATACAGAATGCAGTCATCTGACTGCAGTCTAAAGATTAGTAACTGTGAATGTGTTTTTTTTTTTTATATACAGCATGGCGGCGGCGGGGGAGGGGGGATTAAATGTCCTGCTGCTGCTTCAACTTCTCATAGAAGCTGATGTAGGGTAGGGGTATAAAGTGTAGTGCTCATTTGGTAGGAGAGTTCAAGGTGGCGGCTTACACCGACGACCTACTTTTTTTCCTGACTGACCCACACTTCTCCCTTCCTAACCTACTACAGGAATTTGCTTGTTATGAGTACATCTCGAATTTGAAAATAAATTACTTAAAGTCAGAGGCACTTAACATATCACTTCCGGACAGGTAGAGGCGTATCTAGTGAAAATGGCGCCTATGACAAGCACTGAAACTTCGCCCCTGTCGAAAGGTTTGAAACATATCTTTCAGATAACCTTAAAAAAACAGCTAACAAAACTATTGATATTTATAATCCCTTGTGATACTTGTGACATATCCTCTTTATGGAGAATCTTGGGTTTATTAGACCCCTGATGCCTCCTCTGCCCTCCAAGGCATATTGGCTGCTTTCTTTGCTGATACCAGCCAGGTAAATTCAAAACCGATACCGGAAGTGATGAACTCTTCATCACTTAAAGGGGTTGTAAAGGTAAAAAAAAAAAAATCCTAAATAGCTTGCTTTACCTTAGTGCAGTCCTCCTTCACTTACCTCATCCTTTCATTTTGCTTTTAAATGCCCTTATTTCTTCTGAGAAATCCTCACTTCCTGTTCTTCTGTCTGTAACTCCACACAGTAATGTAAAGCTTTCTCCCTGGCGTGGTGTGTCGTGCTCTCCCCTCCCTTGGACTATAGGAGAGTCAGGACGCCCACTAACACACAGCTTCTTTCTCTATCTGCAAAGTAGTGAGCATCCTGACTCTCCTGTATTTCAAAGGAGGGGGCGAGCATGACACTCCACACCAGGGAGAAAGCCTTGCATTACTGTGTGGAGTTATGGACAGAAGAACAGGAAGTGAGGATTTCTCAGAAGAAATAAGGACATTTAAAAGCAAAATGGAAGGATGAGGTAAGTGAAGGAGGACTGCACTAAGGTAAAGGAAGCTATTTAGGGAACATTTTTTTTAACTTTACAACCCCTTTAAGGCCTCAGCTTTCACAGAGGAGAGGGAGAAACTGATGATCCTCCTTTGTGTGCTGCCAATCGCCAGATAGAATGGGAGAGCCTGGGAGAACATGGGAGGCTGTGGATGAACGCAGCAGGGATAGCGATGCCATTGTCCATTAGCAACGGTGCTGAAAAGGAGATCCTGCCTAAGCTCAGGAGGAGGGAAGAAGAGACCCTCATACCCTGAGAAGTGCCTTGCTGCCCAACCACTCATCAGCGCCTCCTTCATATGGCGCCCATAGCACTTTCCATGGCTGCCATACCCTAGATACGCTACTGCGGACAGGGTGTTGGCTTTGGCCAAGGCCAATTCGCCCTTTAGTTTGGGAATCCGGAGCCCTCAAATACCTAGGCACTTGGCTGACCCCACGCCTTCATGATGTCTTTGATAAAAAACGTTTCGCCTCTTCTTAGAGGCTGCAAGGCAGACCTTAAGCAATGGGATCAGGGAAACTTTTCTTGGCTTGGCCGAGCGTCTATAATTAAAATGGTCATCCTACCAAAATTTTTTTACTTGATACGCACGCTCCCTATTAAGCTCCCTCGTAGATTCTTTGTCTCACTGAACTTGGTCCTTCTGAGGTTTCTATGGAACCGCAGGAAACCTAGAATTAGGCTGTCTAGCTTGATGAGGCCCAAGGAACTGGGGGGTTTCCCAACTTCAGACTTTATTATTATGCGGCACATCTGGCCAGAGTGGTTGATTGGCACTGCCATGGATCCATGAAGGCTTGGGTGGCTTTGGAGGCAGAGTTATGTCCCGTGGCTCTCAAGTTTTCTCCGTGGGTTCCAAAGTCAGCTTACCCAGTGTCCTTAAGCAGGCACCCCATCACAGGGAACACCTTGGAAATGTTTCACGTTATAGCTGTACAGAGGGGCATTTCCACCTGCCCTAGCCCTCTTACACCCTTGGCTGACAACCCTGACTTTGCCCCGGGCGTCCACGACCTATCTCTCAAATCGCCGCATGCACCAGACCCCTTGCTGATAGGTGACTGCTTTAAGGGGAACAAGCTCAAAGATTGGACGGTCCTCAGAGTGGAGAACAAACTTCCTCGCTTGAGGCTCTGGACCTATTTACAATTGCGCAGCTACATAGGCAAATTCAAGTAATCTCCAGACCTTACGAGACCGCAGACTGACTTGGAGTCGGTTTGCCGATTATAATCGCCATTAACAAAAGCCACCTCAGTAGTATATGGGTGGCTACAGCATGCTGGAGAGACGGAGGTGGTCGGAGGGTTTAGGGACGGACATCTCGGAGAAGCAATGGAGGTACGCATGTATCATGGCCCACAAGTGTTCCATTAGTTCTAAGCTGCAAGAAACGAGTTACAAACTCCTTACCTGATAGTATAACACCCCAGATAGGCTCCATAGGTGGGAAGCACAAAGGCCTGATATATGCTGGAGATGTCAATCAGACAGTGGGACACTGCTCCATATTTGGTGGAGTTGCCCCATGATCTCCGTGTTTTGGAAGGAGGTGAGACGCTTAATCAAACAGATTACAGATACAAGCATTATCTTAGATGCTGCCTGTTGTCTGCTGCACCTGTCCTCCATCCCACTATCGTGCTACAAGAGATCTTTGACTATACACTTGCTGAATGCGGCTAAGTCGCTAATCCCCCTACATTGGAATTCCTCTAGGACTCCGTCCACTTCGGGATGGTTCCGAAGGGTGGCTGAGGTATGTGAGATGGAGGACACATTGGCTCAAGACAAAGGTTCAGCTGAATGTTTCCATGAAACATAGCAGCCCTGGTTTATCTATAGGTATTCCTGAGATTATGAAGATACCCTGTCCCGACACCCCACCTGTGGAGCTACCTAATGATACAGTCTCTGTTCACCTTTACTTAAGATGGCTTGAACGGTGTTTACCGCTCACTTCCTGGACCCTTCCCCTTTCCCTTTCCCATGTGTCTCTCTCTGGTATTTCTTCATTCTCCTTCTTTTCTTGTATCACTATCCTGACTTTTCTTATCTTTTCTTAGCTAGGTCAACAGCACAATGGCATTTAATAGAGAAAATCTCTATCCAAGTTGAAATATGAACGCGTATTGTCAGATGAGGTAATAATAGAAACTGCCTACTACAGGTTCCTTTTGGTGTTTTGCTATGGATCTGTTGCATTTTGATTTGTTAAACCACATGTTCCGCTACCATTGTTCTTTTATACGCAATGCATATTGTTACATGGACATTTATGGCCTTGTGAATCTATATGGGGCTCATTGCAGTTGCATCTGCTAAGGGCCCCAAGCGTTTTACTTGTATGTACTTACTTTTCTTTTTTCAATAAAAGACTTTGAATGACAAAAAGTGTAGTGCTCAAAATGTGTATTAGGTGGATAACCCAACCAAAATCTGAAATACCATAAAGTGAATAAGTGTCAGGCCGCGTACACACGACCGGTTTCCTCGGCAGAATCCAGCAAGAAACTTGATGGGAGATGTATTCTGCCGAGAAAACCGGTCGTGTGTACACTTTTCGCCAAGAAACCCGCTAGGAAACTCGTCGAGCCAAAAAGAGAGCATGTTCTCTATTTCCTCATTGTGCAATGGAAAAATTTGGCCCGACGAGTTTTTTAACTGCCGAACTAGGAACTCGACGGGGGAAAACGATGTGTTTCGCCCGATGAGTTTCTCGGTCGTGTGTACGCCGCCTATCTGTTGAAACTAATAAAAAAATATTGTGCATAGAGGTGCTGAATGAATTCACATCAGGTGATGGGTATTCACAGGAGAATTATATTTACTGAAAAAAATATATTTAAAAGTGATGAACCAAGGTTTGTCTCACTCATAAACCAGTGTGTGTATGACCACTATTCAAAAACGGTTCTACCCGGCACATCTAGGATGACTAGTATGCAATGTATGTTCACAAATGGAAAACACACTTGCAGTGAATATCAAAAAAAAAAAATATATATATATATATATATATATATATATTTATATATATATATATATATATATAGCTGTGATCAAACCAACTCCACAAGTATGTGATCACTGAATATAACTTGTGGTGCAAATAAAACACAGTTCAGAATATCACAGTTGTGAAAACCCGGTGCAAATAAAAATGACCAAATAGTTCATGTAACCAAAATCAGCAACGACATAGATGATGACACTGCTGTCATTCAAATAGCTGTGATGCATGGTAGATATAACACCCGGCAGTGCCTTCACCTGTTGGAGTGGGGAAGAGAAATGGATACTCTTACCAGAGATTATGGAGATTTCATATAGATGGTTGAAAACTCCTTCTTAAAACTGAAAAACAAAATAATATTTGTTTTTGTTGTATAAAAAGGTAGGAAAGGGTTCTACATTAGCATTCAGTACTCTTCAATTGTTCCTATTATTTCTGAAAAAATAAGTCTGTAGCAATAGTTTGAATCTTTATTTCTAGGATATGAAATAAAAGACCCATTTGCTTACCAGCGGAAGATCCACTATCACTGCAGAGCCTGTTCCAGGGAAACCGGGGGATGTCGAATTAACACAATCTCCATAGACCTCATTTTCTCCCCAAACCTCAACAGCAAGAACTGTGTGTGACACAATGTGGAACAGGAAATCTATAACCAATGACCTCTGAAGAATTAATGAATGGTTCGCCTGAAAAATACTAAAGAATGGGAATTATTAATAATACATGATGGCTAGTTCAATACCATGTATAGAAATAAATTCAATTTTAATCTAAGTTGTATGAAGACAAGAAGGCAGGGATTTTTTTTTTTTTTCCAAACAGATTGATTTGGGATTCTCAGCATGAAGTGTGTTAGGCCTTATGGATTCTTTAAAAGAAACAACAGAAATAGAAACTACAAAACACAGTCAATATCTATTCCTCTCATAGCTGCACAAGTATACAGATCCAGGGAACATAGCAGAGAAAACAAGACTTATGATACAATTATACTATTATGTTGCCAGGAAACAAATGATGTCGTTAGGGGGATTGAGAATGTTCTGACAATCTAGAGGTGCAGCGTGTAGACGATATTAAATAATAAAAAGGCATAGAGGGAGAAGATAACACTATCTGCCAAGCTGAGTTACAGAGGGAGTCGTTACCGTTCTCTGGACACCACGCAAGAATCCTGAAATCACTAACAGATACGTAGGGTTGTTTTTAATTGGCTTCTTGCTTGGACACATGGCAATACGTGCCCTATATGTCAGCTTTGTGTTGCTTATTTTATGAAGTTATCCCATGTAAAAGTATGGTGCTAAGTTGACAATGGATAAAGAAATATAAACACTATACAGGGAATGGGATATATAGAAAGTGAGACAAGAACACTGAACTGTATCAAAAATATATAGATGTAGTTTGGACATAATTTATTTTGAGACTGACCATACATTATTTAAGAGCTCGCTTAACAGTTTTGGGTTGTAGAGAATGTTGAATGGCTTCTTATTTCTTTAGCTATAGAGAGTTTTCTGACTTCTCTCAGCAAAACTCATAATGATCGAGGTTTGGGTTCCCTGCAAGGGCCGCTGTTAGAAATCATTGGGCCCCATACAGCCCTCCTGACAACCCCACCTAAACCCTCCCCCTTCCCTGGGGTGCAGCCTACACCTTAATAATGGAAAAAAGTTCCTCCTCCGCTCCAACCTCTTGGGCCCATCTGTTAACCTTATAGAGCCAGGGGAAGTTGTGTAATTTAAGTCCTGGCAAGAAGGAGTGAGGGTGTGGTCAAGTAAAAATTTAGGCAGAAATTAACAATAAAGCTGCCTCCCCCCTGTTTAGCTGATAGGGCCTGGACCCAGTACTACAGGATTGACCTACTGCCTTATCAGCGGCCCCTACCATTGATTCAAGGTAAATCCTGCAGGTTTGAGATATGTAGTTCCCCTGAATATCTGCACAGATTTATCTGAGATTTTTTTTTTTTAACATCACGTCATGGTCTTTGAACTATGGCCAGCAGGCTTAGAAGGGCGAATAATTGTGCTTTTGGATAACCAGAAAGTATAAAAGAAAAACACACAGCAACATAGTTGTACATGTACTTTAATTCTGATTGCTAATATTTAACCTTTTTGTATTTTTTATTTTGTTCCAAATGTTGTCTTCCATTGTATTTTTATGGTTAATTTGAGGTCAACAGTCGCTTTTAGCTGCTGTCCCCTACATAACAGTTTTTTAAAAAAAAAGGCTTTTGTTTCATGGCGTGGCATTTTTGGGGTTTTCATTTATTTTGGGTATATTGATTACAATTTTATGTTGACAGGGCCTTTTTTTATGTTTGAGGTTCCTAAAGTGGAGGATTAACTTGTTATTTTTCTTTGCTGCATTATTTGAATAAAACAATGAGCCTAAACCACCTTACATTAAATAACTCACATATAATGCACCCCCCATCCCCATTGATAAAAGTTTGGCTTGTCTATACAAGTTAGGCACATTGGCCCAGATTCACAGAGCGATTACGCCTGTCTAACTGGTGTTAGACAGGAGTAATTTCAAATTTTGCGTGCCGTATCACTAGTTTGAATCCTCAAACCATGATACGGCGGCTTCGGGCTTCGATCCGAGAGGCTTACGTCTTCGTAAGCCTTCGGTTCTACGCTGCAATATTTTTGCGGCCGCTGGGAGGAGTCCGCGACGTTTTCAGCGTCGGGATATGCAAATGACTTTTTACGGCGATCCACGAAGATACGAGTGGTCTTCGCAATCGCTTACGTCATTTTTTTGCTACGTACTGTTAGACCAGCTATTTGCTGGTCTAATGGTGCGTAGCCCATGTTAAGTATGGCCGTCGTTCCCGCGTCCCGCGTCGTTCGGGAATAGGAATGTCCGTAAACGACGCTACTCAAACAACGAATGACGTAACGACGTGATTTCGCGCAATGCACGGCGGGAAATTTCTGAACGGAGCATGCGCAGTTCGATCGCCGCAGGAACGCGCCTATTTTAAATGCTTCACACCCCCTACTCGCGTAGATGGCTTGCGCCGGGAGAAATACACTACGCCGCCGTAGTTTACTGGACAAAATCTACCGGGATTCCACGTAGAGCCAGGTGAAATACGGCGGCGTAGAGTATTTCTGATACTCTACGCGAATCTAATTGTATGTGAATCTGGGCCATTATCTCTGATTAACTTTGTTCTGCTACTGTATCATCTGCAGTATCTTAATTCCTTTAGTAAGAAGAACCCAACCTGTGTTCTTTGTCTCTAGTAAGTTTGGGTCTAACCTTGCTATTTAAATTTAATGGTCATGCTGTGGTAGGCCCAGTGGGGTCAAGATGGCTGGGCTTGGACATTGCAACAAAGTGGAACATTTTTGCAGACTCTAGACAGCCACCCACACAGTATAGGAAGTTTTAGGCTCTTTCACACGGACGGCTGTTCTGCCGCAGTTAAAAGCAAGTTTATTTTCTGCTGAAATTTAAGACTCCAGGCACAGTGATTAGCTGCATTTGTACAGTGTGATTAGCTGCGGTTGCGTTTTTAACCGTGGCACGATATTGAACGGGGATCCTGCCAATACCAGGCACTGTGTATGGTATAAATCTTGAGGGGGAACTCCGCGCCAAATTTTAAATAAAAAATTGACATGGGTTCCCCTCCAAGAGCAAAATGTTGTGGGGGTCCCCCCAAATTCATACTGGACCCTTGTCCGAGCACACAGCCCAGTCGGTCAGGAAAGGGGGTGAGGACGAGCGAGCGCCCTGCCCTCCTGAACCGTACCAGGCCACATGCCCTCAACATGGGGGGTAGGTGATTTGGGGCAGGGGGGCGCCCTGTGCCCCCCACCCCAAAGCACCGTGTCCCTATGTTGATGGGGACAAGGGCCTCTTCCCCACAACCCTGGCCGTTGGTTGTCAGGGTTTGCAGGCAGGGAGCTTATCGGAATATGGAGCCCCCTTTGCTCTGCAAAGCAGCCAGTGCCTCCCTAGCTGATGTATAAAGCAGATACATACGTAAATGAAGGAAACCACAAACTTACAGGAAATGCTAGCTATATGTATACTGTCAAAACGTATAGACAGGGCATTTTGGCTCTGGCATGAGTCAGGTTTATTGCCACACTGGCCAGTGTGAAATAAAAATGGTTTTCCTAAAAGTTCATTGTCCGATCTGTTGTTCCTGGCTATCTCGCGTGTTAATGCTTCTGACCAGTTTTGAACTGCTGTCTCATCTGTGGTCTCATAATTCTTACTGAGAGCTTGATAGAAATTGGCCCCGAGCAGAGATGCAGCGTTGTGAGTTGAGGACCCCAGCTGTGAGAGGTGAGGTGCTTTCAAGCAGTGTGGCACTAGTGAAACTGAGGTTGTGTGAGAGGATCACTGGAGTGGGGAGAAGGATCACTGGGGTGACAATGTGCGTACTGAGGGCTCTGCTGGTACTGAGGCATTGTGAGTAGTGGGAGCTGCTGTGTCTGGAACAGCTGAATCTCCAGTGTGGGAACAGGAAGAAAGGACACCAGCGGCTGTGACATCAGCGAGTGGGAGAAACACAAGTGAGGACAACAGGAACTGTGTGAACAGTGAGCAGGTGCATAGAGGACACTGGGGGCTGGTGAACGGTGAGTGGGCACAGGGAGTGAGGGCACAGAGGAGCACTATAAATAGTGAGCAGGTGGAAAGAGTGAAGACATTGGGGGGCTGTGTGAGCAAGGAGCAGGAGCAGGAGGACAGAATGCATGGGGCTGTGTAAGCACTAAGCAGTGAGTGAAAGCATGAGGAAAGAATGCCAGGGGCTGTGTGAGTAGTGAGTGGGAGCAGGAGGAGCAGGACACAGAGGGCTGCATGAGCAGTGAGTGGGAGCAAGAAAAGGGGACCCTGGGGATTGTGTCAACCGTGGGTGAGTGAGTGAGTGAGTGAGTGAGTGAGTGAGTGAGTGAGTGAGTGAGTGTGTGAGTGAGTGAGGACATTTGGGGCTGTGTGGGGAGCTGCTGAGTACTGAGAAGTACAAAGGGGTAATTTTAAGTGCCTAGGAGATCACTACTAAAAAATGTGTTTCCTTTATTCCTGGATTATTCTTATTACAATAGTGGGTAACATGTCCAATAGGAGTGGTGATGCAACTCAATGCACATTCTGCGCAATGTATAAGTTCCTTGAACCATTGAAATACTGATGCACAATATCTGAGCAACTTATTTCCTTGAAAGCTCAGATCCTGAATCTAAGGAATCAACTGGAAGCACTGTCAAGCATTAAGAACTTGAAAAGGAGTATGGACCATGCCAGCCAGGTGCTGGCTGAGGCCAGTATAGAGGAGGGTGATGATATTGAGGAACAGGCAGCAGAGGTGGGTAGCTGGGTGACAGTTAGAAGATGGTGTAGAGAAAAAAGCATTAACCACTTACCTACTGTGCACCTACACCCCCTTCCTGCCCAGACAAAATATAAGCTTCCGGCACTGCGTCGCTTTAACTGACAATTGCGCGGTCGTGCGACGTGGCTCCCAAACAAAATTGGCGTCCTTTTTTCCCCACAAATAGAGCTTTCTTTTGGTGGTATTTGATCACCTCTGCGGTTTTTATTTTTTGCGCTATAAACAAAAATAGAGCGTCAATTTTTAAAAAAATGCAATATTTTTTCCTTTTTGCTATAATAAATAACCCCAAAAAATATATAAAAAAAATATTTTTTCCCTCAGTTTAGGCCGATACGTATTCTTCTACATATTTTTGGTAAAAAAAAAATGCAATAAGCGTTTATCGATTGGTTTGCGCACAATTTATAGCGTTTACAAAATAGGGGATAGTTTATGGAATTTTTTTTTTTTTTTTTTTACTATTAATGGCGGCGATCTGCGATTTTTTTATTGGGACTGCGACGTTATGGCGGACATTTCGGACACTTTTCTGACATTTTTGGGACCATTTACATTTATACAGTGAAAAATGCTATAAATATGCATTGATTACTGTATAAATGTGACTGGCAGTGAAGGGGTTAACCACTAGGGGGCGGGGAAGGGGTTAAATGTATGTCCTAGCCAGTGTTCTAACTGTAGGGGGAGGGGGGGTGACTGGGGGAGGTGACCGATTGTGTCCCTATGTACAAGGGACACAACCGCTCTCCTCTCTCCCTGACAGGGACGTGCAGCTCTGTGTTTACATACAGAGCTGCACGTCCCAGCTCACTTACTGAGCAATCGCGTGTGCCCGGCGGCGATCGTTGCCGCCGGGCACTCGCACGGGATCCCCGCGGAGCGGCGGGTGCGCGCGCGCGCCGCCGGCGACGCGCACGCGCCCGTCCGCGGCTTTAAAGGGACATCACGTCATATGACGTGATGTCAGAACAATGGAGTCGTCTGCCCGCCGTCATTTGACGGTGGGCAGATGACAAGTGGTTAAAGAGACTTGTCCTGAGCTGTCCGGTTGTGAGACCCACTCACAAATGCGCACCAAGCCTGATATCCAGGGGCTTAAATAAGCTCTGCCTGACCCAAGATAAATGCTAGAGTCACATTGGGCAGCAGCATCAAATTTGGTAGCTTCCCCAGTTACCCAGAAAACCATAGAGGAACCATGTTCCTCCTAACTAACTCCATCTCCAACTGCACTGGGAAATGATAATGACATGCACTCAGACTATGTAGCTAGCTACATACTCTGCCATGTACGTTAGAATGTCTTAACTGCTTGCCGACCTGCTGCCATCATTTTACTGCGGCAGGTCGGCATGCCTGGGGGAGAGCGTGTAGCTCTACGTCGGCTCTTTAAAGGCCACTAGGGGGCACGCGTCCCCGCTCGGGAGCGAGGAACGGGAGCTATGTGTGTAAACACAAAGCTCCCGGTCCTGTCAGCGGGGAAACGCTGATCTTCTGTTCATAGAATGTATGAACAGAAGATCAGTGATTTCCCCTAGTGAGTCCACCCCCCCATACAGTTAGAACACACCCAGGAACACACTTAACCCCTTCCCCGCCCCCTAGTGTTAACCCCTTCACTGCCAATGGCATTTTTATAGTAATCCAATGCATTTTTATAGCATTGATCGCTATAAAAATGCCAATGGTCTCAAAAATGTGTCAAAAGTGTCTGAAGTGTCCACCATAATATCGCAGTACCAAAAAAAAACACTGATCGCCGCAATTACTAGTAAAAAAAAATATTCATAAAAATGCCATAAAACTACCCCTATTTTGTAAACGCTATAACTTTTGCTCAAACTAATCAATAAACCCTAATTGTTTTGTTTTTTTTACGAAAAATAGGTAGAAGAATATGTATCGGCCTAAACTGAGGAAAAAAAAATGTTTTTATATATTTTTTGGGGATATTTATTATAGCAAAATGTAAAAAATATTGAATTTTTTTCAAAACTGTCGCTCTATTTTTGTTTATAGCGCAAAAAATAAAAACCGCAGAGATGATCAAATACCACCAAAAGAAAGCTCTATTTGTGGGGAAAAAAGGACGCCAATTTTGTTTGGGAGCCACGTCGCACGACCGCGCAATTGTCAGTTAAAGCAACGCAGTGGCAAATCACAAAAAGTGCTCTGGTCATTGGGCAGCAATATGGTCCGGGGGTTAAGTGGTTAAAGACAAATTTAAGAAACACTGGCACAAATATAGATTGAGACTGTTCTTTCCGGAAGCTGGAACAAGAGAGTCAGAGCTAGGTGAGTTGCATGTGCAGACAATGTTGACAGTTTAGCAGGAATAGGAGATAGACACTTACAAGTTTTTGCAGGACAGCCACTCACATAGTGGCCGGCCTCTCCCCAGGCATAGGTTGTTCCGCCGGCAGCATAATCATTTTTACGGATACAGAGCTGGACACATCAATCCCAGTTGCATGTGCTCAGAAGTATCAGATGTAGAGTTGGTGGGGACTGAACTGGCAAGGGTAGGGTTGATATAGGCAGGATATATAAAGTGAATGAGGGCGCTAAGAAGGTAGTAACTTATCTAATAGGTTGAGTGAAAAGACCCAATTGTGAGTGTGGATGGATGCATCATAGGGATGCCAAATTAGCAACACTCCATAATGGCATTAACAATGGTGCAAAGTGGCAATCAATCTGGCAATCAATCAAAATTGAAAAACTGGGTGAACAAATTAAATTTTGTGAACAAAAAATAAAAAAATATAAATAATGTGCATAATATAGATTATCTTTAACGTGAACTGCTAGAAGGTGTCAGACCATTACACTCATAGAACAGTAGGAGATCTGTCTTGCAAAAAGATATTTAAATAAATAATAATGTAAAGTCCAAGGCAAAACTGAGATGAAGATAGGTAGCAAGAATGCAGGGTATCTGATCACAGCTGTGCTTGTTAGCCTTTCACCATGGAAATTCTTAATATCACCAAAATGTGCTGTAGAGTTATATTGCGCTTACCACAAATAAAGACCTCTTAGTTAAAAGCAGGTCATATGAGCAGAACAGGATAAGTGCCTGTTTCACTGGAGGCAAAACCTGGATTCAGATGCAGCAGGATCTTGGAACCGTAGTACATAATAAAACAGAGAGAGTATGGGGAAAGCCCATAGTGCTTTATCTTTATTTAAAAAAATGTAAAATACACAAACAAACAGCCGAGTGGCCTCTTACTTTGTGACGTGCCTGCCTGGCACTGGGACTGACAGCGTAATGGTTGGTTCTCACCGGGGACCCGCTTGCGCGCACAGTACAACCTGATGGATGCTGAATGGAGTGTTGTTTCGGGCAGGAACAGGGCACTAGAGGATCAGCTGGGTACAGAGTATGCCAGACCTCGCCGCCGACATATGTTTCGTATCTGTGTACGTCATCAGGGGGGCGATCACTCAACCTATTAGATAAGTTACTACCTTCTTAGCGCCCTCATTCACTTTATATATCCAATATTTACAGCACACCACTGTTTACACTGAGGAGCAGCTGTTTACTACATTATATTTGCATAACGCAGTAATTTTTGTCTCATAGAGAGACACAATATATTTATTTTATCAACCTATTCTTTTATTATTGGCGCGGAAATCACTTCACTTTTGATATAGGCAGGGACTGTCATCCACAGAAACCCGGCTCTGCTGGGTGGATCTCTCGATCTGAATTGTGGGAGAGAACCTCTTCTTACACGGTCATGGAGAAGTGTCCTGGAACAGGAGCTAGGAGAGGCAGTTGGTGTGCACGGTCCAAAATAAAAGGCCTTCAGGACGGTTCCAGGGCAGGTGTTGGTAAATGGAAGCACAGTGGAGATCTGGAAGATGCATGCCAGGGAAGGTGGGTGCAGAGCCAGAGGGAGCGACTGTGGAGTTTGTGTCAAGTCAATGCAGCCATGAGGGCGGGCAGGATTTGCAAGTCGGACCACTGGGATCAGTAGTCCATCACCATTAAATCTACTAAAATGACCGGCTGTTGCCATGAGGGGTACTTCAAGCCCCAGGCCTTCAACTGTTTCATATTCTACTTAAACTGGGACATATTCAGAGTGAGGCCTAGTCATATTTGATGGTGTGACAGGAATAATAAGATTGTGACAGGAGGATATGTTCTGATGTAAAAGTATTTCAAGATGTGTGCAGGAGGAAGAGAAATTCTGAGGTAAAAGTCTGTCAAGCTGTGTGCAGAAGGAAGAGAAATTCTGAGGTAAAAGTCTGTCAAGCTGTGTGGAGGAGGAAGAGAAATTCTGAGGTAAAAGTCTGTCAAGCTGTGTGCAGGAGGAAGAGAAATTCTGAGGTAAAAGTCTGTCAAGCTGTGTGCAGGAGGAAGAGAAATTCTGAGGTAAAAGTCTGTCAAGCTGTGTGCAGGAGGAAGATATGTTCTGAAGTAAGAGTCTGTCAAGTGTCAGTCATCTTATCCTATCTAAAGTGTGTGACGCACTGATTTCTATATCCTATCTGAAGAAGTGTAATGCATCTATTGCTATAACATTTCAACTATTCTTTTGTTTCTATGGGCATCACATGTCCCTTTCCCAACCAAGTTCAATCCCATAATTAAATAACAAAAACGAGCAAAAGACTGTTCATTGACTAAAGGAGTGTGTCTAATGGATGTCTGGCAGCAGGGTGAAATGTGTGGATGTAGTAACTCATAGCAACTACCTGCTACAGGGCCGCCATCAGGGGGGTATAGGCATTACACCTATAAGGGGCCCAATGGTCCCCAGGGGCCCGGCTGGCCCCCTACAAAGCGCGGTGACGTACAACACGTACAGCGGCACTATAAAGGGGAAGTTCCATGCGGATGACACCACCCTTTGGGCTGCTTTTGCTGATTTTGTGTTAGTAAAAGACGATTTGCGCTTTTCTGTATGTTACAGCGTGATGAATGTGCTATCTCCCTTACGAACGCTAGTTTTACCAGAACGAGCGTGCCCGTCTCATAACTTGCTTCTGAGCATGCGCGGATTTTTCACGTCGTTAAAGCCCACACACGACCATTTTTTACAACCCGAAAAACGACAACGTTAAACACGTCGTGAAAAAATAGAGCATGTTCGAAAAAAACTTTGCCCATTTTTCAGAACCCGAAAAATGCTCTGAAGCCCACACACGATCGTTTTTAATGACGTTAAAAAAAACGTTGTTATTTACAACCCAAAAAATGATCGTGTGTACACGGCATTACAGTTACAGTCATGACTCCCACAGGCAGAGGCATGATAGGACTTATAGTTCTGCAACAGCTGGAGGGCTGCCAGTTTGAGACCCCTGGTTTGGATTTATTTTTGAGTATGGCAGTGAGGGATCAGAATAAGGCACCACATCCCATTATATAAATAGGAACAACTGGCAAAAAAAATTGACTTTTAAGGTGCCAAGACCTTATATACTTTGATATATAAAAAATATAATTTTTATTAACCACTTTCTTACTGGGCACATAAACCCCTTTCGTGCCCAGGTGAAATTTCAGCTTCTGGCACTGCGTCACTTTAACTGAGATTTGCGCGGTCGTGCGACGTGGCTCCCAAACAAAATTGGCGTACTTTTTTCCCAACAAATAGAGCTTTATTTTGGTGGTATTTGATCGCCCGTGCGGTTTTTATTTTTTGCGTTATAAACAAAAAAAGAGCGACAATTTAAAAATATATATATATTTTTTACTTGTTGCTATAATAAATATCCCAATTTAAAAAAAATATATATATATTTTTTTCTCAGTTAAGGCCGATACATATTCTTCTACGTATTTTTGTAAAAGAAAAAAAAATCGCAGTAAGCTACTGCTTTGTGCAAAAGTTATAGCACCTACAAATCAGGGGACAGAATTATGATTTTTTTTATATATATTTTTTTTACTAGTAATGGCGGCGATCTGCGATTTTTATTGGGACTGCGACATTACGGCGGACACATCGGACACTTTTGACACATTTTTGGCGCCATTCACATTTATACAGCGACCAGTGCTATAAATATGCACTAATTACTGTATAAATGTGACTGGCATTGAAGGGGTTAACACTAGGGGGTGAGGAAGGGGTTAAATGTGTATCCTGGGTGTATTCTAACTGTGTGGGGGGAGGGGGGTGACTGGGGGAGGTGACCGATGCTGTGTCCCTATGTACAAGGGACACAGATCGGTCTCCTCTTTCCCTGACAGGACGTGGAGCTCTGTGTTTACACACAGAGCTCCACGTTCCTGGTCTCTCACTGCCGATCGCATGTACCTGGCGGACCCCGGTGGCCGCCGGGTACACAGATAGATTCCTCGGCGATGCGACGGCACTGTTTTTCCCCACTGCGCGCCACCCAGTGGCGCGTGCGGGGAATACAACAACATTGACGTCCAAAGACGTGACCCCGGCAGCTCAGATCCGCGCTGTTGACGTCTTTTGTCAATAGTCCGGATCTGAACTGGTTAAACATCAATTTCTTTTAAAATGACAATAAATGTTCAGTAAATGTGTACTTCATACAACAATGCAGCCATTTCTTACTCTACATGTTTCGCTCACACAAGCTTCCCCAGAAGCTTTAGAAAGTAATGCATGAAGTTGATACTACAAAAGAAACAGATAATTATAAATACACATATTTTAAGATATTATGACAGACATGTCAAGGAGAATTATATAACTTATCATTAAACATATATACAAGCATTTCTTCAAATGATAAACTGAGAATGTGTGCCTACCAGATGCTTTAAAATCACAAAACTACTTGGATCAATTGAATCATTTTGGTTCCTCCTGGAACTTAGGTCAATGGGGCAAATTTGTAACCATAGGGAGAGGACAGTATAATCTGAAATAACAAAGGATAGCATGTCAATAATAGCTATGTAGTTATATTTAATTTTAGATGAATTTAATTTTCACTTTAGGTAAAACAAATTTACCTTATTCACAGTAAATAAAATAAAAAATAACCAATGAGTTCCTTGATTCTTAGAATGGAAATATGATTGGCTGCTGGAAAGTGCAATAAAGATAAACATCAGATACTTGCTGAGGCTTAGAAAAGGCCCTGGCACAGCCTTTCAGCACTCCTGTTGTAAGAACCTGTTTTCGCAGAAAGTCAACCGACACAATCCTAAAAGATGGAAAAAAGAAAAGAATATATATGTATTATCCTGTGTTGTGGTCTTTTTAAAGAAAGTTGTGCCTGTCTTAAGAGGGGTGGGGGTCTCAAATCATTCTGGAGCTAAGTAACAACAATACAGGTGAGCATCAAAGACAGATCTTCTGTAGTTAGTAGTTGGAAAGTGCCCCCTCTCCTCCTACACAGAGGGAATGGTGATCCGTTGACCCAGTGTTCCATCACATAGACGGTATTTAAGACAGTCACAGTTACTTAGAAAAGTACTTACATGTACTAAGAAACTGTTGTTGGATACTGGTGGTAAAGTGGGAGAGGAGAGGCGCAAGCTCTCTCTCTCACAAATCCTCCGTCAGTGCATGGTGGCTAAATGCCACAATTTTTCCTCTCCCTGTCCTGATGGACGTCTTTCTAGCGATATCATGCATGTCCACACCCATTGCGGCCGATATGACGTCATGCGCTGGCGTGGGGAAGCACAATTTGCCATTATGGAAAATCCACTGCTCCTAAATCAGCATAGGGGATAACCAAATGAGACTCTGGTCTGGCCCTCAGCATAACGTGTCAGGGGATTTCCAAAAAGGTGACACAGAATAAAGATTTGACTGCCGGTCCCTGCGATGGCAAAGCAAAAGGGTAAAAGGGCTTGTGCTGACAGCGCTAGTAGGGTTCAGGCAAAACATGGGTGATTGGTTTGACACATAAGTAGGAAGTGTCCGGGGTGTCCGTATGATTGCTGATCCCCCAACCTGTCTATTCAAAACATATAAGTGAAATATTTTTACATTTCGTTTGCATCTAAAAGCAAAGCATATCTTCTCAGCAAATAATGTACATTATGCATATAGATGAACAGTACAACACCTCTTAGGTAGAATACATACAAAACATAAAAGGCATAAGGATCAATATATTTATATCATATTATTCCTCTCTAGCAGAAAATAGATACACAAGGCCAACTGTCAGGAAGGGGTGGTAAAAAAGATGGAAGGTAGAGGGAAAGAAGAGGGAGGAAAAAAGGGAAGAATGGGTTTCATCATACAAATGTCTTATAGCTGAAAGCATCATTCAATCCAGGAGGTTTAAGAGCTGATAGATTATGAATCCAATGAGTTTCTCGCTGTAAGAGCAGCTTGTCATTATCACCTCCTCTCTGATTTACTGGTAAGTATTCCAGGGCAAAAAAAAATGCATTTTGGATAGAATAAATCCATGAATAAAAAAACATATGTCTACTAATAGGTGTTTCCATTCTAGATTTAGAAACTAAGCTAACATGGTCACGAAAACGGTGCAAAAGGGCCTCTTTGTTTTCCCCACATAATATGCACTGCAGTCGCATATCATGATATAGACCACCCCCAACTATTGACAATTGGCCAGAAATCGTGGTCTATGAATATGTTCATTCGGCAATGTAATCTGCTGAGCTCCATTAATGTACTTACAAAAGTTGCATTCATTACAGAGAGTTCCCTTGCATTTGTTCTGACCTCCCATCTTGGATTGATGGTGGTTGTGGACCAAACTATCTCTAAGTGACCTGGATCTTCTAAAAGTTATTTCAGGATAGACTTTTAGATATTTGGATACAGTTTCATCAGCAAGTAATAGGTACCAATATTTTTGCATTATGCCACGGACTTGTTTTAGTTGTCTCGAGAAGTGGGTAATCACTCTCACCCCCGCATTGGGTTTAGGGGGTTTCTTACCATGAATTAGCTGCACCCTATCTTGATTTCTCACTCAACTGTATGTATTTTTAAGGCATTTTTAATGCAACGCAGTTGTAAAGACTTTGCCTCTTTCTCAAAATCAGCATTACTACTGCAATTTCGCCTAAATCTTAAATACTGACTGTAAGGGATACTCATCACTAAAGGTGATGGATGGGAAGCTATCAGCATGTAAGATAGAGTTTCCTGCAGAGGATTTGCTAAATAAAATTGAGCAACGGCTGCCATCAGGATTAACAAAAATTTGAACATCTAAAAAACTCAATATATTATCATGATAGTTCATGGTGAATTTTAAATTGACATTTTTGAATTTCAAGGTCTCAAAAAAGTTACTCATTCTGTGTACCTGTCCATATGAGAAACATGTTGTTGATAAAACAACATCATATCAAGACTTTACTAAAAAAAATCTTGCATATTCTCCCTGAAGAATAGGTCATGCTCCCATCGCCCCCCTCCCCCCTGGTACAGGTTGGCGTGTGATGGGGCACACCTAGTGCCCATCGCCACCCCCTGCACCTAGAGGTAAAGGGAGTGCCTAAAAAGAAAAAACATTATTAGATAGTATAAATCATAACAGGTCTAGGATAAATTTGTTATAGTGTCCGACTGTTCAACCTCGCTCCTGAATGAAGCCCCCCACAACTCCAACCCCTAAATCGTGGTTTGGACTATACTATCTAGATGCCAAAAAATACTATCTTGCTATTGGTTAGTTTTTCTGAAATGTCAGAGACATTTTGCTTTTATTTGTGGTGTAACAAAATTCTTGCCTAAAACTTTTTTCTCTTAAATCTGTTGATATAACTGCCCTTCTGTTGTTCATTAGTTTGCTTAAAGCGGAGGTTTACACAAAAAGTGAACCTTCGCTTTTTGGATCCCTCCCCCTCCGGTGACACATTTGGCACCTTTTAGGGGGGAGCGGGTGCAGATACCTGTCTGAGACAGGTATTTGCACCACTTCCAGGTCTAATCCCCGCGTGGAATCTAGCCGTGATTTCACCCGCACCCGCTGTCTTCTGGGAAACACTGTTCCCAGGAGAGAGCAGGGACCAGTGATGGTGCGCCGTGATCCTCGCGCATGCGCAGTAGGGAATCGGGCAGTGAAGCCATCAGGCTTCACTTCCTAAATCCCTCACCTAGGATGGCGGCGGAAGCAGCCGAGGACCGAGCAATTGCTCAGCCTCGGCTGCTGACATCGCGGGCACGAAGGACAGGTAAGTGTCAGCAGCTGCCACTTTAAAGCGGATCTCCAAAATTAAACAGGATCTCATAAACAATACTGCTCCTAAAGATTGCTGAAACCGATATTTTAAATTAAAATAAGATTTACAGTACCATTAAACTTGATGGGCTTCCGGTCTGCCTTTCTCGGGTGTTTGCGCGGGTTTCTCTTCGTTTCCTGTCCCACGAAGTGTCTTCTGGGAGCTTGTGTCATAGCTCCCTTGAGATGTATTCTTCCCATGTTAGACAAGATATCGCGCGATTTCGAGGAAGTGACGTGCAAATTACCTGGCACTGCTGTTTGTGGATCAATGAAAGTTGTTGTTTGGTCAGGCTGGGTAAAAAAGGAGGCGGGATCTTTTAATTTCTCGTGTTGCCGCTGTCATGGCAACACAGACGCCAAAGCCGCTGCTCCAAGTTGCTCGCGCATACGCGAGATCGAGTGGTGGGTGCTGGGACATCAGCATCCACCGGAACGAGGAAGTGCCGGGCTGTGGGCTTATTCCCACAGTTAAAATGGAGCCGGAAACGGGATGGATGAATATAAGTTTTTATTTCCCACTGTATTACAGCGGAGCGGCGGGGAGAGACAGGACACGTGAGTAGCGCTAATTAGGGTGATTTAACTTTTATAGAGCCATTAAAAAAAAAACGTTCTTGGCGTGAGAGATCCGCTTTAAGTGTCTCTGGGTGACATCTCTGCATCCAGTCTACATGACATCTAAACCTCTAATACACCATCTCTGCACCCAAGCCTCCGCTCCACATTCAGCATTGGGCCTCAACATTTGCTACCAGCTTCTCCTTGCCACATGATTCTCTTAAAGGGGTTGTAAAGGTAAAAAAAAATTCCCTAAATAGCTTCCTTTACCTTAGTGCAGTGCTCCTTTACTTACCTCATCCTTCCATTTTGCTTTTAAATGTCCTTATTTCCTCTGAGAAATCCTCACTTCCTGTTCTTCTGTCTGTAACTCCACAGTAATGTGAGGCTTTCTCCCTGGTGTCGAGTGTCGTGCTTGCCCCCTCCCTTGAGGGGGGAGGGGGCGAGCAGGAGAGTCAGGATGCCCACTAACACACAGCTCCTTTCTCTATCTGCAACTCTCCTGCACGTCCCCTCCCCTCTCAAGGAAGGGGGGCGAGCATGACACTCCATACCAGGGGGAAAGCCTTGCATTACTGTGTGGAGTTACAGACAGAAGAACCGGAAGCGAGGATTTCTCAGAAGGAATAAGGACATTTAAAAGCAAAATCGAAGGATGAGGTAAGTGAAGAAGGACTGCACTAAGGTTAAGGAGGCTATTTAGGGATTTGTTTTACCTTTACAACCCCTTTAAGCTTCTGTTCCTTGTTACCTGGCCTGCCTTTGCAACTATCTGTTGAACGACTTTGGGGTAGCCAGCTGCCAAGCCCAATGCCTCGTTAGGGGGATTCCAGGTGGAGAAGGGTCCACCTCCCAACTTATGATGGCTTAAAGATTGTAAAACAAGTCTTGTACAATTTTTGTGTGTTCTTTAATATAACTCATGCAAATGTTTTTTTTTTTAATTGAAATCTGCCTGGTGTCTACCTCTGTAAGTGTAGCCCAGTAAAAATTCTTTTACAGCTTTTTGTTTTGAAATAATACACTATTATTAATTCACAATTTGATTTTTTTCATTTATATTACTATAGCTAGATTTTTTTAATATATAATTGAATTAATAACCTTTTGCTTTAGGAAAACTAGACTGCATTAGGCAGTTGTTGACATTCTGTGCAAGAGCTGCCTTCTTTTTCCTAGCATCTCACTGCATCCTTTGGAGACCAAAAAGAAAATAAATTTTCACCCAAAACACCACACACCCTTACCCTAGGTTATTAAAATTCAGCTTCTCAATTACAAATTCCTCCCACTAAAGGAAATGCGTTCTCTGACATAAAAAGTGCATATTGGGTCACCTCCAAGCAGTGGTCCAGACTGGTAGTCTGTAGTCCAGTAGTGCATGATCCCTTGTAAGCATTTTAGTTACAGCCTTGCTATCCCTGTCCACTGTGTTTGCTTGACTAGGACAGGGACCATCGTATTGGGGATATGGGAGGGGGTTTGAGGAATGTGGAGTTGTGGATTTAAAGTGCTTTTTTTAACTGTTTTAACTGTTTTGATTGTTGTAAAACAAAAACATATCAATAAGAAAGTTTTGAACAAATAAGACATAAGACAGTTCGATACACATAGTTTACATCAATATGAGATCAGATCAATAGAAAGAAAAGAAAGAATAGGAAAGTAATCAAGCCAAAAAGGCTTTACGTGCTTTTATCTCGTTTTGTCCATATAGACCGATTTTTGTCGAATATCTTACAGTGCATAGAGTTGATTGCAATGAGTCATTCAAAAGTGTAATTTCGGTGGACTGTTTTTATCACATCAGAGAGGTTTATAGAGGTATTGCCTTTCCAGTTGCAAAGTATCAAGATACAGGTTTTTAGGAGAATATGGGTAATGACTGGTCTGAAGTTGGGTGGAAATTTCTCTATTTCTAAGTGAATGATTGGTCAGGAGGGGTTAAAATTCCTGTGAACAAGGATTTTATTAACATTTTTAAACAGTACAATGTGGTACTGCTCACAAACAATATTATGAAGCTGTTTTACCATTGCCTAATTGGTTTCGTTGATGAGTTTAGATCAGGTTTTTTTCTTTATTAGCTGGAGTGAATTGCTTTTAACCCCAATAAAAGGGGTTAAAAACTCCTTTGTTTCGGCGCTTCCAAATTGCTTTTCAGGCGTTTCGGAAGCACTGCCCATTCATTGCTATGGGCAGGCGCGTTTTGAGAGCACTATGCCAGTGAGTTTTGAGAGCACTGAATACGCTCCCAACCTGCCCCAAAGATGCTGCTTGCAGGACTTTTTCTAACGTCCAGCGAGCGGACCGACAAGAAAAGTTCGATGTGAGCTTTTGGTCGGAATTTCCGACTGTGTGTAAGCTCCATCTGACATTTTCTGGCAGAATTTCCGACAGCAAAAATTTGAGAGCTGGTTCTCAATTTTTCAGACAAGAAAAGTTATTGTCGGAAATTCAGATCGTCTGTATGCAATTCCGATGCGCAAAAAAACATGCATGCTCGGAATCGATTTTATGCATGCTGGGAATCATTGAACTGAATTTTTCTGGGCTCGATGTAGTGTTGTACATCACTGCTCTCCTGATGATCGGAATTTTGTGTAACAGTGTGTATGCAACACAAGTTTGAACCACCATTCCGTCCACGGTTTTCTTGTCGGAATTTCCGATCGTGTGTACGTGGCATAATGCTATCCCTGGGAATAGTACTGTTTCTTTAAAGGTTGTATGAAAGGAGGACCTTCTCCCTATTGTATTCAATTAAAAAAAAAATGTTGCATTGTCCTCCATGGTAGTGCCCAGCTCCCTTTGTGATTCAATCCCCTTGTCCTGACAGATCCTTGCCTATTATCCTTGCAAATGGCCAGAATACATTTTCAAGATTCACCTCCAATAGACTTTATTGGGGTTTGGCTTAAAGTTTACAATTATTAGACAAACCAAACCCAGGCTATTCACTTATCCCTAATTCTTATGCCTTAGACCCCTCCACCCCACAGCCACACCCCCCATCACCAGTATAGGAAACAAGGTTAAAATTACCCAGTGGGGTCACTATGTAAAACTAAAAAAAAGGGGAACTGGATTTGGGATTTAAAGACACAATGTAAAATTAGAGTTATGCGTAGCAATGGGCTGGCACAATACCATGTGAGATGAGAGCGTATCTACATTCCCACGGTGTTCAATATGTTACTTTTTAAGGCCGCCTATACATGCCATATCAAGATAGATCAAGAAGATATACAGCTGGCACAGAGACTGGCAATACTTCACAAGAAGTCTTCATTTACATTCCACTATGTCCAGGATTGAAGATTATCTGCAATTTAAACAGGTCATTAAGCGTGGCACGTCTAATGGAGATCTTTATAAAACTATGTTTCTGTTGATAAGAACAATTTGACATTTAGTCGTTTATCTGACTTTTTGTTTCCTCTTTTTTAAAGTGTTGTTCCACCTTTGGATGATAAATGCATGTATCCGAATTTTTGTTAAATTAATTTTGGTTATTTATAGCTTTGCTCACTTTGTTCTTGTGCCTTGACAAAAATGTACAACATGTGTCAGACTATGAAGCATTCTATGGCACATTGTATTTGCATATTTGCAAATTTGTTTAAATGTTATTAGAAAGGTTACTTAGGTTCATTTCAATTTCCCCTAAAGCAAAACTTTCTTACCTTACCTTCGCTCCCCTGCCACACTGGGGTCAGTGTGTGTGCCTTTTTTACACTTTACAATTTTTTGTGTATAAGTAGGGGTATTATGTACCCCTTACTAGGCCCTCCCGGATCCAATAAGCCCCCCTTTCAGACCCCCTCAACCACTGGGTCAGTGCTGTGGGTAAAGGGTACTTATCTTCATCAATATGGGGACAAGGTTCTTTCCCTGGCAAAGTACCCATTCCATGCATGCTCAGAAAAGGGTCTGGTCTGGTGTGGGTGGGAAGGGTACCTGTAAGCAAGTCCTTTTGCACATCGTTGCCTAAGCCCATGCAATGTAAATTCCCACCCGGAGAGCCACGGTGCTGCATACAACCACCCATACACAAGAAATGTTGCACTCGGGTATATGCCGGTGCTCACGTAAGCTTAAATATAGTGTATTGGTTTATGCAAATTATTCATACCAAAAAATTGTTGCTTTTAGGAGCCCCACAAAGTATTAGTATTGAGGAGGTGCTGCCCTAACATTTGAAAATAACAAAGAAAAGGGAACACACTCAGAAGCTACTTCCTCATATGTTTATTGTAGTCAATTAGAAAGTACCACCATCACATGTCACAAGTTCTTCCCTCCCACCCCACATACATCCATAAAGAGCTACTCCTTCCTCTAACCCTTGGTCCACCCACACACCCTACACCTCAATCCCTTCTTATATACCCAATCAAGCAAACCTTCCATAACCAGGAACAGGACCAAATCTAAAGATGCATAAGTAATTTCTGTCTGATCTGCAGTTCTTCCTGTGTTCCTGTTCCCGTTCCTGTACTTAATTCCTGTGACTGACCTGGCTTCTGCTGACCATGCTTGAATGCTACCTACCCTGACCTCAGTCTGTCTTTGGACAGCAAAACGAGCATGGATGCCTGCACCCATGTGTGCCTTGGAGCTTCATTTACACTATGGCCAGTGTGTCCCTGACAATTAGAATGGAGACTTTGTTGCTTTTTTTTTTTTTTTCAAAAGGGTTAATTTTTGGGATCTCAACCAAGGAGTAATGACTGTGCAGATAAGGGGTGATCTTTACACAAGGTAGAGTTATTATAAGACTTACAGGGTGGGTTTTTGTGATGCGTCTAGAATAGCTAATGTATCAGTCTAAAATGCCCTAGTTTTGTGTGGCTCATAATTGTGCTTCTTGAAAAAAGTTGGGATCTCTGCTTTAAAACAGTATATTTTTAAGCAAAAATTATCTGCGTAGAAATCTAAATTGCACGTTTACTGTTTATACTATATATTCTGGTCTATGTAATAATGCAGTATAGCTTTAGGGGAAATAATGTTCATGTGTCTAAATAGAGAAAGAAAACAAGTCAGACCACCATCAGTATGGTACAACACAGATGTTCTGACTCTTCCAGAGGGGAAAAAAAAAATGAAGTCTGGATTTGAACGTTGGCAGAATGGATGTCACAAATATTTCTGTAGTCAGCACCAGCACTTCTGTGTGCAGCTGTGGACTGAATTTGTCAAGGCTTGTCATAGAGTGGTGGGATCTGTTCTAAAATACAGCATAAAATGGGAGCATTCAGAGTCTGTTCTGTATTCTACATTTTACTTTGGGAAAGTTTTCGTAGCTGTAATTTAAAGTTGCAGTGGAAGTGGTACTAAAGGCAAATACAAACATGACACATGAGGATGCAGTCTGTCACTAGCCGTACTACAGCCGTTGTTCTATTTCTAAATTCCGAGTAACTTAAAGTAGAACTACAGGCAAAACTTTTTATTTTATTTTATAAGCAAGGGAGGGTTATAACGCCCTGTCAATATGTTTTTTTCACCATCTGTGTCCCATTGTAGAGATTTACCTTCACTTCCTGTCCCATAGCCAAACAGGAAGTGAGAGGAAATCCCTTTAAATCAAGGGAATTCCTTGGGGACCCCCAGGTCACCAGAACAAGTGTATACATTGATAGAATTCCCCTCTATTACTTTTCTGGGGACAACCCAAAATTTGGTAAATTTATTTTCTTTCACTTTCAATGATAATGGTAAACAGGACAAATAGTGAGGGAGGAATCTCCTTAACGGGGGCAATACAAACTGACTGTTCTTTTTTTCTCCACTCTATTCAAAACCAAAAAGGTTTGCCTTTGGTTATACTTTAATTTATTTACCTGTTGATCCTGCTGTTATTTTCTAACTCCCTTTACCAGACTAAGCTTTCCAGCAAAGTGTCAGTTAGTGGGCTACAGCAAACCATTTGCACTGAAAGGTGTGCTTACAATGGTCGACTTTTATCCTTTTAGGTAAAATCTTTATCCCAAAAAGAAGAAAACAAACAAAGTTTTTTTGTAACTGCTTAAAATATGTTAGCTAGGATTCTGCTTTAATTTGTTAGTTGTATCTCGCTGATTTACATAATTTAGGCGTAAATCAGTGGGAACGCCCCTAGCGGACATCTTAAAAATGCCTCGCTAATTTACGGCGGCGTAGCGTAAACAAGATACGCTACGCCCGCCTAAAGATATGGCGGGCTACATGAATCTGGCCCAATATATTATTTTTTATAATCACAATGCAACAGAACACAAAAATTCACATCAAGGCAATGCAATCACAACGCAAACTCATGATTGCTTTTAATGAAAATATGTGTTTTCTTATTTATATAGACATTTATGGCTGCATAGAAAAGAAGACATATTTGTTAAGGAGGCAGTGGTTGATAGAACAGCTTGATTCCTTTACAGATTGGAATTCCTATCTGGATAAATCCTTATATTATTGATCTTTTTTTTTTTTTTAAACGCCCATATGGGGAAAACTGCTGCAGAATCCAATCATTTCACCTTATCACTGCATTTAGCTAAATATTTTGGGTGTTCCTGAGTTTATAGTTATCTCTTTACAGATCCTCATTTAATCCAAAGTGCATATTAATATTATAGGAATGCTCAATGCCTGAATATTTAGCTTTTTCTGTATAGATTGTTATTAAACCTCCAGTTTCCTATTTTGGTCACCAAGTCCAAAAATGCTTTTAGGAAGACCTAAGGCAGCCAATATCTACATTCTTTGCATTTAAATCTGCACTGCCAAACAAAGAAATAATTCTTCTATATCCTTCCTTTAAATAAATAGGAAACTATTTTTCTTTGGCTTAGTTTTAAATCAATAGATGAACAATGACAAGTACGGTATTTACGTAGCTTGGTAAACTTTTGTTTGGGACTGTCAGAATTTTCACATTAATCAAAGTGTAACTTCATACACTGTGGGGTAGATTCATGTAGATCAGTGGATCTTTTGATCCGCGTGATCTATCTGTTTTACGATCCGCCTGCGCCAGTTTTTGAGGCAAGTGCTGTATTCAGAAAGCACTTGCCTCGTAAGTAGCCCTGGCGGATCGTAAATCCCCCGGCGGAATGCAAATTCCGCGGCTAGGGGGAGTTTACTATTTAAATTGCGCGCGTCCCTGCGCCGATCGTACTGCGCATGCGCCACCGGCTAAATTTCCCAGCGTGCATTGCTTTAAATGACGTCGCTAGGACGTCATTGTGTTCGTCGTTAACGCTATTAACGTATGGCCGTATTCCCGGACGACTTACGTAAACGGCGTAAAAAATTCAAAATTCGACGCGGGAACGACGGCCATACTTAACATAGGATCTGCCGCACTTACCCCGCATATAGCAGGGGTAACAATCCGACGGAAAAAGGCGAACGCAAACGACGTAAAGAAAAAAAGTTGCCCGGGCATTCGATTCTGAATCGGCGTTTCTGCTCATTTGCATATTCGGCGCGAAGAAGAACGGAAGCGCCACCTAGCGGACGGCGGGAGAATGCAGCCTAAGAATCGACAGTGTAACTCAGTTACACCAGTCGGCTCTAAGGTAGATCTATGCAGAACCTGATTCGAGGAATCAGCCGCATAGATCCGAGCGTCGGATCTCACAGATCCGACGGTGTATCAGTAGATACACCGTCGGATCTCTACATGAATCTACCCCTGTATATATACCGTATCTCACAAAAGTGAGTACATCCCTCACATTTTTGTAAATATTTTATTATATCTTTTCATTTGACATCACTGAAGAAATTACACTTTGCTACAATGTAAAGTAGTGAGTGTACAGCTTGTATAATGATGTAAATTTGCTGTCCCTTCAAAATAACTCAACACACAGCCATTAATGTCTAAATCGCTGGCAACAAAAGTGAGTACACCCAAGTGAAAATGTCCAAATTGGGGAAAATTGCCATTTTCCCTCTATGGTGTCATGTGACTCATTAGTGTTACAAGGTTTCAGGTGTGAAGCGGGAGCAGGTGTGTTAAACTTGGTGTTACGGCTCTCACTCTCTCATATTGGTCACTGGAAGTTCAACATGGCACCTCATGGCAAAGAACTCTCTGAGGATCTGAAAAAAAGAATTGTTGCTCTACATAAAGATGGCGTAGGCTATAAGAAGATTGCCAAGACCGTGAAACTGAGCTGCAGCATCGTGGGCAAGATCATACAGCGGTTTACTAGGACAGGTTCCACTCAGAACAGGCCTCGCCATGGTCGACCAAAAAAAGTTGAGTGCACAAGCTCAGCGACATATTCAGAGGTTGTCTTTGGGAAAGTGACGTATGAGTGCTACCAGCATTGCTGCAGAGGCTGAAGGGGAGGAAGGTCAGCCTGTCAGTGCTCAGACCATACACCACACACTGCATCAAATTCGTCTTCATGGCTGTTGTCCCAGAAGGAAGGCTCTTTTAAAGATGATGCACAAGAAAGCCTGCAAAGAGTTTGCTGAAGACAAGCAGACTAAGGACATGGATTACTGGAACCATGTCCTGTGGTCTGATGAGAACAAGATAAACTTATTTAGTTCAGATAGTGTCAAGCGTGTGTGGCGGCAACCAGGTGAGGAGTGCAAAGACAAGTGTGTCTTGCCTACAGACAAGCATGGTGGTAAGAGTATCGTGGTCTGGGGCTGCATGAGTGCCACCGCCACAGGGAACCATGAATGCTGACATACTGAAGCAGTGCATGAGCCTCCTCCTTTGGAGACTGGGCCACAGGGCAGTATTCCAACATGATAACGGCCCAAACACAGCATCTGTGGGACATCCTCAAATGGAAGGTGGAGGAGCACAAGCTGTCTGACATCCCCCAGCTCTGTGATGTCATCATGGAGGAGTGGAAGAGGACTCTAGTAGCAAATTGTGAAGCTCCGATGAACTCCATGCCCAAGAGGGTTATAAGGCAGTGCTGAAAAATAATGGTGGCCACACAAAATATTGACACTTTGGGCCCAATTTGGACATTTTCACTTAGGGGTGTACTCACTTTTGTTGCCAGCGGTTCAGACATTATTGGCTGTAAACTCACTACTTTAGCAAAGTGTAATTTCTTCAGTGTTGTCACATAAAAAGATATAATAAAATACTCTGTATTATTTATGCTAAAAACAGATTAGACATGGACATGAGACACAACTGTAGAGGAAAACCAGAAAATAAGTGTGTCACATGCTTGACAGTGTAGAAGACATGCATGTAAATTCCAAAGCTCTATAAGCAGGAAAAAGTTCACATATTTGTTAAGCCAGTGTTCTGGAGGCTGTCTAGGTCTGTTTTAGCGGCTGTAAATTGCCCATAACGTGCAAAATGCATATTCAAATGTTTTTTCACAACATCTATTAAGGCATTACACAGGCAAATCTTGCATGGACAGTGATGGGAAACAACATTATCATAAGCATTATAAACAAAAGACAACTTGGAAAACGTTTCACTATGTGCAGTGCTCATTCCCTTGCATCATTAATTTCAAAGATTTACAAAGACATGATTAAGTGCGACAGAAGCATCTTCATTATGCAGAGATAGCCAAAATCAGGGCTTTTGTTTATGCATTTGTGTTTTTGGAAAAAAAGAGGTAAATACACCTTAACTACTCCGACCTGAAATTTGGAGAATCATGACCACAGAGATGTTAGCTGAAGATTTTAGAGTACTATTATCTTATACTGTATTTTCGAACCCCAGTTCTCAGATGTAGGAGGTTGATAATAGTGACCTACTGTAGTATATCATCAAAAGCTGAGATAAGGGTCTGGTATGGATATTGGGGGGGGGGCACCCCCACACAATTTTTTTTCTTAGATTTTGGCATGGCATTCCCCTTAAAATCTATGCCAGACCCAAAGGACCCCATGCTGTTGTTGTTGTTTGGTTTTTTTGGGGCGTGGAGTTCCCCTTAACCACTTACCTACTGTGCACCTACACCCCCTTCCTGCCCAGACAAAATATAAGCTTCCGGCATTGCGTCGCTTTAACTGACAATTGCGCGGTCGTGCGATGTGGCTCCCAAACAAAATTGGCGTCCTTTTTTTCCCACAAATAGAGCTTTCTTTTGGTGGTATTTGATCACCTCTGCGGTTTTTATTTTTTGCGCTATAAACAAAAATAGAGCGTCAATTTTTAAAAAAATGCAATATTTTTTCCTTTTTGCTATAATAAATAACCCAAAAAATATATATAAAAAAATGTTTTCCCTCAGTTTAGGCCGATACGTATTCTTCTACATATTTTTGGTAAAAAAAAAAATGCAATAAGCGTTTATCGATTGGTTTGCGCAAAATTTATAGCGTTTACAAAATAGGGGATAGTTTATGGCATTTTTTTTTTTTTTTTTTTTACTATTAATGGCGGCGATCTGCAATTTTTTTATTGGGACTGCGACGTTATGGCGGACATTTCGGACACTTTTCTGACATTTTTGGGACCATTTACATTTATACAGTGAACAATGCTATAAATATGCATTGATTACTGTATAAATGTGACTGGCAGTGAAGGGGTTAACCACTAGGGGGCGGGGAAGGGGTTAAATGTGTGTCCTATGAGTGTTCTAACTGTGGGGGGAGGGGGGGTGACTGGGGGAGGTGACCGATTGTGTCCCTATGTACAAGGGACACACTCGCTCTCCTCTCTCCCTGACAGGGACGTGCAGCTCTGTGTTTACACACAGAGCTGCACGTCCCCACTCAGTTACTGAGCAATCGCGTGTGCCCGGCGGCGATCGTTGCCGCCGGGCACTCGCACGGGATCCCCGCAGAGCGGCGGGTGCGCGTGCGGGCAGCCGGCGACTCGCGCGCGCCCGCCCGCGGCTTTAAAGGGACATCACGTCATATGACGTGATGTCAGGATAATGGAGTCGTCTGCCCGCCGTCATTTGACGGTGGGCAGATGACAAGTGGTTAAAATATATATAGTCAGAAGTCAGAAGGACGAAACGTCAGGGCCTGATCTTGCGATATTTTGATACATGTACGCCTGACGCTGTGGTTCAGCTGTGCTCCAGTTAGGAGAGTGATCTAGTGTGCTAGCAGCAAACGCTCGCATCCACAAACTATCTATCACCCTCTGTGAGCTGATGACCGGCTGAAAGGCATTACACCTTGTATCAGTTACTGCTCTGCGGAGCTTTTTTTGTTGCTGTTTGTATGCATGATTTTTAACAGCATGTTAAAATAAAAGTTTTTTAAATGGTATCACACCATATCGAGCTTTTTTTATGTGCCCTGACACCGGATGGTCATTAGGAGTACTGCATGCTGCTGGAATATCATCTCCATGAGGAAGAGGGAATCCGATGACATTACTGTTTAAAGCCTGTTATAACATCAATCTGGTGAGTAGACATCCTTGAGGGGACATTGTCGCAGGATCTTCGCATGCTTTGTTCGGCTCACGAGTGATGTCACCAATCATGGACAGTTGAAATTGTCTTGAAGAGCACCCCTTCTTTGTCACGGAATATTTGTGCACCCTCTGAGCTCTGGAGAACTTTCTTACTTTCATTTATCACTTTGAATGTGAATGAGTGATCGGATTTGAACTGTGCCCTGATCACTAGCGCTGCTATATTTTATTGATAAAGACTTTTGATGATTTTTATCATTATTTTTATCATTATTTTACTATGTGTATATATATATATATATATATATATATATATATATATATATATATATATATATATATATATATATATATATATATATACTAAACTGCCTACATGCCATGCTATGTCAGAGGGGGACAGGGTCATCCAGTTACGTCACCAGGTGGCCTTGCCCTTGCTTATATAACAGCTGTCACAGCCAAAAGACAGCAGTCGCCGGGAGGCCTCCAATTGAGGCAGAGTTTCTTCTTCTTTTTTTCTATTTTTCAGGTTCGTGATTGACGATGAATATACATCACAGGACACTTATTTTTTTTATATATTTTTTTTTTAATAAAGAAATTGTCAAAAACTGTCTATTGTGGTTTTAACTTTTTGATATTTTTTGGGGTAAATGGGTAGGGGTACAATGGTTGTGGGGAAGAGGCCCCCTGTCCCCATCAACATGGGGACAAGATGCTTTAGGTGGACCCCAAAGCACCCTCCACATGTTGGAGGCAAGCAACCTGGTACGTGTTAGGAGGGGGGGCTCACTCATCCCTCCCTTTCCTGGCCTTCCAGGCCGCTTGCTCGGATAAGGGTCTGGTATGGATTTTAGAGGGACCCCACGCCAATAAAAAAATAAATAAAAATGGCATGGAGTTGCCATTAAACTCAAAAGGGTCTGATATGAACTGGGAGGAACCCACATCAATTTTTTCCTTGATTTTTTTATCTATATTGATATATTTATCTATATCTATATTGATTTTTTATCTATATTTTTCCTTTAGAAATGTAATTTTGCTGCGGCATTGTTCTATACATTGCACAGATGCACCACTTTACAGGCAGAATAAGGGGACCCCCAGGCACAATTTTCAAAGGAATATTTTAATTTTATTCTTTCACTTTAAGCATTATTAAAATCACTGCTCCTGAAATAGCATTGATACATGTCCCCTGGAGGAGTATTTGGGCCGCAATACACTTTTTATGGCAACAACTTGCATATAAGCCTTTTAAAATGATCACAAGACTTTAATAGGGTTTTAATGTTCAATCAAACTTTTTGCCTGTTTGCCATCAGTGCAGCCTCATCAGCACATATCAGTGAAGTGGAAAGATTACTTATTTGCAAAATTGTATAACAGAAAAAGGATTGTTTAGCAAAAAAAAATAATAATAATCCAGTGGTGATTAAATATCACCAAAAGAAAGCTCCATCTGTCTCAAAAACATTATAAAAATGTAATATGGGTATAGTGTTGCATGACAGCGCAATTGTCATTTAAAATGCAACAGTACTGAAAGCTGAAAATTTTACTAAGCAGGAAGGGGGTAAAAGTCCCATTGTTGAAGTGGTTAAATACCCAAATCCAAATGTAAATACACAAAAATTGACCTATATAATTAAACAACATAACTTACAAAATACTACCCTAGTAAATTAACATATCACATTCACGTATTAAGCAGTCCACTTCAATAAAGTGAAAGTGCACTCTACACAATTTGTAAACCAAAACAGTCCTCTTTGTTTCTTTCATATTGATTACATGACTATCAGAATTCTTCATATGCAAATGACTCTTGCTCCTCCACCAGTCACCATGTACTCTCACCATCCAGTTTGACTTATAAGGAAAATAGGTCAAATGTGCCTTCCTGTTTAAGGGGTTATATGCCTGCTGGATCCTCAAGACAATGCCACCTTTCTCCAAGTTAATGTGGCTCCTCAGGACCAGCAGGTGAATGAACGCTCACCTACGTAAAGATGACTCCTCAGTTTGGATGGTTTCAGTGGATAAATGGGGAGCATTATGCAAAATATTTCAAGCACCCTACTGGCCTCTCTGAAAAATCTCCTTTCATGCTGTGAGTGTTGCCTTTCTGCAGGCCAGTGGTGGCCTTGCTCAATATTTTGGGGGCGGAAAACCAACCTGCCCCCCTCACTCACGGTAGACGGACTGAAAGGCGGCCTTCAGTAGCCTTACCTTAGGCTGCTCCTCACTCCAGCTTCATCCAGCTTGTCATGGGAAGTGCCTGGCCATTGCTTTCTACTCTGGGCCAAACAGAAAGTCCTAAGACTCCTGGCCAATCGGGTCTCAGGACCCGCTTCCTGATTGGCCGGGAGGAGACTAAGGATGACATTAGTGAATGTTAATTTTCTAATGTCACACAGTGCTCTGGGCCCTGGTTCCACCTTTTTTGGAAGCCAGTTAGTGACTCTGGCTGTAATCATGTGCTTTAAAAAAAAAAACTTTGAAATTCAAAGCATCCGGCGCCCTGCAAGTAATTCTAATGGAGTGGCCACCACTGCTGCTGGCTATCTATTTTCACAACTTCCTGATTTTCCTGTATGCTTTTCAACTTTGTCATCTGCTGTCTGTTTACTTTATGTTTCGGGATATCAGCAAAAGTCACTCCCAAGTATTTAGCCCTGGCCACAATGGTGCCACAGAGCCCAACCAGCAACAGGGGTTTCTTGTCATGTCTTTTTGCAAAACGTTTGGTAAGGCTCACATTATAAACAATATGCAACATCGCTAAACTGCAGCAGAAAAGTTGATCAAACTGACAAGTCTGCTGTTTTAGTTTTATATGGTGTGATCATCTCTCATGTAGCTGTACAAAGGTTTTCAAGCAAAGGTATGTAATGCAGATACAGAAAAATAATTAAACCAATAATTACATATAACAAATACACCTTATGTAATCAATATAAAACATATAAGGCGTGAGATCCTGCCTATACAAGATTATAATTTATAATCAAGTGAGATAAAGCAATGAGTAAGTAATAAGTAAGATATACACAAGGCGGAAATGTGTACTTTGCCAGATAGTGGAAGAGTAAACAGGGGTGGTTCAGTGATGCAGAAAATATAACATGCCAATTAATATGCTTGTCTGAAGTGGTGAGTTTTAAAGAGAAACTGTAAATGCTCTGCATTAGATCGCAACATGAGACGGTATTATTAATAATTATATAAATCTTTATTACAAAAATACGCTGATTAAAAAAAAAAAAACATAAAACAGACATAAACACCTAACTAACTAGTAGGCTCAACAAGTACCCAATAAACAAAGCATGGAAATATGAATATAGTAAAAGCTCCAGTGATACAACCACACTGTCTAAACCTACTCTGAAGTGGCTCCAGTATACAGTTTCATGGTCTCTCTAAAGTAAAGGCCAGTAGCTTAATCCTCAGCTTCTGTGCACTCAGACCTGATCTCTTTGGTCCCCAGCACACAGGAACCAATTTCTGGCTCAGGTCACAGGCTTGTGTCAAATGGGCACACACCCAGGTGGACAGATGTGCTCACTTTGGTCTCCTCATGGTGAAAGAGGAAGCTCCTTGTCTGCATCTATGGAAAACAGCCTTTCTTCCTCCCTCTTACTGTCTCTTTGTGGGTCCTGAAGTTCAAGAGTTCTAAGGCTTCCACAGCATGGCTCCCATTCCGGAGTCAGGACTTCAACTCCCACAGTTTATTGCAGCCAGCATACAAGTCTATGGAGTTCCTTTGGCTTGTGTGCTCCCCCTGCTGACTGGAGGCTTACTAGAGTGTTACTAGATCCAGAATGTCAGTTCAGTGTGAGTATAGCGTGCAGCTGTAGCACTTTGTACTAACTTGCTCCCTATCTAGCCAAGCACCTGGCTGCATTTATAAAATAATTTAAAAAAAATCGAATGTTCGTGTTTTATTATTTTTTCTCAAGGATATGTCCTAATCCCTGGAGTGCAGATAACTTTGAAAACAATAATAACAGTAACAAAATTATATGTAAGCACTATTGTTAGGATATAAACTGCAGTGGACTAAATTTAGAACAAGATATTCATATGACAATTTCTGGTTTTCTACAGGCTGTTTGTAAGGAAAGTAGATAGGGGTGTTCCAAAATAGGTTTAGTGTTGACAGGAAAGAATGCAAGGTAAACATAGGTCTATCTAGGCATTACAGAACAGGGACGATTAAGCTGCTATCCATTGGGTGATTTTGTCCAGGGTTTGAGGAAGAGTCTCTAACTTTTCATTATAAGAATTATTGTAAGTGAGTGAATGATAATATGTATTTCTTAATCTTTTGAAGTGACAAATGTGATTTTAGGGTAGCACCTCACTGTTTACAGTTAAAGGATCATTTAAAGGTTATGACTGGAAGAGGTGTTAGGATCACTATTAATTGTTAAATCCTAACTCTAGGCTTGGCACTTCTGGCCCCCACTCTTACTTACCCTGAAGGACCTTGTATGTTATATATTTTTTTCATAATCAGTTTTCCAAACTCTGCAGGCCGATCACATAGTGCTGCATGATTTTCTTTCTCTTTGCCTTTTCTCCAGGCTGGGTGGTCCTCAATAATGCAGAGAGCTGCACTGATGGGATGGCACAAGTGTTGCTTTCTGCACCATTAATAAGTACATTAAAATGGCATTACAAAGTGCATACAAAATACTGTGGTGAGGCTCCTTGTGGGAGGGGCCCATGATGCCCTGCACTATTGAGAAAATCGAGAAGCGGGGGGGTGTGAATTGAGAAGTGGGGGTGCCACGAATTGGGGGTTGCCCTGGGAACCTCTGGGCCCCTTACAAAAAAATAAGAAATGAAAAAAAAAAAAATATATATATATATATATATATATATATATATTGTGAGGAATTAACTCGGTAGCGGGTGTGTGTGACCCCCTGGATGGGTTCACTACACGCTGAACTGTACAAAACGGCACTTGAGGATGACTGAAAACAAATGATATGGTTTATTTTTCCATCTTGCGGGATACACGTGCAAGCATCAAAACAGCATAAACAAAACATAAAATAAACCCTTGCCACTTGGGGCGTCTACCTTCCCAACACAGGAACCTACCTATGGAGTCTGGCACAGCCTACAGCAGAAAACAACAAAAAAAGTCTCTTTGATATTTCTCACACAGAAATATCCATCAGCCCCTCACCTCTTCAGAAGTGCTTGTGTCTGCTCCTTCACTCACAAAGCCCCCAGGATGCAGCAATCAGTCGTCATCCTTAGGCTGGCTTTATAGGGCTTTAATTGCTTAATTCTGAACAGCTGAAACCCTTTAACGCCCCAAACCTCTCTGCCCATTTCTACAGCCGACACCCAATAGTAATTGGTGTATTGTCTACACAAGGCAGAAAAATACCTTCCGTCTGGGACAACACACACAGATTTACCTGACTTCCTGTCACAATATATATATATATATATATATATATATATAAGGGGGGTAGCCATCCGAAGCCCTGGGGACCTCTGGGCCCTTAAATAAAAAGAAAAAAAAGGAATACGTTTTTTTATTTTTTTTATGAGAAATAAAAGGGGGGTTGCCACCCGGGGCCCTGGGGACCTCTGGGCCCTTTAATAAAAAAATAAAATAAAGAAATAAAAAAATGTATAAAACATTTTTTTTATAAAAATAAAATAAAAAAGGGGGGTTGCCATCCGGGGCCCTGGGGACCTCTGAGCCCCTTACAGGTGGGGACCAGGTGTTTTTACTATGTGGGGACATGTGTGTGGGGACATGTGCGGGGACAACTTCTGTGTGAGGAGAGGAGAGGAGAGCCGATCGCCTTGCAACGGACTCTGTGTTTACATCACATGATGGTTTTGATCTTGCTGATCTGAGATGCGCCGTGTCTGGGTGAAATGAGTGCATCAGGAACGTGCGCGATCCCCCCCTTCTGAGGGACGTTCCTAAACGTCCACTCAGAAGGAGAGAGCGCCCGCCCAGCCGTATATGTACAGTGGCCGGGTGGGAAGTGGTTAAAGAATTCTTTATTTAAAAATAAGGGGTATTTTTAAACATTCTATTATAGGGTACTTCAACAAATAGGACAGTGGACAGTGCATGCATCCCTTACCATGGCCCACTGGCGTGGGGAAAAAAAACAAGCTCCTCTAACCCTGTCCTGCTGCCATATTGGCACAGATACTCATTGATGGCCCTCTGCGGTGTGTGCAGCCGCTGCAGCATGGCCAACGTAGAGTTCCACCTGGTGGGCATGTCACAGATTAGGCGGTTCTTGGGCAGGTTGTATTCCTTTGGGAGGTCTGCCAGCCGAGCACTGGCATTATATGACCGTCGGAAATGCACACAGAGTTTCCTGGCCTGCTTTAGGACATCCTGTAAGCCCAGGTACCTGCCCAAGAACCGCTGCACCACCAAGGTAAGGACATGAGAAAAACAGGACACATGGGTCAGTTGTCCCTCTCGCAGGGCTGAGAGGAGGGAGGTTCTTGCCATTGTTGCAAACCACTATTCCTGGCTTAAGCTGGCGTGGCATCAACCACCTCTGAGCCTGCCCCTGCAGAGCTGACAGAACCTCTTCCCTAGTGTGGCTCCTGTCCTCCAAGCACACCAGCTCAAGCAGCGCATGGTATCTCTTTTCTAGGGATGAGCTTCGTATTCGAGTCGAACTCATGTTCGACTCGAACATCGTATGTTCGATCGTTCGTCAAATTACGAACGTTACGGGTCGTTCGTGCCAAATTCGAGTTACGTTTCACAGCTCATAATTCTCTACGGCATCGCAGTGCATTGCTGGCTGATGATTGTCTATGCACTATGACCCGCATGCTTGGCCAATCAAAGCTTGCAAAAAACGGAGAGCCATAATTGGCCAAAGCCAGGATGGCTATGGCCAATTATGGCTCAGGGGGTTTAGTACACGCCCCACACTATAAAAGGCTACCTACAGGTCGGCCTTGTGTAGTGTGTTGCAGTGGTTAAGAGAGAACAGAGAGAGACAGAGAGAGTGTCATTTTTTGCAGGTAGATAGAACAGGCAGGCAGGCTTGTCAGTTAAAGTTACAGGGCCAGATTCAGAAAGCTCTGCCTATCTTTAGGCAGGCGTAGCGTATCTCAGATACACTACGCCGCCGTAACTTTCAGTGGCAGGTTCCTTATTCAGAAACTGTTTACGCCGAAAGTTACGGTGGCGTAGTGTATCTGTGGCGGCGGAAGGCCGCGCAATTCAAATTTGGAAGATGGGGGCGTGATTCATGCAAATGAATCATGACTCCACGTAAGTGACGTTTTTTTTGGACAGCGCATGTGCCGTCCGTGGACGTTCCCAGTGCGCATGCGCAAAATCACGTTGCTTTTCTCTCGAAGTAAACGACGTGAAAGTGACTAACGTCGAGCCCCATTCCCGAACGATTTACGCAAACAACGTAACCGACGTTCAATTCGACGCAGTCCCGACGTCCATACTTAACATTGGCTGCGCCTGCTATAGCAGGGGTAACCTTACGCCGCTCTAACGCTAACGCAAATGACGTAAACTACGACGCACCGTCGCAAGTACGCTCGTGAATCTGCATAAGTAGCTCATTTGCATAATTTACGCGAAGCGCCACCTAGTGGCCAGCGTAAATATGCAACTTAAGATACAACGGTGTAAGCCGTCGTGTCTTAGAAGAAAGCCGGCGTATCTTCTTTTCTGAATAGCAAAAAAAGGTACACCGGCTATTCTTAGTATTTACGCAGCGTATCTAGAGATACACTGGCGTAAATGCTTTCTGAATCTGGCCCACAGTGTGTAGAGGATATATATGCATCCCATGTGTTGTAAATATATTTATACACTGTATAGTATAGCTAGATCAGCTCTTCCTAATTTATTGGCAGGCAGGTGATTGTGCTAGCTGCAGTATTCTCACGTGGTGTATTGCCTGTGTCCTCTGCAGTGTGCACCATAAAGCTACACAGGCATACTATAGACACCCAGCAGGTACAATATTTAAAAAAAATATATTTTTTTATTTTTTATTTAAGCATCAATGATGCTTAAATAAAAAAAGAAAAATTCCTTTAAATATTGTACCTGCTGGGTGTCTATAGCATGCCTGTGAAAACGTCTTGGAGAACCCGGGTCTTGCCCCAGGGAACATGTATCAATGGAAAAGAAAAAATGTAAGCGGTTGTTTTTTTCTAGAGCAGTGATTTTAATGATGCTGCACTTTTTTTCCATTGATACATGTCCCCTGGGGCAAGACCTGGGTTCTCAAAGACGTTTTACAAAAATAATTTGCATATTAGGCTTTAAAATGTGCACTTTTGAATTGGAACGTTCGAGTCCCATAGACGTCAATAGGGTTCCAAATGTTCGCGCGAACGGTCGGTCCGTTCGAAGGTTCTGGTGCTAACCGAATGGGAGGGTTTTCGGCTCATCCCTATTCTTTTCCGGTGTACCTGCGTAGCCCCTTGAACGACTACGGAGCACCACTGGATCCGAGGACGCATCAGCACAGGAAGAGGCCACAGAGGAAGAAGAGGAGGGGGTGGAGGAGAGAGGTGTGTCACAACCAGTAGTAGCATTTTGGAGGCGTGGTGACGAAACAACCTCCAACACTACTCTACCTTGTCCTGCATCCTTCCCAGCTGCCAGCAGAGTCACCCTTATGCCGCGTACACACTACTGTTTTTCATGTCATGGAAAAAAATGAAGTTTTTCTCGACTTGATTCCTCTCAAGCCTGCCTTGCATACACACGATCGTGATAAAAAATGCTCGAGCAAAGCGCAGTGACATACAACACGTACGACGGCACTATAAAGAGGAAGTTCCATTCGAATGGCACCACCCTTTGGGCTGATTATGCAAATTTCCCTTCTCTTAACTTCTGAGCATGCACGTTTTTTCCGCCGTCGTTAAAGCCTACACACAACAATTTTTCACGGCGAGAAAAGCGACAATGTGAAAAACGACGAGAAAAAATAGAGCAGCTTCTAGATTTCTAATGCCCATTTTTCTCGTCAAGAAAAATGCTCTGGAGCCTACACACGATCGTTTTTAATGACCAATTTAAAAAATTGCATTTTTCTCAGCATGAAAAATGGTTGTGTGTACGCAGCATTAGAATTGGTGTAGTATACAGAGCTTCAGGACAGACTGAAGATTATAATACCCTTGTTGATTGACAAGATAACTCTAATGGCAATGAAGAGAGAGGTTATGATTATGGGTGACTTCAACATGCCTGACATTAACTGGAATTCTCAAACTGCTATTACAAGCAGGAACAGGGATTTAATGGAAGCACTGAATTGGGTTTCTCTAAAACAGTTATTAAAAAGCCCAACTCGAGGTGACCATATTCTAGACCTAGTACTGACAAATTGGGATCAACTGTCTGATGTTGAGGTGGGATAGGAAATGTATTCTAGTAATCACCATTACCTTTGGTTTGATATTAAAACAAGAACTGAAAAATCTTATACAAAAACAAAAGTTTTAGATTTTCAAAAGGACACATTTTGCTGAAATGGGGAAAATTAATTGAAAGGTTGGAGTAAATTAACAGAAGAAAAAAACTATTTGGTTCACTAAAGAGGTAAGTAGGCTAGTAACGGAAAAAAAAAAATAGCACAGAAGATTCAAGGAAACAGGAGTTGTAGCTGACAGAGAAGAGTGTAAAAATAGACAAAAGGAAGCCAAACACATTATCAGTGCTGCCAAAGCACAGACAGAGGAGGAAATTGCTAAATCTATTTAGAAAGGAGATAAAACCTTTTTTAGGTACATTAGTGATAGAAGGGAAAAATGAAATGAGATGATTAAAATGAAAACTGGGCACAACACATAGATTAAGGCAAACCTGGATGAAGCAAACCATTTAAACAATTACTTCTGTTGAATTGCATTTATGCCGCGTACACACGACCGTTTTTAATGTCAAGCCTGCCTTGCATACACACGATCATGAAAAAAAAAATGCTTGAGCAAAGCGCTGTGACGTACAACACGTACAACGGCACTATAAAGGGGAAGTTCCATTCAGATGGCGCCACCCTTTGGGCTGCTTTTGCTGATTTTGTGTTAGTAAACGTTTGGTGAGAGATGATTCGCACTCTTCAGTCTTTGTGCTTTTCAGTCTGTTACAGCGTGACGAATGTGCTATCTCCATTACAAACGCTAGTTTTACCAGAACAAGCGCTCCTGTCTCATAACTTGCTTCTGAAAAATGTGAAAAACAACAAGAAAAATTAGAGCATGTTCTAAATAATTGGTTATAATATTGATGGTTAATTTTTAGGATTTGCCTCCCCTTACAAGGCGAGGCAAATCCTAAAAAATAACTATCATTATTAGAACCAATTATTTAGAACATGCTCTAATTTTTCATTTGAAACTACCCTGTCAATTGCTGGAAAATAGACTTGAGGATCCAAACTGGTGAGTTTCTGAAGATTTATAAAAATAGGGGGAGAAATTTCAGTTTTAACAAATACATTTTACCAATCAGGGAAAGTTGCAAGTTACACCAGGCTTGTGTGCAATGTTTAAGGGTTTGCAGTATTGGAGTAACATTTAGGAGGATAGAGTCAGAGACAGACTGTGATATGGTTAAGCTCAAATATTTCAACTTATTAACCCACTGAAGTGGGCAGGCCATCAGGGTCCTCAGGGTCAGGGAAGAAACCTTGAACAGCAAAATTAGTAACTTGCTTCAATTAACTTAACCACTTCAGGCCCGCGCTACCGTCGAATGACGGCAACAGCGCGGGCCTGAATATCCAACATGCCGTCATTTGACGGCATCTCCTTTAGGCGTTCCCAGCGCGCGCTGTAGAGCGCGGTGCGGGGAAGCCCTGTGTTGTCCGTGTCCCTTGGACACGGCCAATCACAGATCGCGGCGAACGGCCAATCAGAGTGGCCGTTTGCAATGCGATCTGTGGGCGAATGAGAGATGATCTCTCATAGATCATCTCTCATTGCCGTTTTACACAGAGACAGCGTCCTGTCTCTGGAGAGGAGGAGTCCGATCTGTGTTCCTTCCTACATAGGGACACAGATCGGTCAACCCCCCCCCCTACAGTTAGAACACACCTAGGATACACATTTAACCCCTTCCTCACCCCCTAGTGTTAACCCCTTCAATGCCAGTCACATTTATACTGTAATTAGTGCATATTTATAGCACTGATCGCAGTATAAATGTGAATGGTGCCAAAAATGTGTCAAAGGTGTCCGATGTGTCCGCCATAACGTCGCAGTACCAATAAATATCGCAGATCGCCGCCATTTCTAGTAAAAAAAAAATAATAAAAAATAATAATTCTCTCCCCTGTTTTGTAAGCGCTATAAATTTTGCGCAAACCAGTCGCTTATTGCGATTTTTTTTTTTTTACCAAAAATATGTAGAAGAATACGTATCGCCCTAAACTGAGAAAAATATATATATATATTTTTTTAATTGGGATATTTATTATAGCAACAAGTAAAAAATATTGTATTTTTCTTCAAAATTGTCGCACGACCGCGCAATTGTCAGTTAAAGCGACGCAGTGCCGGAAGCTGAAATTTTACCTGGGCAGGAGGGGGGTGTATGTGCCCAGTATGCAAGTGGTTAAAGACCAGAAGATTCTGAATATGTATCTAATATGGATCATGCTAAGGATAAGATGCCTCAAAATACGCCAGGAAGAATACCGTATCATTGGCATATAATGCCATTTTCTTCTCCAGCACACCCACCTGGATCTCCTTCACTTCAGAAGACACACGCAAGGCTAGAAAGACCAGGATTTCCCCTGTGGTAATCACAGGGCCCAACTGTAAATGAGTATATACTCATCTCAATTTAAAATCAGTGGCCTTGCCCGGCATAAACCCTGTTTCCCTCTTTCGTAATGAGATTGGCTGGTACAATGCACTGTCTGGCTTGATTATAAGAACAATATTGGAGGGTGGTAGATGGCCCATCTTAAAACACTCCTGATAAAGGGCCAGCAAACATGGTGAGAGTACATCTAAATATTGTTCATACCACTCAACTGGAAGCCCACCTGGGCCTGGTGCCTTTCGGTTTGGAAATGAGCTTAACACTGCAGTCATTTCCTCCAGCTTGAAAAGGGGTATCCAGCCGAACACCAGCCTTCGGCGACAAAGTGGGTGGCTCCAATAGTGCCAGGAGATCCTCTTTCAATTGGAATAGGAGAATACAATGCTGCATAAAAGGAGACAAAAGCATTGTGTCAGTGACCCAGAGGGTGAGTAAATACAAGGCATAACAGTGGAAGCATAATGAAAAGGTTTCCCCGTAGGTGGGACTTTTAGGCAGCATTGTCAAAGCAGTGAGATACTGGTATTGGTATAAAAAATAATGTTTATTAGCTCAGAAAGAGACTAAGTATGGTACTGAATCTGGATGACAATATATAAGTAAAAACGATATAATGGCAAAATATATAAATATAGCATTCCATGGTACATACGATAAAATCATTGCATATCATAATTCATTACATGTTCATTAAATGTTACATATCAATGTACAATGTTGATCCCCAACGCGTTTCGACCTGTGGGGTCTCCTCAGGGGGATGATTGTCTCTACAAAATATATCACAGAGGTATGAATAAGTAAAAGAGTAAAAAAGCATATCGGTGTATGTCCAAAAGATTATGACAAGGAGTATAATTACCGCTACCCATGGAATGGAAAACTTGGAAAGCCACTAAATGCTCCGAAGGAACTCGGGAAATCCCCCACACACCCGAGAGTGGGAGGTCCAACCAGGAAGGGTCTACAGGGGGCCTCGGACATGACGCCCCATCGGTGGGGGAGGAGCCATCGCCTGAAAGGAAACACCCAGTGAAGGCCACATTTGTATAATTGGGTAGAAAATATAGGCAAACCAAACAAAAGGATTGCTAATTATGTGTGCATATCTGGAGGGTAAAGGGCAAAGGCAAACCAAGCTTTATTTCACAGACTCATCCCCATTCAACCAATTTTCGATTACACTCGTATTATCCCACCCCTGTACTTTCTCTTAGGAATGCCCTGTACAACATCTCATATATATTGGCAATACATTGGTTTGCCTTTGCCCTTTACCCTCCAGATATGCACACATAATTAGCAATCCTTTTGTTTGGTTTGCCTATATTTTCTACCCAATTATACAAATGTGGCCTTCACTGGGTGTTTCCTTTCAGGCGATGGCTCCTCCCCCACCGATGGGGCGTCATGTCCGAGGCCCCCTGTAGACCCTTCCTGGTTGGACCTCCCACTCTCGGGTGTGTGGGGGATTTCCCTAGTTCCTTCGGAGCATTTAGTGGCTTTCCAAGTTTTCCATTCCATGGGTAGCGGTAATTATACTCCTTGTCATAATCTTTTGGACATACACCGATATGCTTTTTTACTCTTTTACTTATTCATACCTCTGTGATATATTTTGTAGAGACAATCATCCCCCTGAGGAGACCCCACAGGTCGAAACGCGTCGGGGATCAACATTGTACATTGATATGTAACATTTAATGAACATGTAATGAATTATGATATGCAATGATTTTATCGTATGTACCATGGAATGCTATATTTATATATTTTGCCATTATATCGTTTTTACTTATATATTGTCATCCAGATTCAGTACCATACTTAGTCTCTTTCTGAGCTAATAAACATTATTTTTTATACCAATACCAGTATCTCACTGCTTTGACAATGCTGCCTAAAAGTCCCACCTACGGGGAAACCTTTTCATTATCCATCACTTCCGGGGCGAGCAGCTCTACCTTCTCTGTAACATGTGTCACCCTTTTCTCTTTCTATCACTTTGGGTGGTTAAACACCCGCTCCCCATTGACACATAGAGATTAGACACAGATTTTTTTGCTTTCCCATCGGCTTCCTTAACTCCAGCATTACTTGTGACACTACGCCGACCCACCCCAGAGTGGGGGCCATGGGCCATCTTTATATATCTTAGATGATATTTTTTCTGAACCCTTGTTAGTGTGGGGATTGAATTTATTTATTTATCCACCCGTTTTTCCGTTTTTTATACTCCTGTTATAATTTCAGGATTTATACTTTTATGTACTGCAATGTCACATAATTGAATATTGCAGAATGTCCAAATGCTTCTTTGAACATTTGTTCCAACCCAACCAATTTACTATATATAAGCGGATTAGTCTGGATTATTCATTCTCCCCCCCCCCCCTTTTCTACATGCATCAGGTATACAGATTCCTGCATTGCATCAGGTTTAAAATATCCAAACAAACAACTTCTTTAATTTTTTTTTTGTTTTCATAATATGCCAGGGGTTTCAGCCATGGAATTTAAGCTCAATTTCTGTGCAAATACATTTGTCAAACTGTATCATTAGCCATCCGTGCGTTACTATTATACTATATTTAATAAACACAACAGTTTAGATTTTTGTCATTCCAGTACACTTTGTACCTATGGATTAGACCACTTTCTGTTCCTTTGTTCCGGGCTGTCCCCGCCTCGCCCTAGATGGGTGGGGTCCCTCCCCCCAGGGTCTCCCGGCAGTGGGGTGAAGGGTTGACTTGGTCCCCTCCTTTCTCGCCTCGGCTTTGCATTGGGGGATCCTCCCTCATGCGCCGATGCGAGCCCCACTGCCGGCGGCGTCCCTTGATCCTCCCTGGACGTCGAGCTGGTGCGCGCCTACGTCCACTCCGTCGCGCGTACACGTCATGACGTCACGCAATTTGCGGCAGAGAGGACGACCATTGTCGGGGCTTCCTAGCCTTCCGGGACCCCGGGGGGGCCTCACGTGGTCTCCATCTGGGGACCGCAACGCCGCCCCTTCTGATGGATGGGAGGAGCCGCAAGCCTTTTTCGTTTCACCCTGATTGCCACTCAGGGCACTATATATGGTTGGCCTTGGGGGAATACACACTAATCCCCCACAGACCTGGTTGGATGTCATTGCATCCATACCGTCTCGGCATTCCGCTCATGCCTGTCCTGCAAATCTTTGCTGTCAGGCTCTCAACGACCCACTACTCATACCTATTTCAAACATACCAGCACATCAGGTAACTATCCGCCCTTTTAGTATATAACTACCAACATATTACCAATATTATTTACTTTATTATTGTTTGCACATGTATATATTTTATGTATATCATACAATTCTTATTCACCTTCAATTGGGAACACTTAATTGCTCCTACACATTCACTCCTTTGATTCATTTTCACTTTCACATTTGTTTTCACAATTTGAACTATCATCTGCTCTCTTTACTTGCAGTCTGCCATTTACTTTCTTATTGCACTATCACTACCATCACACACTTCACCCATCACATCTATGCACTCTTGTAAGCTTTATTTCACAGACTCATCCCCATTCAACCAATTTTCGATTACACTCGTATTATCCCACCCCTGTACTTTCTCTTAGGAATGCCCTGTACAACATCTCATATATATTGGCAATACATTGGTTTGCCTTTGCCCTTTACCCTCCAGATATGCACACATAATTAGCAATCCTTTTGTTTGGTTTGCCTATATTTTCTACCCAATTATACAAATGTGGCCTTCACTGGGTGTTTCCTTTCAGGCGATGGCTCCTCCCCCACCGATGGGGCGTCATGTCCGAGGCCCCCTGTAGACCCTTCCTGGTTGGACCTCCCACTCCCGGGTGTGTGGGGGATTTCCCGAGTTCCTTAGGAGCATTTAGTGGCTTTCCAAGTTTTCCATTCCATGGGTAGCGGTAATTATACTCCTTGTCATAATCTTTTGGACATACACCGATATGCTTTTTTACTCTTTTACTTATTCATACCTCTGTGATATATTTTGTACAGACAATCATCCCCCTGAGGAGACCCCACAGGTCGAAACGCGTCGGGGATCAACATTGTACATTGATATGTAACATTTAATGAACATGTAATGAATTATGATATGCAATGATTTTATCGTATGTACCATGGAATGCTATATTTATATATTTTGCCATTATATCGTTTTTACTTATATATTGTCATCCAGATTCAGTACCATACTTAGTCTCTTTCTGAGCTAATAAACATTATTTTTTATACCAATACCAGTATCTCACTGCTTTGACAATGCTGCCTAAAAGTCCCACCTACGGGGAAACCTTTTCATTATCCATCACTTCCGGGGCGAGCAGCTCTACCTTCTCTGTAACATGTGTCACCCTTTTCTCTTTCTAACAGTGGAAGCATAACTATCAGCCACCAGGATTGCCAATAGGTGTCCATTTTTATCATCTTGTTCAAATACCTGTTCCACTGACAGACGTAAACATTTGACACAATATAAGGCAATAGCATAAGAGCGGTAGTGTATACACATATATTAGGCACCTGCTTATACCTGCATTTCAAGATCACAGATTTTTAGGTGGCACATTTTCATAACTCCTTTAAAGCTCATAAAAAATATTACTGTAGATTTACATGCATGAATAGCAGAGAGTTGGGATTAAAGTGGGACTCCAGCCAACTTTTTTTGTTTCAGTTTTGCCTAATGATAGGAAGGGCTGGGCCCCTAAATTTTTTTGATGTATTCCTATTTGGGAGAATTTGTCTTTAATTCCTGTTCTAGTGACCATCTGACACAATAGAAAGAGCAGGGACATAGACAGCAATGCAAACTTGGAAAGGTTCTAATTCTTTCCTACTTAGCAAAAGCAAAACATTTTTGAGGGTCTACCATAACCACCATATAATCATTACCAGGCCATTTTTTTTAGTTTTCAGTGCTGTCATATTTTGACTAACAATTACTTAGTAATGTATCTCTATACCCAATAAAAAGATAAGTATGAGGTATATAAAAAATAAAAACCTTGTACTTGCCTAGGTGGATGCACCATTGTTTCAATGCTGAATCTGTCCCCGCTGCCTCTGCACTGAGAAGTGAGCAATTAAACACTATGGATCAGTTCTCCCCTCCGCTCTGAGCAGAGAGCTATGACTGTCAGTCTCCAGCTCTTTGCTCTGCCCCTCCAGCGCTCACTGGAGCACTGGGCTGGCGAAGGGAGGGAGCAGATGGCTCAGTCTCCCAGGAGTACAGCTGAAAGTCTGAGCCAGCTACCAGTCCAGGCATCTGGGTGGCTCCCGACTGTAAAGTCATAATGTGATGTTAGCCGAACGCGGGCTTTAGCATGCTGTGGGACGAAAACTAGTCACGGTAGTGCAGAATGAACTGCACTCCTGCTATTCATAGGAAAAGTAGGGACAAAAAAGTTTTGGTCATACTCCTCTAAGTTTTTATATAATTTTTGAGACAGGTAGAGCTTTCTTTTGGTATTTAAAATCCAATGTTTTTTTATTTTTTATTACAATATAATCATTAAAAAAAAAAAAAATTCAAATAAGGCCTTTGATAAAGTCCTGTGGGAGGAACAAGATGCACCAGTTGACCATAAGTGGTGACGTCAGTGACCAGGACATCTATACTATATCTTCATATATCTGCAAACTTGGACTCCCTTGTCTGTCCCTCTCCCCCTCGTCTTTGTTTGCATGCATAGGAAATTATTTAATTTCCGAATAAGAGATTGACTTTCTCTCTGAATTATCAGATCCTTCTGGATGCATTTTATTTATGAACTATTTTTTCTAAGTTTATTTATTATGATATGATTCACTTCTTTTTTGGATGGTTTAATGTATTTATATATTGTGCTACTATTATGCTATGTTACATTTAAGAAGATTATTGTTCACTACACGTGAACACTAGTGTTGAGCGGAATACGCCATATTCGATTTTGCGATATATCACAAATATATAGAAGAATATTCGAGAAATATTCGCTAAAATCGAATATTCGTGATATTTTGTCCAAATAACAATATTGCAAAATTTCGCTAATGCGAATGCGAAATTTCGCTAATGTGAAATTTTGCTAATGCGAAATTGATTGCGAAATTCTCGTCAACACGCGAAAACGGAGATCATTTCCTGGATTATAAACTAATATGCACTAAACACTAACTCTACTTACACAAACTTATATGACTAAACTAAAGCTAATTTTTTTTTTTTTTATACACAAAACACAGAAGGGCAGAGAAAGTATTTGCGAATATTCGTAATACGAATATTCGCATTGCGAATATTCGGCAACATAAAAGGATCGCCTCAGCTACTCGGCCCAGGGTCTCTAATCATACCAGCAATGCTTTTAGACGTCGATGGAGATCACTAGGATGTGATCTGTTTTAAAAATAAATTTGAAAAAATACGAATATTCGCAATATCGAATATTCACCGCAATATTCGATTTATTCGCGAATACTGGAATATGCAATATTCGTTACGAATATTCGCAATGCGAATATTCGTGAGCAACACTAGTGAACACTGTTAAAGTCTATGGGACACGAATATAAAAAAATCAAAAGTGCTAATTTCAAAGGCTAATATGCAAGTTATTGTCATAAAAAAAGTGTTTGGGGACATGTAGCAATGCAAAAAAAAAAAGTTTTAAAAACTGCATTTTTTTTCGGGAGCAGTGACTTTAGTATTGCTTGAAATGAAACAATAAAAGTGAAATTTCATACCTGGAGGTGTCTATAGTATGCCTGTAAAGTAGCGCATGTTTCCCGTGCTTAGAAAAGTCCCTGCACAAAATTAAATTTCTAAAGGAAAAAAAGTAATTTAAAACTACTCGCGGCTATAATGAATTGTCAGGTCCTGGCAATACAGATAAAATTAATTGAAAAAAACACAGCTTGGGTTCAGTCTATTAACAGGTCTGGTATGAATATTAACCACTTAAGGACCCGCTCATGTACATATACGTCGTTATTTTAAAGATGGTTATCTCGGTAACGGCAGCAACTCCTGCCACAACCGAGGTATCCATCTTTAGCATTAGCGGTCCTGTTTACGATAACGGTGGTCTCCGCAGTGTTATCGGCGGCGTGAGAGGGCCCCCCGCGCGCTCCGACGCTTACCGGAGCCGTCGGTAGCAGCGGAGGTGATCGGGTCCTGCTGCCTGCTGTGTGGGGATGCGAGTGAGGGCAAGATGGCCCCCACCTGTCCCCATAGCATAGCAGGGCGGAAGTGATGTCAAAACATCAGTCCCGCCCATGGGTCTTAAAGGAAAATTTTTCAAATGACACAATTTCCATTTTTTTTTTTTTTTTTGCATTTAAGTCTAAATATGAGATCTTGGGTCTTCTTGATCTCAGATCTCATATTTAAGAGGACCTGACATGCTTTTTTCTATTACAAGGGATGTTTACATTCCTTGTAATAGGAATAAAAGTGTCTATCAAGATTTTTAAGGGTAAAAGTTTGACGCCATGCCACGAGCGGGCACAATTTTTAAGCGTTACATGTTGGGTATCATTTTAGTCGCCGTAATATTATCTTTCACAATATATAAAAAAATTGGGCCTAATTTATTGTTGTCTTATTTTTTAATTCAAAAAAGTGAATTTTTTCCAAAAAAAGTGCGCTTGTAAGACTGCTGCGCAAATACAGTGTGACAAAAAGTATTGCAATGACCGCCATTTTATTCTCCAGGGTGTTAGAAAAAATATATATAATGTTTGGGGGTTTTAAGTAATTTTCTAGCAATAAAAATGTTTTAGTCTTATAAACACCAAATCTGAAAAACACCCAAGGTCCTTAAGTGGTTAAGGGGAACCCCGAACCAAAATAAAAAAAAAGGTGTGGGGTTACCCCCAAAAATCTATACCAGACCCTAATTCGAGCATGCAACCTGGCAGGCCGCAGGAAAAGGGGGGGCGAGAGAGCACACCCCCTCCTGAACTGTACAAGGCCACATGCCCTCAACATGGGGAGGATGTCCCTATGTTAATGGAGACAAGGGCCTCATCCCCACAACCCTTGCCCGGTGGTTGTGGGGGTCTGCGGGGGGAGACTTATCGGAATCTGGAAGCCCCCTTTAACAAAGGGGAACTCCAGATCCCGGCCCCACTATAGACACCCCCCAGGTACAAAATTTAAAGGAATATTTCACTTTTATTGTTTCACTTTAGGCATTATTAAAATCACTGCTCTCGAAAAACTTCAGTTTAAAAAAAAAAAATATTTGCATTGATACATATCCCCCTGGGGCAGGTCCCCAAACAGTTTTTATGTCAATAACTTTCATATTAACCTTTAAAATTTGCACTTTGGTTCCTCCCATAGACTTTTCGAATTTGCCGCAAACACCCCGAATTGTTTGCATGTTCTACTCGAACATTAAGCTCATCCCTATTGTTCACTAGCACTTTACATTTGACCCATTAGCATTGTTCACTTTATTAATTAGCGCTGCTTCACTACAAATTTTTACACTCTATGGTGCTGGCAACACTACAGAAGTTCAGCTGCTTTTTGTTATTTTCAGAAAACACTTTGGGGAAGATTCACAGAGAAATGGATTATCGTAGCGTATCAGAAATACACTACGCCGCCGTTTTTTACCTTGCTCTACGTGGAATTCAGGTAGATTTTCTACGGTAAACGACGGCGGCGTAGTGTATTTCTCCCGTCGCAATCCATCTGCGCGAGTAGGGGGCGTGAAACATTTAAATTAGGCGCGTTCCCGCGGCGATCGATCTGCGCATGCTCCGTTCGCAAATTTCCCGCCGTGCATTGCGCGAAATCACGTCGTGACGTCATTCGTTGTTTATGTAGCGTACTTTACGGGCGATCCACGTCCCGACGAGTTACGTAAACAAAAATTTTTTTTAAATATATTCGAAGCGGGAACGACGGACATACTTAACATGGGCTACGTAAAGTTAGAGCAGCAAAAAGCTGCTCTAACATTACGTATAAAAAAATAGACGAAAACGATTGCGACGCCCGCTCGTATGTTCGTGAATCCCCGTAAAAACACATTTGCATATCCCGACGCATCAAAACGACGCAAACTCCTCCCAGCGGCCGCAAATAGATGGCAGCGTAGATCCGAAGGCTTACGAAGACGTAAGCCTCTCGGATCGAAGCCGAAGCCGGCGTATCATGGTTTGAGGATTCAAACTAGTGATACGCCGCGCGAAATTTGAAATTACTCCTGTCTAACCCCAGTTAGACAGGCGTAATTGTTTTGTGAATCTGCCCCTTTGTTAGTAAGCACCTTACTCATTCTTACACCTTTTTGGTAAGCGCATTAGTACCTCACTTTTTACTGCTGGAAGGTGAACCTCTGTCCTAGCATCAAATGTTTTTTTTTTTATAACCTAACCCGGACTTTTACTTCTCAACAACTGGGCTGGGCTGATAACACTGCTGGGGATTTCAGTGATCTTCCAAGCTTATTGTATTTCTGGCAGAAACAGCAAGTGTTTTTTTTCCAATTATCAAACAATAATAACAAATTATTTCAATGATATATTTAGCACATCACAATGGAGCAAATGAACTTAAAAATAAAAAACTTAAAAAAACAAACTGGACCGCTAAGCTGTGATCTATAGCATTTTTGTTCTTGGATGTAGATACATTTTGAGGGTCTGTTAACATCAGGTGCATTGGGACTGCACTGGGAAGCCATGCCAAGTACAGTCCCAAGGCAAGACAAAGGAAGAAAGGCTTGTTCCCTATAATGCCAATTCACACCACAGTGCTGCGGTGTGTGCTAAAGAAAGGTTGGCATGCAGTCAGCTCAGCTCAGCGAAACACAATCCACTACATCACACTGCGCTGCAGCCAATAAAACGTTGTGATGTTTCAATAAAGTTTACAGTAAAAAAAAAGTAAACATTGTCATACGATGGGTTTCGGCACATCGGTGCTGTTCCTCCCAGTGCACAACAGAGGCCTTTATACTGGAGGCTGCATGTTCAGCGTGATTGCTGGTGTGAACAAGCACTAATTGTTTAAGGCCGTGTACACGCGATCAGTCCTCCTGATGAGAACGGTCCGAAGGACCATTTTCATCGGTTAACGTTAACCGATGAAGCCGACTGATGGTCTGATGTGCCTACACACCATTGGTTACAACACAGATCGTGTCAGAACGCGGTGACATAAAACAAGACGTGCTGAAAAAAAGTGCAATGCTTCCAAGCATGCGTCAACTTGATTCTGAGCATGCGCGGCTTTTTAACTGATGCTTTTGCATACTAATGATCAGTTTTGACCCATCGGTCAGGCGTCCATCGGTTATATTTTAAAGCAAGTTCTCTTTTTTTTGACCGAAGGATAACTGACGTATGGGGCCTACACACAATCGGTTTGGACCGATGAAATGGACCTTCAGTCCGTTTTCATCGGTTTTGACTGATCGTGTGTACGCGGCCTAATGGGAATGGCATGACTTCTTCCTAAGGCTGGATTCACACCTATGCATTTTTAGTGCTTCTTGCATTTTACAGATTTGCACTACAGTCCATTTAGCATGGTTTCCTATGGAGCATGTTCTGTAGTGCAACTCTGCAAAATGTAAAAAGCAATAAAAATACATAGAGAATTAGAGCAGCTGCAATATCCATAGATTGATCCAGTTATACAGGTGCAAGGATCTCACTCCTGGAGTTCTCTAGTCAGTACAGAAGGGTAGAGGGTGGTTCAGTACTTTGGTATCTACTCCAAATTCAAACATGTATTATCAGTGGATTGATCCGCATCTGTTTTGTTTTTGTTTGTTTTTTATGTCTACAATATATATTTTATTTTTAACTCACATGTTTGTTTTAGTCACATTTTCTGGAAATTCTTTTCTTAAGAATATGTGGCAAAGTCTTACAAAGCTATGGGATGAAAATTCTAAATATTGGTTGACCCAAATTGGAAGAAACACTAAGAAATAAAATGATGGAGACAGGAATAAGATAAATAGGAAACAAGCACATTTTTGTGGCTGGACACAAACACACGATGCAAGCAAATTCTGCTGTCAAATGGCTCTGTGTGCCAAAACCAACCTATTTTTCTCCATGTGTCTCAATGAATCAAGTAACCCACCAACCAAATACTGTGGGAAGATCACTATCATTATATTTGAAGCTTAGTGATCTGGACTACGCCTAAATTATTGCCTGTTTGACGAGATTGTCAGCCTGCTTTAACCACTTATATGAATTTTTAAGAATTTTTTAAGAATTTCATTGCATTTTCCTCATTTAAATTGTCAGGAAAACAAAATGCAGAAACATGAGCAGTTTTTTTTTAAATGGACCTCTTAATAATTTTCTAGTCTGCAGCCCTGTACACACGACTGGGATTCTTGACGGTATAAAGTCCGCCGGGAATCCCGACGGGAAACCAGAGAACCTGCTCAGTAAGTTTCCCTGTGTACACATGGCCAGGTTTCCCGTCGGGAAAAGTGTGGGAGGTGTGGGAGCTTTGGCCGGGAATCCCGGCCGTGTGTATGCTCCCTAGCAGTGTTTCCCCATAGGAAAACTGCCAGGTTTAAAACCGCCAGGAATCCCGGCAGTAAAATAAAGAGCAGGTTCTCTATTTTACCGCTGGGATTCCCAGCAGTTTTCCTGCTCGGGAAAACTGCGAAGAAGCATACACATGGCCGGGATTACTGGCCAAAAGCTCTCTCACAGTTTTCCTGGTAGGAAAACCAGTCATGTGTACGGAGCTTAAATGTATACAATATACAGCAACAGTGTTATTTTTTACAAAAATCTGTCCTTGATATCGTGAGGCCCCATTCACCCTATTATTATTATTATACAGGATTTATATAGCGCCAACAGTTTACGCAGCGCTTTATATAGCGCCCTATGATGAGCGGTATGCATGCTTCTTTGTCCGTTGTTATGCTACACTCAACAGAAGCCCATTCATTTTCAATGGGCAGGCCTTCATGCGACAAACACAGCAAATTAGCTCATGTACAGTACATTTTTGAGCATCACATGTTTTTAAGCCACACATTTTGCTGCATTTGAGGTGCCATTAACAATGAGTGGCATTTGACAGTATAGAATGGAGCTACATATGGGAAGTGCTTAAACATTTAGTGTTTGGCGATACTTGTTGCAGTTGGCTCAAGCTCTTATACATGACACCCAAGGCCTCTATAAGGCTGCGTACACACGACCGAGGAACTCGTCGGGTGAAACACATAGTTTTCCTCATCGAGTTCCTTGTTAGGCTTGTCGAGGAACTCGACAAGCTTGCTTTGCATACACACGTTAAAGACCAAATCTCCTCGTTCTCAAACGCGGTGACTTCAACACATAGGACGGCAGGGGAAGTTCGATTTCTACTGGCACAACTCTTGTGGCTGCTTTTACTAATCTCATGTGTTTGCGTGTTAAGTAAAAGTTTCGTAAAAGACGATTTGCACTTTTCAGTCTGTTATGCCGCGTACACACGGTCGTTTTTTGCGATGAAAAAAAAAACGACGTTTTGTGTGAAGTAAAAAACGACGTTTTTGAAACGTCACTTTTCAAAGACAATTTTGCATACACACCATCGTTTTTTCACAAAAAGCGAGGTTACGTTCACCACTCTTTTCCATTGAAGCGAGCTTCATAACTAGCTTCTGGGCATGCGCGGGTTGAAAAACGTCGTTTTGAACGACGTTTTTGCTACACACGGTGACTTTTTGTGAAACAAAAAACGACGTTTTAAAAAACGACACAAAAAATTCAAGCATGTTGGAATTTTTTTTTGGTCGTTTTTTTTAAGACAAAAAACGACGTTTTGCCCACACACGATCAATTTAAATGACGTTTTAAAAAACGTCGTTTTTTTCATCGCAAAAAACGACCGTGTGTACGCGGCATAACAGCTTGAAAATGTGTTATCTCCATTACAAATGCTACTTTTACTCCCGTCTTATACTTTAATCTGAGCATGTGCGGGTTTCTTAGCATACACACGCTCGAGTTTCTCGTCGGAAACCAACCAGTTTCCTCGATGAAAAACGTACACACGACCAGTTTTCTCGGCAAAACACGACTCCCAACAAGTTTCTTGCTGGATTCTGCCGAGGAAACCGGTCGTGTGTACGCGGCCTCAATGTTAATAAGAGCCTATCATACACCTTTACTTTTCCTGAGGCACGAGACAAGGGTGTCCACTATCACCCCTCTTGTTTGCGGTAGTGATAGAACCCCTTGCAGCTATGCTTAGGCAAACGGCAGGGGTGAGAGGTTTTCGCAGAGATAAATATGAGGACAAAATAGCTCTGTATGCAGATGACATCTTGCTGTATTTAGCTGATACTCAGGAATCACTGGTTGCCGCCAAATCTGCTATAGAGAAATTTGGCACCTTTTCCGGTCTTCGGATTAACTGGAATAAGTCAGTATTACTCCCATTAGACCCTCTCCGGGACTCTCTGCCCCCTGTAGTATCACAACTTAGGGTGGATGCAAATATTAAATATCTTGGTGTAACTATCTAAGCCCATCCTAAGGAATATATTCCCCAAAACCTGCTGCCATTACTTTTAAATGTAGATCTCAAAATAAATTTTGGTGCAGGTTGCCACTCTCCATGGCAGGTAATTCCAATCTCTTGAAAATGATATGGATGCCACAGTTATTGTATTTTTTACATAACTAACCTTGCTGGGTTTCCGCATAAATATTTAAAGAGATTTGTCACAAATCCCAATCTTTCGTAGCTTGATATGGAAGAACAAGCCTGCTAGAATTAAATATGAATATCTTCAATACCCTAATGCTCAAGGAGGGCTGTCAGCTCCAACTCCTTGGATCTATTTCCTGGAAACCCAACTTCAACATATTGTGGGCTGGGAAAGTGGGGTCTCAAATACATGCTCCTTTGGTGTATTTAGCTCTCTACTTAATAATGGTAATCCCCTACTATGTTTGGATTCATCTATTTTACCCTTTAATTAATATACATACAAATTCTAAGGCCCGGATTCACGTAGCACTTACGCCGACGTATCTCGATATACGCCACGTAAGTGTCAAGATGTGCCGTCATATCTATGCGCCGTAATCACCTAACTAAGATACGCCTAAAATCCGGCTTCAGTCCACCGACGTAACTTGCCTACGCCGGCGTATCTTGGGTGCATAGTTACGCTGGATGACTTCCGTTTCCGGGGGAGTGTGCTGAGCATGGCGGAGTGAGCTCGAGATGAGAAGGAGAGTCTAACAGCGTCGATACGGTGCACCCCTCCAGGAGAACGGCGGCCCCATAGCCCCAGCCCCTGATACCCCCCCCCCTCCTCCCGGCGACGGGCGCGAACAGCGGATGTCGCGGCGAACTAGGAGTGCTGGAAGAAAATCCGGGGGAACTCACCCGCCGACCCACTCATACATTACCCGCTACATGGTGGTTAAGACACAGCAGGGAGACGCCGACGCCGAGAGAAGTCTGCGGAGGGAATCTCTGATAGAAAGCTCTCTCCCAGCGGCAGCGGTGACACAAACGGCGCCTCCCATCCTCAGCTGCAAGTCTAATAGCGGTGGAAAGGAACGAACGAGCGATCTGATAGAGCCGGCTGTCCTGCAAAACCGGATAGCAGAAACTCCCAGAGACATAGTGCACATAGTGCAGCGGGGAAGGGAGGAGAGACCAGCGCAGAACATAGTGGAGACGGAGAAATCTACCACGGTTGAGAGCCGCGAGCGGTGTAGAGATAGACGGCAAACCTACGCTGAGACTACCCCAATCCCCGCTACAAACCCTTCTATTATCCAGACAGCCTATCCGCTCCGGGGGACATCTGAACTACTACCAGAGACACGCGACCGGTGTGAGGAAATGAATATAAATGGAGAAACCATCCCCATCTCTGCCCTGGAAAGAACAGAAAGAACAGACCAGGTATGTCTACCTAACACACAAGGTATACATGGGGACATGCAGAAAACCCCCACAGAATCAAATCTGGACATCAGACAACTTAGTATGCTTATACAGGCTTTGCCAACTAAGGACGATATTCAGACTATACTAATGAATATAACAGGCATACTAAGGGAAGAAATTAATGAGGTACGCATAAAAGTGGAGGAGGGGGAACAGAAAGTAGCGGGGGTGGAGAAGCGCCAGGAGAAAACAGATTCCAGACTGTTAGCCCTCGAAGATAAACTAGAGAGGCAGCAACAACATATGATTAGGCTACAACTATATGCAGAAGAGGCGGACAATAGGAGCAGAAGAAAACAACTTACGGATTAAGGGGATACCAGAGAGTTTTGAGGGGCTGGTATTAAGAGAAACGGTGACATCTATATTGAATAAAATCTTAAAGAACCCCCCCGAAACTCCCCTGGAGCTGGACAGAGTACATAAGGTCCCCACAGCAAAGAATCTTGAACTGCCCAATCCTCGTGATGTATTATGTAGAGTACACTTCTACAGAGTAAAGGAGGAGATACTAAGGGCAGCATGGAAAGAGGGAACAATACTCTGGGAGGACATGAACATCCAAATATTCCCCGATCTCTGCTGGCAGACCAGAACCCGAAGGCGCCTGTTAAAACCTCTATTGGACCTTATACGTAACAAGGGCGCTACATATCGCTGGGGGTCGCTGGGGGTACCCACTGGCTGTTACTGTTAAAAGGGAAGAGAGGAGCTTTAATTTGAGGGAGCCATCACAGCTCACGTTACTGTTTGATTTTCTGGGCTCAGACCCTATAGAGGTCCCAGACTGGTTGGAACTGCCTGGAATAAGAGAGCGAGGTCCCAATAGCTGAACAGATTAGTCAACTAGTTGAAATCAATGAACATTAAGAAGACCATTTGAATGAATATGAAGAGGGAGCGAGATTAGAAATGGGCGGGGGGGGGTACTATATACTATATATATCATAACAGAACATAGTAACATATAATAATACAGAAGAGAGATACCACATTGTAGCACTCGACGGGGCACTCCTGGAGGGGGGGGGAGTGGAGGAGGGTTGAATATTTGGGAGATTAAACAATAGAAATGATCGCGTATGGGGGGCGATTGGGCCCCTGCCGTACCCCCCCCCCCCCCCACCTATCTCCTGTTCTTTTTATTTTTATTTTTCTGTGCCCTACCTTAGTGTATCTGGCCCCTATATTTAAAATATTTTTTTTTTTTTTCTTTCTCTTTTAACTTTTTTTTTTTTTTTTTTTTTTTTGGGGGGGGGGATAGGGAGGGAGGGAGAAGGGAGGGGAGGGAGGTGAGGAATATATATACTCTTGTGTGTGGGGGAGGGGGGATTGGGTAGGGTGGGGGGGGGTGTCCCTTTTTTTTTTTTATATATATTCTTAAAATATTGCTCAATTTTTTTTTTCTCTCCTTTATCTCTTTTTTTTTCTTTTTTTTTTTCTCTTTTTTTTTTTTTTTTTACAACACCTAATACCACACGGGGGAAAAGGGCCACATAAGGGCCACGTATATATATACACACACACACATAAATCCAAGAACTAAGTAGACAACAAAGACACGCCACAGCGTAAATAACGCATAAATAACATTCCACATGCACTTATATGTCACCCATATAAATATTTGTCACCCATATAAATATTTAGTATACACACATAGACACTGGGTAAGATCACTGAACACTTTTTTTTTTTTTTTTTTTTTTTTTCTTCTTGGGGGCTGGAGATCAAGGGTAGGGAACAGTTCCGAACTAGACCGAACCAGACCGATAACAGGGTGAAAGCACTGGGAAGGCCAAGAATATAATATAGTGGGTAATATAAAAGTTAGAAACCTCAGGAGGATAGAATGGAATGAAGAGGAGAATATGTGTGTTTTTCTTTTTTTTGCCTTTCTAGAAAGTTTACCCGATGTACAGATAGAAATGTGGTTATTTATCTGGTTAACTTGAATTGGGTTACTGTGTGACTATGTCTATGTTACTATGTGTAAAAGGGGTCAGAGGGCTCCACAGAGGTTTTTCTTTTTTTTTTTTTTTTTTTTTTTATTCTATTGGAGCCCCCCCTCCCCCTTCCCGCCTTAAGATGAGGCGGAGACTGGGACAGGGTGAGCTGGGGAAGGAAAAAGGGGACAAGACGCAAAGCTGAAGATTGGAAGATTAGAAGGGGTGCACCGGAGGCAACACTTAGGCGAGACTCTCCGCAGTGCTCATACACGTACCCCCACCAGAGCGTCTCTCCTCCAAGTGGAGGGAAGTCGGAGACGCTCAATTGTGTTGTTTTTTTTTTTTTTGTTTTTTTTTTTTGTTTTTTTTTTTTACCTTTCTTCCCCTAAATATATTGGGAACCCACAAACAAGGTGGGATTGAGGCCCAAGAGGGAGTAGGGAAACAAAGTTAATACTTGGGGACGTGGACGGTGGACTAGGACCCGAGGCATTGGGGTTGTGTGTTTTTTTTTTTTTTTTCCCTTTCTCTTTCTCTCTCTCTCTCTCTCCTCCTCCTTGGGCTATCAGAGGGGAAGCTTTCACTTTCTCCCCTGGTGCCCATATACATTGCCTTCCTCCCGTATCCTCCTCCATCCCCCACCGTTACTTACGGTGTCGTGGACTACTACGAGGGGAGTGCCCTTTCTCTCTGCCTTGCCTGGATAGTTGCCATTGGTCAGATGATCGGTTCTTGTACACTGAAAAATAGGTGCCCAGGAAACAACATTTGAGCGGGGGAACTAGATAGGGAAGGCGAGAGGTCAATAAAAGATAGGATAAAAGATGGAACACAGGATGAGCAGAGTAAATGTCACTACATACAATGTGAAGGGGTTAAATATCCCAGAAAAAAGAGCAAAAATATTAATGGAACTGGGGAGACTCAAATCACAAATCATTTTTTTGCAAGAAACACACTTTAGGAAAGATAAGGTACCAAAATTCAAGAGTTCAAGATTCCCGGTGGTGTATCATGGTGCCTCCCAGACCTCAAAAGCAAATGGGGAAGCAATTTTGTTGGCTAAAAAGATAACATGGAAGGAATCCAAAGTAATAACTGATGAGGAAGGACGCTTTCTTCTCGTGAAAGGGACGCTGAATGAACAAAAAATTACTCTAGCGAACATATACCTACCAAATGAGAATCCAGTGTTTGCATTAGAAAAATATCTGGATCTAATAAACCAGAATAAAGAAGGGGCCCTAATTGTGGGAGGAGACCTAAATATGGTCTTAGAACCCAATCTGGATACCTCAAAGGGATCCTACCATATATCAAATATAAAATTACGCAAAGCGAGGAGAATGCTCCAAGAATTACAGCTAATAGACAGTTGGAGGATCCTACATTCCCACGAGAGAGATTACAGCTTCTACTCAGCTAAATATAAAACATATACAAGACTTGACTACATATTTGTAGACCAAAGTATATTGGGGAATCTGAGAGAAGCCTCAATAGGATCTTTTACAATATCAGACCACGCCCCCGTGAGTTGCTGTCTGGAATGGGGGGAAACAGGGCCGAGGGAATGGAACTGGAAGATTAATGAAACATTATTAAAAGATCCTATATATGAGAGTAAGATAGACCAAGAAATAGAAACCTTTTTTCGGACAAACGATTCTGATGGCGTGGCCCCGCTGATTAAGTGGGAGACACACAAGTGTTATATGAGGGGAATTCTCATCTCTCTAGGAACACAGCGAAAACGCTCTTTGAATGCAAAGCTAGACAGCCTACTTGGCGAGATCCGTATATTAGAGAACGAACATAAACAAACACAAAGATTACATGTCGAAGAGAGATTAATGACTCTACGGGATAAGTTGAATCTATTATTAATGGATAAGGCCAAGGCCAAATTAAGTCGGTGTAGGAGGGCGTACTACGAATATGGGAACAAGCCAAGTAGGATGCTGGCAAACGCATTGAGAGAGTCAAGAGCAAAGAACCATATTGAAAAAATAAAAACACAAGGAGACATCTTAGTTAGTGCCCCACAACTAATAGCAAAGGCCTTTAGAGAGTATTATAGTAAGTTATATCAATTGGATAAACAACCGGATAAGGCAGGAAGTCAGAGTAGAGAAGAACGAATAAAGGCATACATCTCGGCCTCAGGGATGCCTAAAATACCGGACGAAAAAATTGCGATCATTGAGGGCACAATAACAGTAGAGGAATTAGCAGAGGCAATTAAAGAAATGAAGCCAGGCAAATCCCCAGGGCCAGATGGCTATACCCTGTTGTACTATAAAACTTTTTTTGAAAAGTTGGCACCTCAATTTTTGATTGCATTTAACTCTTTAAGAGAAGGACAACAGATGTTAAGAGACACATTAGCAGCCCACATAACCGTAATTCCTAAAGAAGGGAAAGACCCTGCGCAATGTAGCAGTTATCGACCGATCTCTCTGTTGAATGTAGATCTGAAGATTTTTTCAAAAATCCTGGCTAATAGGCTTGCCACCCATATCCCCCTTCTGATACACCCCGACCAGGTTGGGTTTACACCAGGAAGAGAGGGGAGGGAAAACACACAAAGAGTATTAAGTACCATCTACCTATCACAGCTTTACAAAAACCCATCGGTATTGGTAGCAACCGACGCAGAGAAAGCTTTTGATAGAGTGGATTGGGGATTCTTGAAAGCGATTTTATCATATATAGGACTGGGAGAGGGGATGCGGAACTGGATCATGGGCTTGTACTCGTGTCCGACGGCCAGAGTAAAGATAAACAAAATAATGTCTGATCCCTTCCCAATAAGGAATGGCACAAGACAAGGGTGCCCACTCTCGCCGTTTATTTTCATCCTGGCCCTGGAACCCTTTCTGAGAACAATACGGGCAAATAGGGACATTAGAGGTATCAGAGTGAGGGGAGACGAGTACAAGGTTGCGGCATTTGCAGATGACCTACTGTTCACTTTAACAAGCCCAGGCCTATCCCTACCAGTTCTATTAAAAGAGATAAGGGAATATGGAGACCTGTCCAACTTTAAGGTAAACTACAATAAATCGGAGGCGATGGGTGTGGAGCTCAACGAACAAACACAACAATTATTGGCAACACAGTTTCCCTTCAGTTGGACAGATTCCCATATAGTATATCTGGGAACCAAGATGCCAAGAAATCTAAATAGGATCTTTGAATTAAACTTTACCCCACTAACAAGAGTGATTAAAACCGATCTACAGAGATGGGACAAGGAGATTTTTACTTGGTTTGGGAGAATTAATATTATTAAAATGAACGTAATGCCGAGATTGCTCTATATGATTCAGACCCTACCAGTAAAAATCCCTCTTGGCTTTTTGAGAGATCTAAGATCTAGATTTATTAAATTTATTTGGGCAGGAAAACCAGCGAGAATAAGGAGGGAGGTCCTGACTCTACCTAAAGAGAAGGGAGGAGTGGGATTTCCAGATCCAATGAGCTACTATGATGCCTGCCACATGGCAAGAGTGGTAGAGTGGTGTATACACCAGAAGGATAAACCTTGGATCCATATAGAACAGAAAATAACGAATATCCCTTTGGAGGGAATGGCATGGATTTCAGAGTCAGATATCCCACAAGAGGTGAAGAAACATCCCACAGTAGGGGCCACAATACGGGCCATAAAGAGGATATTTGGAAAAACAAAAATCTCTAAATATCCAAGCCCCCTAATACCAGTACTAGGGAACCCTAGATTTGAATTAGGTTTGACGGATACCCATTTTAATAACTTAAGACGGGGAGGACTGAGTAGACTTATCCATCTCACGAATCATAGCCAGGGTGGAAATGCAGCAGAGAGGGAGGAGAGATTAGGAAGTACGCTAGATGTAATGAGACAACTACAATTGAAAGCGGCTATTCAAGCAATTAGACCACAGGGGGAGACAACTCGGGAGCTATCTGTTTTCGAAAAAGTATGTAATAAAGGCGACCCAGTGAGGCATAGCTTATCATATATGTATAGCCTCTTAGTAGAATCAGAAGCCCCGCAAGACCTATTATTTATCCAGGCATGGGAAAGAGACTTAGAGACCAGATTCTCGGAGAACCAGAAAGAAAACATTTTTAGATTTACCCACAAGGCCTCGTTGGCGACTAGATACCAAGAGGGGGGATACAAAATCCTAACTAGATGGTACAGGACTCCGGAGGTGTTAAAACGAATGTTCCCCCAGGTGTCAGATCAATGTTGGCGATGTGGGGAAGCAAGAGGTACCATGATACATCTATTCTGGGAATGCCCGAAATTAAAGGAATACTGGGAAATGGTAGCCGAAACAATAGATGTAATTACCAAAGTGAACTTGAGAGACAACCCAGCGGCACTATTACTGAATGATTTCCCAACGACAACGACAAAATATAAAAACTCACTGCTTAGGCATTTGCTTACAGCAGCTAAGGCCTGTATTCCAGCTTTCTGGAAAAGCACGACATCCCCGACGCGACAACACTGGCTTAATAGAGTAACAGAAATCCAATTGATGGAATACTTGACAATGGGAATGAGAGAACAGGAGGAGAAATATAGACAAGTATGGGAGCCCTATATCAACTATAGGGAACAGAACCCATGAGGGTGGAGGGGGGGAGGGAGAGACAGTGAGAGAAGGATATTTTTATTTTTTTTTTTTGTTAGGGGCGACTAAGGGAATTAACCAGGAAGTAGACCTGGCGGGGGGGGGGGGCACGGGTAATCATAGTAGCTGCTGACTATACAGTAAACTATTAAAGAGCTGTACTGGTAAAAGGAAATGTTGTCTGTATATCGCAAGTTGGATTGTTATTATGTTTGTAAATGGACTAAGGAAAAGAAAAGGATAAAATAAAGAATTTAAAAAAAAAAAGATGTGCCGTCATATCTATGCGCCGTAATCACCTAACTAAGATACGCCTAAAATCCGGCTTCAGTCCACCGACGTAACTTGCCTACGCCGGCGTATCTTGGGTGCATAGTTACGCTGGACGCCCCATTGCAAATATGCAAATGAGGGGGATACGTCGATTCACTAACGATGCGCCCTCCGGAAAAGATATGCGGTTTGCGTAAGGCTTACGTCTGGCGTAAAGTTATTCCACATATAGGAGGCGCAACCCATGCAAAGGTATGGACCAGGGAACATCCGTCGTATTTTACGTCGTTTACGTAGTACTACGTGAATAGGGCTGTGCGTAGGTTATGTTCACGTCGTAAGCAGTGTATTGACCTATCTTAGGCAGCTATTTCGACGTGACTGTGAGAATGCGCACTGGGATGCGTCAAAGAGATGACGCATGCGCAGTTCGTTTTTTGAAGCTCAGCCTATCATTTGCATGGGGTCACGCTTCATTTTAATATATCACGCCCGCTTCCAGCCCACTTCCACCTACCTTGACTTACGTCGGCTTACGCCGACAACTATACGCTACACCGGCGCAACGTTGAGCGTATATTCTTTGTGAATAGCATGCTTGCCTCTCAACGTTGCACCGGCGTAGCTAGATACGCTACGCCCGCACAAAGATGCGACGTTGGCTGTGAATCTGGGCCAATATGTGTAAAATGTAGTAAATCCCTTGGTTCTTTTATACACCTGATTTGGAGATATCCAAAATTGCATCGTATTGGCAGGATGTGATAAACTCTATATATGGTAAATAAAACAAAGGTCTGGTATGGTATTTTACTGATTTACGATTCTGTACTATGTCTCCTCGGGAATATAAGCTTGAATAATTTGGAATATGATGAGACAGTGGCCATAATGAGAATGCTTTTCTTGGCACGTAAACGAATGGCCTCTCGATAGGTATCACCTATTCCTCCTACCCCTGGAGACAGGAAATGAATAAACATGTTCTATTTGAGAAGTATACTTATCTTCAATGTAATGCATCTTGAAAATTTGAGAAAATATGGAAAAAATAGATACATGCCCTATGTTCCGACTTGGGCTAAAAATGTAGAGCAGGGAATATTTGTCTTATGTTTTGGAATGCGAGAAAAAGATGAAAAATAAAAAATAAATTCTTTGTTTGTACTTTTTTGTTTTAAAAAATGGCTGCCTCTCCTTTGGACTGTAGCAGTTTCTATGGGATACTGTACGTATCTTATAGGACAAGAGGATGTGTGGGAGGAGGGAGTGAAAGGGAAATTCCTCTTCCCTCCCCTCTCTCTTTTGAACACATTTTGAGGGAATGAACAAGAAAATAAACCAAAAAATATTGTTGATGATGCTGATTTGTTTGTTTATTTATTTTTTTATTTTTTTATTGTTGTTTTTCTTGTTTTTCTGTTTTGTTTTGTGTACGTTATGTTTTTCTTTGTTTGTTTGTTTTTTTTTTTGTTTTGTTTTTGTTCATGATGTATACATTTAGAAAAAAGTGGCACAGCAAGCTCCATGTGTGTTTTTGTGCACTTTGTGAACACACAATGTTGTGTTAACCCTTCCCTATGCTATACAAAAAAAAAAAAGTGGGTTTTTAGTAAGGCCTCATACACACAACGTAAATGAAACATTGTTTTCCTCGACAAGTTCCTTGTTAGGCTTGTCGAGAATCTTGACAAGCTTTCTTTGCATACACACTGTCAAGACAAAATCTCATCGCTCTCAAATGCGGTGACGTACAACACGTACGACGGCACTATAAAGGGGAAGTTCGATTCCACTGGCACAACCTGGGGCTGCTTTTGTTAATCTCATGTTACTGCGTGTTAAGTAAAAGTTTGGTAAGAGACGATTTAAGCTTTTCAGTCTGTTAAAGCGTGACAAATGTGCTATCTCCATTACGAACGCTACTTTTACCGAAGGTGCGCTCCCGTCTCATACTTTATTCTGAGAATGCGAGGGTTTCTAAGCATACACACAAACGTATTTCTCGTCGTAAACCAGCCCGACGAGAAACACGACAAGGAAATTAAGACTCCCAATGAAGAAAAAGAGAACTCTTTTTTTCTCATGGAGTTCCACGTCAGTTTTCTCGACGAAAAACATACACACGACCGTTTTCCTCGGCAAAAAATCTCTGCCACCAAGTTTCTTGATGGATTCTGTCGAGAAAAACGGTCATGTGTACGAGGCCTGACACTTAAATAATGTACCTATTCCAACTTACATACAAATTCAACTTAAGAATAAACCTACAGAACCTTGTTTGTAACCTGATGACTGCCCGTATCACACAAGTTGTATGTTGTCATCTTTTACTTTTAAAACAGTAAAAAAGGTCCCAGAAGACTGCAACCCATTCACAAAGTGCATCACGTGTCGCGCATGTGCAATAGGAAATCGGCTCTAAAGACACAAGGCTTCACTGCCGTTTTTCCCTTAGTCAAGATGGCAGCATTAGTACTTGATAGCCAATTGAAGAATCAGCCCGAGTGAGGACACCATCAGATGCCTGGACAGGTAAGTGCTCTAATATTAAAATATTTTCTTGGGGGGAGGGGACTGATGTTCCTCTTTAACTTCTATGTATTCGCACAGGCATTAAATCATTTATTCCAGCACCCAGGAATGTTAAGAATGACATGAGAAACTCACATAGTATATCGCTGAGCATTAAAAATTCTGCTTGCTCGCAAATATTGTTTCTAAGGGGGTAAAGTTTCACCTTAAGAAATAAAAACCCACTTATGAGATACAGTATATATATCCTTGTGTCTTAAAATGGTCTTCAAAGTGTCTGAATATAAATGATGTTTGTATAAGTGCCAAGCAGACCACATGTCATGATTCTGATCCTGTTAAATGTATATAGTGTAATTTATTCTGCGCTTGCCCAGATCGTTAATTTATAACATGTAAACTGACAATTTAACAATTATATTAAAGATTAATATATTAGTGCAGCAATCTTTAGGAATTAAATACTTAATTCATAGACACTTATACTAGTACTCCCTGGTAAGGCTTACCTCTAGGTACTAGAAATATCTCCTAAACCCCTGTGGTTTAACCATGTAGGCTTGCAGCGACGTCATCAGCACATGCGCAGTATAGAAAGGGAACGGCTGTGCCCTTTCCTTTGGGCCCGTGCCGTGACCGTCGGCTCCTGTGTGCATGCACGGGAGTGATGTCTGCAACTCCGGCCAGTCACAGAGCCAGAGTCAGTGCCCCCCGAAGGAAGGGTGAAGAGGGACGCTTCCACACAGCGGGGACAGTGGTGACATTGTGGGCTTCCATCACAGGTAAGTGCAACATAATGGGCTAGTATGCGATGCAAACCCATTAGGGTTTACTTCCTCTTTAAGATTTCAGTTTCCTGGAAATACGTAGACATGTGCACACTGAAATATTTTGTTTCGTAATTTCGTTTTCGTCCGAAAATTTAATTTATTTAAATCTGTCTCTCTATGTCAAATCTTCATATCTCTCTATGTTGAATTTGTCATTGAAGGCTCATGGTGTCTGTCGAATGTTCTAAAAAAAAAAAAAGATTTGACAGAATCTTAAAAAAAAAAAAAATGTTCAACTCTTCATGTCTCTCTATGTCGAATGTTGGGGTGAATATTACCGCGCTTACCATAAACGGGGGTAGGGGGGGGGAAGAGGGGAGTGGGTGGGGGGGGAGGGGAGTGGGTGGATACAGCTGCTGCACTGAATGGTGTATCAACCAAGGCAGATAAAAGTGGGGGGGGGGGTGTACCCACGTGGAAGAAAAATATATTTTAAATATATTTAAAAAAAACATTCTAAATATATTTTTCCCAAATATATTGCAATATATTTGAAATGCTACAATTTTGGCCAGATTCAATATATTTCAAAAATATATTTCAATATATTTGTGAATATATTATTGAATATATTGGGAAATGCATTGTGAAATATGTTGCAAATATACTCATAAATATATGTTAAATGTACTTCTGAATGCATTTAGCAATATATTTATGCAGCCATAAATATATTGCAACATGCATTTTGGAATGCATTGTGAATATATTCAGACATATATTGCTAAATGCATTCAGAAGTACATTTAACATATATTTCTGAATACATTCACAATGCATTCCAAAATGCACTTTGCAATATATTTATGGCTGCATAAATATATTGCTAAATGCATTTAACATATATTTATGAATATATTTGCAACATATTTCACAATGCATTACCCAATATATTCACAAATATATTGAAATATATTTTTGAAATATATTGAATCTGGCCAAAATTGTAGCATTTCAAATATATGGCAATATATTTGGGAAAAAATATATTAAGAATGTTTTTTAAAATATATTTTAAATATAAATGTACTGAATGTAAAATAAAAAAAAATACATTCCTATTACATTTTGAAATGCTGTGCATTTATATATTGTATTTTATATATTGTAGGCCTATAAAACCAGCAAATATTTGGAAAAAAAAACGATAACACAGTACGATACACACAACTTTATTATCATGTAAATATACAAACACTACAACACAGAGAATAGAAAGTGGTGTTAACTGTGGTAAATGACATACAAGTTTATTTGTGGTATTCTGATGGTTCCCGATGTTTCCCTTCAGGTGATATTTCAACACCGGAATTGTTCTCGTAAGAGCGTCACTGATCACACCGTTTGAAGTCCCAGGAAACTTTGCCAAAGTGGCAGCTTTAAAAAGTAAATGGAAAATATTAGACTTATTAGATTTTCCCTGTGAATCAAAAGCCATATAAGACCCTTTTCACACTGTAGCGCTGCTAAAGCTCCGGCGGTTTTTGCAACACTTTTTAGGCGGTTTTTTTTTTTTTTTTAAGGGAAAAAATACAGTTTTTAATGCGCTTTTAAAGTGCTTTGGAAGTGCTAGCCATTAATTTCAATAGGCAGGTGTGTTTTAGGAGCGCTATTTATAGCGCTCCCAACCCGCCCCAGATGCTGCTTGCAGGACTCTTTCTAAAGTTCCGCAAGCGCATCGCCGCAGTGTGAAAGTACTCATTGCACTGAAAGGGATGCAGTTTCATGAGCTTTTTAGAGGCTATTTCTAGTGCTAAAACACCTGAATACTGGCTCAGTGTGAAAGGGGTCTAATAGATGCAGCTGAGTAAATAAAACGAACAAAATTAAGCATGTAAAAAAAAAAATATTGTAGACTTTTAAAAAATCTGTATAAAAATCAACATCTTGCCTACAACTTGCCTTTTTAGTTCAGACTACTACCAGACTGAGCAAGATATCTTATTTTGACACAACAGTCAAATTGGCTTACAGTCTACATGTCAAAGCTGATGTTTTCATAGGGTCTAACTGTACTTGCTTCTCTCCATCTGTCAGCCGCTTGGAGGCACCTCCTTAAAGGTTACTTTTTATTGAAGTGGTTGTAAAGGTACAAGGGTTTTTACCTTCATGTATTCAATGCATGAAGGTAAAAAAAACTTCTGTGTGCAGCCCCCCTATACTTACATGAGCCCTCTCTCAATCCAGTGATGTCCACGAGAGCCTTGTCTCTCCAGGGACTTGCACTGCTGATTGGCTTTCTGTAGCGGTGGGAGCTATTGGCTCACGGTGCTGTCAATCACAGCCAGTGAGCTAATTAGGAGATGGGGTCAAGGCAAGGCTCAGTGTGTGATTGGACACACAGAGCTCTGGTTCAGGAGCACCGGCATGGGACCTGAGAAGAGAAGGATCTGAGCTGCTCTGTACAAAAACCCTTACACAGAGCAGGTAAATAGGAGTAGGATATGTTTGATATTTTAAAAAAAAGACAACCATTTAATGTTTCGATACCAAAAGAAAACCTACCTGTTTAGGCCTTGAGTACGACACTTGACAAGGAGATGAGCTCAAGTCTTCAGATGGGACAAAAGGTGATGCACACGATACACCCACACAGGATGAACTTCCACCATCATTCTTCAGTGCTATTAGCTGCGCTCTTGTTGTTTTCAAAAGATCCATTACACCAGGCAACTCTATGGAAAAGCATAACAACTTTTTAAGTAACATAATGGCCTATTTTCTCACTATATCCATTCATTTCATTTGTTAGAAATTGATGACTTGTGGAAAAATGTACTTAAATGATTAGAGGGTTTCCTCCAGTCTGCTGCTGACCCCCCCCAAGAGGGTTTCTCCCAAGGTAAAAGTAAGGATGTTCCACAAAACAAAAATCCTACTTGTGCATATAGTATGTAGTTACCTCAGTGCACTCACTGATACTATAATGAATGTAGTACAGTAAACTTCCAGTTACTCAACGATCCCCATTGGTACTGTTATTTCTGGTTGCTTGAGATCTAATAGTAACTCTCAAGCATCCACCTCCCATGGCACCCTGACCCCCTCCCACTTAGCAGCTAAAGGGGGTAGGGATTGGGGGCAGGGTTTTACCACCCCCAAATTCACATGTGAATGAGCCTTAAAAGTGCTATTGCCAAATGCAACTTAGGGCTCATTCACAAGTGCGGTATGCAATGCTCCAATGCGCCTCTGAGAAATTCTGCAAGGTGGTGAGGAGGCAAAATGTTTACACCAAAAATTGCAGTGAAAGGCACACAATTGCAGCGCGGTAGTACGGCAATTATAGGTTTTAGTCAGGTGTGAGGAGGCAACATTGGAGGAGACTGTGCCCTGTGATCTTTGACTTCTCCCATGTTGTTCAGGTAGATCTCCAACTCTCTAAGGTTGCCTACCTCTGCCTTAAAACACTGTAGAATGAAAGGGCAAATGATTGGTCAAACAGAAAATAAAGATAAAAATAACAAAGGCAGCAGAACTGGTGGAATAACACACAATAAATAGATAACAAAAATAAAAGACTGTGCCAATAAAAAAGATTCAATGAAAATTAAAATTGAAAAAATTTCACCAATACCAATTCCATTGAAAGATTGGCATCCAGGGGCTGATCTGCCAAAAACGGTGCACAATAATTAACCAAAACAAAAAAATCAGAGTGCAAGGACAAATTTGTATATAAATTCACAAAATGAATGTCAAATTATATGTATAAACAATGAGAGGTTAATACGCCAAATCGGTGATCCCAAAATTGTATGCCAACAGCACACAATTGGCAAACCAAACCTCAAAAATTCTTAATGATATCACCACAAAACTCAAACGCTGATGACCAAATGAATAATGAAGGATGATGCAGATATGATGATCAGATACAGTGCCAGTTTAATGCAGTGATATAAACCGCAATTAAGTTGTCCGCTTACCAAAGGCAAGTTGTCTCAGTTGTTGGTTTTCTTCTTCCAAGTGCTTATTCTGGTTTTATATTCACCAGCTGTCAGTTAGTCTTGGTCAGGTGCTTTGACAGCGGCTGGCGGCCCATCTGTCAGAATCCGCCAAAAATAAAAAAAATAAAAATTATCTTTCCACCTCCACACCCCCCATCCACTCCCCCCCACCCCACACACACACATACACCCCCATCTTTCAAACCCCCCGCCCACACACACACCCCAGACACCGCTAACCTCCTTCTGCACAATTTATTTGATGGTAGCTGAATGTAAACAGCAGGCAGTGGGGGAACCATAGCCAGACTGCCATTGGCTGTTTCAAATTTTAAAATTAGGCTGACTATTGTGCCCCCTTCCCACTGCCTGCTGTCAATCAGCAGAGGAAGACCTGAAGAAGAATGTTCTCCTTCAAATCCTCTCCTTTGCTGATTGACAGCAGGCTATTGATTTCCCTGCTATCTGCTCTTTTTTCCTGCATTCTGACAGTGGCCAGTGGCTGTTAGAATACAAAAAAAGGCCTAGATGTCAACTGATATCAGGCTACTTCTGGGGCAGCTGGATGTAAACATAATATCATTACCTCATATTGTTATCGGCCTGAAAGGTGGCCCATAATTGGTATCTGTATGGAAAAATCCATATCTAATGGCACCTAGTAGCAGGGCAGATAATAATATGCAAAAGGGGAGGGAGACATAAACATTGGTAGCACTATGCACTGACATTATGGGGTATATTTACTAAAGGCAAATCCGCTTTGCACTACAAGCGCACTTGGAAGTGCAGTCACTATAAATCTGAAGGGGACAAAAAAAAATCATTTTTGTCTGTACATGATTGGATGATAAAATCAGCAGGGCTTCCCCTCATTTCAGATCTACCTCTCAGATCTACAGCGACTGCATGTCCAAGTGCACTTGTAGTGCAAAATGGATTTTCCTTTAGTAAATCAACTCCTATGCTGCATGGCGAGTGGATATAGAATAGAAGCCATATAATATTGTATGCAGCAATGTACACTGAAAGTAAGTTACACAGTTACTGGATATAACATGGAAGCCATACATATTATATACAGCAATGTGCACTGACAGTATGTTACACAGTTACTGGATATAACATGGAAGCCATACATATTATATACAGCAATGTGCACTGAAAGTAAGTTACACAGTTACTGGATATAACATGGAAGCCATACATATTATATGCAGCAATGTGCACTGACAGTATGTTACACAGTTACTGGATATAACATGGAAGCCATACATATTATATGCAGCAATGTGCACTGACAGTATGTTACACAGTTACTGGATATAACATGGAAGCCATACATATTATATGCAGCAATGTGCACTGACAGTAAGTTACACAGTTACTGGATATAACATGGAAGCCATACATATTATATGCAGCAATGTGCACTGACAGTATGTTACACAGTTACTGGATATAACATGGAAGCCATACATATTATATGCAGCAATGTGCACTGACAGTATGTTACACAGTTACTGGATATAACATGGAAGCCATACATATTATATGCAGCAATGTACACTGAAAGTAAGTTACACAGTTACTGGATATAACATGGAAGCCATACATATTATATACAGCAATGTGCACTGACAGTATGTTACACAGTTACTGGATATAACATGGAAGCCATACATATTATATGCAGCAATGTACACTGAAAGTAAGTTACACAGTTACTGGATATAACATGGAAGCCATACATATTATATACAGCAATGTGCACTGACAGTAAGTTACACAGTTACTGGATATAACATGGAAGCCATACATATTATATGCAGCAATGTACACCGACAGTATGTTACACAGTTACTGGATATAACATGGAAGCCATACATATTATATGCAGCAATGTGCACTGACAGTATGTTACACAGTTACTGGATATAACATGGAAGCCATACATATTATATACAGCAATGTGCACTGACAGTATGTTACACAGTTACTAGATATAGAATAGAAGCCATACATATTATATACAGCAATGTGCACTGACAGTATGTTACACAGTTACTGGATATAACATGGAAGCCATACATATTATATACAGCAATGTGCACTGACAGTATGTTACACAGTTACTGGATATAACATGGAAGCCATACATATTATATACAGCAATGTGCACTGACAGTATGTTACACAGTTACTGGATATAACATGGATGCCATACATATTATATGCAGCAATGTACACTGACAGTATGCTACACAGTTACTGGATATAACATGGATGCCATACATATTATATGCAGCAATGTGCACTGACAGTATGTTACACAGTTACTGGATATAACTTGGATGCCATACATATTATATACAGCAATGTGCACTGACAGTATGTTACACAGTTACTGGATATAACATGGATGCCATACATATTATATGCAGCAGGGTGACATGCTGTGGAAGAGGAGCTCTATAATATTACATTACTGTGCACATGCTGTATGGTAACTGGGAAGGTGAATGTACACAGAATGAGAACTATTCAGCAGGAAATAGACAAATACAACTTAACTCATACACCAAACTTTCACAATTCTAATATTATTACATAGAAGGCTCACCTTTCATCCAGGAGAATACATCCAGGGGAATACAGAGAGCCTCTCCATCATGCAGCCATTCTTTCCTTTTCAGACTAGGCCTTACCAGGAACAGGAAGTGAGAGGTGAAAGTTCACCCCTCTGGTTCCCACTGCTCACTTCCTGTCACACACCTCCTGTATTGTTTCCTGTATTATCATTGCAGTCTCATTTAAAGAGTTTTCCCCAGGGCTGAATTCACATATTATAAGATCGAAGGCACAGAAATCAGACCCACATCCCAATAAAAAGAATGAGATAAAAGAAATGAGAAAAATATTTATACATGTAAGTAAGTGATGGGAGATGCATTCTATATATATATTTTGTATCTTCATTCTGGTACATGTGTGTGTGTATATATATATATATATCAGATATACTCTATGTGTATGTGTGTGTGTATATATATATATATATATATATATATATATATATATATATATATATATATATATATATATATATATATATATATATATATATATATATATATATATATACTAAGGTGACCAGATTTTTTAAAAAAAATCCAGGGACACATTTTTTTTTACTAGTAATGGCGGCAATCAGCGTCTCTCTGCCCATCGCTGCAGCCGCCCACCACACAGCCTGCCAAGTCTTACACTCCGGGTCCCCGCTACTGCTTGGTGGGGAGCGGAGGAAGATAAGCAGGCAGGCAGCTGGCCGGGACTTGAGCCAAGGCAGAAGAACATGGAAGCGGAGCTGAATGGGAATGCACCTGAAACTGAAGAAATATTCCCTCTGCTCCGACCAACACATGATCATCAGAAAGGGGCACAGGTAATGGAAAAAATCCCCCCCCCCCAAGCTAGTAGGAGCGACAGAGTAGGGGGGTGTAATTCAGAATTATTATTTTTTTAATTCTGCACTGACTGTCTTTGAAATTGCCCCAGCCCCTGTTCAAATCCAATGGGGACAAAACTGGGGACAGACTTGGTCTAGGGACAGTGTCCTTAATCCAGGGACTGTCCCCTGAAACCGGGGATGTCTGGTCACCCTATATATATACACACACACAGTATATCTGAGATATATATATATATATATGTATATATATATATATATATGTATATATATATATATATATATATATATATATATATATGTATATATATATATATATATGTGTGTGTGTGTATATATATATATATATATATATACAGGGAGTGCAGAATTATTAGGCAAGTTGTATTTTTGAGGATTAATTTTATTATTGAACAACAACCATGTTCTCAATGAACCCAAAAAACTCATTAATATCAGAGCTGAATATTTTTGGAAGTAGTTTTTAGTTTGTTTTTAGTTTTAGCTATTTTAGGGGGATATGTGTGTGCAGGTGACTATTACTGTGCATAATTATTAGGCAACTTAACAAAAAACAAATATATACCCATTTCAATGATTTATTTTTACCTTTGAAACCAATATAACATCTCAACATTCACAAATATACATTTCTGACATTCAAAAACAAAACAAAAACAAATCAGTGACCAATATAGCCACCTTTCTTTGCAAGGACACTCATGCAGCCTGCCATCCATGGATTCTGTCAGTGTTTTGATCTGTTCACCATCAACATTGCGTGCAGCAGCAACCGCAGCCTCCCAGACACTGTTCAGAGAGGTGTACTGTATTCCCTCCTTGTAAATCTCACATTTGATGATGGACCACAGGTTCTCAATGGGGTTCAGATCAGGTGAACAAGGAGGCCATGTCATTAGTTTTTCTTCTTTTATACCCTTTCTTGCCAGCCACGCTGTGGAGTACTTGGACGCGTGTGATGGAGCATTGTCCTGCATGAAAATCATGTTTTTCTTGAAGGATGCAGACTTCTTCCTGTACCACTGCTTGAAGAAGGTGTCTTCCAGAAACTGGCAGTAGGACTGGGAGTTGAGCTTCACTCCATCCTCAACCCGAAAAGGCCCCAAAAGCTCATCTTTGATGATACCAGCCCAAACCAGTACTCCACGTCCACCTTGCTGGCGTCTGAGTCGGACTGGAGCTCTCTGCCCTTTACCAATCCAGCCACGGGCCCATCCATCTGGCCCATCAAGACTCACTCTCATTTCATCAGTCCATAAAACCTTAGAAAAATCAGTCTTGAGATATTTCTTGGCCCAGTCTTGACGTTTCAGCTTGTGTGTCTTGTTCAGTGGTGGTCGTCTTTCAGCCTTTCTTACCTTGGCCATGTCTCTGAGTATTGCACACCTTGTGCTTTTGGGCACTCCAGTGATGTTGCAGCTCTGAAATATGGCCAAACTGGTGGCAAGTGGCATCTTGGCAGCTGCACGCTTGACTTTTCTCAGTTCATGGGCAGTTATTTTGCGCCTTGGTTTTTCCACACGCTTCTTGCGACCCTGTTGACTATTTTGAATAAAACGATTGATTGTTCGATGATCACGCGTCAGAAGCTTTGCAATTTTAAGAGCGCTGCATCCCTCTGCAAGATATCTCACTATTTTTGACTTTTCTGAGCCTGTCAAGTCCTTCTTTTGACCCATTTTTCCAAAGGAAAGGAAGTTGACCAATAATTATGCACACCTGATATAGGGTGTTAATGTCATTAGACCACACCCCTTCTCATTACAGAGATGCACATCACCTAATATGCTTAATTGGTAGTAGACTTTCGAGCCTATACAGCTTGGAGTAAGACAACATGCATAAATGGATGATGTGGTCAAAATACTAATTTGCCTAATAATTCTGCACTCCCTGTATATATATATATATATATATATATATATATATATATATATATATATATATACTGTATTTGCTGGCGTATAAGACTACCTTTTACACTTAAAAAAACTGGGCAAAAAGCAGGGGGTCATCTTATACACCGGGTCAGCTGCTCGGATGCCTGCTGGATGTGCGGTAATATCGCATGTAGCTTCGGCTACATACAGTATATACCGCTGAGCCAATCCCGGTGAGCGATGTATTCAAATGAATACAGAGCCTGCTCAGATTGGGGTAACAACCTCTGCCAATCCGAGTGCCTACATACAGTAGCCTGCTCGGATTGGCTTTGAGAGTCAGAGATGCACGGGCTGATGATGTTACAACCTCTGCCAATCCAAGCAGGCTTTGTATTCATTAGTAGAATACATCGTTCGCCGTGATTGGCTCCAGTCCCAGTAAGAATGAAGAAGTATATGGCTCCAGAAGGAAGAAATATGAAGTATCGGAACGGGGGTCGTCTTATACGGTGAGTACAGGCAAAAAAAACGTTAAAAAACTGTAAAATTAGGGGGTCGTCTTATACGCCTGGTCGCCTTATACGCCAGCAAATACGGTATATATATATATATATATATATATATATATATATATACACATACACACACATACACACAGTATATATATATATATATATATATATATATATATATATATACACACGCACAAGAATGCAGCTCTCATCACTTACATATTTATCTTCCAGCACAGCCTAGCATTGGCAGTGCAGCTTGGGCAGGGATATGACATTTAAAGCGGAGTTCCACCCAAAAGTGGAAGCTCCACTTATTTGCCTCTTCCCCCCCCCCCCCCCCCCACCTACTTTGCCAATGCTTTTCTGCATGTGTGTTTTTGATGCATTCCAGGGTATGTTTGGTGTGTTTTTAAAGCATTCCAGTGCATTTTCCCCTCTTTTTTTTCTTAACCTTAAATAAGGACATGTGTGTTGCAGTGCGTTCAGGTGCATTCTAGTGCGTTTTTGATGTGCTTTACAGTGTTCCATTACAGTCCAATGCAGGAAAAATGCAGCATGCTCTACTTTTTTTCTGGAACTGCAAGCACTAGTGTGAATTATGCCATTGAAAACCATATAACTTACTTTCCATGCAGACAAAAAAAAAACCGCACTGGGCTGCATGTGGTGTGAATTGTCCCTATATATAGGCAATGGAGGCAGCAGCACCCGAGAGCCAATGGAAACATTGGCTGGGATACCAACATCGCCGGATTCCAGGACAGGTAAGTGTCCTAATATTAAGTCAGCAGCTGCAGTATGTGTACAGTATGGGGGGTTATTTACTAAAGGCAAATCCACTTTGCACTACAAGCGCAAACTACAAGTGCAAAGTGCATTGGAAATTGCACTGAAAGTGCACTTGTAAGTGCAGGCGCTGTAAATCTGAGGGGTAGAACTGAAATGAGGGGAAGCTCTGCTGATTTTATCATCCAATCATGTGCAAGCTAAAATGCTGTTTTTTTTATTTTCCATGCCCCCCTCAGATCTACAGCGACTGCACTTCCAAGTGCACTTTCCTTGCAATTTCAAGTGCACTTTGAATTTGTAGTTTGAACTTGTAGTGCAACGTGGATTTGCCTTTAGTAAATAACCCCCTTTGTGTAGCTGCTGAGTTTTAATTTTGTGCTGGGGGGAACTTTTTGCTGCTGGAATTACCCTTCGGCAGGTACGAAGTCCAAACAATGGACTGGACTTAGTATAAAAAGAATATACAGTATATATACAATATATATTATATTGCCAAAAGTTTTGGGACGCCTGCCTTTACACGCACATGAGTTTTAATAGCATGCCAGTCTATAACAGCTTCAATTCCTCTGAGAAGGCTGTCTTATGGGAATGTTTGACCATTCTTCCAGAAGCACATTTTTGAGTTCAGGCACTGATGTTGGATGAGAAGGCCTGGCTTACAGTCTCCACACAAATTCATCCCAAAGGTGTTCTATCAGGTTGAGGTCAGGACTCTGTGTAGGCCAGTCAAGTTTCTCCACCCCAACCCACTCATCCATGTCTTTATGGACCTTGCTTTGTGCACTGGTCCAAATCATTTGGTGGATTATGGTGTGTGTGTGGGGGGGGGGGGGGGGGATTATGGTGTGGGGCTGTTTTTCAGGGGTTGGGTTTGGCTCCTTAGTTCCAGTGAAGGGAACTCTTAAGGCGTCAGCATACCAAGACATTTTGGGAAAATGTTATGCCCCCAACTTTGTGCGAACAGTTTGGGGACGGCCCCTTCCTGTTCCAACATGACTGCCCACCAGTGCACAAAGCAAGGTCCATAAAGACACTGATGAGCGAGTTTGGTAATAATAGTGCAACTACTGATTCATGGATTAAACAGAACATTGAAGATTTATATCCAGAGTTTCTCTCTGTACTCTGTAAGCAGACAAGACCCTTGGACTGTGGAGGTGGATGTCTGTGAAGGTTCTCATTCATTCAGGTCAATCAATAAATCAATATAACTGTACTTGCTGGTCCGCCGACAAGCGTTCTCAATTCAGAATGACTTATACAAAAATTCTTTGGGAATGGAAAGTGGATGCGAGAGGTTTATCTGCTTTGTATTGAATGGATTATGTGCTTAAAATTTTATTAAAAAAATATATTTTATTTGAATCTTTTATTTTTTTTTAATTTATTTTAAAAGAGTAAAACAAGCCATTTTAAAATGGTAGTGGGTCTCTTATAAATGTATTCAGAATGTTATCTATGACATAGTTACAAAAATATCAGACAAAATATATGTTGAAATGTCTTTATTAGACATTAAATATTTTCAGAAAAACATATTTTAAAAATATATTTTCTAATATATAGCTTTGTAAAATATATTTAAATTATATTTTTGGAATGCATTTACAAGTATATTTAAAGATATATGTTTGAATGCATTTTTTTATATGTTCAAAAATATCTGGACAATATATTTTCAAACATATATTTTCACATATATGCCTTTGGAAAATATATTAAAATTATATTTTTGGAACACATTTACAAATATATGTAAAAATATATGTTGAAAAAAATCTGAAGAATATATTTAAAAAATATATTTTTCAATATATGTCTTTGGAAAATGCATTTAAATTATATTTTGGAATGCCTTTACAAGTATATTTAAAAATATATGTTTAAATGCATTTTTTTAGATGCTCAAAAATATATGTCAAATATATTGAAAAAAATATATTTTAAAATATATGCTTTGGAAAATATATTTGAATTTACATTTTTGGAATAGATGTAAAAATATATTCGCGTAGGCCAATATATTGTAAATATATTTAAAATATATAATTTTTTTAAATAAATATATTGGAAATATATTTTTCTTCCATATGGGTAGTGCTGCGCTGTAAGGAAGAAAGTGGGGATGGGATAAAATGAAGAGGAAGTGTGGCAAAAAACTAGATACGTGGAAAAAAGAAAAAAGGAATAACCTAACTATTATACATAGTAATGTCAGAAAATGACAGTGGTGTATATAAGAAATATATATTAAACGTGCTAAATGCAGCCTAAGCCGGCTGCCAAACCAATGACAGTGCAAAATAACATATGAAGTGTAACTTCCTTATAACAATCTGGTGCACAAAGTGCCAGAAATAGCACACAACAGTGTTATTCAGGGTGAATGTCCATACAACAGGTAACAATGAGTCAATGCAATGTATAAATGCAATATGGAAATAAAGTTCAAAAAGATTGCTGATGTAAAAGCCAAAATGCCGTGATGACCAGTTGCAGATGTTATTTCCAAAATAAGTAAAGATGTCCCCTTACCTTACTGCTGTAAGGTAACAGCAGAAAACAAAGCCCAGGAGCACTTTTCAGGTTGAGTCCACTTGTGGTGTCATCCAAATAGGTAAATGTGGTGAGAATGGATCCTTCCTGGTAATCACCTCCAAACGATAATAGTCGCTCACATCCAGGAAAACAAAAAAATGCCAACAGTGTAGTACCATTAAAACAGGGGGGTTTTATTAAAACAATAAATGGGTACTCACAAAGTTGAAATAAAAAACAGGCATAAAAACACAGGGCGTCCGCCAACGTCACCTCTGGTACCTCATACGCGCATTCGTCACTCCACGTGACTTCCTCATGTCTCTCTATGTTGAGTTTCTATGTCTCTCTATGTCGAATCTGTCATTGAAGGCTTATGGTGTCTGTCGAATGTAAAAAAAAAAAAAAAGAATTGTCTCTTTATGTCTCTCTATGTCAAATCTTCATGTCTCTCTATGTCGAATCTTTTCTCTCTATGTAGAATAATATTGAAATAATAGAGTTAAGGTTAGGCACATTCGACCGCAACGAAAATGAAAATAAAGCATTTGTTTATGTCGGATCTTTCGGTTTTAGTTTTCTGTGCTTTCGTTATCGTTTGTTAAAACGATAACGAAAATACCTCAAATTCGGACGAAAATGCATTCGGACGAAAACGAATGCACATATCTAGTGTTTAAGCATTGAATAACTGCCAGAAATGATAGTGATGGGTGATAAACCCTCACTACTATAAGGCCGCGTACACACGATGGGACATGTCCGCTCAAACATGTCCGACGGACTGTTTCCAGCGGACATGTCTCATCGGATTTTGGTCCGATGGCGTGTACACACCATCGGACGAAAATCCCCTCGGGCTGAGGACACGGTGACGTGGCGGTGACGTCGACGCCGCCATGTCACCACTCCAGGAAGTAAAATACTTCCTCGCATGCGGGAGATTTTTGTCCGCTGGTTAGGCGTACTAACCAGCGGACATGTTGGACGGACGGGTTTCCAGCAGACAAGTTTTAAAGCAGGGATCCTCAAACTACGGCCCTCCAGCTGCTGTGGAACTACACATCCCATGAGGCATTGGAAAACTCTGACATTCACAGACATGACAAGGCATGATGGGAATTGTAGTTCATGAACAACTGGAGGGCCATAGTTTGAAGACCCATGTTTTAAAGCATGCTTTAAAACTTGTCTGCTGGAAAAACCTGTCTGCTAGCCCGTACACAGGGTCGGATATGTCCGCTGAAACTGGTCTGCGGACCAGTTTCAGCAGACAAGTTTGATCGGGCGTACACGGCCTAAGTGCATGTGCGAAAGTTCAAAGAACATAATAAACATACAAGTGCATGTACACAAATGTACATAAATAAATAAATATGTAAGAGATAATAATAAAAATTGATTATGAAGTTTGTGAATAGTTTAGTTTAGTCCATGTGACTATAAAGTGCTGGATAGTTGCTTTTGAATACTTTGTGCTGTAATCAAAAAGGTGCTGTATAATCCATGCAAAGTGCTTTGTGCCACTTTTAATGGTCTATTGTTGTGTTCCACTCTGTGCCCCCTTCGTCCGTGCTCTAATGTAGCCCACACTCACCAGAACAAAAACCCCTCCTGGGGACAAAAGCATCCACAGTATATGCCCTGTGCTGCACTCTGGCAAATCTTTATTCCCCTGTATGGCTCTGTCCGATTTCAGCTCAAAGAGAAAAGGATGCCCAAATAGCGTGATACCATATAATTAATATATAGATTAAATACGAGAGGTGATTGAAACTAAAAATTACAAGTAATACATATATAAAACTTATAATCGTATATGTATATGTACATCATATAATATTAAGGAAATCAAAATGATGTCCCTCTAAAGTTGTATAGAGAAATAGATGAAACCAAATTAAGAAAATAGAATGCTTAAAAAATGCATAAGGAAATGTGTAAAAAATGCATAAAAAATGCATAGGTATGTAAAATTTTAAAATGTATAAATGTTTATAAAAATATTTTCTAAAGTAATAAGAATTTCTTATAAAGACAATTAAATTGGCCCGGATTAAACTAAGGATTAAAAATTGGTCAGAAAACAATTTAGATCCAGATCATGTTCATTCCCGCAGGTTGGAGTGTGTCAAGCTCAAAGATCCACCGGGTTTCATTTTGTGAGATTTTAATTACTTTATTTTCTCCTCTCCAGTGCTTTTTTATTTTGTCAATGGCGTAAAAAGTCATGCAGGACGGGTCCTTATTGTGATGATCCCTAAAATGTATCGAGACGCTATGCTTATTGAACCATTTCTTTATATTGGTAATGTGTTCTCGGATTCTTACATGCAGTACCCTAGTGGTTCTTTCTACGCATTGTTTTTTGCATGGACATTCGATTACATAGGTCACATGTGTGCTATTGCATGTTATCAATTGTTTGATCTGATGTTTCAATCCATTTGATGTGGAAGTAAAGTCAGTTTTTTTCTTGTTCGTTTTCTTACTGACCCTACAAGGGAGACATCTGCCACATTTATGGAATCCCTTAAGGTTTTTGAAAATGTTGATTTGTCTTGGAGGGTCCAGCGCATTGTGTACAAGTCTGTTTCTGAGATTTGGAGCCCTTTGGTATATAAAAGAAGGTCTGTTGGGTATTAGGTTTTTCAAGGTTTTATCTGACAGTAGAATGGGCCAATTTTTTTTTTAATAATCATCTCTAGGGCCTTATGCTGTTTATTGTATCCTGTTAAGAGAACCATATCTGCAAATTTTCTTTTCTTTTTTGATGTTTCTGTTGTCATGAGGTTTCTATTTATTTTCTTGACTTTCTCCTTAAGTGCCTCCATTTCCTTTCTCTTATATCCTTTTTCTACGAATTTGTCAATGATAGAGGTTGCCTGTATTTCGAAATCAGTGGCACTGCTGCAATTTCTATGGATCCTCATTAGCTGCCCCTTTGGGATATTGCTAATCTATTGTCTGTGGTGGGTTTAGGTGCAAGTGGGTTTAGGTGCAAAGTAATTAGCACACGTTCACTATGAACCAAGTTGGTTTAGATGCACAGTAATTAGCACACTTGCACTATAAACCAAGTGGGCTTAGGTGCAAAGTAATTAGCACACTTGCACTATAAACCAAGTGGGTTTAGGTGCACAGTAATTAGCACACTTGCACTATAAACCAAGTGGGTTTAGGTGGAAAGTAATTAGCACACCTGCACTATAAACAAAGTGGGTTTAGGTGGAAAGTAATTAGCACACTTGCACTATAAACCAAGTGGGTTTAGGTGGAAAGTAATTAGCACACTTGCACTATAAACCAAGTGGGTTTAGGTGAAAAATAATTAGCACACTTGCACTATAAACCAAGTGGGCTTAGGTGCACAGTAATTAGCACACCTGCACTATAAACCAAGTGGGTTTAGGTGCACAGTAATTAGCACACTTGCACTATAAACCAAGTGGGTTTAGGTGCAAAGTAATTAGCACACTTGCACTATAAACCAAGTGGGCTTAGGTGCACAGTAATTAGCACACCTGCACTATAAACCAAGTGGGCTTAGGTGCACAGTAATTAGCACACCTGTTCTATAAACCAAGTGGGCTTAGGTGCACAGTAATTAGCACACCTACACTAGGTGGGTTTGAATTGAAAGCTGTAATGTTCCCTGCGGTTTGAACAACCAGAAAGCGGCAGCGGCGGCTTCCGGCTCCTCTCCTACCCAGCACAGGTAGACTGTAATGTGGGGGGAACTCTAGCTGTAATGTAGAGGGAACTCTGGCTGCAATGTGGAGGGAACGCTGGCTGCAATGTGGGGGGAACTCTGGCTGCAATGTGGGGGGCACTCTGGCTGTAATGTGGGGGGCACTCTGGCTGTAATGTGGAGGGAACTCTGGCTGCAATGTGGGGGGAACTCTGGCTGTAACGTGGGGGGAACTCTGGCTGTAATGTGGGGGGGAACTCTGGTTGCAAAATGGGGACATGCTGCACTGGTAGACATGGGCAGGCTGCATTTTTGGGTATGGATAAAGTTGTTGTTATTATTTACAGTATTTTTATAACTTAATTCTGCATAAAATATTTAAGTGTCATTTTATGAGATTTATAAGGGCGTGCCTAGGGGTGGCACATGGTAGGGGTTGGGCGGGGTGGTGGCAAGTACGCCTTGAGGCCTGGCTAGTAGCTCAGGACTTGAAATTTTGAGCTCTGACCTAGTCCTAGAGTATAGTTTATAGCCATTTTCCTGTGACAAAACATTCATGGAACCTTTATGAATGTAAGTAAAAATATGTTCCCAGTCATTTTGAGAGAGATCTATGCCAAGTTCTCTTTCCCAATGTTGGTTAGTAATATGACTTTCTGCCCAGGCCAAGATGTGATTCACCTCTTTTTGGGCATCCAGACTTCTGGTGCCTCCTTGGTAATTGATGTAGGCTACGGCCGTAGCATTGTCAGACTGAATCCGAACAGGCCAGCCTTGCAGTCTGCAAGACCAAACTTTGAGGGCCAAATGAATTGCCCGAATCTCCAGAATATTCATGGGTTGGAGCTTTTCGGCCCGGACCACTTTCCCTGGGCAGATGCTTCTTCTAGCACTGCCCCCCAGGCCAGAAGGCTGGCCTCTGTTGTCACCACTTTCCAGGTAACTGGAGTGAAGGGTTTTTCTTTCTGACAGATTTTGGGGGAGCTACCACCAATTGAGGCTCTGGCAAATTCCTGAAGATAAGATCATAGGGCCTGAACATCTTTGTTCCAAGCTACATAGAAGTCTGCCCTGTAACAGTCTGGGGTGAAACTGGGCATAAGGGACAGCCTCGAAGGAGGCTACCATCTTTCCCAACAATCTCACGCATAGATGGATGGAAGGCCTTCTTTTCGCCTTTACCAATCGGACCAAGTCTCCTATGACTTTTGCCTTTGGCTTGGGAAGGAATACCTTGCTTAGGGACGTGTCAATAATCTTGCCCAAGTACTCTAGCCTTCTTTGAGGCTGCAAGGATGATTTCTTCAGATTGAGGACCCTGCCTAGGTACTCTAAATATTCCACTGTGCTGTGCACAATGTTGCCCAAGCGTGAGGCGGACTGATCTATGATCAACAGATCGTCCAGGTAGGCTGTTATCGCTATGCCTCATGCCCTTAGCTTTGCCAGGGCTGGGGCCAGTATTTTTGTGAACACTCAAGTTGCCATAGCCAGACCGAAAGGATGGGCCACAAACTGAAAGTGGCGCTGATCCACTGCAAACCTTAGAAACCTTAGGTGAGTGGGAAATATTGGCACATGTAGATAAGCATCTCTGATGTCTATTGATGCCAGGAATTCTCCTCCCTGAAGGGTGGAAACAACTGAACGGACAGACTCCATGCGGAAGGAGTGAATGTTCAGAAACTGATTCAGACTTTTTAGATCTAGGATAGTTCTGACATCCCTGTTTGGTTTTTGGAACCGTAAATAGAAACCGTGAATAGAATCCTGACCTCTGATCCTCTGGGGCTAGCTCCAAGGTTACCCCTTGGAACAACAGGTGTTCCAAGGCCAACAGTAAAGGCCTTATTTTTTCTGGATCTTTGGCAATTTTTGATCTCAGAAAACAGGGTGGCGGAAGTTCTCTGAATTCTAGCTTGTAGCCTGAGGACACTGTGGCGATGACCCACTTGTCCTGAACCTCGTTCCGCCAGGCGTTTGTAAAATGCAGCATATTTTTCTCCCCACTCGGCCAAACGGAGGCATCCCTTCATAGTGAAGTTTTGGGGGTCTGTTTAGACCTTAAACCCAATTTTTTGCGCTATAAACATAAATAAAACAACAATTTTCTCCTCCTTCAGCCCCCATACAGAGCCCAGAACATGTATGTCCACATGACTACTCCCAGTGACAATGATGGGGATGGTGGTGATGGGAGCAGCAGCTCTGTCAGTCTGTCATGTGCAATCCTTTACTTGACAATTGGGTTGCCTGTCAGATCTGTGCATCTCCTTCACACCTGATACCTGTTAGTGTTGCTCACGAATATTCGCATTGCGAATATTCGCTACGAATATTGCATATTCGAGTATTCGCGAATAACTTGAATATTACGGCGAATATTCGCTATGGCGAATATTCGTATTTTTTCAAATTTATTTTTAAAACAGATCACATCCTAGTGATCTCCATCGACGTCTAAAAGCATTGCTGGTATGATTAGAGAGAGACCCTGGGCCGAGTAGCTGATGCGATTATTTTATGTTGCCGAAAATTCGCATTGCGGCAACATAAAAGAATCGCATCAGCTACTCGGCCCTTCTTTTGCATCAGAGCCAATCAGAATAACTCGAATATTCGGCAAAAGGAATATTGCGCGATATTCCTTTTGCCGAATATTCGAGTTATTCTGATTGGCTCTGATGCAAAAGAAGGGCGGAGAAGATAATCTCGCAATATTCCTTTTGCCGAATATTCGAGTTATTCTGATTGACTCTGATGCGCCCTTCTTTTGCATCAGAGCCAATCAGAATAACTTGAATATTCGGCAAACGGAATATTGCGCGATATTCCTTTTGCCGAATATTCAAGTTATTCTGATTGGCTCTGATGCAAAAGAAGGGCGGAGAAGATAATCGCGCAATAGGAATATTGCGCGATTATCTTCTCCGCCCTTCTTTTGCCCCCTTATTCTCCTTTCTTTTAAGTAGAGTTAGTGTAGAGTTAGTGTTTAGTGCATATTAGTTTAGTAATACAGGAAATGATCTCCGTTTATGAGAATTTCGCAATCATTTTCGCATTAGCGAAATTTTGCATTAGCGAAATTTTGAAAAAAAAAATTTGGATAAAATATCACAAATTTTCGATATTAGCGAATATTCGCAAATATTCTTCTATATATTCGCGCAATTTCGCAAAATCGAATATGGCGTATTCCGCTCAACACTAATACCTGTCACCTCACACCTGACACCTTCAATCTGATTGGCTGCCCAATGGTCAACTGCAGAGTCAGCCAACTGACATATTGTGCTGTTAATTAGTGGGAATGTTCAATAGCATTCCCAGTATTTACATTCGTTTTTTATTATTCTTATTAATTAAAATGTTATTCCCTATATTTTTTGGCTCTGTGTAACTTCTGCATACTTTCACCTATTAAGCCCATTCAACTTTTAAAACTGACTTCTTCAACTTTCTTTGTACTATTTTTGTTTTTTAAAATATTTAAGATTTTTAACACTTTTTTTAACATTGAAGTCAATGAGAGCACGCTTCAGATCCTTAAAACTTTCTTCCGCTACCAAAAGTTTCAGCTCCTTCATACTTTCACCTACAGACACCAAAAACAAACTTTAAAATGTTCACAAAATATTCAGCTATCCGGCTATATCTTTTCAGCTTGATATCTTTTACAGTTTTTGTGAAAAACCTGTTTAAGTTTAGTGTTCTTTACAGTAAATGTTATTGATTAAATAGAGCGTCAATGGGGCTGGTTAGAGTGGATGATGTCATGGCTTTAGCACAGAGCTTTAAACAAAAAAATCTTTATAGAGAAGGAACAAATTGTTCTCACGCCCACAAGATCTACTTGTCATGCACAATTTATAAATCAAAACGTAGGTATTTTTGTCTAGTTATTATTATTATTATTATTGTTAGTGGGAATGCTCTCCAAGCATTCCCAGTATTGTTATTCGTTTTTTATTATTCTTAATTTTAATTGTATTCCGTACATTTTTTGGTTCTGCGTAACTTCTGCATACTTTCAGCTATTAAAACCATTGAACTTCTAAAATTTTCAGGTAATGATGGGACTTCTTCAATTTTTTTTGTACTATTTATACTATTTTTTAAATTTTTAGCTTTTTAACACTTTTTAACATTGAAGTCAATGAGAGGATGCTTCAAATCCTTAAAATCTCCTTCCTCTCCCAAAAGTTTCAGCTCCTTCATACTTTCACCTACAGACACCAAACACGCTTTAAAATGTTCACAAAATATTCCGCTATCTGGCTATATCTTTTCAGTTTGATATCTTTTACAGCTTTTTGTGCATGGGTTGTACTTACTTTGGTGATATGCTGTATGTGATCTCCCGCACACAGAGGGGTGTACTTACTTTTGTGAGATGCTGTATATATTTATTGTGGTCTATAAGTGGTTACATCACACATAGTGTGTGCTGAGGTCTGCAACAATGAAGGATTTTTATATTTGAAACTTTAATGAAAATCTACACAGTTGAGGGGGTCTAATATTCCCACTGGGTGGAGTATGCAATCCCCCTTACTTTCAATATCACCCTAATCGAGGCGTGATTTTTGCCGCAGGACTGCTATTGGGAAACAGGCGTCCCGTCATTTTGTTTGTGTGATTTGTCAGATGACAATATTGTGCCATGATTGGGGTGCCTTTAAAAGTAACGGGATCACAAGTGTGTCACGCGTTTTGCGGCAATTCGGGAAATTCGCTCGTGATCTGGAGCGTCTAGGTGTGATCGCAGCCAAAACTAAGCGTCTTCTATCAGTTGATGGGCTCACCTTCTATAGATTCTGGGGGAACATTTTCTTCCTCAAACATTCCACACGTTCTCTTCATTCTTTATTCCACCGCTATTATATACTCTGCATTGACCTTGTATAGTGCTTTTCTCTCTGAGGACTCCAAGAATTGGAGATGGCGTTGGCCGGGAATCAAACCCGGGTCAGCTGCTTGGAAGGCAGCTATGCTTACCACTGCACCACCAACGCAAAAGTAGCATGTAGTGTGGGAGGAAACAGGTCCAACACACGCCTCAAAAATATACCGGCCTCCAACCTCCCCTTAGCCGGCCCAACACGCGCCTCAAAAATATACCGGCCTTCAAACTCCTCTTATAGCCGGTCCAACACACGCCTCAAAAACCTACCAGCCTTTAACCTTCCCTCATAGCTGGTACAACACATGCCTTAAAAACATACCGGCTTCCAACCTCACCTTAGGCGGCCCAACACACGCCTCAAAAATATACCAGCCTTCAACCAACGCCTCAAAAACCTACCGGCCTTCAACCTCCCCTCATAGCCGGTACAACACACGCCTTAAAAACATACCGGCCTTCAAACTTCACAACATAATCAATTTCTTAATGCCAACCGACAATACATAGATCAAACATATTGACTGTAAAAAATGTGCTTGAGATGTTGGTGGTAAACGACCTGCTAGGCCCGGGGGGAACCAAACCAAGTCCTCCAAAAGTTGCCAAGAGTGTAAATGTAGACATTATGCTTTAACGTTAATCAAAAATATCACATTCTAAAGGGAAAGGTAGAACAAGGGGAGGGGGAGTATGGAAGAGGCAGAGAGGGAGGTAAGTAGGGGGGATGGAAGGTTGCAGGTAGGGAAGGGGTGTGGGGGTCCCCCCAAACCCTCACCCCCTTCTTCCTCCAACCTTCCCTTCTCCCCCCTTTCCTCCCTCTCTCCCTCTTCCATACTCCCCCTTTGTTCTACCTTGCCTTTCAGATGACAATATTGTGCCATGATTGGGGTGCCATTAAAAGTAACGGGATCACAAGTGTGTCACGCGTTTTGCGGCAATTCGGGAAATTGCAGTAATTCGCCCGTGATCTGGAGCGCCTAGGTGTGATCGCAGCCAAAACTAAGCGTCTTCTATCAGTTGATGGGCTCACCTTCTATAGATTCTGGGGGAACATTTTCTTCCTCAAACATTCCACACGTTCTCTTCATTCTTTATTCCACCGCTATTATATACTCTGCATTGACCTTGTATAGTGCTTTTCTCTCTGAGGACTCCAAATATTGGAGATGGCGTTGGCCGGGAATCAAACCCGGGTCAGCTGCTTGGAAGGCAGCTATGCTTACCACTGCACCACCAACGCAAAAGTAGCATGTAGTGTGGGAGGAAACAGGTCCAACACACGCCTCAAAAATATACCGGCCTCCAACCTCCCCTTTGCCGGCCCAACACACGCCTCAAAAATATACCGGCCTTCAAACTCCTCTTATAGCCGGTCCAACACACGCCTCAAAAACCTACCGGCCTTCAACCTCCCCTCATAGCCGGTACAACACACGCCTTAAAAACATACCGGCCTTCAAACTTCACAACATAATCAATTTCTTAATGCCAGTCGACAATACATAGATCAAACATATCGACTGTAAAAAATGTGCTTAAGATGTTGGTGGTAAACGGCCTGCTAGGCCCGGGGGGAACCAAACCAAGTCCTCCAAAAGTTGCCAAGAGTGTAAATGTAGACATTATGCTTTAACGTTAATCAAAAATATCACATTCTAAAGGGAAAGGTAGAACAAGGGGAGGGGGAGTATGGAAGAGGCAGAGAGGGAGGTAAGTAGGGGGGATGGAAGGTTGCAGGTAGGGAAGGGGTGTGGGGGTCCCCCCAAACCCTCACCCCCTTCTTCCTCCAACCTTCCCTTCTCCCCCCTTTCCTCCCTCTCTCCCTCTTCCATACTCCCCCTTTGTTCTACCTTGCCCTTTAGAGTGTTATATTTTTGATTAACCTTAAAGCTTAATGTCTACATTTACACTCTTGGCAACTTTTGGAGGGCTTGGTTCGGTTCCCCTCTGGTCTAGCAGGCTGTTTACCACCAACATCTCAGACACTTTTTTTTTTACAGGTGATTATGTTTGGGCAATGTATTGTCGAACCTTAAAGCTTCTGCAGAAGCTGCAGAAAGGTAAATAGAGGGCTGATGGGAAGACCCTCCAGTTACTGGAATGGCAGCCGCCACCAGTGTAGGGACCTGTGTTGGTACAGCCGTACCTGGCCCCTGGGAGGGTCCCTCTAAACTTTTTGTTGAGTCTTCTTCTAGGAACAGCCAATTGTCTTGTTTGTCCAGCTACATTGATAGTTGGTGATTCAGAAGCTGCAGAAAGGGAAATAAAGGGGTGATGGGAAGACTCTCCGGTTACTGGAGTGGCAGCGGCCACCAGTGTAGGGACCTGTGTTGGTACAGCTGTACCTGGCCCTTGGGAGGGTCCTTTAAACTTTTTGTTTAGTCTTCTTCTAGGAACAGACAATTGTCTTGTTTGTCCAGCTACGTTGATAGTTGGCGATTCAGAAGCTGCTTATGAGAACCTTTTAAGAGATTGATGGCATAGTGGATTTCTGTTTTGATGGCTTGAAATTAAGATCCTCTCCCTCCATAATCACTAGCAAATCCTCCTCTTCTCATCACCTAGTTTAAATTTTCTTCCAACATTTTGGCCATCTTCAATCCCAAGAAAGCTGCACCCCTCGCATTTAAGTGCAATCCGTCGCTACTATAAAGATGGTAACGGCCTGAAAAGTCAGTCCAGTTGGCCATGAAGCCAAACCCCTCCTCCCTGCACCAGTTCCTCAGCCACTTGTTAAGCACCATAAGCTCTTGCTGTCTCTGTGGTGTGGCTCGAGGTGCAGGCAGTATTTCAGAAAATATTGCTTTGGGGGACCTTTTCTTCAATATGGCCCCCAAATCCTTGAAATCATTTTGTAGGGCGCTCCATCTTTCTCTAACTTTGTCATTGGTACCGATATATACCATGACAGCTGGGTCCTCTCCAGTGCCATCCAATAATCTGTCCATGCAATCTGCAATGTCTCGAACCCGAGCACCGGGTAAACAACATACTGTTTGGCGATACTGGTCTTTGTGACAGATTGCCCTCTGTATTCTTCCAATAACTGAATCCCCTACCACTAGTATGTGCCTATCCTTTGTGGTAACCTTGCCCCCATCTTCGTCACATGCTGGTGAAGTCTCCGTGTGGAAGTCACATGCTGGTGAAGTCTCTGTGTGAACCTCATATGCTGGCAAAGTCTCTGTGTGAGCCTCACATGCTGGCGAAGTCTCTGTGTGAGTCTCACATGCTGGCAAAGTCTCTGTGTGAGCCTCACATGCTGGAGAAGTCTCTGTGTGAGCCTTACATGCTGGCGAAGTCTCTGTGTGAACCTCACATGCTGGTGATATCTCTGTGTGAACCTCACATGCTGGTGAGTTGGGCAGTTGTCTAATGGCCCAAAACCCACCCTTCTGGGGGGTAGGTATTATGGGCTGGGTGGTAGGTGGGTGATCCACATTTCCATCGACATTATTTCTGGAAGATTCTTCGGAATCCTCTGGGTCTTCTTGGTATACAGAGTCTTCTTCGCTTAAAATGAAAGATTCTTCGGAATCCTTCGGGTCTTGGTTTTCTGAGTCTTCTTCGCTTATAATGGAAGATCCTTTGGAATCCTCCAGGTCTCCTTGGTTTTCAGCGTCTTCTTTGCTTATAATGGAAGATTCTTCGAAATTCTCTGAGTCCTCTGAGTTTTCATTGGATTCTTCACTTATCATGTAAGAATCTCCATACTCCGGGTGGCTTTTATCAGCCATAAATTCCTCTACCGTCATACTATAATATTCAGTTTCCGTGAGAGTCTGGAAAGAGAAAAAGACATTCGCTAGTGTTTATGATTGATACAGAAAATGGTGACAAGGCTTGGTGAACCCAACTCTTGACGTGCAGCAGATTACCTCAAGAGGGATCCCTCAACCCCTGCTCCCTCTAGTGGTCAGAAGAAGCAATGCATTAACACACCCTTTGCGTATTTCTAAACCCAAGAACAAAAAGCTCATCTACTCCAGCAAGGCCCTTACATGTGGAGGCTGCATTTGTTTTGGTTCTTTAAGGCTAATTACATTTTCTGTAGGTACAGAAAAATACCTAATAATCTTGTAAATAAAACAGTGACCTTGTAAGTTCTGGTGGCCTGAGCTGAGATCTCAGTGTTATCCGCTTTCTCAGCTTCTGTCTGTGTACTACAAAGCAACACCCCTCTGTGCAATGGTTATAAGGAGAGGGGGAGGTGTTTGTAGTTCTAATCAGGCATGGGTGACAACACTTCTCCATAAATACAGTGAGTCCGTGTTGTCACCTCACAACAGGAAGTGTGTTCCTGGTGGAATCTCCAGAATAAAGCAGGTCTAAGTTGTCCACCTGACACATACACAATAATTATTACCAATAATAAACAGAATTCCTTTAGACAATTCCCCAGACCATGTGATTGTGCAGAAACCACAAAATCACAAATGGGAGATTTATGTACACAAATACTTCTTAGATGCTGCACATACATGGGCCCCTCCATTATTCATATACTTACCGGTTTTGGTTTAAATGCTGGGGGTGACTCTCTTTTCTCCACCTTGTCCCATTTAGTCCACTGGAAAAATGTGTGTCGTCTGATGTCACGTACCAGGTATGTCCCTATATCAAGGTCTTCCCATAGGAGCTGTAAAGAAGAAAGAAATATGATAAGAAATACAGAGAGAACAATAACAACATGTGAGCAATAGAACTCCCCATTGTAATATTTGATTCTGACAGTGACATATTTCGGCTTCCTTGATTGTGCTTGTAAACCCGCCACTATGTGATGATCGGGTCATAGTATGGTACCTTTTTTGTGTCATGTTCGTTCATGAGAGGATTTAAAGGAAAACTAAAAACACAACTAAGGATATTTTTAAATGAATTGTTATGATGAATATATATTCAACGATCTTTCTATAAAATCTGCCACTGTCATGATTTCTTTTTTCCATCGATGACAGCACCAGGGGAGTTCTATATGTTTTTTCTGTGAAGAGAAGATAAAGCTCTGCGTATACTCACCAAAGCTATGAGTTCACGGATGATACGGTCATGAGAGGTTTCCAACTCCGAGAAGACTGTCGTTAACAAACTTCCACTCTGGGTTTCCTTGATCATTCTGAAGTGATCCGGGCTGACAGCCACCTCATACAATACCACCCCCAAGGAGTAATAGTCCGCTGAGATGTTGTATTCTTCTTCTTTCATGACCTGTAGAAACATGAGATGAAAAAGGATGAGAACATTCCTAGACCAGGCAGAGGACACAGATGACTCCATGCTGACATATGTGATGTATGAAGCCTCCCAGGAGTCCTAAAATTGATCTAAAAATATAATAAATTAAGGCGGGGCTTGTGAATGTTGGAGGTGGAGCCTAACATTAATATATAATCAACTTTTGTTTTCTAAGTATTGGAAGGGTTGAGACCCCTGCCCTGCTAGTTTATTTTTGCTGTCCTGTTTCCTATTGGGGGTATTTCCCTTCACTTCTCGTCCCCAAGATTCAAGAGAAAGTCAAAGGAATTTTCCCAAAATTAGGGAAACTCTACTCTTAGGATCTTGTCCCCAAACAGGTGTCACCATTCGAAGACTTTCCCTCTATTCCTGTTCTGGGGACAGCTGTAACATTTTGCATCATGCTGCTTTTTTTTCTCACTAGCAATGATCCCCAGTACACATAAACAGTGTGACTTCCCTACTGAGGACACCAATAAAAACCTGACAGAGGGTCTAATCGTATCCATTTAGGCTGAATTAGCACATGGCCTTGTTGAGCTTTACATCGTGTTAAGCTTGTCACCCAAAAATAGGTTCAGGAGCTTCTTTTAGGCAACATTCTTCATGCAATGCGGTTCACCGCGATTGCAGCGCAGTTGATGACATGACAATCGCGGCAGAACCGCACTGCTTTTTTAGGTGCAAATAGTTCAAATAAATGGCATCTGAAATGTGCATTGTGTGCATTGTGTCATTCACACCTGGGAATTTGTAGACAAGATTCAGAATGTGTAAATGTGGCCTTACTGAAAGGGGAGCCCCTTATCTCTTCTCTAGATCCCGTAATAAATATTACAATTCTGTCTAATATCAGGAATCTTACCTCTGGGGCCATGTAAGCGGCTGTACCCGCAACTCCCGTCATCTTTCTGGTCTCTGTGACTTCAGTCTGTGAGACGCCGAAGCCTGCAATCTTGATGTGTCCCTCGCTGTCCAGTAGAATGTTCTCCGGTTTGAGATCTCTGTGAAGAAAAGAAGTGAGCCGTTAGCTCTGCATATCCCAAGATACAAATATACATGTATACAAAGAAGAATGAAGATTGATGGGTGGACATTGGCTTCTTTTATATCCGCCTACAGGATGATCTCTGTTCGGGGTTTCCAGCTCCGCCCACCTGTTATTTTCATCAGGAGGAGGTCTCACTCCTCTTGCTCGATTTTGTATAAATTGTACATTATAGTAGAATATGGCATGAGCAGGGAGATTTCTGCAGCAGATGGAAGGAGACAGCGCAACTAGGAACTCTGGTGGAAAGTCTTCCGAATTCAATAAAACATACCAGAAGCCAAGGGGTGATTGTTAGTCAGATAATCCAATACTTACCTATGGATGATCTCATGAGAATGGATGACCTGCAGGCCACAAACAATCTCCACAGTGATGCGTCTAAAGGAGAAAGAAAAACATGAGTTAGCATTTAAAATCTTTACAGACCAATAAACAGTAAATATCAAGAGACTTCCCCCTATAGTACATAGGGGTGTGGATGGACGGTGCGCAGTGGGAGGGGTCTGGCTGTGTCACTGACTGTTCTCAGTGGTCAGCCACCCCCGACACCATCACAACCCTGTCATTGGACTTACTTTATCATGTCGTAGCCAAATGGAGCTGAAGTTTCTATCAGTTCCCGGAGATCGCCGCCACTCACGAATTCCATGACGAGGAACAGATTAGTCTGTGTGAAAAAAAGAGATAAAGGTTACATTAGAGACAATAAGATTTCACTTTGTGGGGGAATATAGGAAGGCACACACACCGGCAGACCGTGTAATGTGGAATCTTTCTTCGAGAGAAGAGGAAATACATAGGCCACCATGACTGGACTATCCTGATCACAATACTAGTCTTTTCTGGCTATTAGAGTGATCCAATCACTTCATTACTTTGGTCACCATTCTGGAAGTCTCATATAGATGAGGAGGCCTGACTTTTCCGGTCCTCCTAGCTGCAGGCTGGTTCCGGCTCAGTGACTTCAATGTTTGAGGCCAGAAGCAGCCAGACAACTAGCAATTTCAGAAGTAAGTTCACAGTGGCAGCCTCATTTTTCTAAAGGAAATCTCTACACTGTACAGATGACTTCACCAACCTCCAGCCCTGTAGGAGGCGCTCTAGAGTTCTCCTCTTATCTATACTGCTTCCCCGACTACAGCCGGAGCCCTTAGAAAAATCTGGTGTGTATATAAGTGGGGCTCCCTTCTGCCTCTCACAATTCAACACTCATTGGTCAAAGGACTAATTGATAAGCCCAAAGACTGTCATTGGGGGAAGGGAGAGGCTTATCCTTGTGTAAATTTTGACTCCCAAAAAGTTGACATTTGCATAACATACATTTTAGAAGGTCTGGGTCAGTAGGGGGAGCAGTACAGGAATATGATGAAAAGACTGGGAGATAAAAAGACTTACCATTGTATGGAATGTTCCATATAGATGAGTGATATACGGATGGTTCCGCAATGTTCCCAGTATGTAGCGCTCATCAATTTTGAAGGCTTGAAATCTTCGTGGTCCAGTGATCTTCACCGCCAGCTTCTGTTGAAATGAGGGATGGGAGGCCAACACCACCTTCCCATAGGACCCCTCTCCAAGTTCATCGTGGATGGTAAAATCTTCCATTGAAAATTTGCATGGCTTGTCCTCCATGCTAGATGGGACTGGTGGAAATGTCCCATGGACTGTGCGCTTAATTTCATTGGCGGTTGGGTCATTTTGTGCTTCTGGGGAGAAAAAAGAAAGCAATTTTTTATATTCCTGCTATTTACACTTAATTTATTAATGCTACACAGAATCTGTGGACATATAAAATGGTTGTAAACCTTGAACGATATTTATACTTTGTGGCCACCTAGAGATAGAAATCACAATGTGATCACTGACTGCGCTGAGATCTTGGTGATAAAGACCAGGAGAAGGGGGATGAGTCCTGTGGGCAGTTATGTTCTGGACACTATATGATAAAATAGAAGGAATCTCCTCCTGCAGCCCCCATACATGTCCCCAGAACATGTCTGTCCACATGACTACTCCCAGTGACAATGATGGGGATTGTGGTGATGGGGCAGCGGCTCTGTCAGTCTGTCATGTGCAATCCTTTAGGGCCCTTTCACACTGGTGCGTTTTTGCCGCATTTTCGCTGTAGAAATAGCGCTATTAAAACGCTCCCCATGCCACTCTCCATTGACATGAATTTAAAAACGCAGTAAAAACGCTGTAAAAACGCGGTAAAATCGTTTTTACCACATTTTTAATTCATTTCAATGGAGAGGGGCATGGGGGCGTTTTAATAGCGCTATTTTTACCGCAAAAACGCACCAGTGTGAAAGGGCCCTTTCTTTACAATTGGGTTGCCTGTCAGATCTGTGCATCTCACACCTGATAACTGTCACCTCACACCTTTAATCTGATTGGCTGCCCAACGGTCAACTGCAGAGTCAGCCAACTGACAAATTCTGCTGTTAATTGCAATCCATGTCTCAGTATTCTCTATACTGCCTATAAGGGTCCCGATAGAGAGATTTCCCTTTATTATCTGTTCTATAAGCAAGACTTGGGAAGATATATCTCAGTCCCCTCCTATATAGTAGATATGTGAGTGTGTGTAAATAGCAGTGACCCCAATGTATTTAGTATTATAATTAGTGATGAGCGGAATACGCCATATTCGATTTCGTGATATTTCACGAATATATAGAAGAATATTCGCGAAATATTCGTTAATTAGCACACTTGCACTATAAACCAAGTGGGTTGATGTGGAAAGTAATTAGCACACTTGCACTATAAACCAAGTGGGTTTAGGTGCACAGTAATTAGCACACTTGCACTATAAACCAAGTAGGCTTAGGTGCACAGTTATAAGCACACTTGCACTATAAACCAAGTGAGTTTAGGTAGAAAGTAATTAGCACACTTGCACTAAAACCAAGTGGGTTTAGGTGCAAAGTAATTAGCACACTTGCACTGTAAACCAAGTGGGTTTAGGTGGAAAGTAATTAGCACACTTGCACTGTAAACCAAGTGGGCTTAGGTGCACAGTAATTAGCACACTTGCACTGTAAACCAAGTGGGCTTAGGTGCACAGTAATTAGCACACCTGCACTATAAACCAAGTGGGATTAGGTGCACAGTAATTAGCACACTTGCACTATAAACCAAGTGGGTTTAGGTGGAAAGTAATTAGCACACTTGCACTATAAACCAAATGAGCTGAGGTGCACAGTAATTAGCACACTTGCACTATAAACCAAATGAGCTGAGGTGCACAGTAATTAGCACACTTGCACTATAAACCAAGTGGGTGTAGGTGGAAAGTAATTAGCACACTTGCACTATACTCCAAGTGGGTTTAGGTGGAAAGTAATTATCACACTTGCACTATAAACCAAGTGAGTTTAGGTGCAAAGTAATTAGAACACTTGCACTATAAACCAAGTGGGTTTAGGTGGAAAGTAATTAGCACACTTGCACTATAATCCAAGTGGGTTTAGGTGCACAGTAATTAGCACACTTGCACTATAAACCAAGTGGGTTTAGGTGGAAAGTAATTAGCACACTTGCACTTGCAAAAAAAATCTTTTCTCTCTATGTCGAATCTTTTCTCTCTATGTCAAATCTTATCTCTCTATGTAGAATAATATTGAAATGTAAGGTTAGGCACATTCGACCGCAACGAAAACAAAAATAAAGCATTTGGAGCTTTCGGTTTTCGTTTTCTGTGCCTTCTTTATCGTTTGTTAAAGCGATAACGAAAATACTTGAAATTCGTACGAAAATGCATTCGGACGAAAATGAATGCACATATCTAGAAATACGTGAGAAAACTAGTTTAAAGCTTGCAGATAGCTAAAACATAACATGTATTTGTCTGCTGAGTGTTATAAAACTCATCCAAGCACAAAACAGATGGCTTCATTTTCAGGTCAGTCTAGGTCAATGTCACACTCAAAATATTTGATCAGCTTCCAAATATCACCGAAATAATTTTACCCAATGTGGTGCTGTTTTCTTTTCAAAATGCATCTTTTTTTTTAATTTAAGCTTCGTCACTGACAAATGAGGCCTTGAATATTTAATTATAGGGACCATAATGAAGGTAAAGCAAGCAAGTAGAAAGCTGTAACTTTTTACAAAGAGTCACAAAGGAGCACTGTGAGAGGCGGATGGAGAGCTGGCAACCTGCCTTTTCACAGCTCCCCAAAACTTGTCCAGTTCAGTGTAATTCCAAGTTTTGACACATCTGTTCAAATTACTGTATGGCCTCCATTATATACATCTCTTGTGATTTTAAGATTTGTCTGGTTTGTTCTTTTGCATTTAGTGCCAAATTACTTAGACACATCTGTATCAGTTAGTAAAAAAAGAAAGTATTTTTCTGTTTAGATAACTTCAACTGAAAAACACCAGAGAAGTCCTTGAATTTATTTTCAGGTTTCAGGGAAAACTGGACAACATTTTTTCATCAGTGGTCAGTGGCTCTTACTGTGGTGGTTAGTAGGAAGAATTATCCCCCCTACATTGGTGGTAAGGGAAGAATGTCCCCCTTACATTGATGATCAGTACAAAAAATGCCCTCTGTACATTGGTGGTCAGAATGTCAGCCTTACAGACAGCTTAAAACGGTAATTAGTGTCATGCTGCTGGTGCTGGACATGAAAAATACACTCACCAATTGATAGGAAGTAAATCAGCCACAGCTCAAGGGACCCCTAGCAACCTCTGAACGAAACTTATGCCGCGTAGACACAATCAAATTTTCAGTCGGAAAAACCTTGGATGTTTTTCCGACGAAATTCCGCTCAAGCTTGGCTTGCATACACACGCTCACACAAAAGTTCCCTGAACTTTCGACCATCAAGAATGCGGTCACATACAACACTACGATGAGCTGAGAAAATTAGGTTCAATGCTTGGAATTACCTGCTCATCTGCAGTGAACTGCCATGACCTGATGAACATTTCAAAACACATGACACTATTGGTTCAGACATCTTTGCACCACCTAAAGCAATAAGTCAGACCACTCTGTGCATTTATGTTCTGATAATGTTTTGGGCAATTTTTGGGTTTTGGGCAATAGTGACAACAAGTTTTGGGCAATAGTGACAACTCAGCAAAATAATTCCTCCAAATAACACAAAACATATTTGCAGGTAACAGTCTAGTATATACACATGTACAGTGGAATTCTGCCTGCACCTGAAAGGATAAACAAGTTAGATGATTATACTGGCAAGCTTCTAAAGGGGCAACCTAGGTCTATAAACCTTTAACCCTAATACGAGGTCAGACTTAATGGCAATGACATAAGGACCCTTGTAGAAATAATGACAGCAATGTCCCTCTTGCAGATCTAGGAGCTTGTTAATTGTATTCAATAAGGTGTAATAGCAAACATTAAGATTTTTTGAAGTGGTAGGAGCTAAAGGTGTATATGCACAGTTTTAAAAGTGGTGGTGTCTGTGCTGTGAAATAAATGGTGTAGAACTCACAACGTGACTAAGTGAACAATTGGGTGAATACTAGACCTGGGTGCGTGATGAACAAATACAAAACAGAATAGTAAGGGCGAAAAAGCTCAAGCAAGCAAAATATATGAATGTGAACCTGGAAAAGCAACCAATATCAATATGAAGTGACAGGTGATATCATATGGCCGTGAAGTACTAAACACGTGAAGTGCAAATAGCCAAAATACAATGGATAGACAATAGTGAAAATAAAAATATAGGGCCAGATTCAGCAAGACTTGCTCTGGAGTAATTCGATATGCGCCGCGTAACTGTGAAGATGCGCCGTCGTTTCTATGTGGCCGTACCCACCAAACTAGATGCGACAGAAAACGGGCCATTTCCGATCGCCTTAACTTTCTGACGCCAGAGTCTCGTCAGCGCATAATTTCGCTGGGCGCATCAGTCGCGCCTATTGATTTCCCCTGCAAATATGCAAAGGAGGGAGATTTCCCAATTCGCGAACGGATTAGCACCATACGCTGGCTACATGCGCCGCGCGTATCTCGTCCATCCGGCGCAAAGTTATTTCTACATATAGCTGCTTTATCTTTACTCCAGACGGCCACAGGTCAGCAGGAGAGCAGCTACAGCAGCGTTACCGATGATAAGAGCTAGCTGACCACCCCCACTTGCAGGACAACACCTCTGTCCATGCTTGTCTGTCAACTTTTACAGCCATGGAGGAAGACATCATAGGTCTCCATAGCCGAGATGACGGCTGACAGCTCCTGGCCTTTAGAGTTCAGCTTTCTCCTGTGTGTTTGCGGGGAACGGGAGCAGCCATCTCAGAACAAAAGTAACTTCACTGCGGTGAGGGGGAACAGGATATACTTTAGTGCCGGAATGGCGCATCTACGGGCGCATTTAAACGTCCAACGGAACGCATTGCGCTGACGTTTCCCGTGAAGTGGTGCCGACGGAAGTTGTGAGCATGCGCACAAGGGGGCCGAGTGAAGCCTCACTTACTGCGCATGCTCCGTGGATGATGCGCTGAACGTAAGCCTCTGCGCTGGGCTCCGCCCATCATTTACATATGATCACACCCACTTCCACTTGCGTCGGGGTACGCCAGCGCATTATCGTTACTCTGGTGCAAGTTTACGCGCAACTGCTATGTGAATAACAGTACTTGCGCCGAAAGTGTCGGCGGAGTAACGTAAATGAGAAACGTTACTCCAAAGTAAAGAAGCGCCCATCTACCTGAATCTGGCCCATAGACAGATAACATAAGATCTAATAAGTAGTCCAAACTTCCGTGCTGGGGACAGAAACTTCAGTGCAAACACCTCTTGTGGTCCCTAAGCGCTCACCTCACGGCTATAGTATGGATAACAGATATGAGCACGGGCAGCAGCAATTGACAATGGCTAAAGATCTCAGCAGCAGGTGGACATGTAAAAAACAGCAGAGAAAAAACATGGCATAATACTGTGAGGGCACAAAAAAGGTGGAGAATGAATCACATAGACATGCACTCACATAGAGGCCATGAATAGTGCGCCTATCTCCAATGAACGCCGAGTTTGTGAATGGTCCTATGTAGAATCCTGGATTTCTCCCTGTTACTTCCTCCAGCTCCAGATGGCCAAAAGGGGGGGCTGGATGACTCCCTCCGAGGATGCAGGTGAAGGCACAAGGAGAGAGAAGGAAAGCGCATAGCACAATACCGCAGTGCAACAAGTATTTATTGGGTAAAAATATATATAAAAAACCCACATCTAAAAGGTGGTCACTGGATATACACCATACGAGCGGCGAGCTTGTCTCCCTGCCATCAGGCGTGTACACTCTAGTGCTCCTAACGCGTGTCGTCACACGACGTGACTTCTTCAGAGTTCTACACCATTTATTTCACAGCGCAGACACCACCACTTTTAAAATTGTTTCACTCTTCTGGCAAGGACAGATTACCAGGTGTTTGCACGCAGTGCCCCCTACTGTAGCTGCAGTCTCCGATAGCGCAGGAGCTCTTTCTACACTGTATATGCACAGTGTTCAAGATAAGCTCAGTAAAGTATTCTCAAGATTTATCAACGCTCTGGACAGCAGCTCCTATAGAGTCACACATGCAGCAGATCCGGCATATCGATCTCCTGATACTAACCTCAGAGCACAGGTTGGTGGGCGACCAAGGTGGTGCTGAATGGATGTCTGACAAACAGCAAGCAGTGCTAGGTCCCTTTCATCTGGGTTGGAATTCGATACACCGCGTGATAGGCCATGACCTCTCTCTCCTTGCATGGAGGTAGAAAGCACAGGGCAGGGCTTTGGTTTTTTATATAGATCCTCTCAGCCATCTCTCCGATAGTAGCAAAGATCCCTGGGATATGTGATCCAGGTACGGAGTCGTATGAAGCAATTAACAATCTGAGGAACTACTCATCCCACAATCCCTTTAACTTGGCTCACAAACATGATGTCAGTTGAAAACACTAGGCACTAGAGGGACGTGTGATGCATAGAAATACCAGAGGAACACTGTACTTTAATATTGTAGTCCACGTTGCTACAGAAGTATGCTTAGTCCCCCTTTAAATCAGATTCTCTATCACACCAGAAGTTACCTTTTCATATTATGAGTCCCTTTTACATAAGAACACCCTTTTACATCAGGAGTCCCCTTATTTTACATTACAGAGACCTGGAAGTGTAATTGTGAGGGGGACCTGGAAGTGTGATAGGAGAGGGGGACCTGGAAGTGTAATCAGATGCGGTGGTGGACACATTTATGTTTCACCTGCGGTGCTTGTATTGGTCCAGCAGCGCACCAACACCTTTGCAGCCATTGTGCTACATGCTGGGTGTTTGGTGTGCTCCTGCACCTTTAAAGAGGGGTGGCTCCCCTTTAGTCCACCTGCCCTTATCTATCCATCAGAATGCATGTGCCTTCATTGTGGGGACACTCATTGTTTAATGTTAGGACCACAGATTACAGGGTGCCCTAGTGCGGCACTGTGGCTCACACATGCGTTTGCAAATGTGTGCAGACAAAACCCCTGTTTTTAACGCATACTATTAGACAGGTTAATTGGTTGTTTTGCGAGCTGGTTGGTAAGTAGGCTTGGTTTTTCCCTGGGCATTCCCCAGGTTTTGTTTTTATCTGCTTTAGCCTTCCAATGATACTTACTGCTATATCCAGCTATAGATGGGGCGGTGGACACGTTTATGTTTCACCTTTGGTGCTTGTATTGATCCAGCAGCGCACGAACATCTTTGCAGCCATTGTGCTATATGCTGGGTGTTTGGTGTGCTCCTGCACCTTTACAGAGGGGTGGCTCCCCTTCATTTCACCTGCCCTTATCTATCCATCAGAATGCATATGCCTCCATTGTGGGGACACTCATTGTTTAGTGCTAGGACCACAGATTATAGGGTGCCTTGGCCCGGCTCTGTGGCTCAAGCATGCGTTTGCAAATGTGTGTGGAGAAAACCCCTGTTTTTAACGCATACTGTTAGACAGGTTAATTGGTTGTTCTGCGAACTGGTCGGAATGCCCAGGGTTTTTCCCTGGGCATTCCCCAGGTTTTGATGTTATCTGCTTTAGCCTTCCAATGCTACTTACTTCTATGGCCAGCTATAGATGGGGCGGTGGACACGTTTATGTTTCACCTGTGGTGCTTGTATTGATCCAGCAGCGCACCAACACCTTTGCAGTCATTGTGCTACATGCTGGGGGTTTTGTTGTAATCAGTGGGGGAACCTGGAAGTGGGATAGGTGAGCAGCATCTGCAAGTGTGATAGGAGAGGGGGGCCAGGAAGTGTAATAGGTGAGGGGGGCCTGGAAATGTGATAGGTTAGGGGTACCTGAAAGTGTAATAGAAAAAGGGACCTGGCATTGTGATTAAAAAAGGGGGTCCTGGAAGTGTGAAAGGGGGCAGGAGGGACCTGAAAGTGTAATAGGAAAAGGGGACCATGAAGTGTGTTTGGAAAACTGAGTAGAGCACAGTACCGGAATTTGTTTCGGCAGTGTGTTCCGGGAATCAAGCACAGATCCGCATGACTTACCTGAAATCTCGGGACGTTCCCGCGGAATCCAGGACGGTTGGGAGGTATGCTACAGTAGGGTCGGCTGTACCCCTTTATATGTTGCTCTGGAGACACATGCTACAAGAGATAGTCAGAGACTGCAGAGTGCAGACATGTTACACATCTTATAGGAGGTGTTGAATATGGCTTTGACTGTCGACACATTACAGTGTGTTAGCCTTCACTGCAATCACAGCCCTTTTACAAATTAATACTCACACATTTTTGGTCTATAAGCTGTCTGTAAATTTTAGACAGTGAGATATCTCAGAGGAAACTCTCAGCTCTATGAGGCATATACATATTTACCCTGTTCCAAATTATTATGCCAATGATATTTTTCTCATTTACCTAAATAATTGATGTAAATGACAGTCAGCATAATTCTCATTTTATCAACTATTAAGAGTACAATTCAAATTTTATTGAACAAACTTCCTAATTATAAATTTTTTATTTTTTTTTTAAAACAAAAAACTTACAATGCACTGTTCCAAATTATTACGCACAGGAAGTTTGAAAACACTTTATGGGTTGTAAAGAACTGAAAATTGTCATTTGTTGTGTTTGCAGCAGATTTACTGAAATCAAAAGCTATTTCAATCAAACTTTGAACAACATTTTAACTTTTTAAACATTTTAACAGGTCGCATTACATTTTAACATAGGACCCCTAATTTGATAGCAGCTTCACAAGTCTTGCATCCATTGAACTTGTGAGTTTTTGGATAATTTCTGCTTTAATTTGTTTGCAAGATGTCAGAATAGCCTCCCAGAGCTGCTGTTTGGATGTAAACTGCCTCCCACCTTCATCTTTTGCTTGAGGATGCTCCAAAGGTTCTCAATAGGATTGAGGTCAGGGGAGGATGGAGGCCACACCATGACTTCCTCTCCTTTTTATCCCCATAGCAGCCATTGATGCAGAGATATTCTTTGCAGCATGAGATGGTGCATTGTCATGCATGAAGATGATTTTATTATGGAAAGCATAGTTCTTCCTTCTGTACCAGGGAAGGAAGTGGTCAGTCAGGAACTCCACATACTTTGCAGAGGTCATCTTTACACCTTCGGGGACCCTAAAGGGGCCGACCAGCTCTCTTCCCATGATTGCGGCCCAAAACATGACTCCACCACCACCTTGCTGACTTCACAGCCTTGTTGGAACAGGGTGGCCGTCCACCAATCATTCACTACTCCATCCATCTGGACCATCCAGGGTTGCATGGCACTCATCAGTAAACAGGACTGTTTGAAAATTAGTCTTCATGTATTTTTCTGCCCAATGCAGCCGTGTCTGCTTGTGAGCATTGGTTAGTGGAGGCTGAATGGAAGGTTTACGCACAGTTGCAAGATTCTGGAGGACTTTACACCTTGATGTCTGTGGGACTCCAGAGCCACCAGCAGCTTCAAATATCCGTTTGCTGCTATGTAATGATGTTTTAGCCTACACTACTTTCGAGAGCCGATCACGACCGTTCATCCAATATTTTTCGATTGGACAAGCGCAAAAATTTTCCTCGTACAATGTCAGATAGTACGATTTTCGTTTAGTCAGTACAGCCGTCGTCCGACAATACAATACAAATACATTACAACACGTGACATCACTTCCGATCTTTTTTTTCTGTCGTACGAGAATTTTCGTGAGTTTAATAACCTATTTTATTTTACTTGCGATTATTAAGCGAAAAAAGTTGTACGATCCATCGGCCGATATTCGGATCGTGTGTATGGGCCATTAGTAAATGTTCCTTTAATTGGGCTCATCTGGCAATCTAATTATCACAGGTGTCCGAGATTGTTTTCAGTGATCTAAATAGCCCTGTGGCTGGGTTTACACTATACTACACGACAGCAGTACTACTTTCATCCTACTTTGCTCTGCGACATCTGTCCTACATTGGTCCAACATTGGTCCTACATTGGTCCTACATCCATCCTACTTTCATGAACAGGATACTACTTTGATCCGACTTTGTGATAGTCTGACTTGTTTTTGACCAATCAAAACAATTCCAGAGTGAGATAAATTCCTTTTACTGCAGCTGTAATCACATGTCAGATGTCAAAATTCGGATGTTAGGACAAGGCTCCTACTTTGGTCCGACTTCAATGATATTCACTGGGCTGAAGTAGGATCAATGTAGGACCAAAATAGTACAGGGAGCATTTTCAGGCTGGGTTCACACTACACTACACGACTTTCATCCTACTTTGCTCTGCGACATTTGTCCTACATTGATCCTACATTGATCCTACATTGGTCCTACATCCATCCTACTTTCATGAACAGGATACTACTTTGGTCCTACTTTGTGATAGACTGACTTGTTTTTTGACCAATCAAAACAATCCCAGAGTGAGATAAATTCCTTTTATTGGTGCTGTAATCACATGTCAGATGGCAAAAGTCGGATGGTTAGGACAAGGCTCCTACTTTGGTCCTACTTCAATGATATTCAATGGGCTGAAGTAGGATCAATGTAGGACCAAAGTAGTACAGGGAGTAGTTTCAAAGTCGGACCGACTTGTGTAGGACCAGTTAAGACAGGTCTCATAGGGAAACATTGATTTTCACACGTCATGCTACATGAGCTCCCAATGTAGGAGCGTTGTCGGAACAAGTATGAACCCAGCCTGAGACACAATGCCATCCCTAAGTTATACTGAAAAAATATATATTTAATCTTTGTGACACTGAAATAGAATTTGCATAATAATTTGGAACATGGTGTATAGAGACTGGAGGAGGAGCAGCCAAACACTATTGTAGCTGCTTACCTTTAATGACACACAAAAAACATTTAACATGACTAAACCTCAGGTATTTGCTGAACTTAGTGGTTGTAAACCCTTTTTTTTTTTTTTTTACCTACAGGTAAGCCTATAATAAGGCTTACCTGTAGGTAAGGAGAATATCTCATAAACCTGTACGGTTTAGGAGATATTCCCCTCACAATGCGCTGCTGATTGCAGCGGCGCATGCGCAGGGGGGATTCTCGGCTAAAAGACCGGCAGCCGCTGGATCTTGCCGAATTGAAAACTCCCACGACATCACCGCTCCAGCCAATCACAGCGCTGGAGCGGCGATACCCGGAAGACACGCCAGGCAAGATGACGTCTCACTCGGCGTGGACCAGGTAAGTTCCTCTCACCTCGTTCCGAGGTAAGTATTTCATAATGAGCTAATATGTGGTGCATATTAGCTCATTATGGCTTTTGCCTTGCAGGAGTAAAAAAAAAATTGTATATGCGGGTTTACAACCGCTTTAAAGCAAATGGAAAAAAATTAGGTATATGGTGCTCAAGCAGTACTCATTTAAAACAACATTTTATTTCTAGTAAAATGTAAAATACAAAAAGTCCCCCATGTCTCATTCAACCAGTAAAACTTTGACCATGTGGTCTACATGGTAGTCCTACTAGCATAGTAACAAACGTTAGCAGCAGCTTTGTAATTTGTCTATGGTTCAGTTAACAATTTTCTTTAAACCTAATCCCCACTATATGTTACCTTTCAGCAGCCCACTGTCTAGAGCAGCATCTCCCAATTATGCTTCTGTTGTGTCACTGTGGCTTACAACGCACACTACAAGTGGCCTTTTTAATACACATTACCTAGGCATGAACATTGCTGTCATTATCATCAAACTCGAAGTGACAAATGCCATGCAGTATGGCTGACAGACGATGGCTGAAAAGAAGCCGCAGAGGACATCAGCAGCATTAGGATGCAAATGTAAAATGCAAAAAGAATGATTTTTTATTTGTTTTACAAAAGTAGCAATTGTTTATGATACACAATACTTTCACAAACTACAGCAAATGTCATTCAGTGAGGGTTTGATATGAGAGAATTTGAGTATTCTAGATATACCCAGATTGCACAGGTATAGGTGAATAGGAGAAACTCCTATCACTACTTTAAGCAATTGACTTTGTAGAAAAACATTTCAGTCCAAACTAGCTGCATTTTCTTCTAAAGAATGGGAAAATGGTGTCAGCTATGATAGGTGAGGCACAGATAATTGCCACCATTGTTCCTTGATCCAACCAAAATGTTAGGTATCCTCTCTTTTTATTATTAAAATAAGCATGAAAAGTCATAAATCAATCAGATGATTCTGTTTCCTGGTTATTTTGGATTCTTGCCCATGGTGATTTGGGCTTAGATTGCTATAACATATCCATAGCAGCTGATATTGCAGGCATAGGCTACCCATGGCCTTGCAGCTGTCTTGGAACCAGAAATCCCAGTTTAGCCATACAAAGCTGCACAGCAGCTGAAGAACCACAACCTGCGAAACTAAGCAGTAAGGACAAGTGGAGGTGCCGCGGGGATACAGTTTTCATGTTCAGTACTTTCTTGCACTGCATCCTTAGAAAACAAATCTCTTTAAGTTTTCTTTTTTTTAAAAGGGGTTGTAACTAAATAAGGTACAACATTTACGCTTTATTTTGGTTTTGATAAAGTAAACCTTTCACAAACTTGGCAATTCAAATTGAGTATATGGTGGAAAATACATAAGCAGAGGTTATTGTCTATAAAAAGTTGTATCAAAAAGATCAGTAGATCTAGAGATAAAGATAAGGTTGTCCTTGGCCCCACCTGTTTTTCCCCAAGCATAACCAGACTACATCTAGGAAGTTGGCATTATCATGGCTTCGAACACAACAAAATACACTGGCGTTAGACAGGCATAGTAAAATTCTTAATGTAAGTGTCGTCATTAGTTACTAATGAGTAGGGTGTAGAAGAGATTGTCCAGAGCTGCGAGGATCGTGGCACCCGGAAGTACCCAAAAGAACAGAAAATACACCAAAAAAGCGCTTTATAATGAACTCTAGAGAGCCATAAGCGTGGTTTTTTGGTGTATTATCATGGCTTCACTTGATTTAAAATAAAACTTGAATTTTACTATTGGTCCATAAATGATTGCACTTAACAGAAAGCACAAGAGGCAGAAAGAAGGTCAGAAAACATGGAAGCAGGTAACTGATTTTGTAGCAGAGCACCCAGCTGCTCTACAGGATATCAAAACTGAATGTATGTGCCTGATATCTTGTATAAGGGCTACCAAAAATATCTGGGGGCTTACAGGTTCACAGCATTATGCATTAGCTTTACTTTTACAATGCTTTACACACTAAACAAAAATATTTTTGTTAACCTTCTAGCCCTTCTTGTTCTTGACTGATGATTAAAGGGGTTGTAAAGGTAAAAAAAAAAAAACATCCGACGGTACCGCCCCCCCCCGAACCCCTGTTTAACTTACCTCACCCCTTCGAAAGTCCCGCGCTCGTCCCCGTCATCCTCTTCGGTTCCCAGCCTGGCCGTTGATTGGCTAGGCTGGAAGGATTGATAGCAGCGCAGCCATTGGCTGGCGCTGCTGTTAATCACATCCGATGACGTGGTGTGCCGGGGGGCGGGGCGGAGTGATACAGTCGGCAGCTATGCCCGACGCTGTATCACAGCAGTGCGCCTGCAAAAGCTTTCCACCATGCTTTCCACCATGCGAGCTTGCTCACATTAAGGTGGAAAGCTCTTGCGAGGAGGAGCCGAGACAGCCGCCGAGGCACCACAGGAGACAGGGTTCGGGGACACTCTGTTCAAAACGAGTTGCACACTGGAGATAAGTCTGACATGTTTGTTATTTTACCAAAAAAATAAAAAATTACTTTAGAGTTCCTCTAATGTTATCCCTAGTGGAAACATTTTATGTTATGTTCATTTACTGGCACTGCCATTGAGACACAAGTGAGAGAAAGTCTCTTCAAAGTTAATGAAGGAGTCTCATCTTAGGTAGTTGTCACGGAACAGGTGTTCCCATTGGAAAATGTTCCCTTATTTCCTGTTTGGATGACCACTGCAAAATGTTGGATTTATCATCCCTTTTTTTTCATGGTGAAAGGGATAAAGGGATAGAGAAAGCATTAAAAACGATAAAGAATCTAAATTCATCTACTGCTTTAAACAATAACCTGTACTAGGAATTTTGTGCATTAAAACAAAACCTCCGACCACAATTGGTCCCCTGTCCGGCTGAACTTTCACAACTTGGTTGGACTCCAATCGTGCAGTCCCAACCCTACGCTGCTTCTCTTGCTCCTGGACAGGCCTCCGGCAGTCTAGCAGCCAGGTGTCCCTGGAATAGGCGTCTGGCTTGGCCTAGCAACCTGGGACGACATAACACACGTCCACCCAGTCAGCCATCCACGTGGCATAGAACCCCCGATAACCTGACTTCACCCAAATAAATAGGCTCCCCCAGCAGGCCAAGGTATCAAAGAAACCACTGCCAGAGACACCCCATCCATCCATAGTCTGGCCACCAGCAAGTGCCACCTAGTGACAGAAGAGAAAAGATACAGCAATCCAGAGTTAAAGAGGAATCAGTGAATCTTCTAACAATCAGCCAGAATGATAAATACATGACAAACTAAACTTATTAGCAACCCTGCCTAAACACCAGTATGCTACATAATAAAGGAAACGGTGATTGTTGTCCTGGTCTGTTCAGGGTTCCACAGGCTGGGAGTTTCATTGCTTTCCCCTGCCTCTGGAAGAAGCTTCCCCTGGGTAGAGCGGGAGATTCAGATAACCAGCCTGCATATTTATCATGCTCAGCCAATCCCCGAAGAGGAGTGTCCAGAAGGAGGATGGAAGGGAGATATATAGTTTGAGGCATGGGAGAGCTGGGTTCCCTCTCCCAGGTGGGTTCCAGAGCTTAGGGGGCTGCTGCCCTCAGGCAGCCCATGGACTGTGTAGCTGTTCTAGAGGCCTCAGTGGTGTCAGGGCTAAGAGCCTGGGTGGAATTTGATTACGTAGGCACTTACCACAAGGCATATGATCTTGAGAAGGACTGTCCCAGTCAGTGGACCATGTCAAGAGGAAGCTGGATGGGGGCAGCTGTCCTGAGGACTTGTAAGTAAAGACCCTAAATTGATCCTTGTGACTGTGCAGTGTTTTGGAAAGTGCATTAGATGCTAGTAAATGTAGGCACAAGGTAGCTAAAGAAATTTGCCTCATGGTCTTCCGCCGTGAGGCCTTAGGCTGTCCAATATGCACAATTACTTAAGTAGAATATTGTCCTATAATTGCTATGTGCTAATTGTTTTGGAGTATCCCTAAGAAAAACATACCCTAGATTGTGCTATTAGAGCTGGTGTGAATGGATGGGCAACCTCTGTACTACGAGAGAAGAACCAGCTATTGCCAGAGGTCCCTGCAGGGATAGCCCTACACTCAGGTAAGATATATTCAATAATGCTCAATTAGAATTTAGACCTAAATGAACTTACAGTTTAAACATTCTTAATACATCGTTGGTGCACCAGAACAAAAGGTTAGTTTACTTGTGTTCTTTGCTTTAAAAATCAGCCACCAACTTAGCAAAAAAGTGTGCCAGCAGGTGCAGATTAGTTTAGGGAAGTCTGACACACCCCATGCTGAGACAGAGCTGTCTAATTAAAGGGGAGCTTTGCTGATTGCAGATATATAGGTCTGACTCAGCCGGGGTCATGCAATGAAACTGTTTCCACAAAGATAGCAAGGGTCCCAGCTGCTGGGAGGAGAGAGGCTTGTTCTACTCAAGCTGAGGCTTCTTTAGGAAAAAAAACAAACAGTAATAAATTCAACAAATTTTGTTTAAAGCACCTGAAATGTATTTATCTTGGAGCAAAATGCCCACTTACACACCATGTCAGATTCAGATGCAGGCCCCTTTAACTCAGCTGTCCAAAGCCTTCTGGATTCCTGGACATGCTTAGGGAGTATACTGTCTTCAGCAGCACAGAAAGGCCACACCTGATAGAGCAGAGGTAGCTTGGCAAGTGATCTTGGCAAGGACCTCTACATTCATAACCAACATCCGGAGCCTAACAGTATGCAGTTTCCCCAGCTACTTACTGTGGGTAGCCACTACCCAGTTGCTACCAGAGTAATGAAATTCCAAAGGGGTGACCTTTTGTCTTTGGATTCTTTCAGCTGTCCACCTGTGTTACCAGAGCTACTCTGAACTTCACAGTGCAGGATGCTGTTTTGGAGGATAATCACAGTTAGCTGTTTGTATTATGTACTGTTTTCCTGAAGTAGTGCTTCTCAACTTGACTCCATGTTATTATAAAGCCTTACACTGAGACATTGCTGTACAGACTCAATGTTTGTGCAGCTTTAATTATCATATTCTGCAGTGTACACATGTTTCTTTGCTATCATCAACCTGTTTTGCATTACTGCTTATAACTTTGTATGTGTTAAGTAGACTGCAAGTTACATTTACTCACATTTTTAATTTTATTATCTATTCTGTTAAAAAAATATTTAATTTAATGTGTGCCAAGAAAGCACTTCCCACACCATTATACTTCCACTTGCTATGCCAATAACACACAGCAGGATGGATGTACTGATACATGTTTCATGTGTCTTCAACTGATCCCACTATCTGCATCCACAGCAAAAGCTCAACATGAGTTCATCCTGTTTTGAGGATACCATGCCCACTGTAGCCCAATTTTCCTGTCCTGTAAGGTTTGTTGTGGGTCTAGATTTGGCCTTATGTCAGTTTGAAAAGGTCCAGCCATTCTTCTCCAAATTCTCTCAATAAAAAGAAAGCACTCACTGCTCAGCAAATTCAGAGATGGTAAAACCAATATGTCTGCCACCAATAAAAAGTTGCTTAAACCTTATGCCGCGTACACACAATCATTTTTCAGCATGAAAAAAACATGTTGTTTTTCAGCATGTCCAAAAAACAAAGTTTTTCCAACTTCATCATTAAAAACGATGTTGCCCACACACCAACGTTTAAAAAAAAATATGAACAAAGCGCGGTGACGTACAACACGTACAACGGCACTCTAAAGGAGAAGTTCTATTCACCTTTGGGCTGCTTTAGCTGATTCCTTGTTAGTAAAAGACGATTTGCGCTTTTCTGTCGGTTATATCGTGATAAATGTGCTTACTCCATTATGAACGGTAGTTTTACCAGAACCAGCGTTCCTATCTCATAACTTGCTTCTGAGCATGCGCGGGTTTAAAACTTTGTTTTAGCCCACACACGATCATTTTTTACAACCCAAAAAAAACTACATAATGCAGCATGTTCGTTTTTTTGTCGTTTTTCAGAACCTGAAAAATGATGTGTAGCCCACACACAACAATTTTAAATAACGTTTTTCAAAAACAATGTTTTTTTCATGCCGAAAAATGATGGTGTGTACGCGGCATTACTCGTGTTAACGTTCATCAGGATGGATGTACTGATACTTGTTTCATGTGTCTTCAACTGATCCCACTATCTGCATCCACAGCAAAAGCTCAACATGAGTTCATCCTGTTTTTATGATACCATGCCCACTGTAGCCCCATTTTTTCGTCCTACAAGGTTTGTTGCGTGTCTAGATTTGGTCTTATGTCAGCTTGCAAGCTCAACGGTCTTATGTCAGTTTGAACAGGTCTAGCCATTCTTCTCCAAATTCTCTCATTAAAAAGAAGGCACTCACTGCTCACTGAATGTTCATTAAATGTCCAAAGGTGGACATTTAATGTATATTAACCATTTAGCTCAATATATAATAATATACTGTATAATATACTGTACCTAATGCCAGCAAGGGTGTTGCTCTAATCCTTAGTCCTCATTTTAGAGCTTGTGTGTACAAGCCAAATCATGCACATGCTTTAATTTATAAGGTTACATACACACCAAGATAAAGAATGACAATTAATCTGTTTTACATTTATGTTCCTTATATTTAAAAAAATGAATTTACAGCTAATTTAATAATTTTTGTATTTGCTGCATACAAGTTTTAAGAAATAGCTCTTGAGAACAGGTAAAATACATACTACAATCTGCACAACACTGGGAAGACTGGATCTTGTGAAATTACTGAGGAGAGTGTCCATCACAGAGGAGACAGCAGGCTTTTCCCGTAGGGAGTTTGGCTTCCTGCCAGTCTTTAGAATCTTGGAACTCTATATGGGGATTCAGCTGGTGCAACTGTTTCCATGCAAAGCAACGGCAATAAACATAAAATGTAATCCTTCCAGAATTAAATGCACAATTATCAGTAATCCCTGTAACAGTACCTCTCTTACCACGGCAGCAAGAAATGTTAAGAACATGACATGTTTACTTCATAAATATGTTCTGTACCATTCAAAAAGCGATGTTATAAATGCAACATTTCATGCAAACATCTTTTAGCATATCAAAAGCGCAAAAGATCAAAACAGTATAACCAAAATCTAGGGATCTGTTTGGAATAAACAAAATGATAACCATATGCATACATCTCATCATGAAGTATAACATTTAGTAGAACTAAAACAAGCAACACAGATATTAAAAAATGTGTGACATACTAAAATGGAGCGCCAGCTCCCACACCAAAAAATGTAATACTGTAGCTGCTGACTTTTAGGACACTTACCTGTCCAGTGATCCCGCGATGTTGGCACCCCAGCCAATTTTTCGATTTCAAACCGCCATTCTTTGTAACTTAACTGCGCATGTGTGAATTGATTTGCGCTGTGTGAATGGCCCTTTGGCGGAGGAAGGTGGAGGTAGGCTGAACTTCTGGGGGACCTCGCTGCAGGTACCCACTCCCCCCGAAGAACTGGATATCCAATTAATTGAAGTAGATTGACCACTTGAGGGTGTAACATCCCGCTGGTCTGGGTACAGTGTCTTGAAGAGTGCCTGGGGATACTGGGAGCAGAGATGGCTCTCAAGGCTAGGTGTTCTCTTAACAGTATTGAACGATGGATAAGTGAGCCATGAAACATGGGTCATGGATCTCCAACCCCTGCCATGCCTTTATCTTCCTGGAATGCCGTTTCAGTTTCTTAAGGATTAGACAAACCTGCTGGAAAGGGGTAAGAACAATTTTGGCATAGTCTGCAGGACAGGCTACTGCTGAAGGGAGGACATGGTACAAGGTGACTAATGGTTAAATTCAAAACTATCTAAGTCATTGCTTAGGAAGTAGCCTTAGGTCCTCTGCTTAGGTCCTCTGTTTATCACTGTAGTCAGAGCGTAAAAACAACCAAAACAACACAGCTAGACTGATTAATGAAGAAACGTGTGAATGAACCTGTGTGCCTGGCAAAGCCTGTGGGGAAGACCTGGTAGTCCTGTGGCTTCTATGGGAGTAGCACTCCAATTAGATTACACATACAAAATATGTGATGACAGAATATGATGTCACTGTCCATAAAAATAGTACTGCTCTTACTAACACCACATACAGCCCTTGCATTGAAGACCCCTCTCCCCGCTGTACAATACTTTAAAAAATGTCCCCTATGAAGGTGCCAAGTTTCCCATGCATATAAATTTGCTGGCAATACTGTCACGCCAAGACTAGCCGTCTAGGCTTGGTTCAGGGCAGGTGGATATGCAGGTGGCAGGGTCTGTCTGAGGGTAAAAAGGGGTTAGGGAAGGCCCATGAAAGTGTAGAGCAGGACAGGTCTTGCTAAGAAAATGCAAAGTGGGCAGGAAATTGAAAAAAAAAAAGGGAAATTTGTAATGGGTATGGAATAAAGAAAACAAAACCAAGACAGCAAAAATGTATTAAAAAAATATGAATAGAACATGCAAATTTTTTGCATGCAAGTTACCAAAACTAGCAGCAGGAATCTCTGAAATAGGCACAGGCAGTTTTACAGGACTCTAATGTTTCAATAAATGTCCCTAATTGAGTTTTGTGTGTATAACCTCACATGCCCTTTGTATGTCGGCAAAACCATTGGTCCTTTCAAGATTTTCAGAAACATGTTAGTGTCATTAATGGGACCATAGCTCAGATGCAGAAGGGTGAAGTTATCGACCAGAACAAACTTGTAGCAAAACATTCTGCTACTATAAGTCATTAGGTACATTATTGAGCAAGCACGGAAACTCCTACAGGTGGCGACAGACACATACAGAGCGGCATTCTGGAGTTACACATTGGTTACAATACAACCTGTGGGCTTAAACACCAGTTAGATACTTAACTGTTTTTTGAATGAGCTACGACACATTACAATTCTGTACATCTACAATACACTGCAGTAGCAATCGCTGTTTCCTGGCTTAGATCTCTCTAAAAAAAAGCTTTTTTTTCTTTTAGATCAGCCAGTATAGTTGCTATTTACATTTTTCCTGTTAACATATGCTGCACTTATGTTCGTTTCACAGCGCTATCTCTGCCTACAACTATTTGCATGCTCTATTTATTTAATTTTTGAAGTTTTATTTTTTTATTTTTCCACCTTGGTTCAGTTTTTTCCTTTTACTTTTCTTTTAATTTCCCTGCCTACTTTTCATATGTATACGAAAACCTATCCTGAGCTTTACACCTTCTCTTGCTGGCCTTCTCTAAACCAACTTTGCCAAAGGCAGACACTGTGACCTGTGAACCCCTCTTCATTGAGCCAGACCTAGTGCTTGGTTGCCTGTCTATGAATACATTTTCTTGTCAAAAGATTTTATTAAATACACAGTAATTAACAGATTTGTCAATTACACTTATAGAAATAGAGAAAATTAAGCTTGTTTTTATAAAACATTAGCAATTAAATAAAATATATTTCAAGTGGTATGGATCTAAATACAACCTGAGGAGTTGGTGAGAAGTCAAGTGACAATATTGGCAATCCTATAATATTTAATAGCACCAACAGTAATTACTTACAAATGAGTTTTTGAGGATACAGGCAGAGGTGTATTTAGGTTTTGTGCTGCCCTAGGCCTGACTAAACTCGTACACCCCCTTTTAATATGACCCACCTCTTCCTGTCACGGCCACAAGACCCGCCCTGAAATTTTCGAGTGAGGACACTAGTTCTGAGGGCCTGGGGGGGGGGGCAATGTTTTCCCTTAATTTACTTAGATTTCCTCTTACTTCCTGGTTGCCCATAGAGCAGGAAGTGAAGGTAAATCTTTGCAATGGGACAGGGATTGTAAAAAATAAACTGACAGGTGCTATAACCCTCCCTTACCCAAAATGAAAAAAAAAAAAAAGTGTTGCCTATAGTTCTACATTAAGTAGATGGTGCAGCAGAAACATATAGCACAGTGAGGAGGGTTTGTGGTCCAGGATGATAAAGCAGTAAAAATTGGAACCCCCCCCCCCCCACAGTTACGGAATGCCGGCCGCCCGCTTACCAGAAGCAGCGCGACCGCTTTATGGGGGCGCTAGACTAATTTTCCTAACAGTGTAGCCAGCGGGGACTCTTTTCGTGCTGCCCCCCTGCAAAGTGCTGCCCTAGGCCTGGGCCTTGTTGGCCTAGGCCAGGATACAGCTCTGGGTACAGGTCGTATTTATTTAAAGAGTGAGCTGATGATTTAGGTGAGAAAAAGCAGAAGAGAAGGAAGGTAGAAAGTTGGAGAAATACACAAGGTCGACTCCACAAGGTGCCAGTTCCCCCGCTCAACCCCTACCATGTCCTGCCCGTAGACATGCCCTCATAAATTATCTCTTGAAATGACACTTAAATGTTTTATGCAGAATTAAGTTATAAAAATAAATATTAACAACAATTTTATCCGTGCCCAAAAATGCAGCATGCCCATGTCTACTAATGCAGCATGTGTCCCCAGTACAGCCACGTGTCCCCATTGCAGCCACGTGTCCCAAGTGCAGATTGGTGCCCCCATTGCAGCCACTTGTCCCCATTCCAGATTTGTGTCCCCAGTGCAGCCACGTGTCCCCAGTGCAGATTTGTGTCCCAATTGCAGCCATGTGTCCCAAGTGCAGATTGGTGCCCCCATTGCAGCCACTTGTCCCCATTTCAGATTTGTGTCCCCAGTTTAGCCACGTGTCCCCAGTGCAGCCACGTGTCCCCATTGCAGATTTGTAACCCCCGCGCGCCACGTGATCCCAGTGCAGCCACGTGTCCCCAGTGCAGCCATGTGTCCCCATTGCAGCCAAATGTCTCCATTGCAGCCATGTTTCCCCATTGCAACCTGTGTCCCCATTGCAACCTGTGTCCCCAGTGGAGCCTGTGTCCCCAGTGGAGCCTGTGTCCCCATTGCAGCCTGTCTCCCCATTGCAGCCTGTGTCCCCTGTGGAGCCTGTGTCCCCAGTGCAGCCTACCTGTGCTGGGTAAGAGAGAGAAGAGCCGCTGCCACCGCCGCCGCCACTGCTTGGTTGTTCAAAGCACGGGGAACATAAAAGCTTTCAATTTAATAGCTGTGTTCCCCATTGCGAGCCGTCTTATACAGCCCCTTCCCTCTTGCCCGGAAACTTCTTGCCCGGACAAGGGGGAGGGGCTGTATATGACGACGCGCGGTGGGGAACACAGCTATTGAATTGAAAGCTGTTATGTTCCCCGCGCTTTGAACAACCAGGCAGCGGTGGCGACTCTCCTCTCCTCTCTCTTCCCCTATATTCACTCCTTGTTCGCCCCCCTGCTCCCAGGCAGCCCACACTCGCCAGCCCTAAAAATGCAGTCGCAAAATGCAAGCAGGCAAGTTCTAAAACATTAATGGATCATTATAATAAATGGCCAGAGATCGCATTTGTCTCAGATATAACGTGTGCTACAGTAATTTTATCTTTCTCTACAGTTTTCAGAAGGGAAGGTGATTTAAACGGTTATTGTAATCATTTGATGAAGATTTTTCCTTTGCTTGCTTACTTTGCCACATTCGAATAATTTTTTTTTTTTTCGTTTTGACCGATTAATTTATCAATTAGAACGTTTTGAATCGAAAAAAAATCCGAAGAAAATTTAAAAAAAGACATAAAACGAATTCTGAATACAAATTCCCAATACGAACTCCGATTACAGATTGAAAGAATTTAACGAAACAAAAAAAACTATGTTAAAGAATTTAGATTAAACATTTTTTTTAAAGTTGACATTTACAGTATATGGTTATGGTTTGCAATATGCTGTTCATGTGTTTACTATACTCCTCTCCATGTATCCACTGCTGCATGTTATTGCTGTGTGTTTTAGACAATAATCACATCCATATTACTTTGTTTGACTTGCTGAGTCCCATTATTAGGGATGAGCCCTGCGTTCAATTCGAACGTATGTTCGACTCGAACATCGTCTGTTCGACCGTCCGCCGAAATTCGAACGTAAAGGGCCGTTTGCGCCAAATTCGAGTGGCGTGTCACGGCCCATAATTCACTGCGGCATTGCGCGCTGATGATTGGCCAAGCATGCACTATGACCCGCATGCTTGGCTAATCACAGCGCGCAAAAAACGGAAAGCCATAATTGTCCAAAGCCAGGGTGGCTTTGGCCAATTATGGCACAGGGGCTTTAGTACACGCCCCACACTATAAAAGGCCGCCTGCAGGACGGCCTTGTGTAGTGTGTTGCGGCAGTTAACAGAGAACAGAGAGAGACAGAGAGAGCGTCATTTTTTGCAGGTAGATAGCGCAGGCAGGCAGGCTAGTCAGTTAATGTTACAGTGTGTAGAGCAGGGGTCTTCAAACTATGGCCCTCCAGGTGTTCAGGAACTACAATTCCCATCATGCCTAGTCATGTCTGTGAATGTCAGAGTGTTGCAATGCCTCATGGGATTTGTAGTTCTGTAACAGCTGGAGGGCCGTAGTTTGAGGATCCCTGGTGTAGAGGATATATATACATCCCAGGTGTTGTACATATATTTATACACTGTATAGCTTAGCTAGATCAGTTCTTCCTAATTTATTGACAGGCAAGTGATTGTGCTATTTAAAGACGTTATCAGAGGCATAGACACCCAGCAGGTACAATATTTAAAGGAATTTCATTTTTATTTAAAGGGTCACTTTACTTCACAGAAACATGAAACCATTTTTTAAAACGAAACTAAACTCCAGGCAAATTATATGATTGATTTTTATCTGTTTTTATTCATTTTTAAAAGGAATCAGTTAAGTATTAGTTAAGTATTATGTCTCTATACCCTGTAAACAGTAATTTTATCAAAACATTTTTTTTCCTTTAGTGATCCTTTGAGCATCATTAAAATCACTGCTCCTGATGCCTGTGAAAACGTCTTTGAGAACCCGGGTCTTGCCCGAGGGAACATGTATCAATGGAAAAAAAGTTTTAAAAACGGTCATTTAAGTCCCATAGACGTCAATGGGGTTCTAAATGTAAAGAACCGAACAGGGGGGGAGTTCGGCTCATCCCTACCCATAATACACACCTCATTTCAAGTACCAAAACCCCTCTCCATGGACAAGATATAAGTTGGGAATGCATGGCAACATGTGTCTCACCTAAAGTCCCAAATCCCCCCTTTTTTGTTTGACTATTAGGGATAGAGGTTGTGTTGGCCTACATTTAGGTTTAGTGACTCTTTCTAGATTAATCCCCATCAAATCCCCAATGGACCATATTTGGTAGTTGCCCGTTTTTCCAACACCCAGGCACCTTTGGTGCATATCACCTTTCCAACATTTAGTGTCACATGCATAGCAGCGTGCATTGAGTTGGGGACTGGGGTTCTGTGGAGCTGTTTCCTGCCTGTGATTTCCGGGAGCTGCGATGCTCACAGGTGCCCCTCCCATTACCTCTTTGACCACCCAGTGTTGGTGTGGGGGATGTGAGTGCTTCTGTTCCTTTGCATTTTGGCGCCACGCAGCCGCACCGTACATCTGACGTCCTCATGATGATGTTATCCGGGGAGTGACATTCCACCTTGGCAGACCAATGGGGAATCACGTCTGGGTTCTTATGAGTAGTGATGAGCGGAATACGTCATATTCGATTTCGCGATATTTCGCGAATATTTCGAAGAATATTCACGAATATTCGTTAATATCGAATATTCGTGATATTTTATAAAAAAAAAAAAAAATTGCGAAATTTCGCCAATGCGAAATTTCGCCAATGCAAAATTTCGCTATTTTTTTTTTGGATAAAATATCACGAATATTCGATATTTACGAATATTCGCTATATTTTATAAAAAAATAAAATAGCGAAATTTCGCATATGCGAAAGCGAAAATGATTGCGAAATTTCGCTATTTTTTTTGGATAAAATATCACGAATATTCGATATTTACGAATATTCGCTATATTTTATAAAAAAATAAAAATAAATTGCGAAATTTCGCTATTGCGAAATTTCGCTATTGCGAATGCGAAATTGATTGCGAAATTTATTGCGAAATTTATTGCGAAATTTGAAAAAATATGAATATTCGAAATAGCGAATATTCGCCGCGATATTCGAGTTATTTGCGAATACTCGAATATGCAATATTCGTAGCGAATATTCACATTGCGAATATTCGTGAGCAACACTACTTATGAGCAGGAAATGCCATTTTGACTCAGATACTTCCCCTTTACATCATGCCAGCATCACGCTGGTTGGGTCTCGTCGGCAACGCACCTCTCACCTGCTTTGGGTTATCATGTTACCAGCACATCTTTGAGTGCTAAGCAATATCTTTTTGATCACGGTTATTTCATTTCTTCAGGTAATCTACCGCTCCCATCTTTCTATTAATTTCTTACTCACCTATCCACACTTTCTAGTGTGTATGTGTATGCTGACACATAAATGCCGTTTTCAATATTTGCTGTCACATTTACTTACGCACTTCTAGCCTACTTGGATTTCATTACTATTCATTATCTTATTTTATATTGGAGTCCCTTAGTCGGACATGCATGTCCTTGGGTATCACATCCATGTTCTCTGTCTCACCACGGACCCCACCTCAGCTCCTGGCACAGGCAGTTGTGCTAGCCCACATGCTCCAGTGTACCTACCTTCACATGCTGCTAATATGTAAGTAGACCAGGAGATGTATATTTTTGCCTTCTCTACTACTATCGTCATTGCTTCCCTTAGTTGGGTTGTATGATCAGAATTTTTATGTGATATGCTTATGTCTCCTTGCAGATCTAATTTTACCATGCATCCACCCCTGAAGAGTGGCATTATTGCCATGAAACGTGTCATGCTTATATTGATGCATCATGTTTACTCACAGGACCATAACTTGTGTTTTATAATTTTTTACATGGAGGAATACTTTTTTTTAACAATGATACAGTACCTCACAAAAGTGAGTACACCCCTCACATTTTTGAAAGTATTTTATTATATCTTATCTATATTATTCATGAGACAACACTGAAGAAATTACACTTTTCTATATGTAAAGTAGTGAGTGCACAGCTTGTTGTCATGGATATGCAATAAAGTCTGTCAGCTTACCTGTCCTGGCTGTCTTTTATCACCTTCCTCCCTGTTTGGCTCCACCCCAGGCCATCCCAGGAAGCCTATATTAACCACTGCACTGCTAGTCTGCTTTGCTGTTCAACCTTTGTTTGTAGCTTGAGTTCCTGTCTGCTGTGTGCTAAGTTTACCTTCCTGTGTACTGATTTGGGTTGTATCTGACCACTCCTGCTTGCCGGTTTCCTTGACCTTTTGCCTGTCCCTAGGTTACCCTTGTCTGCCTGTTGCCCTGACCTCGGCTTACCCATCACTATCGCTTGTCTTGGTTGCTGCTTCCCCTCTCTCCCTGCGGAGTATGACCTAGGGGACCCCAGGGGTTGCAACCTGGATCCAGCTGCAGTGAAGGCCATCCTCACCACAAGAAGCTCTGGTAAACACCAAGCTGGGTCTTAGACTCTGTGCCCTGAGGAATCTTGGGCTCACGCTTCCTCGCTGTTCGCAGCAGTCGGCTAAAGGGTTCACTAACCTGTGGTGCATCCCTGACCCTAACGGGGTGCACTTGTCACCTGGCCACAGGTGACTGACACTTGTATAACAGTGTACATTTGCTGTCCCCCTCCAAATAACTCAACACACCCAAAAGAGGAACTTTCTCTCACTGGATTCCTCATCCCCCCCCCTCAGGATACTTGTCAAAGATGGGTATCCTTTGCCACTTCTGGGAGTCCAGGCCGCGGCCGTGACATTAGCGCGGGGGTCCCCTCCTCCTCCCTCTGCTGCCGGGCCAGTAGGATAGAAGAGTGGCCCTCGCGCATGCGCAGTAGGGTTCCCGGTTCATTTTTTTTTTCCGCTGGAACACCGCTTTAATGTCTAAACCACTGGCAACAAAAGTGAGTACACCCCTAAGTGAAAATGTACAAATTGGGCAATTAGACATTTTCCCTCCTGGGTGTCATGTGACTCGTTAGGCCGACCAGTTTCAGCGGACATATCCGATCGCGTGTATGACCTAGCGGACAGGTTTTTCCAACAGACAAATTTCAAAGCATGCGTCGAATGGATTCGACGCATGCGTGGAAGTATTTTACTTCCTGGAGTGGTGACGTGGCGGCGTCAACGTCACCGCCACGTCACCGCCACGTCACCGCGTCCTCAGTCCGAGGGGATTTTCGTCCGATGGTGTGTACACGCCATCAGACTAAAATCTGAGGAGACATGTCCACTGGAAACGGTCCGTCAGACATGTTTCAGCGGAAATGTCTCCCCGTGTGTACGCGGCCTCAGAGTTACAAGGTCTCAGGTGTGAATGGGGCGCAGGTGTGTTAAATTTGGTGTTATCCCTCTCACCCTCTCATATTGGTTTCTGGGAGTTCAACATGGCACCTCATGGCAAAGAACTCTCTAAGGATCTGAAAAAAAAAATTGTTGCTCTACATAAACGTGGCCTAGGCTATAAGAAGATTGCTAAGACCCTGAAACTGAGCTGCGGAATGGTGGCCTAGACCATACAACAGTTTAACAGGACAGGTTCCACTCAGAACAGGACTCACCATCGTCGACCAAAGAAGTTCAGTGCATTTGCTCAGTGTCATATACAGACGTTGTCTTTGGGAAATAGATGTATATATGCTGCCAGCATTGCTGCAGAGGTTGAAGGGGTGGGGGGGGGGGGGTTTAGCCTATCAGTTTTCAGACCATACGCCACACACTGCTTCAAATTAGTCTGCATGATTATCGTCACAGAAGGAAACTAAGGGCATGGATTACTTGTGTCATGTGTTTTGCCTACAGTCATGCATGGGAGAGGGAGTGTCATGGTCTGGAGCTGCATGAGTGCTGCCGGCACTGGGAAGCTACAGTTCATTGAGGGAACCAAAGATGCCAACATGTACTGTGACATACTGAAGCAGAACATGATCCCCTCCCTTCGGAGACTGAGACGCAGGGCAGTATTTCAACATGATAACAAACCCAAACACCTCCAAGACAACCACTGCCTTGCTAAAGAAGCTGAGGGTAAAGGTAATGGAATGGCCAAGCATGTCCCTAGACCTAAACCCTATTGAGCATCTGCGGGCCATCCTCTAATGGATATGGAGGAGTGCTGGTCTCTAACATCCACCAGCTCTGTGATGTTGTAATAGAGGAGTGGAAGAGGACTCCAGTGGCAACCTGTGAAGCTCTATTGAATTCCATGCCCTAGAGGGTCAAGGCAGTGCTGGAAATTAATGGTGGCCACACAAAATATTGACACTTTGGGTTCAATTTGGATTTTTTCACTTAGGGGTGTACTCACTTTTGTTGCCAGCGGCTCAGACATTAATGGCTGTGTGTTGAGTTATTTTGAGGGGACAAAACATTTACACTGTTATATAAGCTGTGCACTCACCACTTTACATTGTAGCAAAGTGTCATTTTGTCAGTGTTGTCAGCTGAAAAGATATAATAAAATATTTACAAAAATGTAAGGGGTGTACTCACTTTTGTGAGATACTGTATGTACAAGTTGACATTTATATGTTTATGGTTTGCAGTATGCTGTTTACTATACTCCATGTATCCACTGCTGCATGTTATTGGTGTGTGTTTAAGACAATAAACACATCCATATTACTTTGTTTCACTTTCCGAGTACCATCATACACACCTTATTCAAAGTCCCAAAGCCCCTCTCCATGTACCAGATATAGGGATGGAGATGCATGACAAAATGTGTCTCATCTAAAGTCCCAAAACCCCCTTTTTTTGTTCAGCAGGGAAGGTAACCCAAATCAAATTAGTGTCTGACAATGGGCCATAACTTTCTTCATCCCAGTTTGAATCCTTCTTGAGAGAGAGAAATATCGTACATAGGAAATACCGAGTTTATTACCCCCAAGCAAAATGGAAAGATGGAGAAATTCAACAGAAGTCTTAAAGAAACTCTTCAGGCTTCATCAGTAGCCATCTGTTTCTAAGAATTATTATGCCCTGTACACAAGATTGGAATTTCCGATGGAATAAAATCCCATGGAATTTTCCATTGGAAGCTGTCTTGCATACACACTGTCAGACCAAATTCCGACCGTCCAAAATGCAGTGACCTAAAACACTACGACGTGCCGAGAGAAATGAAGTTCAATACTTCCGAGTATGCGTCGACTTGATTCTGAGCATGCATGTTTTTTTTCCTCCGTTGGAGTTCCACACGGACGATCAGAATTTCCGATGGAAAAAAGTCTGATGGGGTCCACACACGGTCTAAATATCCAATGAAAAAATTCCGTCTGACTTTTTTCATCGGAAATTCCAATCGTGTGTACAAGGCATTAGGGATCTTTTTGGCTAGTATAGTTAGTATAGGTGATGTCATGGATATGCAATAGTATGGCAGCTTACCTGTCCGTTCATCTGTTCATTAGAGGCCTGACCCTGTTCTGGTTCTTCTCTTATCACCTTCCTCCCTGGATGGCTACACCCTAGGCCATCCCAGGAAGCCTATATTAACTGTTGCACTGCAGGTCTGCAGTGCTGTTCAACAGTGTAGTTTGCTAAGTTCCTTTCTGCAGTGCGCTACGATCATCTTCCTGTATACCGTTTCTGGCTTGTCCCTGACGTCTTCGTGTTTGCCTGTGCCCCTGACCATTTGCCTGTCCCTTGGTTACCCTTGTCTGCCCTCGGCTTACCCATCACTACCGTTTGTCCTGCTGGCTGCTTCCCCTCTCTCCCTGCGGAGTGTGACCTAGGGGATCTCGACCTGGACCCAGTTGCAGCCAAGGCCATCCTCACCACCAGAGGCTCTGGTGAACACAAAACTGGGTCTTAGACTCTGCGCCCTGGGTGATCTTGGGTTCACACTCCCTCTTCGATCGCAGCAGTCGGCTAAGGGTTCACTACCCTGTGGTGCATCCCTGCCCCCAACGGGGTGCACTTGTCACCTGGCCTCAGGTGACCTGACAGGTGAACTAAACCTTTAACATGGAATGCTATATTGTTTCACAAAAGCCTTCAGCAGGTATGGCTGTCCCCTGTATATGTTTTTATGCAACAAATAGAGTATTATTTAAGAAAAAGGGTGCTAAAGTAAGATTCAATTTAAATAAAGAAAGTCATTTTCTGTATATTAAGGAATTTTGAGCAGAAACCCTCACCAGACTTCATATAGTCGTCTCTGCTTTCCCAATGCTGAGTTCAGTATCAGCTATTTCTATTAGGCCGAACCTATTGTAAAACACAGCAGGAGGTGGCTCTGGAGAGCTCGCCAAGTCAGAAGTGCTAAAGATAATTGCTTTTCCCTCTAGCTATGTTTATTCCTTAAAGCAATGTTGAATAAAACCAAATGAGCCTCCAATAACGGTGGGATTTAATTACATGCTTTAGTGAAGACGACAGTTTTTCTTCACGTCAACTTTCCAATAGGGGTTTTATAAATTACATTTGCTGATATAAGGTGAATATTTATCATTGTCACTTATCAGACGGTACAATCAGTTCTTTAAGTAAAAATACATTAATATTCTGTTGACGTTGCTGATCGGTGTTTGTAAGAAGTCCGTTTCTTTAAAAAAAAAAAAAACGACTTTATGCCATGCAATTTTTGCCTTTGTGAAAGTAAATGTAGAAAATATTTTTTTAAAAGTCAGACTTTTAGTATTTTTGTATTTTCGACTGATAGACGTTTTATATCTTTGTTAATTGAACGTGGTGTCCATACACATTGGAGCAGCATGAGCCAAATATGGAATGAGTACAGCTGGGCACATGTCATCACTGCAGGGGGTACACAAAAGCCACACTTTCGGATGATAGCTCAGGTGACTGGACACTGTTTAACAAAATTGTGATTCTCTAGTTCCAGCTGCCCACCCAAGGATGCAGGAAGGATGATGGCCTGTATGTGACACTTGACTAAAGCCCAATACACACTATTGTAAAATCAGACAAACTTTTGTCTGGTTTTCCTCAATTTTTCACAGCGGAAACCAAGGATGGTACTATTTTTTTTTTGTTTACTGTTTCTGGTCAGTCTTTCGTATCTTATTTTTCTCAAAGGAAAAAGGTATAACAACAGTACACATTAGATGGAAATTGTTAGTTCTGTTCACTTAGAAGAAAAACTTGGGAGATTGTCCCTTCGGAAAATTTTTTGTTTCAAAAGTCTGAATCGGATGTCTAAAGTTGTCTACATACTATACGAACATTAAACAATTGTGCTTCATACAGAATTTTGCTTCCGATTTTCTCATAGTGTGTACCCCACTTAAAGTGGTTATAAAGGTTCAGTTTTTTTTAAAATAACAAACATGTCATACTTACCTCTTCTGTGCAGTTCGTTTTGCACAGAGTTGCCCCCGATCCTCCTGTTCTGGGGTCCCATGGTGACTCTCGCAGCTCCTTCCTGCAATAGCTAACCCCTTTGGGAAGCTCTCTCCCAAGGGGGTTACCTTGCAAGTGCGCTCCTGTGTCATACACTCGGCATCCATAGCCGACGAGTGTATAACTCGGCTCCGCCTCCGGCAGCCACATCATTGGATTTGATTGACAGCAGCGGGAGCCAATGGCTGTACTGCTATCTATCTATCCAATCAACGCCAAAACTCTGTGGAGAAGAGGACGCCAGGGACAAGCAGAGCAGGTGAACTGGCTCAGGTAAGCAAAACAGGGGGGGGGGGGGGCTCAGGGGCCCGTGATTGCTAGGTGTTTTTTCACCTTAATGCATAGGAAGCATTTATGGTGAAAAACTCGAAACTTTACAACCCCTTTAACAAATGACTATCCAATGTATGTTTTTAAAATGCATTATATAGTTGTTTTTAACAGAGTGCTATTTTTTTTCTTTATCACATGATGGACATAGTCATCCAAGGAAAGAAAATCTATTAAGTAACACTGATATGTCACAGTCAGGATAACAAGTTCCTTCCATATGTTAGAAGATACCACCTTTAAAAGATCATTATGGTGCCATATGGCTTCTATAAAAGGCTCATATCACACAGCTAAGGATCTAAATTTTAGTCTTGTGGTTGTAATTTTCAAATATCATTGAACAAGAATTGTAACTTTAAAAAAAAATAACATTTCCTATTGTGGTGTATTTGCTTTATAAGGCCCTGTACACACGATCAGACATGCCTGATGAGACTTGTCTGACGGACCGTTTTCATCAGACAACTCTGAACTTGTCTGATGTGCGTACACACCATCGGGCCAAAATCCGATCAGACCAGAACGCGGTGACGTAGAACACAACGACGTGATGAAAAAACGAAGTTTTGAAGCCCGAAGCTCCAAGCCCGGCTTCGGGCTTCAATCCGACTGGCTTACGTGTTTGTACGCCTTCGGATCTACGCTGCAATAAATTTGCGGCCGCTGGGTGGAGTTCCCGTCGTTTTCGGGGTATGCAAATGAGCTTTTGCCGACGATCCACGAAGTTACGAATGTCATTCGCAATCTCTTACGGCATCTTTAGTCATCTTTTTGCCGCGTAAAGTTATACCAGCTTTTAGCTGGTCTAATATTAGACAGCCCATGTTAAGTATGGCCGTCGTTCTCGCGTCGAATTTCAAAGTTTTCCGACGTCTTTTTTCTTTTTTTTTACGTAAGTCGTCCGGGAATAGGAATGTCCGTAAACGACGCTACTTAAAAAAAAAATGACGTAACGACGTTATTTCGCACAATGCACGGCGTGAAATTTCAGAACGGAGCATGCGCAGTTCGTTCGCCGCGGGGACGCGCCTAATTTAAATGCTTCACGCCTCCTAATCGCGTATTTCGATTCCGCGGCGAGAAATACACTACGCCGCCGTACCGTACGGGCCAAAATCTACCTGAATTCGACGTAGAGCCAGGTAAAATATGGCGGCGTAGTGTATCTCTGATACTCTGCGCCAATGTAATTGTACCTGAATCTGGCCCAAGGTCTCTAACATCCACCAGCTCTGTGATGTCGTCATGGAAAAGTGGAAGAGGACTCCAGTGGCAACCTGTGAAGCTCTGGTGTCCAAGAGGGTTAAGGCAGTCCTGGGAAAAAAATGGTGGCCACACAAAATATTGACACTTTGGGCCCAATTTGGACATTTTAACTTAGGGGTTTACTCACTTTTGTTGCCAGCTGTTTAGACATTAATGGCTGTTTTGAGTTATTTTGAGGGGACAGCAAATGTACACTGTTATACAAGCTGTACACTCACTACTTTACATTGTAGCAAAGTGTCATTTCTTCAGTGTTGTCACATAAAAAGATATAAAAAAATATCTACAAAAATGTGAGGTACTGTATGTACACTGTGTATACCATAGTTTATAGGCACTCTAACTTTCACACAAACCAATCAATATTCATTTATTGGGATTTTGTAAAAAGCATGTAGCAGAATATGTTTTGGCCAGAATTTATGAAGATTTATTTTTATTGGATATGTTTTATAGCAGAAAGTAAAAAATATCGTTTTTTCCTTTATATTACAAAAAATAAAAAACCCAGTGGTGATTAAATACCACCAAAATAAAGCTCTATTTGTGTGAAAAATTATAAAAATTCGGGGTACTGTATTGCACGACCACGCAATCGCCAGTTAGAGTACCAAATATTAAAAACGGCCTGGTTGCGAAGGGGGTGAAATCTTCTGGAGCTTAAAGCGGAGCTCCAGCCGCGAATTTTTTTTTTTTTAAAGTCAGCAGCTACTAACAGTGTAGCTGCTGACTTTAAATAAGGACACTTACCTGTCCTAGGCGCCCGCGCTGATGGCCCCCCCGATGCCGGTCCCGCGATCGCTCCGAGTCCCGCGCCGCCATTCACACTATGGGAAACAGGCAGTGAAGCCGTACGGCTTCACTGCCCGTTTCCTACTGTGCCTGCGCGAGTCTCACGCTGGCTTGTGAATGGGCGCGCTGCTCTCTGAGAACACACACAGTTCCCAGAAAGCAGCGCGCCCCATTCACAAGGAGAAGGACAAGAAGAAATCGGACCGCGGTGCAGGTGAGGCAGATTACGGACTTCCGCATAGCAACAGCTATTTCGGGTGAGTATTTTATTTTTTTTTTTTCAGGTTTTTTTTTTTTTTTTTTTTTTTAAACAACATGGCAAAATGTTGTTTTCCTGGGTGGAGCTCCGCTTTAAGTGGTTATATATTTTCATACAAACCCTATTCCAAAACAGTTGGGAGGCTGTGTAACAGCCCCACTCACGGAATCTTCAGTTTTTTTAGGGTCCTATAACAGACAGAGGGAAGACATTTGACATGTAAGGATACATGCAGGAGGCATGTATATCCTTATAGATCAGCACTATGGCAGTAGGTTAGAAAGGATGAGAGTGGGTTTACATCCACTTTAAGGTTCTAATATTTGACCCTAGGTTCTAATATTTGACCATAGGTTCTAATATTTGATCCTAAACCTAACCCTTACCCTATTCCTTAATCTAAAAGTTAACGGTAAATGAACTGCTAAAAGCATGTGCATTAGGCACAAAAATGATTGATGCTGAAAGCACAAAAACCTCGGTCTAACTGTGCCCAAATTCTACATACAGTACAGAGAGTCCAGTTTCCCTAAATAAAATGTTCTGAACAGAAGAATCTTAATTAAAGTTGTCACAGTTGAAATCCACATTTAACTACACATAGCTATAAAGCAAATATTATACAAATTAAATTATGTTAAATCTCAGTGCTGACGGATAGTACTGAAAGGTTATGTGCTGATGTATGAGCACAGAAAATTCTTCATTCAGCAAATATATCAAGTTCTAGAAAGCTTTAGATTCTCTTTAACGTGTAGGAAATATTAGGAGCCATTATAGTAGTATAAAAAGGGCACCGTTTCGAAGTTGAAAAATGTTGCTCCATATACCTGAGCACGCCCAAAGGAGATCCTCTAAGAACAGCTGCGAAGTGCAGCCTTTTTCTTCTGGGTTAGTGCAGGGAGCTCATTAGCTCCGGCTCGACTCTCTGCTAAACAGCCTTGTTTGCATATTGAAGCAAAGAGAACATGAAGGTGTTAAAAGGAATGAATTGCTACCACTGTTGCTGACTGACAAGTCTATCTCGGCTTTTGTGTTTACCGCAGAATAACCGAGCTGCCCCAAAGCCCCAGCTGGGCCTGATTATAATGCAGGCACTTCTTAGATTATGTATAATTGATATCCATTTTCCCTTCAGCTAACCAATAGTAGCTCTCCAGAGTAATGCAAATTTTTCTACATTTTACCAGCCAAGCAAACAGTGGAAATTGCCCTGTTCTCCAGGTTTATTTATTTTTAAAAGCGAAAAAAACAGCAAAAATGTATTTTTTGAAAGGCTCAAATAGACTACAACACAGTCATGAAATAGAATCAATTGTACAGCTTTAAAAAAACTTGCTCTATAATAATACTGCATATAAGTATATTATTTACATAGATGAGCACACATAGTTATTAAAAATGTATAGATAATAGTAAAGAGAAGCAAATGTATAAAGCAGGCATGTCCAAAGTCCGGCCTGTGGGCCGAATGAGGCCCTTGTTCTGGCTTAATGTGGCCCCCCTGGTAATTTGGATATATATATATATATATATATACATATATATATATATATATATATATATATATATATATCTTTTGCTGCTCCTGGCCTACTAAAGATATATACTGTATTTTTTGGAGATACCTCAGAGGGGACAGGGAGGGGGGAAAACAAGCGCTTACTCAGCGGCATCTGTACTAGGAAGTTCTGTCTCCTGGGCTGCCATTGGACGACTGTTCTGTCTATCATAGAAGGCAGGACTTGGCATTAAAGAGGCCGCAGAGAAAACAAGATATTCTCCTGCATGTAATCTGTTGGTGCTCGTCCCTCCCCCTCCCTGTCCCCTCCCAAGCTGCAAATGGGCATAGATGAGGCTGCATTCATGGCAATGGGGAGGCAGCATTCATGGCAATGGGGAGGCTGCATTCATGGGCACTGACCCTTTTTTTGCTTCACAGTTTTTTATTTAAAATCTTTTTTTTTTCCCCCTCAAACTTCCCTCTTAAAGTGTTATACGCTGATAAATAAGGTATACATAAAATAACACTCCCGAGCTCATCCTTAGTGTTGATCAGCGCTCAGGGATTCACTGGGACCACAAAAGATATATATCTATATAGATATATATATATCTATCTATATAGATATCTATAGATATATAGATAGATAGATACAAATAACACGCCCAAGCTCAACTCTTTAACACTCACAGCCACAAAGGCAGGAGAATTCTTGTTGGGCCGTGTATTAGTGCTCGGACAAACACACTTAGACCGAATTTTAATGGTTCAAAGAATGTCAGGCAAAAATGGTCGGCCCTCACGCATGTTCACTTCATCAAATCTGGCCCTCTTTGAAAAAAGTTTGGACAACACTGGTATAAGGAAATCAATGTTAGGAACCTGTGAATTGGCTCCTGATACTTATACCACGTACACACGATCCAAATATTGTACGAAAAATGTCGTCCGAGGAAGAATCGTCCAATAATCGGATCGTTAGTACAGGGCTTCCGTGAGCCGATCATGACAGTTCATCCGATATTATTTTATCGGACATGCACGAAAATGTTCCTCCTACCATACCGGATCGTACGATTTTCGTTTGGTCAGTACAGTACAAAACAAATACATTACAACACATGACATCATTTCCGATTTTTTTTTCTGTCGTACGAGAATTTTCGTGACTTTAGGAACCTATTCAATTTCTACTTGCGACTAGTAAACGGAAAAAGTCGGACGATTTGTCATTCGATTTTCGGATCGTGTGCACGTGGCATTAGAATAAAGCACCTCCAGGTGCTACTTCGCTACTTTAGATCAGACTGTGTCCTGCAGGCAGGATACAGCTCTTTGCTTGCCTTTACCTGGCCCTTGGGGCACAATTTCCCCCACTGATACAATGCACTATTCCTCCTACTGACACTAACTATGAGGCACCATGTCTTCAACTGACCCCAACAGTGGGGCATATTTTCTCGATGAAGCTGACTGATGGTCTGATGTGCCTACACACCATCGGTTAAAAAAACGATCGTGTTAGAAGGGGGTGACATAAAACACAACGACGTGCTGGAAAAAATGAAGTTCAATGCTTCCAAGCATGCGTCGACTTGATTCTGAGCATGCATGGATTTTTAACCGATGGTCGTGCATACTAACGATCGGTTTTGACCTATCGGTTAGGCGTCCATCGGTTAAATTTTAAAGCAAGTTGTCTTTTTTTTAACCGAAGTTTAATTAACCGTTGGGGCCTACACACGATCGGCTTTAACCGATGAAAACGGTCCATCAGACCATTGTGCTCTAGTTAACCGATCGTGTGTACGCGGCCTAAGGGTAACAATATCAGTCTCTTCTTCCTGTTGCACTTCTGTCCAATTTGCCCTCTGCACCTTTCTATTGAGGTTACTGGTCACATTTGGTAGCCAACAGAAAGTAACAGAGGGTGGGAGAAGACAGACCAGAAGTGCAGCTAGGAAGTTGCAATGGCTATTTTCTTCCTAAGTTTTGGGTATTTCAGTGTACATTGAAGATCATTGAAAATTGATTTTTAGAGGGGTGAGCACACAAACAAAGATAAAAACCTGACAGAAATGTAAGGTCCTCTTCACTCTAAAATCTAAAATTAAACAACGTAACACTTTACCTTGATTTATACTTTGAAAACAAGGGCAGCAAATTCTATTCAGAAAATTCTGCAATGGTACAACATTGTGAATCTCCCTTTAGATGGTACTCCAGGCTCTTGCCCCAGATGATATCAGTGATCAGGGGAACTTAGGCCACCAAGACAGCCAGATGCACACAATGAACACCAGGATGAAAAGTGACGCATTTCATCAGGTAGGTCCATTCCAGAGTGAGCTGACATACAACACTTGTATCCATTTTCAAAGCTATTGTTCATACTTTGCATGGATATAAGGAACATTTTACTGTATATCTGAATGTGGCCAATGAACTGACAAGGTAGCTCAGTCATAGAGAACAGATACAGTATGTACAGGGCCAGTTTTCCATCACTGGGGCCTGTAGGCACATAACCCTCAACAACACCCAAAACACTACCTTATCCTAGGATCACCTCTTTCTCAAAGAACATTTTATTTTTTTCAGCCATAAATTTTGTATGGCTCAAATTCCATCACATCCACGTCAATATGGTGCAGGACCATTTATTTTCCAAATGGGTGTTCACACCAATTCTGGCAAACGCACTGCATTTTGGGATCTGTTTGGGGGTATCACTAATATAACGTTGACACCCGCAGATAATCTCATGGACGCCGTGTGATTGCTATGCAGTGTAATGCAAGGCGGGGAAACGCAGCAAATCTTCACTCATCGCATCAGTGTCAATCAGGGCTAAAAATTATATTCAAGCATGTATTCTTAACCCCAAAAGCCCCTTCTATTGCTCTCAGCCTCCTCCAAATCTCCACATTACTTTTTTTTGCTGCTGTGAGCTGACTTACTGTTAGAGGGTGGCTACATTCTTTCTACATAGCACCACTGTATGTAGGAATGTAGTCACCCTCTCATGTTTGCGCCCAAGATGGACTAGAGATTATGCGCTATGAGATTTGTAGTGTGCATAGAGCAGTGGATACGATTGCAACTAACATTTACTGCTTGTTCCAAAGGAATGGAATTGAGGAGGAAAATGGAGGTTACAAGGAGGCAGTGAAACACAGTAAGAAACAATGCCATTATAAATATATTACAGAACCATTAGAACCCTTTCACATGGGCAGTGTGCGTTCCAATTAGCAGTGCATCCTCTCACAGATCACCTGTTGATCAGAGCAGAGTGAGGCGGGTGACACATCTGTGTCCACTCAGTTTATGCAGAGTGGACACGTCTACATCTGATTGCCTCTGATTCGCTCCATCCAAATGGAAGAGGATGCAGTCCACCTACATTTTTTTTACTGGGCCTGATCGGACTCAGAGTTAGGTAGGTATCAATAGAGACAAGTCCGTTTACACCCGCTTGTCCATAGGAAGGCATGGACCATCCGATCAAGTCCATATGTGATCAGATTACCTGTGTAAAAGGACTCTTAGGTAGTGTATGTGTACAGTATTCATTTTTTTCTCTCATTAATTTCCTTCAGGTAATAGTCAACACAAATTGTCTGGGTGGCCACATGATGATTAATGAATACTAAAATTTCAACAAGTAAACTACAGTAAACAGTAAGATACATTTTTGCTATATATGGTATCTTGATATGCAGGGGAAATGCAAGGGAAATGCTTGATCATAGAGGATAAAGTGTGTTTGTGGACAGTGTAATCCAGGGCTGTAACTGTTTATGCTTTCACAAAGCTACTGAAGGTGTTGATTATACAGCGAGTTTTGCTGAAAAGAAGAGACAGTTTATCTGTTTTCACATACACATAAGATTATAGCAGTGTTGGGATGTGATAAACTGTAAAAAAGAAAGATTACATGTTGGATCATTTTGAGTTGTTCAGAAATAGAACTTAAAATGTACCACCAGCCTGTAACAAAATGAGTCTGCCAGGAAATTTGCATAATATCCGATGATGTGCATTATGCTGGTCTTTTTTTGGATGTAAGTAGCAGAAGTTCTTGTGATATCTGTCTGTAGTATAAATCAGGGAGTGCAGCATGTAAATATGACTCTACATGGAAACACATTTCAAAGCAGACAAACAGATTGAATAAACCAAATGGACCAGTGGTAGCTTAGTGAACTTAAAGTTCAGTGCCCACTCTGCAACTACTTTTCTCCCTAAACCTAAAGCCCCATACACAGGATTGGACCTTTGTCCGACCAAAATCACATTGGAATTCCATCGGAGTAAAAGAGAGCATGTTTGCTCTCTAAACTCCGATGGAATTACTCTGATGGGGCATACACACGGTTGGAATTTCCGATAGAAAAAGTGTGTCTGACTTTTTCTATCGGAAATTCTGATCGTATGTACGGGGCTTTAGGTGTGTGTCAGCACATCTCTGCAAGTGTTTTCATGCTTTATCCTAATTATGCTCCAAGGACAGGAAAGCACCAGTTGATCTGCTAAAAATCTAGGGTGCACCCAACTTTGGCTGACAAACACGTGGCCTGAAATCCAAAACGTCTTTTTATCTTTCTCAGCAAAATAAAGCTCTTGCCTTGACTCTCAGAACCTGCTCACACACTGTGTAAGTAAAGGTCTCCTAGGAGATGCAGTTCTGGGCGCGTGTCTACATAAAAAGAACTTACCTCCCAGAAGCTGCCCCTGCAAAACATTTACAAGCCTGGTGATGACATCACATAGAGCATGAAAAAGATGTTTATTTTCAAAGTAAAGGAAAAGTGAATGATAGGACATGATCTAGATGGGGGTAGGTAGGTTTGGGAGTAAATCTAAATAATGTGAGGGCATTTTTACACCCAAAAGTGCAGCCAAAACAAAAAAAGAAACTGAAAAATCAGCATAAGGAGCATAACTCAGTAGAATGTGTCCCTTGTACTGATGCCTTTTTTGTCAATGTCACCATAACCTACTAATACAGAGGGGGCTAAAAGAACTAAGGGGCTTTCATAGGCTCTCATCAAAGAGCTCGATTTCACTTGCCTTTCCGCCCAGCTGCACCATTCATAGAAGCTATTACTACAGCTTCTATGTATAATAAAGGATCAATAATTGGGTATCACAGTTACTTAATCAACAAAAGGTCTCTATACCCATAACTACACTAACCTTAATCAAATGCTGATCCGAGAAATATTTCTAAACCTGAATTCTCATGGGCAGGCCGCTTCCACACATTGCCTATACCTCTCTCACACTCATACCTCAACTCCCTAAAATGGGCCACATTGATATTAGAGACTACTATCTAGCTACTATACTTTCACAAATGAGAGAATGGTTGACCACAAAAACAGTTACACTTTGGAGCGATATAGAAAACACTATGCCACCGGGAACAAACCTCTCTAATGCCTCGTTTCCACTGAGCGGATCGATTCGATACGGTTCGGTTCGGTACGCTATTTTGGGTGTTTCCATTAGGCGTGCCATAAAAGCGAACCGTACAGGACCATTCTGGGTCCTGCTTCAGATGTGGGGCCATAGAAAATGGAACGGTTCCATTAGGGCGGACCTACAAATACATCTCACTGATTGGTGGACGTGCTAGGCTTTTTTTCTAAACCTTGTATGGTCCCGGATGGTCCGATTTGCAGTGGAAATGCTCAGCAGAATAGACCGGACCATTCAAACCCGTTCCATTCTAAGTGACCCGAACCGATCTGCTCAGTGGAAACGAGGCATAATTGGCTATTTAGCGTGATCGCCAGGAGTCCGCAACTACACCAACTACCACTTCCCTACCATACAAGCCTCTGTCAAGACTTGGAGGGCAATACACCTCACCAAATGGGCAAATCTCCTGACCAAACCCGTACCCATCCCCCTTGGAACATTACAACTGCTATCTCCGGACTTACAAGTCCCAAATTGGATAACAGACCAAATGATCCACACCTATGAACTCTGCTCCATAGCTGCTAATAAATCATTCTTGCATATTCAAAAGCAATTTAGAGCTCCTACCAAAGAATACTTTACTTACTATAGGATACAACAATGCCTAGTAGCAAACCCATCTATAGAAGCATCTTTATCCTTAAATTTATGGAACTGTTTTTTCTCTGAAAAAAATAAATCTAAGGCTGCGTACACATGAGGAGACATGTCCGTTGAAACTGGTCCACAGACCAGTTTCCGCGGACATGTCCGATCGTGTGTACGGCCTAGCGGACAGGTTTCCAGCGGACAAAAGTTTCTACGCATGCTTAGAAAGTTGTGCGCTGGAAACCTGTCCGTCGGACATGTCAGCTGGTTAGTACGCCTAATCAGCGGACCGAAATCCCCTGCATGCGTCGAATTGATTCGACGCATTAGTGGAAGCATTGAACTTCCTGGTTAGAGCACGTCGGTGACTTCTACGTCACCGTGTTCTCTGTCCGCGGGGATTTTGGTCTGATGGTGTTTACACACCATCAGACCAAAACATCCCAGGAGACATGTCCGATGAATACGGTCCACGAACTGTTTTCATCGGACATGTCTCCTCGTGTGTACAGGGCCTAAGGGTACCTCAGTAATATACTCAACTTTGCAAGAAAAGTACACCTTCTGTCAGGAATGGTCCCCCCTGTTGGTAAATCTGCCTGTTAGTCTGGCTGCAGTACCGGCCTCCACCAGCGGGGGGTTCCTGGTCTTCTGGAGCTCACAGCTTTTCCTACGTTCAGGTGTGACCTGAACGTAATTATCACACCCCCTATTTATACCCAGCGAGCTCAAGCAGAGCTCGCCCTGGTATCTTCATATCTGCTGGACCTAAGCCTGTACCCTGACCTGTATTCTGATCCTGATTTGGTACCTTGATCCTGTTCTGATCCTGATCCCTGATCCCGCCTGGACTTGTCTGCCCTGCATCCTGATCCCTGATCCCGCCTGGACTTGTCTGCCCTGCTTCCTGATCCCTGTCTCCCCTTAGCCTGTATCCTGCAGCTAGTCCATCCATCCGACCCCTGCTCCGTCCTGTCCCATCTGCTGATATCCCTTGTGTATGACCTCAGCCTGGCTTGACCTATGTGTACGGTATTCCCTTCTTGATTATATATATATTGTTTGCTATCTTCACTGGTTGTCCTTATTTACTTAATTAAACACCTTTTACTTCACTGATCATATTGTCTGGTCTCTCTGTGCAGTCACACAGGTCTGATCTCTCATCCCTCCTGACAGTATACCAGGGCCATCCCTTGATCAGACGTGACTGCATTGAGGAACCATCCTGGTGTAGTGCATTGCTCTAAAGCATGGATTACAATGAAATCCTTTACCTTTCTCTGCTGGCAGACGAGGAGGAGGGGGCTTGTCGCCAGGTTTTGGAGGGTTGGACTAGTGACCAACTGATGGAAACTATCCGATCGGCTCATTCCTGGGTGGATAAGGGATACATGACTTTTGATGATGTTCAGGCATTAATTCGGTTGTGTGTTAAGCCGGCCCTGTCATTTATTCCTGTTGGTAGTGATGATTTCTCTCCCCCCTTTAGTCGTGACCAAGTTGAATCCCTGGTGTGGTTATTAGAGGATGACCCGGCTAATTTTGATGAGCATTATTCCTCCTGTCCCCAGCAAAAGTTATCTGAGTGTATTGATTCTGTGCAGGCTCTGATTAGACAAGGTGTGTGTGAACCTGCTTTTGTTCAACCTGTGCTGCAGGCATGGTTAGATCTCCTGATTCCAGCCAAGCCAGTCCGTTCCAGCCCTACTATTAACCCTCTGCCTTCTCAGGGATCCATCTGTCCATCACCAATGGCAACCCCAGCTCAGATAATTCAGCATCCTACCAAATATTACTACCCAGTTTCTACTTGTACCTACCCTGCCTTTAATCCACCTGTCCGCTCCAACCCTGCTATTAACCACCTACCTTCCCAAGGACCTATCTGCCCATCGCCAATGACAACCTCAGCTTTCGCCCAGTTAATTCCACACCCTACCAAATATTACTACCCAGTTTCTACTAATTGTACCTACCCTGCCTTTAATCCACCTGTAACTACTCCACAAAAACCTCCTCCAGTCACCAGCCCTGTGTCTCTGCCATATTCCAATCCTTCCTCCTACTTATTTCCATCCTCTTCATACATCACTTCTGTTAACAAACCTGCAGTGACTAAGTCCAAAAAGAAACGGAAGTATTTCCCAACTCATACCATCTTGCCAGTTACCCAGCCTGTCCCAGTGCCCTCTGCTCAACCTGTCCCAGTGCCATCTGTCCCAGTGCCATCTGTTTAACCTGTTCCAGTGCCAGCCTCCCAGCTTGTTCCTGTGCCAGCTGCTCTACCAGTTCCAGTGCCAGCCGCCCAGCTTGTGACATCTGCCTGCTCCGGTGCCAGCCGCTCTGCCTGTGCCAGCTGCTCTGCCCGTTTCAGTGCCAGTGACTCAACCTTTCAACCCTGTGCCAGCCTCCCAGCTTGGTGTTCCTGTGCCAGCCTGCCACCCTGATGTTCCTGTGCCAGCCTGCCAACCTGATGTTCCTGTGCCAGCCTGCCAACCTGATGTTCCTGTGCCAGCCTGCCAACCTGATGTTCCTGTGCCAGCCTGCCAACCTGATGTTCCTGTGCCAGCCTGCCAACCTGATGTTCCTGTGTCAGCTTTCCAGTCCGCTGCCCAGCTTGATGACCTCCAGTCCGCTGCCCAGCTTGATGACTTCCAGTCCGCTGCCCAGCTTGATGACTTCCAGTCCGCTGCCCAGCTTGATGACTTCCAGTCCGCTGCCCAGCTTGATGACTTCCAGTCCGCTGCCCAGCTTGATGACTTCCAGTCCGCTGCCCAGCTTGATGACTTCCAGTCCGCTGCCCAGCTTGATGACTTCCAGACCGCTGCCCAGCTTGATGACTTCCAGTCCGCCGCCCAGATTGATGACTTCCAGTCTGCTGCCCAGGTTGATGACTTCCAGTCTGCTGCCCAGGTTGATGACTTCCAGTCTGCTGCCCAGGTTGATGACTTCCAGTCTGCTGCCCAGGTTGATGACTTCCAGTCTGCTGCCCAGGTTGATGACTTCCAGTCTGCTGCCCAGGTTGATGACTTCCAGTCTGCTGCCCGGCTTGACGACTTCCAGTCCGCTGCCCAGCCTGCTGCTCCTGTGCCAGTCTGCCAGCCTGCTGCACCTATTCACAAAAGTATGTAGGCATAGGACATGCCCCTGCCACACCCCCTTAACCACTTAAGACCCGGACCAATATGCTGCCAAATGACCCAAGGGGTTTTTGCGATTCGGCACTGCGTCGCTTTAACAGACAATTGCGTGGTCGTGCGACGTGGCTCCCAAACAAAATTTGTGTCCTTTTCTTCCCACAAATAGAGCTTTCTTTTGGTGGTATTTGATCGCCTCTGCGATTTTTATTTTTTGCGCTATATACAAAAATAGAGCGACATTTTTGAAAAAAAAAACAATATTTTTTACTTTTTGTTATTTTTTAAGAAAAATCAATAAACTAAATTTTAGTCAAACATTTAGGCCAAAATTTATTTAGCCACATGTCTTTAGTAAAAAAAAAATTGCAATAAAAAAAAAATTAGCTACCTAGCGGGAACAGCGACACTAATACAGCGATCAGAAAAATTATCGCTTAGTGATGCTGGCAATAGGGAGTGAAAGGGTTAACTAGGGCGGTGATCAAGGGGTTAAAACTTTATTAGGGGGGGTACGGGGGCTACCCAGGACCTAACACTAACTGACTGTCACACTGCCTGTCACACTGACACTAAATACAGTAATCATACATGTATGATTACTGCATTCAGTGACACTGTGACAGGGGGGAGGGGGGTGATCGGGGGGGTTAAATGTGACTATGTGTAGTGTTAGTGCAGTGTAGTGTTAGTGCAGACTTACTGTGTTGTGATCTCTCCTCAGCGGTGGTTGAAAAAAACGCAGAGGGAGAGATCACATCGCTTCCTCCTTCCTGTGTTTACACAGGAGGAGGAAGTGACAGGGTGGGCGGGCGCGCGCATTGGCTGGGAGCGATCCTGAGGGGGCGGACAAAAATGAATAGCCGCCCCCTCTTGTCGGATCACTCCTGCAGCCGCGCGGACCGCCGCAGGTATGGGGGGAGTCCGATCGGACCCCCGATCCCCCCCAAGGCACCAACGTATATATACGTTGATGTGCCTGTCGGTGTCATTCTGTCGACGTAAATGTACATGCGGCGGTCCTTAAATGGTTAAGGGAGAATTATTTAAAAAAATTGTTAAAAAACACAAATTAACCCCCAAAAAAGGTTAATTAAATCCACAAGGGCTTTTTATTTACCACTACTATTCCTATTGGCTTTTAAAATTTAGAAATGCAGCAATTTAGAAATTGGATGAAAGATTTAGCACCGGAAAACAAGTACATTTTATATACAACTATATAGGTCAGACCAAAATGAGGGACAAATGAGGAGGAAAGAGGGACTTTGATCCAAATCAGGGACAGTCCCTTGAAATCAGAGACAGTTCGGTGCTATTTGTACCCTGCGCTGGTTTGGAAGAGGTAAGAGGACCTTAGACTGCTGGACTGTGGAGGAGAAGAGGCTGCAGGCACTGGTCCAGGAGTGCAAAGGAGCCTTCGGGAGAGGAAGTATTTTTAGGTTTCCTAAAGTTCAGCTTTAAATCAAACTCTAGAGACCAAAAAAAGGAAACAGCTGAACAGAAAAATGAATGTTAATAAAAGTGAGATACTCCTGTATACTTTAAACCGTACCGTAATACGGTGAGCACAAAGCTGGCATGTAAAAGAAAGTAGTCATAATGGTTGGGTTGGATTTGGTGGACCAAAAAATAGTTGAACTGTTGCACGTAGCAGTTTGATAGAGCAAACTATTAATTTAGCACCCAAAAATTATCTCTACCACAACTGTATTTACGAGCTGCATGCTCACAACACAAGATATTATATAATGTACAGTATATATTACCACTGATCACATTACTTGTCCTTTCTGCTGTGTTTGTGTTTCTAGAATGCTTATAAAGATTGAATAGGTGAAATTTTGGCCAACTTGCTTACACGTAGGTCTTGATGAAATAAGGTTTCCTATGAGCTACGTGAATTTTAAATTTTGTATGGGGGCTTTGTAGCTCTCAGCTACACCTCTGACTATGGCACTGACTTTCTGGCATACATCATTTTTAACTCATAATGCTGACAGTTCACTTCATGCAACTTTTTGATGAAATTATAGCTGGCTGTTGTCTATGTAGCAGGTTTGCTGACACCATATTATGGTGGTTATGAAAATGTATATTACTAATGAATGGCTGAAATCTGTGCAGATTATGTAGCACAAAGAAGAAAATTGTATTCAGAAAAGCAAGCGCGCCAGGCAGCAGTGCACATCCTGACAATGTGACAAAGCCGGAGGCAAATTCGAGACTGCCAATGCAATTCGCTATGGATCCTATCGCCTTTCCTACTTTGGCAGCTCGGTCCAGACACTGCAAAAGGAATGTGTGGTTGAGGAATGGAAATACATTTTTATATATATATATATATATATATATATATATATATATATATATATATATATATATATATATATATATATATATATATATATATAATATAAAATAACAATTATTATTTTGAATCCGTAAAAATATGGCACTTAAATTGTTTAAAAGGTGTATTAGCTTTATAGCGCCCTTGTTCTCATGCTAATTCAAAATAAATAGATCTCAAAAAGTCAATATTCACTAACATAGACTAAACTGTGATATAACGTAAAAATTCTGTATCGATTATAGTTGTATTTCATATACTGTATAAAGCTTCAAACAATGGTTTTCATTTCACAAAAGATTAAATTAAGTGTACTTTACAGTAAAACAAATCACTTTCCATCCCATAAATTAGCTCTTATACCCCGTACACACGAACGGGATTCCTGGCGGTAAAAGCCTGCCGGGAATCCCGGGGGGAAAATCGAGAACCTGCTTGGTAACTTTCCCCCTTTACACACCAGAGGTTTTCCCGTCTGGAAAACTGCAGTGAGAGTTTTGGCCGGGAATTCTGGCCGTGTATATGTTCTACCGCAGGGAAACTTCCGGGAAAAAGACCACCGGGAATCGCGGCAAGAATAAAAGAGAACATGTTCTAATTTTCCCTGCCGCGATTTCCGGCAATTTTACTGTCGGAAAAACTGGTAAGGCGGCGTACACACGGCAGAGAACCTCGACGGGCAGAACACATCATTCCGCCCATCGAGGTTCTCTGCCGGCCGTCAGATTCGGCGACCCGCCCGTCGGGAATGGCAACCAGCCATTCATCCCGACGGGCCGTCGAGCAAATAGAGAACATGCTCTCTATTTCGGCTCGACGGCATTTCCGACGGGATGCTCGCCGAGAGCGTACACACGGCCGAGGTTTTTGCTGGAATGCAGCTCCCAGCGAGGTTCTCGCTGGTTTCTAGCGAGAACCTCGGTCGTGTGTACGCCGCCTCATGTGTACGAGGCATAAGATTGTTGCACTGCTTATTGAATACATAGCTGGTCCATCTCAGATTATAGCTTAGACATAAATACGGTTCTTGTTGCATCTACAGAACAGGAAGTGAAGTGAAATCTCCCCAGTATTGCACAGATGACAAAAAACTCACTAGGGTGTTAACACTATCCAAAATGTAAAATATGGCTTTATATATGATTGCCAGTAAAAATATATTTTCCCTGATCTTTTCTAAATATCCATCATTTTGTTTTTTCATTACTTACACTTGCAATCATTAAAGTGTCTCTAAAGGTTCAAGGTTCTTTTACCTTCAAGCATTCTATGCATGAAGGTAAAAAACCTTCTATGTGCATCAGTCCCCCACCCAAATACTTACCCATCTCTAATGATATGCACAATTGTGTGTCAATTACAGCCAGTGAGCCAATAAGGAGAGAGAGAGGGGGTGGGCCAAGCCACAGCTCTGTGTGTGAATGGACTCTCAGAGCTGCGGCTCAGAAACGAGCCTGCTTGGGTGCCCCCATTGAAAGCTGCTTGCTCCAACATGAATGGAACTGCCCACATGAAGATGCACGGAACACCTGTGCATCCCCATGTGGGTAAATACGGCCCTGCAAAGGGCACAGATTAAATAGATCAATGTGAATGAGGCTTAAAGGATACCTTTCTAAGGTTAGCTCCTAGGTATTATAGCACTTTCTGACAATAAACATTCCCAAAAACCTTAATGGCAATTAAAGACATAGGGCCAGATTCACGAACACTTGCGCTGGAGTATTTGGATATGCGCCGCGTAACTGTGATGATGCGCCGTCGTTTCTATGTGCCCATACCCACCAAACTAGATGCGCCCAATAACGGGTCATTTGCGACCGGCGGAACGTTCCGACGCCAGAGTATCGTCAGCGCTTAATTTCGCTGGGCGCATCAGTCGCGCCTATTGATTTCCCCTGCAAATATGCAAATGAGGGATTTTTCCCAATTCACGAACGGATTAGCACCATACGCTGGCTACATGCGCCGCGCGTATCTCGTCTGTCCGGCGCAAAGTTATTTCTACAAAAGGCTGCTTTATCTTTACTCCAGACGGTCACAGGTCAGCAGGAGAGCAGCTACAGCAGCGTTACCGACGATAAGAGCTAGCTGAGCACCCCCACTTGCAGGACAACACCTCTGTCCATGCTTGTCTGTCAAATTTTACAGCCATGGAGGAAGACATCATAGGTCTCCATAGCCGAGATGACGGCTGACAGCTCCTGGCCTTTAGAGTTCAGCTTTCTACTGTGTGTTTGCGGGGAACGGGAGCAGCCATCTCAGAACAAAAGTAACATCACTGCGGGGAGGGGGAGCAGGATATACTTTAGTGCCGGAATGGCGCTTCTACGGGCGCATTTAAACGCCCAACGGAAGGCATTGCGCTGACGTTTCCCGTGAAGTGGTGCCGACGGAAGTTGTGAGCATGCGCACAAAGGGGGCGAGTGGAGCCTCACTCACTGCGCATGCTCCGTGGTTGATGCGCTGAACGTAAGCCTCTGCGCTGGGCTCCGCCCATCATTTACATATGATCACACCCACTTCCCCTTGCGTCGGGTTACGCCAGCGCATTATCGTTACTCTGGCGCAAGTTTACGCGCAACTGCTATGTGAATTACAGGACTTGCGCTGAAAGGGTCTTCAGAGTAACGTAAATGAGAAGCGTTACTCCAGAGGAAAGATACTCTCATCTACCTGAATCTGGCCATAGTAATCAATTCCGATAGCCACACATCATGCTAAGTCAAGTGACTTGGCATGGTGTGCGACTATCAGAATTGCTTTCTATGGGCCAGATCCACAGACACCATCCGCCCGCGCGGCGTGTCCCATATACCCTACGGCCCTTTAAGTCACAGCGCGTATTGCTAATCCTCAATGAAATGCCGCTGTAACTTACAGCGGCGTAGCGTAAATGGGACGGCGTTCGCGGGTGTAATTCAAATGTACTAGTGGGGGCGTGTTTTATTATAATTATGAATGACCCGACACACACAATGCTTTTTTTACACTGCGCATGCGCCGGCCGTGGACGTATCCTAGTGCGCATGCGTGAAATCACGCCGCAAATAGTCAATGAAAAGGACGTGAACATAATTTACGCCCAGGCCCATTCTGGATCGGCGTATGCAAACAACATCCAATACGACGCGGTCCCGACGTCCATACTTAACACTGGCTGCGCCTCCATATAGCTGGTGTAGCTTTACGCCGGAGATACGCTTACGCAGGCGACGTAAAAGGCTTGCGCCGGCCGCTCGTTCGTTTGTGGATTGGCGTAACTTGCTCATTTGCATATTTTACGCTGGAAATAGACAGAAGCGTCCCTAGCGTCCAGCGTAAATATGCATCTAAGATACGACGGTGTAAGAAACTTACGCCAGTCGTATCTTAGCGTAAGGCCGGCGTATCTTGTTTTCTGGATAGAAAACAAAGACACGCCGGCGGGAAATTCGAATTATGCCAGTGTATCTGTAGATACACCGGCGTAATTCTCTGTGGATCTGGCCCCATGTCATTACATTGGGCCAGATTCAGGTAGAGTTGCGCTGGAGTATTTCGATATGCGCCGCGTAACTGTGAATATGCGCCGTCGTTTCTATGTGGCCGTACCCACCAAACTAGATGCGACAGAAAACGGGCCATTTCTGATCGGCTTAACTTTCCGACGCCAGAGTCTCGTCAGCGCATAATTTCGCTTGGCGCATCAGTCGCGCCTATTGATTTCCCCTGCAAATATGCAAATGAGCTAGATTTCCCGATTCGCGAACGGATTAGCACCATACGCTGGCTAAATGCGCCGCGCTTCCCCGTCCGTCCGGCGCAAAGTTATTTCTACAAATAGCTGCTTTATCTTTACTCCAGACGGCCTCAGGTCAGCAGGAGAGCAGCTACAGCAGCAGCGTTACCGACGAAACTAGCAAGCTGAACAACCACACGTGCAAGGACAACCCCTCTGTGTGCCAACATGCCAGGGGCAGTCGCGGTCCTAGCACTAGTACTGGGTCCCCCGGTACGGAGGAGGCGGGCACGTGAGAGGATATACCGCACGCGCATGAGCCTCTTTGGCATGGGGGATGAGGAGGTGTATCGCCTCTTGAGATTCAGCCCTGATGCAATACTTGAACTAACCACAACCCTGCAGGATGACATCACCAGCAAGACACACCGCTCACAAGCAGTGCAGCCACTGGTGAAGGTCCTGGCAACACTTCATTTCCTTGCCAGTGGATCATTCCAGCGTACAAGTGGAGTGGTGGCTGGGATGTCACAGTCCTCCATGAGCAGATGTGTGCACCAGGTTGTCCCTGCAATCCTCAGACGCATGTCCAACCAGTTCATCAGACCCACCACTGAGGAGCTGCGGCTGAAGGCAATTACAGATTTCTACAGCATTGCCAGATTCCCACGCACTGTGGGGGCCATTGATTGCACACATGTGGCCCTTCAGCCCCCCAGTGCCACAGAGCACATATACCGCAATCGGAAGCATTGGCACTCCATCAACGTACAGGTGATAGCCGATGCCCAACGCCTCATATGGCACGTCCGTGCCAAACACCCCGGGTCCAGCCATGACAGCTTCATATACAATCAGAGCCCCATCCCAGCAGAATTCGAGCAGAACATGTATGGGGACAGCTGGCTGGTTGGAGAGTGACATGGGTGGCAGGCATGACTATCCCCTCCCATGATGCACACCTCACAAGTGGCACATGCATGACTAACATCCTCCTGTCTTTTCCCTTCCAGGTGACTCTGCATATGCACTGGGACCCCATCTAATGACTCCTTTCCGGAACCCACAAACCAGAGGAGAGAGAAAATACAATGAAGCACACATCAAAACCCGTGCAGTGGTGGAGCAAACATTTGGGCTCCCGAAGTCCCGTTTCCGCTGCCTGGATAAGTCCGCGGGGACACTATTGTATTCCCCTACCTTCGTGTGTCAGATCATCAGTGCATGTTGCATTCTGCACAACTTTGCTATGAGAAAAGGCCTGCAGATTGACATACGTGATGACCTGACCCCCCAACCAGACAGCCCCCCCCTGCCAGAGGAGACCCATTCAGCTGATGGAAGAGCAGTCAGGAGGGTCCTCGCCATAGGCATCTTTGGACAATAAACCAAAACATTAATCACACAGACAATGCACGCATGCACACCACTGATGTCCCTAGATCACACACACCACATCCACATCACATTGGATTAGCCCAAGTCCAGCATGTAGGACTTGGGAGCAGCAACGCCAGCGTCAAGGCCCCAATGATGTCGCTGTCCATTCATACACCTTTCACACGTCATTCATACAGCCGTGGGGTTAACTTCACCACCACGGCCGAGGGTGACACCCCTTACTGGCAGGAGTGCCACCCCCTCACATTCACACACCATTCACACTGCAACGTGTGCAGTATCAAAAAAAAAATATATCTCATATCCAGAGCATAATCACAAATAAAATAACTCATAACCTGAGCATTAAGAATAAAATAAAAATCTCATAACCTGAGCATTAAGAATAAAATAAAAATCTCATAATCTGAGCATTAAGAAGAAATAAAATACAAAACTCATGTCCTGAGCATCAATCAAAAAAACAAAAAAAAATCATCTGGGATGCCGGGGGCTTCTTCTGGCGGCCCCTCTCTGGCTCCTCAGCTGCCTGGATGGAGTGGGTGGGGGTGGGGGGGCATCTGGAGGTGGCTGATCCCCGGGTGGGCCACTCCTGGCAGGTGTGGCCTGCATGCCCTCCAAGGCCATGGCTATCCGGCCGAGGTAAGAGTTGGTCTGGGCCTGCATCCTGAGCTGCCGGGTGACCTGGTAATGCTGGGCCCGCCGACTCTGCCTCCCCTGGTCCCCGATGGCAGCACTGTTTGCCTGGATGGCAGCACTGTTTGTCTGGATGGCAGCAGTGTTTGCCTGGACGGCTGCAGTGAGGTCCCTTATCTCACCCTGCACCTCCCCCAGACTGGTCACCACTGCAGCGCAGTTGCAGCTGACATCCTGCACTGCAGAAGAAATCTGGGCCACGGAGCACAGGCTGTCAGCCACTCTGTCCAGGTGCCCAACTATGTCCCCCATTTGCTGGGTCTGCCTGGCGTGATCCCTCGCCACCTGGTCCTGGACCAGATCAGAGCGCCCCCTGGTCTTACGGGTGGCCTTCCTGGGGCCAGTAGATGGTTGTCCCCGGGGGGATGGAGTCGCCCTTGAGGGGCTTCCTATAATGGGGGAGGGGATCTGAGAGGGCCCTGCAGAAGAGGAGGACTCATCCAAATATAAAATAATGTCCTGCTCTGCCCCAACAGGCTCCTCCTCAACGACCTCTGCAGGTGAGGTGTGGGCACTCTCTTCCTCCACCTCGGTGTCTTCACCACCCAGGGGCACGGGCACTGGATGCCATTGGGGGGATGGGGTGGACTGGCCGCCGACAGATGATGGCCCTGCTCAGTCATCTGTGGATGACACAAAGCAGACACATGTTGGTGGTCCCACACACTTGGCACATGTACCCTCTCCCCCCCCACATGCAATACACCAAATAGGGGATAAAAAACACTTACCTGTCCTGGAGCCTTCCTCCATAGAATCATAGCCTGGTACCCCCTCCAACTGCTCCCTCTCCAGGCAGCGGGCGACCACCTCCTCCTCTGTGATCAGGCTGACCGCACATGGGGGTCCACCACCCGTGCCACTCTCATGCCTCCTAATGGTGGCCACCTTGCCCCGAACCTTGCGCCGTAGATCGTTGATCTTCTTGGCAATATCGCCAGCAGTCCGGGTGGAGTACCCCAAAATATTAACCCTGGCAGCAATGCTAGCCAGGGTGGCCTGCTTTCTCTCCCAGGTGGTCTTTCGGCTTTTCCTGCCATGGAGGACATCGTTGTGGGTCTCCATAGCAGAGATGACCACAGAGACCTCCTGGGCATTAAAATTGAGGTTCCTCCTCTCTTTGGGGGTAGCGGGAGCAGCCATAACAGAGCAAAAGTAAATTCCCTGGGGTGGGGGGAAACGGAAATACTTTTGCGCCGGAATGGCGCTTCCGCTGGCACTTTTATACGCGCAACGGAACACATTGCGCTGGCGTTTCCCGTGAAGTGGTGCCGACGGAAGTTGTGAGCATGCGCACAGGGGGCCGAGTGAAGCCTCACTTACTGCGCATGCTCCGTGGATGATGCGCTGAACGTAAGCCTCTGCACTGGGCTCCGCCCATCATTTACATATGATCACACCCACTTCCACTTGCGTCGGGTTACGCCAGCGCATTTTCGTTACTCCGGCGCAAGTTTAGGAGCAAGTGCTATGTGAATAACAGTACTTGCGCCGAAAGTGTCGGCGGAGTAACGTAAATGAGAAACGTTACTCCAAAGTAAAGAAGCGCCCATCTACCTGAATCTGGCCCCTTGTGTTTTAAGTCAGGACAGACTCACTTTCAGCTTGCACCCTTCAGCGGAACCTGCTGAATATGACTAGGATAGCTTGAGCATAGATCCCAAGCTGCATTCAGGTTCACTGCAATTATGAATGATTACTAAATTATGGATTCCTTAAATATAAATGAATTGTGAATAGGAAAAACAGTTTTGTAAATCCTTTAGCTATTTGTACTTTTGAGTGTGAAGAACAGCATCATGTATGAATGCCTGGTAATCTGCTATAAGACTACAACTAACAACCCTGAAAGTAATATGTGTTTGAAGTTTGAGAGATGTAAGTGAGTACATTGCCCTAATCGTGACAGATGTGCCAGTTTCTGCCTCTTGGTGTTTTTTCCCACTGGCAGCTGCGTGCAGATTTTGGTATTCTCTCGAATTATGTTTGGCTTTTTTGCACAACTAGTAGCATAGTGTCTGCTGGGTTAGTTCCCTCAGCCCTAAGACTCTACATTTGCTTATGTCAATCATTAAGAGACCTGCAATATGTTGGTTACAAGGAATCATCCTTGTTCTCTGTTTTGGATGATGTTACTGTGGTAAATTGTGGTATTAGCTGAATACATACTGTATCTGGCCTATAATAAGATGGACTGCTAAAGTTTTGGTTTATATTTCTATTGCATAGCAATGTACAGTAAGCATGGGAAGCATACATGCTGAGAAAACATGTCTAAAAGTGAACTAGAGGACACCCATATCTGGCACTTATGGGTTCCTCAGCCCCCTCTTTCTGAGCCTGTTTACTACTTGATATAAAAGCGACAATCTTAGGGCTCATGTACACTACAGCTTCTAAACTCAAGTCCATAAAAACATCAAGGTGGACTGAAAAGGAGACAGCCATTATGTCAGGGAGACTTTTCTATTTGATTATCCACATACGAATCAAGGGGCTGGTGTAAACCCCAAGAATCCACCTATAAATAAAATAACAGTTTTGGGTAGAGTGACCCTTAAAAAGCCTTAAATGACCTCCAAAGACAACCACTGCAATTTTTGCATTCAGTTTTAAGTAAGCTTTCTGAAAGCCCCTGATTCCGTCCATTTAAATAACTTTCCCTTCCAAATTTTTGTCTTACAGGCTTTTCTTTAGATTACAGATTTTATGAGAAAAACATAAATAATGAATAGTCTCAGCTAAGCCCAGGAGAGATTCTCATGGCATCCTACTGAAAACATGACAACAACTAATAATAAATATCACTTTCTTGGTGTATCTAATACTTGGTATCTAATTCACTTATATAACATATAATCAACTGCAGACATAAATAGTATTATGATACGTAACTTAGGACGCAAGTCCTTTGTGGATACGGAACTTGCCTTCCTAACTTATGGCGGCATAGCGTAAACAAGGTATGCTACGCCGGCACAAAGTTACGCCGCTGTTTGTGGATCTGGCCCCATATCTTTTACTTTTTGCTTTAATAAATATCCCAATAAAAAAACATATTTTTGGTAAAAATAAATCGCAATAGGTGTATATTGATTGGTTTACACAAAAGTTATAGCATTCACAAACTATGGGAAAGTTTTATGGCATTTATATAGTTTGTTTGTTTTTTCTTACTAGTAATGACGGTGATCTGCGTTTTATTTTATTTTTTTGCAGTATTGCGACATTGCGGCGGACAGGTCGGACACTTTTGAGAAATTTTTGGGATCATTCACATTTATAGAGTGATCAGTGCTATAAATATGCACTGATTACTATGTAAATGTCACTGGCAGGGAAGGAGTTAACACTAGGGGCGATCAAGGGGTTAACTGTGTTACCTATTGTGTGTTCTAACTGTGGGGGGAGGGGACTAACTAGGGGATTAAACAGCGTGTGTGGTTTCTACTTTGTAGAAACACATGCTCTGTCATCTCTCCTCAGACAGCACACACAAACACCCATGCTGCCCGGCTCGTGCACGAGATCGCGCGTGGCCAGCGGCGATCGTGCCCTCCGGCCATGCGCATTGGGTTCCCAACTGTACAGTGGGCAGGGATGCATGCCTCCGGCGGTGCTTATGCGCCTTCTAGTGGCTCTCTGTGGCGAAGCTGTTTACATACAAGATTTCGCCAGTTGGGAACCGGTAAAAAAATAAATACAAAAATAATATTCTGCAGGCAGAGCTCCTGGATAGAGACCCTAGCAGATAAGCTGCATGACCCTTTAATTTCCAGGTCATTTATTTTACAGTAAACATTGATCCCTAAACACTAATCTGCAGCATTCGCATTATCTGTACACTTTACTTACCTATATTGTCAAGGACATAAAACATTTATTCTGAGTTAGCTTTTGCTCTTCTGCCTTTTTGCTGACAGATACAATCAATTATGTAAAAACTTACACACACCTTTGATCTCTAATGCAAGAAGCACCTTCATGGTCCAGAGGGATTGTTGAGCAATAAATCTAAGCAGTTCCTGGCAATGCCTTGAATACTAAACTGAGCAATGTATAACTACAAATGTATAGGATTTTACAAATCTATAGGATCATTGAAAGGATTTCAGATGGGCAGGGTTCATCATGAGTGATAATGACTACAATGAATTTCCTTGAACAAATGTCTATGAAATTTTCCACAACATTTCAGGTGTACCTGTACTGTATAGAAGAGCAATGTACTTAATGGCCGGGATTCACATACAACGGCGCATATATATGCCGCCGTAGCATATCTCTTTTCCGCTACGCCGACGCAACGCAGAGAGGCAAGTATGGAATTCACAAAGCAAATGCTCCTAACGTAATTTCGTCGGCGTAAGCCAGCGTAAGTGTAAGTGACCTTATGCAAATGATGGTCCGAGCGTGGTGCAATGCTTTACCCCCCGGCGTATCTTAAACGGCGAATGCGCCGTGACGTGGACGTATGTCCCGCACCCCTCTGCGCATGCTGAAAGCTATGCCTGGCGTAACCCGGCGTAACCCCTGAGATACGCCGGCCCACCGCCTACGCCCAGAGCATAAATACGCCCAGACATGCGCCCGTCGAGCGCAAAAGTACACCAGCAGCTTTTCTTCCATTGGTTTAGGTACTTTTGCGATCTCAGTGATGTCTGCTCCAGTGTCTGAGAGGTAGAGGAGGAAAAATAATTTTTCTAAAGAGGAGAGGGCGATTGTGATCTCTGCCATCTCGAAATACGATGTGTACCTACATGGCGCACAGACCAGCAAGGTCAGGAAAGATGAGATCCTTCAGGAGGTCACCATGGAGGTCAATGCCCTTGGCCATGAGAGGAGGTCCGCCAAGGACATTGCAAAAAAATGAATGACCTGCAACGTCATGTCCGGGAGAAGCTGGGCAAGATAAAGAGGCACACCAGGGGCACGGGAGGCGGACCAGCCAGTGATATTAGGCTCCCTGCCGATGAGGAGGTGATCGCCCAATGTCTGCAGAGGGAGCAAGTGGAGGGCTTGGAGGGCTATGACTCCATTGACCAGGCTCTGAGGACAGGTAAGTGAGTTTTATCCTCCATTTGATGTGTAGCATGTGAGGGGGTGCAAGGGGACATGTGACAAGTGTGTGGGTCCACCAACATATGAATGCTTTGTGTCATCCACAGATGTGTTGGAGGGAGCGGGCCCGTCGTCAGCTGCTGGACGATCCATGCCAACCCCGGAGGAGAGTGCCCACACCTCTCCTCTAGAGGAAGTTGAGGAGCAGCATGGGGACCTTCATGATTGTGTCTACCTCGAGGAGGAAACCATCTTATCTGGACCCTCCAAAACCTCCATCCCCATCAGGGGAAGCCCCTCAGGGTCCATCCCCTTTAGGGGAAGTCCCTCCCAGTCTACCCCCTCCTGGTCTACCCCCTCAAGGGCTACCCCCTCCAGGGAAACCCCATCCGGATGGCCCCAAGCCTCTCCTGCCCCCAGGAAGGCTCTACGGAAGACCAGGGGTGTACCCGGAGCCCTCAAAGAAGAGCTGGCGAGGGAGCAGGCGTCGTGTGGCAGACAGCTTGGCCTCCTTGGCCCAGAACCAGGCTGCATGCACATTGGCTGTGCAGCAGTGCCTCACGCAGCAGGCTGATCAGAGCAGCTCCATCTCTGACAGCCTGCAGGATGTGAGTGGGAACTGCGCTGCTGTGGTGACCTGCATTGGGGAGCTGCAGGCCACAACATCAGGCCTTGTGACAGAGGTGAGGAGCCTGGCAGTGGCTGTATAGGCCAACACTGCTGTCATTGAGGCGGAGGGGAGGCAGATGAGGCGCCACCAGTGGCACACCACCACCCGCCAGCTGCAGATGCAGGCTCGGACCAACTCCTTCCTCAGCCGCATTGCCCTTGCTCTGGAGGGCAGGCAGCCAGCATCTGGCAGGAGTAACAGAGGAGGGGATGATCCTCCTCCTGATACCCCACCCCCCCCACCCCGAGGCTCCCTCCAGACAACTGAGGAGCCGCAGCCGTGCCACCATGCCTGGCCCACAACAGGTCAAATGAGTGGTCTTTTTTTGTTGGTGTGCTCAGGTTATGATTTTTTTTTTTTGGGGAGACATGCACAGAGGTATGTGCCGTCCTCCAGTAAGGGCATGCCATGTTGGCCAATGGCATGTTCCTTTTTTTTTTTTTAGTGACTGCACACGGTTAGGAGTGCAGTCTACAGTGTGACTGATGTGTGAATGTGGATGACATTCCTGCCAGTAAGGGGAGTCACCTTGGGTGGTCGGGGAGAGGTTATCCCCACGACCATGTGAATGTGGTATGAATGGACAGCAATATCATTGGGGCCTTGGCGTGGCATTGCTGCTCCCAAGTCCTGCTAGGGGGTGGCTATTGGGGCAGTGGCGGAATTATAGGGGTGCTGAGGTCGCCATGGTGACCGGGCCCCTTGCTGGAGGGCCCCCTGTATACAGTGCTTCAAAAGAAGGAGCACAGACAAGTTCCCCGATCCCAAGCCGAACTGTAATCGGCACTGTGCGGGGAGCTCGTCACAGTCATTACAAACTGAAAGCAAAGTGTGTGCTCTTTGTCTCCCCCTACAGTGCAGTACCCGGCAGGAAGAGCTGCTAAGGTAAAAGACTGACGTTTTTTATCTACTGTGTGTTTGCATGCCATGTATGTATGAATGTGTGTGTGCATGTGAATATGTATGTATGTATGTGAGTGTGCATGTATTGAGACTCAGACTGCAGTGGTTGCTATAGTATACTAAAGTAAAAGTATACAGAGCAAACTTTGTCTGCAGGCATGAAGGATACAGCCACAGCACCTGTGATCATCATTATCATGCTGAGTGATGATCACACTGTACAGCCTATATTACACTGTACTTCATGTGACTGTAGTGTATGTAAGCTATATACAGTACAGTCACATGAAGTACAGTGTAATTATCAGCATGATAATGATGATCACAGGTGCTGTGGCTGTATGTTTCATGGCTGTAGACAGTGTTTGCACTGTATACTTTTACTCCAGGCTTTTTTTCCGCAGAAATGTGGCACTTCTGAAATCTGCACTCTGTACGTAGCACACCCGGACTCTGTACGTAGCACACCCTGGACTCTGTACGTAGCACACCCGGGACTCTGTACGTAGCACACCCGGGACTCTGTACGTAGCACACCCTGGACTCTGTACGTAGCACACCCGGGACTCTGTACGTAGCACACCCGGGACTCTGTACGTAGCACACCCGGGACTCTGTACGTAGCACACCCTGGACTCTGTACGTAGCACACCCGGGACTCTGTACGTAGCACACCCTGGACGGAGATGACATCGTCAGCTCAACATCATCGCTCTTCCGCCCTCACAGCCAGTCCTCTTCAAAAAGGTTGATGACCGCTGCTATGGGCTCTAGCCCCAGATCTTTTGCAGACCTAGCAACGCCCCTCTCAGTGAGTGTAACCAGGAAGTTCTTTTACCCTGAGTGTGGGCTGCTGTCACGAATATTAAGGTGATCCAAAGGGGGCTGCACACCCTATATGTGCGATGTGAGCGATCTAAGTGCACCAGTGTTAGTGCACAGAAACATGTGAGTTTTAATTTTGGATATTTTTATTAAAGTTTGAAAAAACGATTTAGCACTATGTCAGTTTCCTTTATCCTCTTATGAGCACCACAGCTGGGAACCACCCAGGATTCTCTTGAACTCAAGGAGACTACAATCATCCACTAAGGATCCATATACCCCTATAAGGGGAAGGCGTATGGTGACCAGCTGTTGGTCCCTTATGGAGGTGAGCGCAAGGATGTGAAGATGCAGGGACACTGAAGGTGCTTCACGTGTTTACACAACACTCATGGATTTATTATTTGGACTTTATTATTGTTTTAATGTTTTTCCAGTGTATCTTACACTGGCTTCAATTCACAAGCACTATATATATTTTTTTGGACATTTGTGTTTTAGTGGTGGTACACTGACATGCACAACCACAGATTTGGTATTAAGTGACACTTTTATAAATTTTTATGCTGATACACATATATTATTATTTTTTTAGATTTTTTTTGCTGTTTTTATACTGCAGAGTAGAATATTGTGTATGATTTGCTGTATATAGTAATTTTCACAGCTGTGTAAAGGGAAGTGCTTTACCATCTTTAGCTATTTTTTAATCACCCTGCAACACATATTGAGTACATAGCAGCAGACCCTCAAATACAGTGCCTTGAAAAAGTATTCATATCCCTTGAAATTTTTCACATTGTGTCATGTTACAATCAAAAACGTAAATTTATTTTTATTGGTATTTTATGTGATAGACCTACACACAATGGCACATAATTGTGAAGTGGAAGGAAAATGGTAAATGGTTTTAATTAAATGTTTTTTATTTAAATGGTTTTAATTTTTTTTACAAATAAATATCGGAAAAGTACTTTTGTATTCAGCCCCCTTTACTGTGATACCCCTAACTAAAATTTTGTTGAACCAATTACCTTCAGAGTCACCTAATTATTAAATAGAGTCCATCTGTGTGTAATTTATTTTCAGTATTAATACAGCTGTTCTGTGAAGCCCTTAGAGGTTTATTAGAGGACATTAGTAAACAAACGACATCATGAAGGTCAAGGAACACACCAGATAGGTTGGGGATAAAGTTGTGGAGAAGATAAAAGCAGGGTTACAGTAGGTTATAAAAAAATATCCCAAGCTTTGAACATCTCACAGAGCAGTTAAAGTTAAATCCATCATCCGAAAATGAAAAGATTATGGCACAACTGCAAATCTACCAAGATATGGCCGTCCACCTAAACTGACAGGCCAGGCAAGGAGAGCATTAATCAGATGCAGCCAAGAGGCCCAAGGAAACTCTGGTGGAGCTGCAGAGATCCACAGCTCATGTGACTCATTAGCCGTACACTCCACAAATCTGGCCTTTATGGAAGAATGACAAGAAGAAGGCCATTGTTGAAAGAAAGCCATTAGAAGTCCTGTTTTTAGTTTGCGAGAAGCCATGTGGGGGACACAGAAAACGTGGAAAAAGGTGCTCTGGACAGATGAGATCAAAATTTTACTTTTTGGCCAAAAAGCAAAACGCTATGTGAGGCGGAAAACTAATGCCATGTACACACGATCGGACATTCCGGCAACAAAACCATGGATTTTTTTTCAGACGGATTGTTGGCTCAAACTTGTCTTGCATACACACGGTCACACAAATGTTGTCGGAAATTCCGATCGCCAAGAACGTGGTCACTTACAACACTACGACGAGCCGAGAAAAATTAAGTTCAATGATTCTGAGCAAGCGTCAAATTGATTCCGATCATGTGTAGGATTGTTGTGTGTCGGAATTGCATAGAGACGATCGAAATTTCTGACAAGAACTTTTGTTGAAAAATTGAGAACCAGCTCTCAAACATTTGTTGTCGGAAATTCTGACAGCAAATGTCTGATGGAGCATACACACAGTCAGATTTTCCGACAACAAGCTCACATCAAACATTTGTTGTTGAATATTCCGACCGTGTATAACTGTGAACATTATCCTGAACACACCATCCCCACTGTGAAACATAGTGGTGGCAGCATCGTGTTGTGGGGATGCTTTTCTTCAGCAGGGACAGGGATACTGATCAGAGTTGATGGGAAGATTGATGGAGCCAAATACAGCGCAATCTTAGAAGAAAACCTGTTGGAGTCTGCAAAAGACCTGTGACTGAGGGGAGGTTCACCTTCCAGCAGGACAACAATCCTAAACACACAGCCAGAGCTACAATAGAATGGTTTAGATCGGTTTTAGAATGATTTCGATCAAAGCAGAATGGCCCAATCAAAGTCCAGACCTAAATCCAATTGAGAATGTGTGGCAAGACTTAAAAAAATGCTGTTCACAGATGCTCTCTATCCAATCTGACAGAGCTTGAGCTATTTTGCAAAAAAAAAAAATGGCCAAAAATTTCTCTCGCTAGATGTGCAAAGATTTTAGAGACATACCCAAAAAGAATTGCAGCAAAAAGTGGTTCTACAAAATATTGACTCAGGGGGGCTGAAGCCATTGGCTCCCCTGCTGTCAATCACAGCCAGTGAGGAGGGAGTGGGGGCAAAGTCTGTCATATGGACACACAGAGTCGGCTCTGGAGCAAGCACGTACGAGTGCCCCCATAGCAAGCCACCTGCTTTGGGGCACTCGGCAGGGGGGAGGGACCAGGAGAGGGGACCCAAGAAGAGGAGGATTGGGCTGCTCTATGCAAAACCACTGCACCAAACAGGTAAGTATAACATGTTTGTTATTTAAAAATAAATAAAAACTGTGCCTTTACAATCACTTTAAACATTTCAGCATTTCAGAAGGATTTAATGACCAGGTAATTTTTTGTGATACGGGACTTTGGTTTAACTGACAATTGCACATTTTTTAACCCACAAATAGAGCTTTCTTTTATTGGTATTTGATCACCTCTCTCGTTTTTATTTTTTGCGCTATAAACAAAAAAAGATTGATATTTCTTTTTTTTATATACATTTTTTAACTTTCTGCTTTAATACAATTTCCCCAAAAATATATAAAAAACAAATGTATTCATCTGTTTAAGCCGATATATATTCTTCTCCATATTTTTTGGTGACAAAATCACAATAGGCGTATATTGATTGGTTTGACTTTGCGCAAAAGTTATCGCGTCTACAAACTAAGGGATAGATTAGGGACATCTAGTCGTTGGGACCTGCAGGCAAGCTCCCGCAGCGCACGCACGCCCCACTATCCTGTTCTCGGGCCGACTTACAGGTACAGTAAGTCGGTTCGCACAGGAGAGCCAACCTACCGCAGTAAATGTACATGAGCTGGTCGGCAAGTGGTTAAGAAAACATTGATAATCATGCAATTGTTGAGCCTAGTGGGGCTTCTGTTTTCCAGTAGCTATGACATATATCAGTATAAATGAATACATTCAACAATTGAAGAGATTGAATGTAGGAAGATAATTGATTGAAAAATTGCCATCCTCTTCTGTGAGCACACTCTGGTCTGGCAGAGGAGGCAGGTTAAACATTTTGCCAATTGACTTTCATTCTGAACTGACAAACCCAATAACGATCCAGTTTTCAATGGACAGAAGTTTGGAAGAAAATGTACATTTTCAACATGAAACGGACAGATATTGTTTCAGAGGTAATTCATGCCTAAACCATGTATAAAACAACAACTACAATGAAGGGGTATGCAAAAAAAAAGAAAAACAAAAACAATATTAAGCAGCTATAATGCTACTGCCGACTTATTTTCTTTTACAGTTTGGTTTGTCTTTGGTTTCATTTTGTCATCTAAATATATGACTTTTTTATCCTAAGACCCCCTCTCCACTATGGCACCCCAATAGTGCTTTATGTGCAGACAGCCCTACACTGCAGCACACCACAGCACACATACGGTACAAATCTGGTTATTGTTTCATTCTATTCTAAATTACAGTAATGGGTGCCCTAATGCAACACATTAATGTGCGAAATACTGCACATTAACGTGCATGCAGCAATGACATGCAGATGTGGAGGGGCCCTAAAATACGAGACTCCCTTTTCTGAATTGAAGAGATTTAGTAGAGCCAACCTTGCCTTTTAGTTTACGTTGACTTTTGCTTGCCTAAACTACATCCTTAGTGTAGGAAATATGGCACAGCTTCAGTGACAGATAGAGAGGCAGGATTTTGTGCAATTCACCCTTCTTATGCCCCTTTTTCTGCAGCACATGTTGAACGTGACCAACCACCTTAACACTGACAAAAAAACTGAGGCACTCTCCATTTGAGAGGGGTTATATAGGGGAAGAACTCAATTCTAATTGGGTTAACCAGTGTCCAATCACCTGTGGTGAGTACAAAACCCATTAAGTAATTAAGGATCTGTGTCCTGTGATGTATGATCAAGAAATTAACATTTTAAACTCTGGTCTTAAATGTGCCCCTAAAAAAAACTTTAAATAAGTTTGATGTATATATAGATATACATAAATATATAGGAAAGCTCAATTTAAAGAAGAATTTTTTGAACAGTGGGCCTAGGAATAATTATCAGGTGAAGATAAATGTGATAGATGTGGACAGCTGCTAAAAAAATAGATCACTGTTCAATCCAGCCAATACGGCAAATCAACATTTAGAGGTCTATAAGAATTTAGTTCTGAAAGATTTAGACCAAGTTACACCAAATAAAAATATAAATCCCAAATTTATCCAAGAGGGCATTACACAACCAGAGGAAAGAAAGGATATTATAGAATGCCCAGCTGACAAGTGTGGTGGTGTGGTTATACTGGACAAAAGTTTTTATGATACCCAGCTTGTTATCTGAAGAGAGTACATATGTCAGGCTGAAGAGTAACCCTACATCATTGTATCAGAAAGATCTGGTGGATTTGGGATTTGACAAAAGAGTTCTAAATAAAAAAGAACATACGGTAAATACTTGATACCGAGTTTTGGCTGAATTCCGATGATTTATACATTACCAAAGGTGCACAGGCACCATATTAATCCTCCAGCAGGTCCAATAGTGAACAGTATAGGATCTGTCACAGCTAGACTGGGACAGTATCTGGACACTTTCTTACAAGCAAGTGTCTTACGGACGAAAGCATATTTAAAAGACACAAAAAGCTTTTTACAGCTAATTCGTGGAATCAATTTGGTAGGGAAATCTGAAGTGTACTTGGTGATAGCAGATGTGTCATCACTCTATACTATTATTCAACATGACAATGCCCTGCTGGTGCTAAATTGGGCACTGAGCCAATGAGATGAAATCCCATTTGAACAAAATGTTTTTTTGAGACAGGTAATTGATTTTTGCTTGTCTCATAACTACTTTTGGTACAACCACAAGTTCTATTTACAAAAAAGAGGCGTTGCGATGGGCGCAAAGTTTGCTCCCAGCCTCACTAATTTATTTATGGGTGAGTGGGAAGATAAGTTTGTGTTGTCTAAAAAGAGGGAAGCTTTTCTGCTTTTCTATAAAAGATTTATTGATGACCTATTCTTTATTAGGGAAGGAAATGAGAGTTCACTGCATGAGTTCTTGAAAGAACTCAACTCCAATAATAATACTATAAAGTTGGATAACAGTAACAGTGAACATATTCATTACCTAGATGTAAATGTGTTGAGACAGGGAGATTCACTGATCACAACCATTTACTTCAAGCCGACAGACACAAATATTTATCTGCCCTCAGAAGTGGTCATCATCCCCACTGGCTAAAGAATATTCCTAAAGGCCAGCTGATTGAGTGAGGAGAAATTGCACTATGGACAGAGATTTTTTTTACACAAGCTAAAATCATTGAAGGGTATAGCGAACAACAACTTCATAAGATTGTGCATGAATTGGTAAAAACTGCGAGAATCATGTTTGAGAGATAAAGAACGTCAGGTGAGCTCCAGACAGGAATGGGGTTTTATCTCCAATTTTCATGCACAATATAAATACATTTTTAGGCGCCATTGGCACATCTTATGGATAAGGTTCTTAATAAATTGCTGTAGCAAAGCAGTAAGGATCCCATAGAAGGGGGGACCTCTGTGTCCCGTGGTGTACTCAAAGAAAAGGATTTATTGGCATAAAATCCAACATAAAACATTTTCCTTAGATGGTTGCATTGCATAGTAGACAAACAGAGAAATAGAAAACTGATAATACATAACGGCGCATAGAGACCTGTATCACGCATCTAAGCAGGTAACAAACCTAATGTCCCTTAATTAAATTAAATGGAAGAATGAAGAACCAAGATTTGCCCATCAAAATGTCCCTGGGTGGGTAGGCCGACCATGGTCAGAATGCACCAGCAAAATTGCCTGGTCGCATGTCAGCAAAGCTGCATGGCCAAGGGTATCCCCTTCAGGCAAAATACCTTATGAACAGTTAACAGAAATAGAAGATAACGTAAAGGATATGATGTTTCAATGACAATCATCTCAGCCCGGTCAATACCTGACGACGTGATACAATTATGGAATAAATGCCTGATGGCCTGATAAAATGATAGAATAAATGCCTAGAACGAAGTAAAAGAGAGAGAAAGAAACAATGAAAAGAAAGGGAAAGTCCAGTATAAAGGAGGAGAAAGAGGATAGAGGATGGGAGGAAGGGGGGAAAGGGGGAGTCCACGGGATGTGCGCACAGGAGAGCATCAGATCATAAGGAGTGTATCATCAAATCAGGAGGGTTGAGAGTATGTGATCCATGGCCGCCAGACTCTGAGAAATTTGTCATGTGTATCTCAAAGGATGGCAGTCAGTTTTTCATTCTATTATTTAGAGGTTTAATTAAGCCAGTACTGTTTGATTCAAACTGATCAATGTATAAACTCATTGGTTTATGTATTTTTAATGGATGTTATTAAGTTTGTATGTATCTCATAAGATAAAGTCGGATGATGCACTGTGTATGAGTAGAAGAAATACTGTAGCTGAGTTTGCATCGGTAGCCTTGTGGTGCTTGTCTCCTGTCTGAGGTTATCGACATGGGACATGTTGGGGGAGGTGAGCTGGCCGCTTGTGCTTTCTGATGCTGACAGATATGCTATGACGGCCAGGCAGTGGTGATTCAGGCGCTGTCTGCTGCCCGCAGTATACGTGGGGTTAATAGCCCCTATCAGGCCAGTATATCAGATTGGTATGTGGTGTCGTTAGGCCACACCTTCAGATGATATTGTTGATGACGAAATTGAGCGGACTTTTCGCACATGCACTTTTTTATACATATTCAGTATATATATATACTGTATATACCGTACAGACCAAAAGTTTGGACACACCTTCTCATTCCAAGAGTTTTCTTTATTTTCATGACTATGAAAATTGTAGATTCACACTGAAGGCATAACAACTATGAATTAACACAGGTGGAATTATATACATAACAAAAAAGTGTGAAACAACTGAAAATATGTCATATTCTAGGTTCTTCAAAGTAGCCACTTTTTGCTTTGATTTCTGCTTTGCACACTCTTGGCATTATCTTGATAAACTTTAAGAGGTAGTCACCTGAAATGGTCTTCCAACAGTCTTGAAAGAGTTTCCAGAGATTCTTAGCACTTGTTGGCCCTTTTGCCTTCACTCTGCAGTCCAGCTCACCCCAAACCATCTCGATTGGGTCCAGGTCCGGTGACTGTGGAGGCCAAGTCATCTGGCGCAGCACCCCATCACTCTCCTTCTTGGTCAAATAGCCCTTACACAGCCTGGAGGTGTGTTTGGGGTCATTGTCCTGTTGAAAAATAAATGACGGTCCAACTAAATGCAAACTGGATGGAATAGCATGCCGTTGCAAGATGCTGTGATAGCCATGCTGGTTCAGTATGCCTTCAATTTTGAATAAATCCCCAACAGTGTCACCAGCAAAGCACCATCACACCTCCTCCTCCATGCTTCACGGTGGGAACCAGGCATGTAGAGTCCATCAGTTCATCTTTTCTGCGTCGCACAAAGACACGGTGGTTGGAACCAAAGATCTCAAATTTGGAATCATCAGACCAAAGCACAGATTTCCACTGGTCTAATGTCCATTCCTTGTGTTCTTTAGCCCGAACAAGTCTCTTCTGCTTGTTGCCTTTCTTTAGCAGTGGTTTCCTAGCAGATGTTCTACCATGAAGGCCTGATTCACACAGTCTCCTCTTAACAGTTGTTCTAGAGATGTGTCTGCTGCAAAAGGTGGCTACTTTGAAGAACCTAGAATATGACATATATTTTTAGTTGTATCACACTTTTTTGTTATGTATTTTTTGTTAATTCATAGTTTTGATGCCTTCAGTGTGACTCTACAATTTTCATAGTCATTTTAATAAACAAAGCTCTTGGAATGAGAAGGTGTGTCCAAACTTTTGGTCTCTACTGTATATATATATATATATATATATATATCTATATATCTATATATATATATAGATATATAGATATATCTATATATATATAGATATATCTATATCTATATATATATATATATATATAGATATATCTATATATATATATATATATATATATATATATATATATATCTATATATATATATATATATGTCTATATATATATATATATATATATATATATATATATATATATATACTGATCGAAAAGGTAAAAGAACACTTTGAAAACACCTCAGATCTCAATGGGAAAAAATATCATGCTAGATATCTAAACTTATATGAACTGGGTAATGTGTTAGGAACGAATGGATGCCACATTTCTTGATGGAAATGAAAATTATTAACCTACAGAGGGCTGAATTCAAAGACACCCTGAGGAACAAAGTGAAAGAAAATGATGCAGCGGACTAGTCCATTTTCTGAAATGTATTGTATTTTAATTTTAGCAACTCAAAATGGTACTCAGTAGTTTGTATGGCCCCCATGTGCTTCTATGCACAGGGGAGGGCTGCCAGCCTTAGGCCTGGGGGGCAAGTCCAGTCAAGTGGCCCATAGAGTGTGGAAAACAAGAGTCCGCACAGAGGCTCCACTTACATCAGAGGCCGCAGCAGATGAGCTCTGTCTCTCCTTGTGTCTGTGCAGAGAGAGAAGGGGATGTCAGCGCTGGTGTGCTCTGAGGCTGAGCTATGTGTGAGACGAGACATAGCTCAGCTCTGCAGCCATCTCCCTTGGAGCTGACACAGGCATGGCTGCACAGTGGGAGGTGAGCGGGGGCCATGACCTGTGTTAACAGAGCTCCAGCAGGCATATTCCTGCTCTGCAAAAACAGCATTTGGTAGTGGCGGACAAGGGCTGTGCATAGTGTCACCAGCCCGGGGGGAGATTTCCACCCTGCCCCCCCTGCCAGCCCTCCCCTGTCTATGCATGCCTTACAACATCGGGACATGCTCCTAATGAGACGACGGATGGTGTCCTGGGGTATTTCCTCCCAGATCTGGACCAGGGCATCACTGAGCTCCTGAACAGACTGAGGTGCAACCTGGCAGCATCGGATGGACTGAAACATAAGGTCCCAGAGGTGAGCATAGAGGCCATTCAATGGTATCAATTCCTTCATCCTCCAGGAACTGGTTAAAAACTCTCGCCACATGAGGCCAGGCATTGTCGTGCACATGGACTGCACCAGCGTAGGGTCTGACAATGGGACTAAGGATTTTATCCTAATAACTAATGGCAGTCAGGGTGCCATTGTCTAGCCTGCAGAGGTCTGTGCTTCCCTCCATGGATATGCTTCCCCAGACCATCACTGACCCACCACCAAACCGATCATGCTGAACGATGTTACAGGCAGCATAATGTACTCCGCGGCTTCTCCAGACCCTTTTACGTCTTTCACATGCTCAAGGTGGACCTGCTCTCATCTGTGAAAAGCACAGGGCGCCAGTGACGGACCTGCCAATTCTGGTGCTCAATGGAAAATGCCAATCGAAAGCAGCTCAAACTGCTGAAACAACCCCCCTCTGCTTCTTAACTAATCAGATCAATATCCCAGGAGTTCAATTGAGTTAATGATATATATTATAATATTTTTTTTATATTTTTTCCCTATAGAAAACAGTGACACCCAAACCTACATATTTGCCTGGAATTCTTGTTTAAATTCTGTGTAAATAAGAGAGTTGCAAGTGTTATATCCCAACAAATGGGCTACAGTGATTGAACGTTTCCTGCCAAATTGGTGTTCTTGGGTCATGTTTAATCATTTACACCTGTTCCTTTTCATTAACTTTTTCTGCCAATGAAGGCTTTTCGAAAATTCCCCATGAAAGAAAGCCCTATTCTCGCTGAAAAAAATTAATTATGCAAAGCAGTTACAGATACATATTGAAAATATTTGCAAATGATAGAAAAACAAATAGATTTGGACAGAGCCGTGCCAAATCTATACCGCCATGCCAGTAATTTGACATTTCTTGATTAAATTGATTGCTCTTTGCAGCAAACGGAAGCCTGAAGAACAATCAGACGGTGGGGGATGTTTGGGGACTGGATGAAAGGTGAACTTGAGTAAGGCTAGCATTTCAATATTGTGTTTTATAGGCAAAATAAGTCTCAGTATTCATTAATCCTGCTGTCCACAGAAAGTGAACATTCTACTTTAGGATCCTAACTTTTGTCCTTGGCTTACCTCCCCAAATGAATTGCAATCCAAAATGTTGTAGACATTATGGTGGAGGGAAAACTCACTTTCTCAGTGAATTAAAGATTTCCAGCAACAGAAACTTTCCTGGATATAATTAACTATATCCCAAATTGATGTTCCATAATACCTACTCATATTGTGCTAGAGACAACAAACACACAGTATTATATTTGAGAAATACGGTATAAGATGAGTTTTCCAGGCATGATTGAAAATACAGTGTTAAGTGGAATTTTAACTCAAGCCCATTTTTTTTTCTTTTTTTGGCAGAGCAGGGAAGGATTGAAACCTTTGTCGAATGTACATTATTTTCTATCGTCCTATTCGGGAGACTTTATCTGACTTCCTGTACTATTGACTAAGTTGGAATTTAGATAGGAAGTGAACAAAATCTCTCAAATGGGTACACAGAGAGCAGAAAAGGTCTCTTTCAACAGGGGCTCCACAGCACCCTGGGGTGCTGCCTGAGGTTGTCAGGGGTACCGTGGCATCCTGTTTGAGAAAGTAAAATCAGAGCTGCTCCTGCTCCTCTGCCGATCTGTACATTGGCACAACAGGAGCTAGGTCAGAACAGTGAAGTGAAGAGCAGTGGAAGGGGATGGTGGCATCCTGAGTCCTGAGCACTCCACCTCCTACAGAGCAGTACCTGGTATAAGTGCAGGTACATTACTGCAGTTTTTAAAAAGGCTGTGTGACTTCCGGTTCCGGCGCCGCATGTGAGGGAAGCAAGATCCGGAGGCTCCGCTTTGTCCTCCCAGAAATCGGCATACAAATCCTCGGCATCGCCCCGAATTGTACCGCTCTCGACACTCCCTCGCTACCGCTGATCCAGCGCATGGATCGGTACCTGACACAGCCGCGCGTACCTCGGAGCTCCGGCTCCACGGACACACTGGCGGAGCTCGCGGCCTCGTCCAACATGGCCGCCGCGACACAAGGCCCCCTTCCTACACAGGCCTCGCAGCCTCAGGAGACGCACAGACCCGGGGTAAGCGCGGACCCGCCATCTGAGGATATGGACACCGTGGCCGTTGGGGGAGCGGATCAGGACAGCTCCTACGACAGGATCGCCAAAGCTGTTGCGGCGCTCCTCTCCCCCTCCATTACTGCTGCTGTGGAGAAGGCAGTTACCGAGGGGATGCTTCAAATCAGAAAGGAGCTGGGTGATCACTCCAAAAGAATCTCCACAGCGGAACAACGCATAGCTTCGGTGGAGGATGATCAGTATCACATGAGCGCCACGCTGGAACGATTCGCCCAAGACCAACAGCACCTCCATGAACGCATGGAGGACCTTGAGAACCGCTCCAGAAGGAACAACCTGAGGGTTATTGGCCTCCCTGAATCCTTCAAACCAACCTCCCTGATTGACTTCTGCTCCAACGTCCTCCCCGAGGCTCTGGGCCTAGGTCGGGGGTATACGGTGGAACGCGCGCATCGCATGGGCGCCGCATCGGAGGACCGCGCCCGCCCTAGGCCGGTGATAGCCAGATTCCTGAATTATGCGGATCGGATGGACATTCTGCAGAACTTCCGCAAATCGCGCTCCCTTGAAATCGATGGCCACAAGATTCTGCTGTTTGCAGATTATTCATCGGAGGTCTCCCGCAAACGAAAAGATTTCCAACCAGTCTGCGCAGAGCTGTACAAGAGAGGCATTCGCTTCTCGCTGGCTTACCCGGCCGTTCTACGCCTACAGACTCCGGATGGGCAACAACTCTCTATCCAGTCGTTAGACAAGGCCCGGGCCTATCTTCATTCCCTGCCGGGAGACCAAGGCACAACGCCAACATACGCCGACAGAGCAAAGCAGGGTCCCAGGGACCAAAGAAGTCCGAGGAAGGAGCCGCCCAAGCGACTGAAAGCGACACCCACGCACGATCACCCGGGATCCGGGTGAGACCAAGGCCGTCCTCACGCCGGCTGTTGGCGAACCCACGTCTTGACTAGCCTAGTCTCTCTTGACCCCTCTGGTCGTGGGTATGTAGTGAGCTGAGATGGAGCCCCCCTTGGTCCTGGCCCATTCTGTTTTGTCACAGGAGGTTCTCACTACATCACTCCCCCTAGGGGAGCCGGACCTCCTTCTTTCATTTTCTTTCCCTTGACCATCTGCCCTAGGGTTCTTTGTCTGTAATAGGCAACACGAGCGCTCAATCGTCAGTTGGACACACCTGACAGTGACTGCAGGGCCGCTATGAGATAAGACCCTCGGCCATCTACATTTCCATTTATATTTACTTTTGCATTTGCGCATACTTTAGCTTCTTTTTTTTTTTTTTTTTTTTAGGTTAATTAATGTTGGTTTAATGTGTTAACTTTTTCATCCTAGGCACCTGCTCCGTCGCCCATATCGAGCGCTGTCATGTTTCCCTATTGCTGGATTAGCCGTGTGACACTGCTCCTGCCATAATTGAGATCTATCTGGTTGGTACGATTCCTCCTATTCCTTGCTACCACTGCCATCCCATATTTGAGGCGATGCCGGCGTTCATACGTCAAAACCGTTTGACATGCATTGTGGGAGGTCAGGCGGCTCATCCGGAGGTGGGAAAACATGTGGAAAAAAGAGAAGTCATGGTTTACTGTTATGTGTGTTCCCCCGTTCTCCCCAGTTACTCACCTTTCTTCTTTGTTCCCTTTCTTTTCCCCTTATGTGGCCTCTTTCCCACTGAGAGGATGGTTCTATAGACGCTCCCAGAGACCTCATAGACTCAATTCTCGCTTACCGACTCCAGGAGCTCATCTTACACCAGGTAACAGATATGTACGTTACAACCAGTCGAGTATCACACATCCTTCACAATCATGTCACAGACCTGCATAGTTTCCTGGAACGTTAAGGGGTTGCGTTCTCCAGTAAAGAGAATGAAAATCCTGAGACACCTGAAACGGCTCAGGGCTGACATAGCGCTACTGCAGGAAACACACCTGGAAGAGAAAGATTTCTTCCGCCTACGGAAGAGTTGGGTGGGACAGGCTTTGGGGTCAGCTTCCTCTGGTCGCAAAGCAGGGGTTATCATACTACTACACAAGAACTTGGTATATGATATACTGTCCACAGACAGAGATGATGAGGGCAGGCGCATTTCCATACACCTTAAACTCCCTTCGGGTGAAATACGGGTTACCAACATCTACGCCCCTAACTCTCCTGACCAAACCTACTTTGCTAACCTAACACCCCGTTTGGCCACAGGGGAACTCACGCCACACCTTGTGGGGGGAGACTTCAACTCCACCATGTGTGACCTGGAGGATAGGTCCAAGCCTCACTCACGGGCCACGTCCGCTCGCTCGGACCGCCCGACTCCCCTGTCTCATATGACCCAGGCCCTTGACATGCTAGACGTTTGGCGGGTACAACATCCCACAGAGAGGGAATACACTTTTTTCTCCCCCGTTCACGGGTCTTCAGCCAGACTAGACTACTTTTTAGGTACCCACTCATTGATGCCAAAAGTAGCCTCCACTCACATACACGACCTGGTGATCTCTGATCACTCCCCGGTCTCGGTCTCTCTAAGTAATCTGCAGCACCGCTCAGAGGTCAGGCAATGGAGGTTCCCGGCTTACCTCAACAAAACTGACAGCTTCAAAGAGATGCTGGCTGGGGCCTGGGAGGACTACCTCCATAATAATGCCCAACATGTGAATGATCCTAATTTACTATGGGAAGCGGGCAAGTCCTATCTGAGGGGGAGGATTATATCCTTCACCTCAGCGTACAAGAAAAACTCCCAAAAACAATTCTTAGACGCTAGCGAGCGTGTCAGACTGGCCCACTCACTTCTCATTGCGCAGCACACTGAGGCCCATCTTTCTGCTTGGAAGGAAGCCAAGGATCACTTTGATACTTGGGCAGAAAGAGTCGAACAAATGAAGCTGTCTGCCTTGCAACTCCAGTACCATAAATATGGAAATAAGGCCGGAAAACTTCTAGCGAGGATCACTAGGGGAAATTACACACCTACCCACATCAGTAAGCTACGCAATCCGGATGGCTCCATGTCTTCTACACCTAAGGCAGTGAATAAGACATTGGAAAAATTCTACTCGAATCTGTACGGCCCAGACTCTACGGAGCCTGGACCAGCAGACGACTGGTTAGATGAGATTACCCTAGACCAGATAGACCAAAGCCAACTGACACGACTGAATGCCCCCATTACACTTGAAGAGGTCAGGGGTACTATCAGCGGACTTGCTAACGGCAAAGCTCCGGGTCCTGATGGCTTTACGCCTGAGTTCTTCAAACTACTTAAGCCTGAAATCACCCCCACACTGCTGTCAGTTTATAACCACATCTGGGGCGGGGGGCCATACCTTCAGACAGGACACCTCGCAAACATCAAACTAATTGCTAAGAAAGGCAAGGACCCCCTGGATCCAGGCTCCTACCGCCCCATCTCCCTATTGAACGTCGACTCTAAAATACTATCTAAAATAGTTGCGTCACGGCTAGGCGAAATAATGCCCTCGCTTATACACAGCGCCCAATCGGGTTTCACCAAGGGGAGATCTGCGGCCGCCAACATCCGTAAGGTCATGGCTGCCTTGGAATTTGCTAAAGCTAACCCTTCGCGAGACGTGATTATTGTTACTTTAGACGCCGAGAAGGCATTTGACAATGTCAGCTTCAAATGGTTGTCTCGAGTTATGCATAGAATCGGTCTAGAGGGCCCTTTCAACACCTTCATTCAGGCTATGTACTCTGCCCCTGCTGCCACTGTTACAGCAGCGGGAGTCCAGTCACCCCCCTTCAGGCTATACAGAGGCACGAGACAGGGATGCCCCCTCTCCCCCTTGCTCTTTAACCTCGCCATAGAGCCGCTTTCGCGCCTCCTTAACACCACCCCCCTACTACATGGGATACCTTTTGGACGAGAAGACATGAGGGTGGCCTTATTTGCAGATGACATTCTCATATTCTCTACTTCTCCCCACACAGACATTCCTGCAATACAGAACATCTTTGACTCTTTCCGCATCTGCTCTGGCCTAAAAATCAATTTCTCTAAGAGCGAAATCCTACCCATAGGACCACACTCTTCCCGATCCCAGCTTCCTCCCTCCTGTCTCCGGCTAGCGGGAAACCACATCACCTACCTGGGACTGAAAATTGGTAAAGAACCATCCTCTCTATACTGTCTAAATTACCCACCTTTGATTGCTAAATTGACGAGTGAATTGGAGGTTTGGGCTAACCTGCCCCTCTCGTTCTTTGGGAGATGTGCTCTCTTCAAAATGATCAGTTTTGCTCGCCTACTATATCCTCTACAAACTCTACCCCTTCTCCTGAAACACAAAGATATACAAACACTGAATAAAGCCCTGGCCAAATTTATCTGGAGGAAGGGTAGGCCCAGAATTGCTATGTCGAAATTGTATCTCCCAGCGAGCGAGGGGGGTGTGGGCCTCCCTAATGTAAGAGTGTACAACCTCGCCTGCCTTTTGAGAGTTGGAGTAGACTGGATACTTAGATCATCCCGTTACTCTAATTATGAACTGGAACAAGTTATAGTCGGTCCCCTGGACCTAGCAGCTCTCCTCCACAGCTCGCTTCAAAAATTGTCCAACCCCATCAAGCAGAATCTGCTCTTTCGTGACACCATTGTGGCATGGAGGGAAGCAAGGAAAAAACTAGGCCTATCCCCTCACATTTCTAGACACCTACCAATTTGTGGTAATCCCACGTTCACGCCCAGCCTTCATCCTTTGCTCAACTCGCGAGGGAATACACTCTACCTCCTGCCCACTACTATCCGATCTTGCAGTATGTAGACTATGTCAACAAACTTTGCCCAAACAAAACTATTAGATTTCAATCCTCCTTCATAGACAGGCTCATTGCAGAGAAGAAGTACTCTATTTCGGACATATACCGACCATTATCCCTGGAGTTTGTCAAACCCCTACAATACACATCCATGGCCTCCTGGACCAGGGATCTGCCGGACCAGATCGAAGTGGAAGACATCATAAGAGGCTATAGGTTCACAAGGACTATAACACCCTGTGAAATTTGGAGAGAAACACAATTTAAGCTAATCCACAGGGCCTACTATCCATTCTCCACCACAAAATCTCCGGATATCGGCCCTGCTTGCCCTTGGTGCCTAACCCCCCGGCCCACTTTGCTACACCGCCTCTGGTCCTGCCCTCCCATTGATACCTTTTGGGCCCCAATCCTCCGATATGCACAAGATGTAACTCAGCACCCCCTGAAAAAGGACCCTCGCCTCCTGCTGTTTGGTTCCCCTCCACAGTGCCTTGCCTCGGATGAGGAATTCATCATACTCCCTCAGGGTACTAAGCACTGGATCCTCCTCCTGCTTCTGGTGGCCCGCAGAACTATCTTTAACCACTGGATATCCGCTACCCCCCCCTCGTTGGCTGAAACAATAAGTCACTTGAAGTCCTTGCTATACAAAGAGAACCTAGACCTATGGTCCTTCCCAACACAATCAAAGGTCAAGTTTACAGAGAAGTGGGACGCCTTTATTAGGTTTAGCCTGTCTGGGGCCGAGCAACAAGCCCTGATGTCCTCACCCTTAGTCTTTTCTCTCCACGCTGGCTCACCCACATAGCCAAGTACCCCACATTATTGATTCTGCCACCACCTCAGGCCCTGTTAACGGTTAAGTTTGGTCGAACCGGGAACCCGATCCCCACACAGTGATTAATGTTCCTCTTGCTCCCTTTGTTTCCAATGCTGCATATTAGGTACCTGGTGTCTTGTTTTTCTTCTCAATGGCCACTCCCTTCTCCCCTATCCTCGAAGCCCCCTGGCCCCCTTTCTCCCTTTCTCCCCCTCTCTTTTCTTTCCCCTCCCTGCCTTTCTGCCCTTCCTATTCAATTAGCACTATACGGCTTCTGTACATTGGTCAGATTATACTAGTGGATCGAGATAATTCCTTATCCCCTCCCAAGCTTTGATGTTTTTGATGTTCAGATGTATCCCACATTAGCCTGTTTTTACTGCTACTGTCTCTACTCATCCTTTGAATTTGATATCTCATACCTTTTGTATTGCTTGTTTCTGCCTATAACCCCAATAAAATGTTTTGGAAAAAAAAAAAAAAAAAAGGCTGTGTGTATGTATGTGTGTATATATGTGTATGTGTATAAGTGTGTAGCACTACCCCCGGAGGAGCTGCTGGTTGTTTTGGGTGGCACATTTACCTCATGGCTCCCCCGAATTCCTAGGGGTGAATGATGCGTATTGCATTTGGTAGAAGTAAAGGAATGTCCCCAACAGGTGCTCTTTGCTGTGCTCTTTATTACCCAGCCGGGTAAAAACAATACACTTGTGGTGAGGAAAGTAAAGTTAAGGAAGAAAGAACAGCAGATTCAGGCGTGATGGTAGGGAAACAGTCCTGCTCCCAAGTGTAACACTTTTTTGCGCCACTCCTATGTGAGTGGGTTTAGCATACCCGGACAGGCCTCTCTCACTGACCTGGCAGCCGGAGTATCACTCGAACATTTGTAGGATAAAGTGCCTGCCACAGGCCCTCCTTGGTGAACTTGAACTTGAGGAAAAGTCTCTGCCACAGACCCTCCTTGGTGAACGTCAGGGAGACACCTCTGCCACAGGCCCTCTCTGATTTGTAGTTACGGAGAAAATCCTCCTTAGATGAATTACGCCTGGATTTCCTCAACTTGTCGCCCATGTACCGACTGACAGGTGATCAATCCTTCAGTGTCCGGCTACCTGGATCCCCGGTGGTTTTTCGAGACCCTTTTGGACCGCCAGCCTCTCAATGGCGCTCCTTAGACGTACTCCCCACCGAACAGAAAATACAGCTTGAGATTCTCAAAGGTAGGAACCCAGTCGCTCGCTGGGTCCCCGTCGCTGTTCAGATGCTCCGGGCCAACATGGTCCCGGAACCAGGAACCCCACGTGGCACTCATGCCCCGGCCAGGTAGGCCATAATGCCGGGCCCTAAATGCAACTTCGCCGTGCAGCAAATGTGTGTGCATGCATTTGTGGGGAGGTTGCAGCATTAGCCCTATTCACATGGACGTGTACTTCGGGCAGCAGTATATGTACGTCCTTGACTGTTGCCACTGCAGCTAAAGGGAAAGCAGTGGGGGCAGAGGCGGCACTAGGCTTGGTGAGGCCTTAGGCAAACCTTAGATATGAGGCCCCACTAACTCCCATAATGGGAAAAATAATTCAAGCGTTAAAAATTAACGGTAAAAATTGCATATATAAAGAGCCTTAAATCCTATGAACTATGGGACTCTGGGACTCACCATAGAGCACCTTCCCCAGAGTGAACGCACTAGGGTAAGGGGGGCGGGGGGCTTACTTATACAACAGTGAACCTTTATATCAGAGCCTCCTTACTTTACTGTATTCTCTGCCCCCTACATCAGAGATAGTCAGAGACTGCATACATACTACAGGAGATTGTCAGAGACTGCATACACGATACAATAAATGGTCAGAGACTGCATACACAATACAATAAATGGTCAGAGACTGCATACACGATACAATAAATGGTCAGAGACTGCATACACGATACAATAAATGGTCAGAGACTGCATACACGATACAAGAGATGGTCAGAGACTGCATACATGATACAAGATATGGTCAGAGAGTGTGTGGACATGATACAGGAGATGGTCAGAGACTGCATACAAGATACAGGAGATGGTCAGAGATTGCATACATGATACAAGAGATGGTCAGGGATTGCATACGTTCTACAGGAGATGATCAGAGACTGCATACATACTACAGAAGATGGTCAAAGACTGCATACATGAAACAAGAGATAGTCAGAGACTGCATACATGACACAGGAGATGGTCAGAGACTGCATACATGACACAGGAGATGGTCAGAGACTGCATATGTGGTACAAGAGATGGTCAGAGACTGCAGACATGGTACAGGAGATGGTCAGACTGCATACATACTACAGGAGATGGTCAGAGACTGCATACATACCACAGGAGATGGTCAGAGACTGCATATGTGGTACAAGAGTTGATCAGAGACTGCAGACATGGTACAGGAGATGGTCAGAGACTGCAGACATGGTACAATAGATGGTCAGAGACTGCAGACATGGTACAAGAGATGGTCAGAGACTGCAGACATGGTACAATAGATGGTCAGAGACTGCAGACATGGTACAAGAGATGGTCAGAGACTGCGTACATGGTACAAGAGATGGTCAGAGACTGCAGATATACTACAGGAGATGGTCAGAGAAACCGTAGGCATTAACCCCCCCCCCTCTCTCTGGAAGGCTCACTTACTTTGCATCAGGACATGATGTGTCATAGATTGTCAGACGAGCAGGTTTTCTCTGCAGCGTGATGAGCCTCCTTCCCCTCCCCCCTCCTCCTCTGTGTACACAGGAAACATCACACAGCACGAGAAGGAGGGGGCGGTCTCAGCTCACTCCGTCTCACTCTGTCTGCACTGTGTGTGTCAGGAGTCAGGGCCAGGCAGCCAGGGACTGCAGGGAGAGATGTTGGCAGACTCGGCTCTCTCTGCCATAACAAGTGGAGCTTGCGGCCGCGTGGGGGAACGAAAATAGCCGGGAAAGGGTGAGGCATGGGCAAATTAGGCGTCCGCACGGGGCCCCTGACTTTGCGAGGCCTCTGACTTTGCGGGGCCTAAGGCAGCCGCCTAATTTGCCTAATTAGAGAGCCGCCTCTGAGTGGGGGTAATAGAAATGTGGCTGGTTTTACCATCCACCAACCTCACGAGTGAATGAGCCCTTGGTTCGCATCTATGAATGCTACATGCTGCAGGTAAGGCAGCCCATTCCTTTCAATGGGCTTCCCTACTCACAGAAACAGCGGGAAAGAACTCCACAACCCTTTTTTTTAAATTGCAATGTATTGAAAACACACTGCATTTGCCAATGTGTGGGGATATCATTAACAATTACTGAAACCCTTGCACATCTGCTAAAGAGCATTGTGTGTCTGAATATCGGGAATGCGTGGTTTTGCGTGTGTTTCTTGAAACCAAGCCTTAGACTGAAACTGAAAATATTTTTCAAGAGTTCCCTGACTGAGAAAAACTGCTCTATACAAGAAAAATGGTTTGTGCTGAAGTTCCCAATTCTAAATTTCAGGGTTACTTACTGTATTTCCAGCTTGTGTTTAAAAATATCAGCCATTGATGGTCCACTGATGTCCTGCCATATAACACCATTCTGCCTGCTTTCTGATCTGTTCTAAACAATCTTATTCACAGCCACCTAGTTTGTCCCTCTGATAACTTTCCTATTTAAGGTCACATTTTTATCCACATTTACATGCAGGCCAGGTTGTCATGCAAAAGAGGTAGTGTTATGGTCCCCCTGGCAGGTTGCCCAGGCGTGGTGTGGGGCTAAGCGACAGTTGGTCTTCACCATAGTCCAGAAGGTGGAGATGGGTCGGAGACCTCGACGGTCCCCAGTTTGTTTCACTTAACACTGTCACCAGGTCTCAGCATTCAGGATAGCCCCACCAGAGTGAGCGCGGGTACATAAAGTCCATTGTGTGGAGACCAAACACAATTTTACAGGTAAGTATATTAGCTGAGCTCCTTGCACAAGGATAACTGGTGATAAGACAAAGCACCACCTACTTCAAATATACTTTTGAGCAGAGGACACACCCAGCAGTGTTTCGGGAACTCTGGAAGTCTTAGTAGGGATTCTGAGAGTAGGAGTTCTGGAAGTGCAGACAAAAATTCCAGAAAGTGGATAAATTGGAAGTAAACCCCGTTATCTAATCTAAACACCTAACCCTTAGGCCGCGTACACACTAACGGTCCAACCCGATGAAAATTTACTGAAGTCCAGTTTCATCATTCCAAACCGACCATGTGTACGGGCCATCGGCAGAGCTGTATCCTGGCCTAGGCCAACAAGGCCCAGGCCTAGGGCAGCACTTTGCAGGGGGGCAGCACGAAAAGAGTCCCTGCTGGCTTGCACTACACTGTTAGGAAAATTAGTCTAGTGCCCCAAAAAGCAGCCGCGCTGCATCTGGTATGCTGGCGGCCGGCATTCCGCAACTGTGGGGGGGGGGGGGCGCTTCCAATTTTGACTGTTTTTTCATCCTGGACCACAAACCTTCCTCACTGTGCTATATGTTTCTGCTGCACCATCTACTTAAAGTAGAACTATAGGCAACACTTATTTTTTTTTTTCATTTTGGTGTGGCCGTAACAGGAAGGGTTGGGTCATATTTTAATTAGGGGGTGCACGAGTTTAGTCAGGCCTAGGGCAGCACAAATCCTAAATACACCTCTAGCCATCGGTCTGTCGTCCTTCGGACCAAAGTTTTAAAACTTGCTTTAAAATCGGACTGATGGACGCCTGACCATCGGTCCAAACCAATCATTAGTACGCAAAAGCATCGGTTCAAAAACCTGCGCATGCTCAGAATCAAGTCGACGCATGCTTGGAAGAATTGAACTTCATTTTTTCAGCACGTTGTTGTGTCCATCCATCTGCCCATTCTCATCGGGTCGGACCGATCGTGTGTACGCGGCTTCAAAGCGGGGGTTCACCCTAAAAGAAAAATTCTAACATAACATTGAGCCGAGTTCTGCTAATGAAATTATGCTGACCTTTTTTATCTTCCTCCCGTACATAGCGTTTTACCGAGAGTTTCACCGCGGCATCCGAGTAGGGAATCCCGCGGGACTGGGCGTTCCTATTCACATGCCAATTGATTGACATGCTTCCCACTGGTGCATACAGCGCGTCACGACTTGCCAAAAGAAGCCAAACGTCGGTGCGCAGGCGCCGTATAGAGCTAACCCGACGTTCGGCTTCTTTCGGCAAGTCGTGACGTGCTGTATGCGCCGGTGAGAAGCATGTCAATCAATTGGCATGTGAATAGGAACGCCCAGTCCCGCAGAATTACCTATCCGGAAGCTGTGGTGAATCTATGGATAAAACGCTATGTACGGGAGGAAGATAAAAAAGGTCAGCATAATTTCATTAGCAGAACTCGGCTCAATGTAATGTTAGAATTTTTTATTAGGGTGAACCCCCGCTTTAAGTAATAAAAATAAATAAAGGAAGCGGCAGCTCAACCGTGAGATAACCACATCCAAATGCAAATAAATTAATAAAGAAGCTGCGCTAAAAATAATAAACAAAAAAAATGACATGATGTGACAAATGCATGAAACCAGCAAACAAATACAATGAAATAATCAGAGGATTCCTTAGGAATTGATCCAGAAATCTATGCGAATAAATGACAGTGATAAAAGAAACTGAAAATGGATAGTCTCTGAAAAGTGATATGAAAGTCCATATATGTACAGAAAGGGAATAAATCACACACTTGCAGGTGCAATGAAAGTAATGGAAAGGTGAACCTCAGAGATGACACCACAAAAACTTGTGCTCCACCACCACCTGAAATTACTGCTTACCAAAGGGCAAGCTATAAAAAGCCTGTATGGTGATCAATCTCTAGGTCTCTGCAGGGCCGGCGCTAGGCATAGGCAAGTTAGGCGGCTGCCTAGAGCGCCAGGGTAGGAGGAGGCGGCAAAACCAGGATGTCAAGCCACTCGAGTCTGTATTTTTTTTAAAACATGCTTCATGGCGCCAGCCGCCAGGCTAGGGGGTTGTTGCGCCAGCGGCCGGTGAAGTCATCACTTTCACCACTCTATCCCAAGCCTGCAGTGCTACCGTAGGTCCGTAGCAGTGGCAGTGAGACGATGAGGGGTGAGGGTCGGGACGACAAGGAGCAGCCGGCCGGAAGTGCTGCAGTCCGGGCTTGCCGTGATATCCGATCCCCCCCCTCCTCCTGGTGGCTCTGGGGTCTGTTGAGAGGAGCGGCTGCGGAGGACAGGCAGGCAGACTGAGACAGGAGAGGAGAGGACAGGCAGCAGCAGCGTCGCTCTCCTTCAGTAAAGCCTTCACCGCGGCTGGCTCAGGTATTTACTGAAAGCACAGGCAGCACGCTCTTCACCCAGTCACATGAAATTAAAAAAATTGAATTTGCTGTCAAGTTTAAAGTGCATTGTGTTCAGAGGGGGAAAAGATATATGTGTGTGGGGGCTACAGTGGGGGAACTGATGTGTTTGGGGGGGGGAGGGGATTTGGTGTGCGTGTGGGGGGGGGGCAGATGTGCAGGGGTATAGAGAGGAAACTGGTGTGTGTGTGGGGGGGGAAGAGGGGGAACTGGTGGGGGGGGGGGGTACAGAGAGGGAACTGGTGTGTGGGGGGGGGGGGGGATGTGCGGGGGTACAGAGAGGGAACTGGTGTGTGTGTGTGTGTGTGGGGGGGGGGGGGCAGAGGGGGAACTGGTGTGGGGGGGATGTGCAGGGGTACAGAGAGGGAACTGGTGTGTGTGTGTGGGGGGGGGGGGGGGCAGAGGGGGAACTGGTGTGGGGGGGATGTGCAGGGGTACAGAGAGGGAACTGGTGTGTGTGTGGGGGGGGGGCAGAGGGGGAAACTGGTGTGGGGGATGTGCAGGGGTACAGAGAGGGAACGGGTGTGTGTGGGGGGGGGGGGGGGGCAGAGGGGGGGAACTGGTGGGGGGTACAGAGGGGAACTGGTGTGGGGGGGATGTGCAGGGGTACAGAGAGGGAACTGGGTGTGTGTGGGGGGGGGGGGGTGTGTGAGGGGGGTGGTGTGGGGGGGATGTGCGGGGGTACAGAGAGGGAACTGGTGTGTGTGTGTGTGGGGGGGGGGCGGGGGGGGGGGTGGGGGGGGGGGGGGGGGGGGTGTGTGTGGGGGGGGGGGGGGGGGGGGGTGGGTGTGGTGTGGGGGGGGGTGTGTGTGGGGGGGGTGGGGGGGGGGGGGGGGGGGCGGGCAGAGGGGGAACTGGTGTGGGGGGGATGTGCGGGGGTACAGAGAGGGAACTGGTGTGGGGGGGGGGGGCAGAGGGGGAACTGGTGGGGGGGTTCAGAGGGGAACTGGTGTGGGGGGGGATGTGCGGGGGTAGAGAGAGGGAACTGGTGTGTGTGTGTGGGGGGCAGAGGGGGAACTGATGGGGGGGTGCATAGGGGGAACTGGTGTGGGGGGATGTGCGGGGGAGTACAGAGAGGGAACTGGTGTATGTGTGTGTGTGGGGGGGGGGGGGGCGGCAGAGGGGTAACTGGTGTGGGGGGGATGTGCGGGGGTACAGAGAGGGAACTGGTGTGGGGGGGGGGCAGAGGGGGAACTGGTGGGGGGGTTCAGAGGGGGAACTGGGTGTGGGGGGGGATGTGCGGGGGGGTAGAGAGAGAGGAACTGGTGTGTGTGTGTGGGGGGGCAGAGGGGGAACTGATGGGGGGGTGCATAGGGGGAACTGGTGTGGAGGGATGTGCGGGGGTACAGAGAGGGAACTGGTGTGTGTGTGTGTGTGTGGGGGGGGGTGGGGGGTACAGAGGAGGATCTGGTGTGTGTGTGGAAGGGGGGGGGGCAGATGTGCAGGGGGGTACATATAGTAACTGATATGTGTGTTGGGTGGTTTAAAATAAATAAATGCAGATCTTTTTGCAGGTCCAAAAATTTGCATTTTTTATTGTTTCTAGTAAGAATCTGTAAAGCATTGTCAGTGTATTTGTCCCTTGTACAGACAGGCAGTTACAGTTGGGCCCCTTTCACACGGGGTGGATCAGTAATGATCCCCGCTGAGCCGGCGGATGACAGGGCGGTCCCTGCACACTGTGCAGGGACCGCCCTGTCTTCTCCGCTCTCCCCTTTGGGGGAATCGGATGAACACGGACCGTGTGTCCGTGTACATCCGATCCGCAGACGGAAGAAAAAATAGGACATTCTTCTGTCTGCAAAATCGGATCTTTGCAGAAGTGGACAATTACGGGGTGTCAGTGGATGTTTATCTGCTGACACCCGTGATCTCATAGGGATCAATATATGTCCCTTTTTCATCCGCAAACGGATGGATGAGAAAGCGTACATATGGTTTGCAAGTGTGAAAGAGGCCTTAGCCTCTCTGTAAACTGCTCTAGCCTGAGGACCATAGCTGGCGTGAGGAAGTGAGCCGGCGCCATCCTCTAGTTGTCTTTGGGCCAGGTCCAGGGGCACAGGTGCAGGTATGTGGACCATGGCTAAAGTATAGGTGAAGAGGCACCGCAAAAATCTCAGTGAGCGGAGGAGCGAATGAAGGGGCGGCAAAATGAGGCTTCGCCTAGGGTGTCAAAAATCCTTGCACCGGCCCTGGGTCTCTGCCAAACTCTGATGAACAGGGGTAGGTACAGGGCCAAACTGGATATGCTCGAATCACCAGACACCCAGGGTAATCACCAGACGTAAACCCAAAATGCAAAAAATAGTGTAATACAGTAAAGCACTTTTGGTGAGGAGACTCTAGTGATCTCCAGTTTATTTTACCTAACACTGTCACCAAGTCTTAGTAGGAATTCTGAGTGTAGGAGTTCTGCAAGTACAGACAGAAATTCTGAAAGTACCGTGAAAGATAGTGACATGGGTGGGGACAAACAGTATGCCAGTACTGCCATTAAAAAAATAAAATAAAAAAACATATTTATTGGAATTAAAGTGACTTTTGTAAGCACCAAAACCAAAAATATTGAAGCTTACCAATCATTAGATGTAGTGGCTGCATTAGTATTCTTTTCTTTGGATTTTCCCCCTCTGTTTTCACCTGATGATCTGACCAGTAACACACCTCCTGTATTAGTGAGACACAACTGTGGAGGAATGAGCACACAAGGCACAGCAGACAGTAGCATTGACAATCTGGGGGGAGAAGGTAGTGGTAAATGTATTAGCAGATTTATGCAAATGATAGGAAAACTCCAACTCACTCTTTATCAGTGGCAGGTGGTGCTCAAATTTTTTTGGGGGGCGCAAACAAATGAAAAGAAAAAACACAATTGTAGCCTCACTGTGCCCATCAAAGGCAGCCACTGTGCCATGCCATCAATTGTCACCACTGTGCCATGCCAAACGCAGCCACTGTGCCATGCCATCAATTGTTACAGCTATGCCCACATCAATTGTTGCCACTGTGCCCACATCAATTGCCACTGTGCCCACATCAATTGCCACTGTGCCCACATTAATTGTTGCCACTGTGCCCACATCCATTGTCCCCACTGTGCCCACATTAATTGTCCCCCACTGGTGCCCACATCAATTGTCCCCACATCAATTGTCCCCACATCAATTTGTCCCCACTGTTCCCTGTAAAATGCTGCTAGTCAGATTGCTCCCCCCCACCTGGCACTTACCTTTCTGGGGTTCGCCATCCTCCTTCCACTGTCCCTCGATGTCTTCTGCCGCCCTTGATGACGCTCCAGCCAATTAGGTTACGGATAAACAGAATCACTGAAACCTGATTGGCTGAGACGGCGTCAGTCTTATTCAAGGGACGTAGCCCACTACGTTCCGAGATAAGCCATTGGTTCTGACAGGCACTTCCCCATAGCCAACCAGCTGTCCTTAGTCAGATAATCGGCGCCCTATGTCTGGTTATCTGACTAGGCTGGCCACAATAACATACACTCAGGCAATGCGTGAGTGTATGTTATTTGCGCGGCGCTGCAAAACTAATGTTTAAAAGCCTTAAAGGTCCCGTTTTTTTTTTCGTTTTTTTTTATGACTACAGGAGGGGGGCGGCGCCAGGGCGCCCCCTATGGACGGGCCGCCATTGCACTTTATATCATGTTACATCAAACTGTTTTTTTTTTCCTTTTGCGAAAAAAAATTGCCATGTGATTTGAACTTGCACCCTTTTTTTGCGCTAATAAAATCATTCACAAAATCGTTCACAATTTTCTGCAATTTCTTGCACTGACTTCTGTTAAATGAAGTTGCAAGCCGCAATGAAATCACACATCCAAACCGCACTAATTTGCCGCTTAGAACCTATGCTAAAGAAGTCTGATTGCAAAGGTTCTTACTAATGCTAAAGATTTTGCATGAGTAATTAAAAGCCGATCATTTCAATCACCCCTGCTAGTGTTAAGTGGTTTGTCTCATCCATGTAAACTGATACATTTGGCTGGAGAATGTGTGCTGTGAAAAACAACAAACTTGCTGACTGGATTACCAAATAAAAGTAGAAGAAAAACAGCCCTGTACACACGACCGTGATTCCGAACCGGAAAATTGAGAACCTGCTCGGTAAGTTTCCCTGTGTACACACGAGAGGTTTTCTGCGGAAAATTGCAGGAAGAGCTTTGGCTGGAAATCCCGGCCCTGTGTATGCTCCCTCGCATAGGAAAACTGCCGGGTTTAAAACCAGCGGGAGAATAGAAAGCAGGTTCTCTATTTTCCCGCTGGGAAAACTGTGAGGAAACATACACGGCCGGTTTTCCCAGCCAAAAGCTCTTTTGGCAGTTTTCCTGGTAGGAAAACCGGTCGTGTGTACGAGGCTAAAGGCTACATTCACACCTGGGTGTTTTGACTAGTTGGCAGAATCGCAGAAATTTTGCCCATGATTTCAAAACGATCTGCTAAAATGACAAATCGTACAATGCAAATTTCACATGCCATTAATTTCAATGGCACCTTAAAATGCGGTGCAGTCCTGCCTTAATTGTAGCGCGATTAATTGCGATGCAATCGCGGCAAACTGCATTGTGCAGAGTTTGTCGCGGAAAGAAGCTCATGATCCTTTTTCGGGCGGCAAGCTTTACGCAATGCGGTTTGCCATGACTGATCACACAACAATTGCGGCAGAAGCACACCATGGGCCAGATTCACGAACACTTGCGCTGGAGTATTTGGATATGCGCCGCGTAACTGTGATGATGCGCCGTCGTTTCTATGTGCCCGTACCCACCAAACTAGATGCGCCCAATAACGGGTCATTTGCGACCGGCGGAACGTTCCGACGCCAGAGTATCGTCAGCGCTTATTTTCGCTGGGCGCATCAGTCGCGCCCATTGATTTCCCCTGCAAATATGCAAATGAGGGAGATTTCCCAATTCACGAACGGATTAGCACCATACGCTGGCTACATGCGCCGCGCGTATCTGGTCCGTCCGGCGCAAAGTTATTTCTACAAAAGGCTGCTTTATCTTTACTCCAGACGGTCACAGGTCAGCAGGAGAGCGGCTACAGCAGCGTTACCGACGATAGGAGCTAGCTGAGCACCCCCACTTGCAAGGACAACACCTCTGTGTGCCAACATGCCAGGGGCAATTGTGGTCCTAGAACTACTGATGGGTCCCCCGGAACCAAGAAGGCGGCCACGTGAGAGGATATACCGCACTCGTATGAACCTCTTTGGCATGGGGGAGGAGGAGGTGTATCGCCTCTTCAGATTCAGCCCTGATACAATACTTGAACTAACCACAACCCTGCAGGATGACATCACCAGCAAGACATACCGCTCACAAGCAGTGCAGCCACTGGTGAAGGTCCTGGCAACACTTCATTTCCTTGCCAGTGGATCATTCCAGCGTACAAGTGGAGTGGTGGCTGGGATGTCACAGTCCTCCATAAGCAGATGTGTGCACCAGGTTGTCCCCGCAATCCTCAGACGCATGTCCAACCAGTTCATCAGACCCACCACTGAGGAGCTGCGGCAGAAGGCAATGACAGATTTCTACAACATTGCCAGATTCCCACGCACTGTGGGGGCCATTGATTGCACACATGTGGCCCTACAGCCCCCCAGTGCCACAGAGCACATATACCGCAATCGGAAGCATTGGCATTCCATCAACGTACAGGTGATAGCCGATGCCCAACGCCTCATATGGCACGTCCGTGCCAAACACCCCGGGTCCAGCCATGACAGCTACATATACAATCAGAGCCCCATCCCAGCAGAATTTAACCAGAACATGTATGGGGACAGCTGGCTGATTGGTGAGTAACATGGGAGTCAGGCATGACTATCCCCTCCCGTGATGCACAACAGAAATCGCACATGCATGACTAACATTCTCCTGTCTTTTACCTTACAGGTGACTCTGCATATGCACTGGGACCCCATCTAATGACTCCTTTCCGGAACCCCCAAACCAGAGGAGAGAGAAAATACAATGAAGCACACATCAAAACCCGTGCAGTGGTGGAGCAAACATTTGGGCTCTTGAAGTCCCGTTTCCGATGCCTGGATAAGTCTGGGGGGACCCTATTGTATTCCCTACCTTTGTGTGTCAGATCATCGCTGCATGTTGCATTCTGCATAACTTTGCTATGAAAAAAGGCCTGCATATTGACATACGTGATGACCTGACCCCCGACCCACACAGTCCCCACCTGCCAGAGGACACCCAGTCTGCTGATGGAAGAGCAGTCAGGAGGGTCCTCGCCGTAGGCATCTTTGGACACTAACCCAAAACATTAATCACACAGACAGTGCACGCGTGTACACCACTGATGTCCCTAGATCACACACACCACATGCACATCGCATTGGATTAGCCCAAGTCCAGCATGTAGGAGTTGGGAGCAGTAACGCCAGCGTCAAGGCCCCAATGATGTCACTGTCCATTCACACACCTTTCACACGTCATTCATACAGCCGTGGGGTTAACTTCACCACCACGGCGAGGGTGACACCCCTTACTTTCAGGAGTGCCACCCTCTCACATTCACACACCATTCACACTGTCCCCTGCACTCCTGACCGTGTGCAGTACAAAAATAAATTAATAATATCATATCCTGATAAATAAAATAAACAAAATCTCATAACCTGAGCAAAAGAAAAAATAAACTCATGACCTGAGTATGTCCAAATCAAAAATATAAAAAAAAAAAAAAAAAAAAGGCCTCATCGGGGATGCCGGGGGCTTCTTCTGGGGCCCCCTCTCTGGCTCCGCAGCTGCCTGGATGGAGTGGGTGGGGGTGGGGGGGCATCTGGAGGTGGCTGATCCCCAGGTGGGCCACTCCTGGCAGGTGTGGCCTGCGTGCCCTCCAAGGCCCTGGCTATCCGTCCAAGGTAGGAGTTGGTCTGGGCCTGCATCCGGAGCTGACGGGTGACCTGGTAGTGCTGGGCCCGCCGACTCAGCCTCCCCTGGTCCCGGATGGCAGCACTGTTGGCCTGGACGGCTGCAGTAAGGTGCTGGATATCCCCCTGCACCTCCCCCAAAGTGGTGACCACTGCAGCGCAGTTGCAGCTGACATCCTGCACTGCGTTGCTGAGGTTGGCAACGGAGCCCAGGCTGTCAGACACTTTCTCCAAGTGCACCGCTATGGCCCCCATCTGTTCCGTCTGCCTGGCGTGATCCCTCGCCAACTGGTCCTGTATACCATCAGACACCCCCCTGGTCTTCTGGGTCGCCTTCCTGGGGCCAGAAGATGGATGTCCTCGGGTGGAAGGAGTCGCCCTTGAGGGGCTTCCAAGGATGGGGGAGGGGACGACAGACGGCCCAGGAGAAGGGGAGGAGACAGACAACACTAATGAAAAGTCCTGCTCTGCCACAGCAGGATCCTCCACAACCACCTCGGCAGGTGTGGTGTGGCCACTCTCCTCCTCCACAACCTCTTCACCACCCAGTGGCTCGGGCACACGATGGCGTGGGGGGGATGGGGTGGAATGCACGCTGACAGATGATGGCCCAGCTCCGTCATCTGTGGATGACACAAAGCAGACACATGTTGGTGGTCCCACACACTTGGCACATGTACCCTCCCCCACCCAAATGCAAAACAACAAATAGGGGATTATAAAACACTTACCTGTCCTTGTGCCTTCCTCCACGGAGTCATAGCCTGCGACCCCTCCACCTGCTCCCTCTCCAGGCAGCGAGCAACCACCTCCTCCTCTGCGGTTAGGGTGACAGGACATGGGGGACCACCACCTGTGCCCCTCTCATACCTCCTGATGGAGGCCACCTTGTCCCTCACCTTGCGCCGCAGGTCATTAATTTTTTTTTGTATGTCCCCAGCAGTCCGGGTGGAGTAGCCCAGGACATTGACCCTGGCAGCAATCGACTCCAGGATGCCCTGCTTCCTCTCCCGGCTGGTCTTCCGGCTTTTTTTGCCATGGAGAAATTCATTATCCCTCTCCATTGCCGAAATGATCACTGAGACCTCCTGGGCATTAAAATTCAGGTTCCTCCTCTCTCTGGGGGTAGCGGGAGCAGCCATCACAGCACAAAAGTATCTTCCCTGGGGTGGGGGGAAGCGGAACTACTTTTGCGCCGGAATGGCGTTTCCGCCAGCGCTTTTAAGCGCCCAGCGGAACGTATTGCGCTGACGTTTCCCAGGAAGTGGTGCCGACGGAAGTTGTGAGCATGCGCACAAGGGGGGCGAGTGGAGCCGCACTCACTGCGCATGCTCCGTGGATGATGCGCTGAACGTAAGCCTCTGCGCTGGGCTCCGCCCATCATTTACATATGATCACACCCACTTCCACTTGCGTCGGGTTACGCCAGCGCATTATCGTTACTCTGGCGCAAGTTTACGCGCAACTGCTATGTGAATTACAGGACTTGCGCTGAAAGGGTCTTCAGAGTAACGTAAATGAGAAGCGTTACTCCAGAGGAAAGATACTCTCATCTACCTGAATCTGGCCCCATGTTTTTAGGTGCCATTAAAATGAATGGCATCTAAAATTTGCATTATGCGATCATTTTAGCAGAGCAGCCGGAATCACGGCGATTATGTCCCCAATTCAAAACGGCCAAGTGTAAAGGCAGCCTTAAAAAAGGGAAATAATTCACCCATCACATCTAAAATCTGGTAGACTGCAATATAATAAATGATTGCTTTTGGATACTGCTTTAAAGTTTATCCCTATCGATAACTTCTACTTTGTTAGACAGTGTAGAGTTCTGACTTAACTCTGAATTCCTTTGCTTGGGATCAGTGATTCCAAAAGTGCTAAAGTCAGGGGCAGCCAGGAAACTAGCATTTTAGGAAGATCCGCAATAGCAGCCTACACATTTTTCTCAGCACAAGTTTCCTTTAATAAAAGAGTTCCTACTTGTTTTGCCTAAAGTGAATAACTCCTTAAAATCTTGGTGTACTTTTAAGAAAGCCCTCATCCTGCATTTTGTCATATTGATGGGGCTGTACTGTCTTATGTCAGCTCCGAGTACAGACACTGACACATTGTAATTAGACTGGCAGACAGGGCTGCAGTCAGTAGTTGTTATCTGATCCTCAGACTCAGCCTCAACCTGACTTCTGGCTACATCAAGTGGAAAGTTACTCCAAATTGTGACAAGGAAATCCACCTCCTGTAAAATAAAGGACATGAACATTTTCTGAATCCCTCTTCCCACCGCAGCATTTGTTTTATGGGCTTGTTGATACCACGATGCATGTATTAACGTGCCATGAACTGACATGCTGTGCTTTTTAAAGACTACATTTTAATTGATTTAATTAATTGCAAAATGCTGATCAATGTGCCCAAAATACAAGACTTTGCAAGTATTAAACATTGAACGGTTCATTTATTTGTGTAATTATTTGATAACTATTCTTGTTGATAATTTTGATTTTGTGATTTATTTATGTATTATTCTTCTTCTTCATCTTCTTTTTCTTCTTCTATTCCTTCTTCAATTTATTTTTTATTTTCTTCTTCTTCTTCTTCTTCTTCTTCTTCTTCTTCTTCTTCTTTTTCTTCTTCTTCTTCTTCTTCTTCTTCTCCTTCATCTTCTTTTTCTTCTTCAATTTATTTTTTTATTTTCTTCTTCTTCTCCTTCATCACCTTTTTCCTCTTCAATTCCTTTTTCAACTTCTTTTTTTCTTTTTCTTCTTCTTCTTCAATTCCTTCTTTAACTTCTTTTTTCTTTTTCTTTTCCTTCATCTGTTTTTTTCTTCTTTTTTCTTTGTCTTCTTCTTCTTCTTCTTCTTCTTCTTCATCGTCTTCTTTTTCTTCTTCTTCTTCATCTGCTTAAGTTGCTGTTGTTCTTGGAATTATTTAAATGCTGATTTCTTTTCTTCTTCTTCTCCTTCATCTTCTTTTTCTTTTTCAATTCCTTCTTCATTTTTTTTTCTTTTCTTCTTCTTCTTCTATTCCTTCTTCAACTTATTTTTTTTTCTTTTTCTTCTTATTCTTCAATTCCTTCTTTAACTTATTTTTTCTTTTTCTTCTCCTTCATCTTCTTTTTCTTCTTTTTTCTTTGTCTTCTTCTTCTTCATCATCTTCTTTTTCTTCTTCTTCTTCTGCTTAAGTTTGCTGCTGTTGTTTTTGGAATTATTTACATACTGATTTCTTTTTTCTTTTCTTCTTCTTCTCCTTCATCTTCTTTTTTTCTTTAATTCCTTCTTCAATTTATTTTTTTTGTTTTCTTCTTCTTCTCCTTCATCACCCTTTTCCTCTTCTATTCCTTCTTTTTTTCTTTTTCTTCTTCTTCTTCTATTCCTTCTTCAACTTCTTTTTTCTTTTTCTTCTCCCTTATCTTCTTTTTCTTCTTTTTTCTTTGTCTTGTTCTTCTTCATCATCTTCTTTTTCTTCTTCTTCTGCTTAAGTTTGTTGCTGTTGTCTTTGGAATTATTTACATGCTGATTTATGTGCAGCACTACCCCCGTAAGAGCTGCTGGTTTGGATTTGGGTTTTACATGTTACCTCTAAGTTCGTTGTCAGGGGAAGAAAGTCTGTAGAAATTGCAATGTCCACACATGACGTAAAATCTTCAACTGTTTTATTTTTGCTGCATAAAACTTGTGAAGAAAGTACTTGATACAGAATGCACAAAAAATAGTTCCAATCAGTCAGTCAACACTCCCTCTTGAGTGGGTATTGCTCACCCGGATAGGCCCCTTTCACATGGCCTAGCAGCCGGAGTGATGCACGAACAGTATGAGAACAGTCTCTGTCACAGACCATCTGAGAACGAAAGATGGATACAGGCATGCCCCACTTTTAAGTACACAATGGGGCTTATTTACTATCACTGGAGAGTGCAAAATTAGGCTCAATTCTGTATAGAAACCAATGAGCTTCTAACTCCAGCTTGTTTAATTAAGCCTGGTAATCAAACCTAGAAGTTCATTGGTTTCTGTGCAGAAGTGAGCCTGATTTTGCGCTCTCCAGTGATAGTAAATAAACCCCATTGTGTACTTAAAAGTGGGGTATGCCTGTAGTCAGGGATCCTCTGCCACAGGATTTAAGTCCTGAACTTCCTGCCTCACAGTAAAAGAGCCTTTAAGCCGATCTTGCAGACTGTAAGACAAATAGAGTAGTGGATGCCTTTATAATGAAGTCACCAGGCCTATCCCGAGACATTAGCTTGCCTTGCTTGGTCTCCTCCAGGGCAGGTTCTCCCCTGGTTTCCTTTGTTAAGCAGCTTCCCCCACTTGGATGGACAGCTTGGGATCCCCTCTTGAATCATAGGCCCCAGCCAGCATAGCTGGCCCTACTTAATAGAGATGCAGCCTCGGACCAACGTGGTCCCAGGGCTGGAATCACTCACACGCACCTCGCGCCTGGAGGGCCACAAGGCGAAGGACCTCGAAACACGTCTGCCTCTTATGTACCCCTTCCCAGCACCACTCCCACTGGGCTTCTGACGAGAAGGGTCATTTAACACACCATGGTTTGCTTGTGTTCCAACATGGGCCTGAGGTGGTAATGCCACCTACAGGCAACAGAAGAAAATCTTACCAAGCATAACCATTAGTCAGAACAGAGGCTAATTTTACTGAAATTCAACAAAGTCTGAACCTACTATTGGCTCAGATGCCCTCTAAATTTAGAATAGCGTCCCAGTCATTGGGAGCAGGGTGCTACATATGTTTATTGCTTTTACTGTTTTCTGTTAAACAAGCTTTATTGACACTTACATTTTTTTATTAATTTTTTTACATTTTTACAAATGTCTAGATAATAATAATAATTAGGAATAATAATGTGGATGATGAGAAAGAGCATAAGGCATTTTTTTATATTTATTTCATTAACCTCCCTGGCGGTATGATTCTGTCTGGAATTACGTACCAAAAGCGGTACAATTATTTGCATGGAAGTTTGGCGTTTTATACTGTAGGCCTGCAATTCTTAGGAATAACTTGCTTAAATCTGTCCAAACAAGACATCCCGGGTATGATAAAGTTTGAAAAACAAAATCATAATTTTTTATATAATAAAAAACTATAAATAATTATAACAAATTATAATAAAAAATATTCAATAATGTAATCAACTCAAAAACACTGAAATTTGCTCAGTTGCAGAATTGTCGCTGTCATTATTTATTTTTTTTATGACAAATTTCCCCACAAATCGCTATCGCTCAATTCTGAAAGTAATTATAATTTATTATCGCTGTTTTCTAGCTGATCTAAAACCATTTTTGACATAAAGGGACACTTTTGGTTGTTATGGGCAATCTACAGTTTCCAGGCAGAAAGAACAGTTTTTATTATATAAAAGGACATGTAGGGCACAGGACAGACCACTAGGGACAAGGGGGGGGTGTATTTTTTACATACAGTACTGTAATCTATAAGATTACATTGTACTGTATGTAAAGTGTTTGTTTACCTTTTTAAATTTGGCGCCGTTCTCCGCTCCCGTGCGTCGTAACGTCGCAGGGAACGGAGATCGGCGGCACACGGGGACGCTGTGTGAATCGAGCGAGCACCCGCTCGCTCACACAGCGGGGATGCATCGCTGGATCCAGGAAGAAGGTAAGACAGCGCGCGCTGCAGGCTCTGCATGGCTACCCCGAGCGTGACTCGGGGATACCGATCTCTGCAAAAAAAAACACCCCGAGTCACGCTCGGGGATACCGCCAGGGAGGTTAATAACCTTTTTTTTTTTATTATTATTATTTTATTTTTACAAAACAACTTCTTAATATTATTTGTCACATTTTTTTTTTTTTTTCATTGCATCACTTAAAATACATTTTAAGCTCCTTCTACGCTGCTATGCTGTTGTACTGTTCACATAAAAAATTGTTATTCGTTATAGCATAAACAACGCACGATGAAAATAGAATAAATTCTGCTGGTGTAAACACAGGATGTGTCGATGTGAGATAACTATTAAATGTGCATTTAAATAAAGCTGTGAACTGCATGCACTATGGGACAGACTCTTCCTTATTTCCTCCTAAGATATGGGAGAGTCAACTCCCAGATAATGTACCCATGATAAGGATCAGGCTGCCTGTCATTCCTCTAGTAGGTCAATTTACACACATAATGCCATCTGGTATCCCATAACGTTTACACTGGATGTGATCTACTGATACTCCTTCCCCTGGGCTCCCATTTAATAACATCTTGTAAGAAGACCTGCCATCGGGATTAGTTTTCAGAATCACAGGCACCTCGGAAACTCCTATTAATTGGAACGTTCGCTGTATAATGAGCTCCTCATCAGCTCCAGCTAATGATTCAACCTTACGCTGCTTGCGCTTTGATCTAATCTTTCACCTGTTTGTTTCACTTTTCCAGGCTACAAGAATTTTGTTAAAAATTTAAATAGGTTGATCGTAATTAGTCACCAGCTTTACAAAGAAATTATCATCACATGCTTTCATGCCAAGAAGTAATACTTTTTATTTACATAATGGCTAACACAATAAAAATAACTCAAAATAGTCAACTGCAAAATTGCTGGATTGTCACAAGACTGGGATAGTCTAAACAAAAGGTGGCGATTGAAGCAAATTTGAAATACGGCCAAAGTGCGATATTTGACGAATTATAGGTTCTTGGTAAAGAACAACCTTTGGTGTTCAGAAAGGAGGCCACATGCAGATGACCAAAATATCATATTGATCACACACCCTTATCAATGTTGCATATGTAGCACTACCCCCAGAGGTGCTCTTTATTATCCAGGGAGGTAAAAACAATAAAACTTGGTGAAGAGTAGAGGTTTAGTAGAAATGAAGATAGCAGATCCAGATGTCAGTAATAGGGAAACAGTCCCACGTGTAATGTCTCTTTCACAACTCCAGCCAGAGTGAATATAGCGCACCTGGACAGGCCTCTCTCACCAGCCTTGCAGCCAGAATGTCACTCGAACCTTAGGAAAAAGTCTCTGCCACAGACCCTCCTGATAACTGAACAGCAGAGATAATCCCCCTTAGCAGACTTGGCACCTGGATCTCCTTCAGGTAGTTTTAAATTAGGGTACCTGGTGACAGACGGACAACATCCAGCCTCTCAGTGTCCGGTTCCCCTCAACATCCAGCCTCTCAGTGTCCGGTTCCCCTGGTCCCCGATGGATGGTCAGGCCCCTATTGGAACACCAGCCTCCATTGGTACTCTTCAGGCAGACTCTCCACCGTCCGGCCTCCTCCAACTGGACGGACGGCCCAGGACCCCCTTAGGTGGGACACAGTCAATTACTGAGTCCCCAAGCGACAGATCAATTGCCCTGAAGCCAGGATCCTTGGGTTGCACGCGCACCCCGGCCTGGAAGGCCATTTGCCAGGGTGGCGTGAAGTGGATACCCTAAAGGTGGGCGCCACACGAGGAGAAGCCCAGTAAGATGACGTCTGCCCCATCATTACTCTCTCCCAGCATGCACAACAAGGCCAAACCATCCTGATAAGTTGCTGGGAAAGAGCACCCAATCCTTGACTCCACTGCTGCCACCTGCCGACCTGGAGTGAGATCAGCACCCCAGAAACGACAGAATGAACCCACAGCACAGCCAAATCTGAGACAGAGACACAAATTTGGACAAATTAACATGGTGAGAGTCAACTAACTCTAACCCCTTCTACATTTAGCATAGTACTGGTCCTGGAAAGTAACCAGGCGCTACACATAGAATAGATACAAATGTATCATGTGTCTACATGCAGTATATTAGCCTATCATATAATGTAAAAATCCAAATATCTCTACTTTTACTAATGAATGCTATACATTGATAATCATGCAACAATAAAATGAAAAAAGCCCAATAAATGTGATGTTTTAGTGTTCATATTGTTTTCAAATCCTGATTCCAATATTGTCTTAACCTCCTTAGCTGTAAACCCGAGCGTGAGTCATGCTCGCGGTAGCTATGCAGAGCCTGCAGCGCGCGCCGGCTTACCTTCTCCAGGCACAAGTTACCTACCTTGTCCCTGGATCAAGCGATGCCTCTCCGCTGTGTGAGTGGCGGGTCCTCGCTCGATTCACACAGTGCCCATGTGCCATCGATCTCCGTTCCCCCGCGACGTTACGACGGCGCAAAATTCAAAAAAGTAAACAAACACATTACATACAGTATATTGTAATCTTACAGATTACAGTACTGTATGTAAAAAATACACACACCCTTTGTCCCTAGTGGTCTGCCTAGTGTTCTGCATGCACTTTTATAAAATATAAACTGTTCTTTCTGCCTGGAAACTGGAGATTGTCCATAGCAACCAAAAGTGTCCCTTTATGTCAAAAGTGATTTTAGAGCAGCTAGAAATCAGCGATAATAAATTATAATCACTTGCAGAATTGAGTGATAGCGATTTGTGGGGAAATCTGTCACAAAAAAATAAAAGTAAGGACAGCGACAATTCTGCAACTGAGCAAATTTCAGTGTTTTTGATTTGATTACATTATTGAATAATTTTTATTATAATTACATTATCATTTGTTATAATTATTTATTATATTATAATTTTTTATTTGCGTTTCAAACTTTATCATACCCAGGATGTCTACTAGACTCTTGTTTGGACAGATTTAAGTGAGTTATTCCTAAGAATTACAGGCCTACAGTATAAAACGCAGAATTTCCATTTAAAATAATTGTATCGCTTTTGGTACAAAATTCCAGACATAATCATACCGCCAGGGAGGTTAAACAAAAGACAATTGGTACCTATGAAAATGTAATAAAGTAATAACAAAAAAAAGTCAAAAGATACAATGCAAGCAGACATGGGCTTGATTTACTAAAGGCAAATAGACTGTGCACTTTGAAAAGTGCAATTGCCCTCTGCAAGGGCAGTTGCGCCAGAGCTTAGTAAATGAGGTAAGGCTTCACATTGCGAGTACCCAATCACATAGAAGGAAAGTAAAAAAATAAAAAGCATTTTTGCTTGCACATGATCTGCTCATTTACTAAGCTCTGGAGCAACTGCACTTTTCAAAGTGCACAGCCTTTTCGCCTTTAGTAAATTAACCCCTTTATATCATCACAGACAGGATAGGATCCAATGAAATTGTTTGCTTCTGCCTGCTGCTGTTGAGTGTTCTCCATAGGTAGAGTGAGAAGATACAATGTATTATGATATGCAATGGTGAAAAAAAGTGTTTATGCCAGTAATGTGGGCTGGGAAAGGGAATAAATATCGGAAGAAGATATTCCAGGAGGGTCATGCCTCCCAGGCTCTTCCCAACATGAATGTAGTTGTAGAAATTCCTTGTCTCTCATGCACTGCCTGGTGAGGATGAGAGAGTAGAAGAATCCAGATCTGCCCTCCCAGACTGCGGAAGATGTATCTCCAGAGGGGTTCAGTCTTTTTTCTCAGGCCAGAAGCCAGAACCAAAAAAGTATGTTTTCTTCTGCTACCTGTCTATGCTGACCTAGAGCACGTGTCAAAAACAAGGTCCGTGGGCCAAATCCGGCCTGCCAGGCCATTTCATGTGGCCTTTAGACATGTGCAGACTGGAATATTTAGTTTTGTTTTTTCGTTTTCGTTTGGAAAATACATTTATTTAGTTACTCCCGAAAATCTCGTTTTTCGTTGGGGAATAGCTTTCGTCCGAAAATCCAATAATACTTGGTTTCTGTCGAATGGTCAAAAGAATATTTGATGGAACGTCAAATCTTTACGTCGAATCGTACATTTCCATTTGAATATTCCGCCTACAAGAATTCTAATGTTGTATGACTAGTAATAATGTCGAATCTATTTTCTCATAAATCTAAATCTATTCTCTGTAATGTCGAATCTATTATTTCTATAGTGTCGAATCTTTTCCCTATAATGTCGAATCTTTTCCCTATAATGTCGAATCTCTCTATATCGAATTTTTACCGCAACGAAAACGAAAATAAAGCATTTTTTATGTCAGATCTTTCAGTTTTCGTTTCTTGCGCTTTCGTTATCGTTTGTTAAAACGATAACGAAAAAAACAGATTTTCGGACGAAAATGCATTTTAACGAAAACGAATGCACATGTCTAGTGGCCTTTGCACCTTTTCAGCAGCTGTAGTACCCCTTCATCTCATCGGAGAGGAGACAGAACTCCTCTGACAAATCCTGCAACTCTCTGTGCAGCCACAACACTCCCCCTTATCTCAGCAGTCGACAGCAGAGAGTACAGAACTCACATGACAAATCTGCACCTCTCTGTGTGGCCACAGCACCCCCTCATCTCTGCCTCCCCTGATCTCAGCATTCAGCAGACTCTGGCAGCTGACTCCAGCCCTTCTCTGGTCCTCCTCCATACCCTGCACTTTCTGCTTTTCTGTTTCCTAGCTCCATCCTCAGCTTTTTCCTGGGAGCAGCACAAGGTAAAGGTTGGTGTACTGTGATGTAAGGGAAGGTGGGGGACTCTTGACTTCTGATGGTGGGGGCTCTTGACATCTAGCCTTACAGCTACACTCAACCCTTTGAGGGAAACCATAACACTGGTATGGCCTGCAATGAACTTGAGTTAGATACCCCTGACCTGAAGGTAACCTTCAGGTCCAGGTCTATGGAATCTACTTTAGCATGTGGTAGAGGTGTAAAGAATTATAGAATTTAGCTCAAAAGATATCTGAAAATGTAGCCCATGTAGGCCTAAAGAGCTTCCTGAGAGATGTTTACTGTGATAAGGGGATTGTGCTGCTGTTTTGGGACATCCTGTACCTCTAACCCTCTCTCCCTAGAAAACTAAGCCAACATAAAAGGTAATAAAGGAAGATTGAAGGTATTGAAGTCTATCTGCGAGCTGCCAGAGGTAGGTGGGTGAGTTGTTTGGGTGCAACTACAGGGCAAGTTGCCATTAGGAAGACAGTAGAACCCATTACAATCCAGCAACTCCATAGAGCAGTGGTTCTCAACCTTCCTAGTGCCGTGACCCCTTGATAAAATTTCCCAAGTTGTGGGGACCCCTAACAGTAAAATTATTTTCATACCATGGGTTGTCAGCACCCAAGGCAAGACAATTAATTTGCGCCCCTAATCCAAGGAAATTTAGGACTCCCTGAATGCCTTCCACTAGTACAGTATTAAAACCCCTTATGGTACATTTTAGGTTGTACCACTCTTTCACTGTGTTCTTTAACTTGTATCTCTCTCTTTTTTTCCTAACCCATCTAGTCGTCTTTCTTGTTCTTTCTCTCCCTTTTTCTTTGTTCCTCCCCCTATTTTCCTCGCCATGTATTCTCTTTTTTTATTCCTTCTCTTACTTCTTGGTGACGGGGGGGGTACAGGGAATAGGATCAGTGGCAGTGCTGGTGGGGAGTTGGAATCAGTGGAAATGCTGGGGGGAGTTCTGATCAGCCAACTTAGGTGCTCTTGATTCTTGATCAAGGTCATCTGCTTATCTGAGAACTGTAGTTGGGACTTTTAATGGCAACTATAACCACAGGTAGTATTACTCACTGTGTCTCCAACTTCACTGTGTCTCTGTGGTCTCTCGTAGCAGTGACACCTATGCTGAAATCAGGATATAGGGTCTCTTCTAGCCCCTCCCACTTCATATTCCTCACCAGTCAGCTGACCTCTAGTCTCTGGCCACCAGCCGTGCTGTGAACTGAATGGGTGGCTCCAGGAAAAGCCAAGCTGGGCGGCCACAGGCTCCAGGAACAGCCAAACTGGGCGACCACAGGCTCCAGGGACAGTCCTGCTGGGCATCTGCAAAAAGACGACCCCCTGGCAAATCATCATTTGACCCCTGAGGGGGTCAAGTCCCCCAGGTTGAGAATCACTGCCATAGAGGGTTATTGCTACACCAACAATTATGGCACACCTGCCCTTCTGGGTTGTGCTGTATATGTCTGCGTGCTAATCTAGTGAATTTTTCAAGAGCTGCATGATGAATGCTTGGTCTATCCATCATGCAATATCTGTGGTCAGCTTTACATAGGATAGCACACTTGGTACAAAAGGTAAACATCAAGAAAAGGCCGACAATTGTTCCCTAAGCCACTGTTGATTTAACAATTGAGGGCCAACGCCAACAGAAACACTAGTGAAATATTGTTCAATATTAGATTTTCCAAGCATTAGTAGGGGGTCAAATCAACGTTTGGTTTTGACAGCAGTGATGAGAAATTTTGAAAGACTGGGATAGAATTTTTTTTCTCAAATGAAAGAATTTCTAATATTTTGAGTGTTTTTTGTTCAGTAAAGCCCATTACCTCCAAAATCAAATGGTAAGGTGTGAGGAGGTAACGTAAGGAGGAGTAAGCAATGGTAGGAGCCAGCTCTTGCTGCCTTTAGAACCACTTTAGCTGCATCAGATGCAATCACTGTTTGGATATGCAGGCAGCCACGGGTGCGGAAAAGCCATCAGTGCAGATTCCTCCATACACTGTGTTTATTGTGGTATGCTAGGAATGTATTCTTACAGACTTAAAGTGTTATACCCTGTACACACGATTGGAAATTTTCGATGGGATAAAATCCTATGGAGTTTTCCATCGGAATTCCGTTCAAGCTGTCTTGCATACACACTGTCAGACCAAATTCCGACAGTCCAAAACACAGTGACATAAAACACTACGACGAGCCGAGAAAATGAAGTTCAATGCTTCCGAGCATGTGTCGACTTGATTCTGAGCATGTGTGTTTTTTTTCTCCGTCAGAGTTCCACACAGACGAACGGAATTTCCTAAAAAATAAAATATGTTCTATTTCTAAACTCCGACGGAAAAAAAGTCAGATGGGGCCCACACACGGTTGGAATATCCAATGAATGACTTTTTTCATCGGAAATTCCGATCGTGTGTACAAGGCATTACTGAAAGATCCACCCACTTTAATGCGAGAAGAACTATCTGATGCTAGGTCCTTGTTAGGTATTCAGTCATTTGCAATAGACAACTCAGTATTTGAAAGTGATTTGCAGTCTACTGATCCCTGTATCTTTATCACCTTTCCCATAATGCCAGCTATTTTAATTCCCCTTTCCATAATCGGCAGCTATTTTAGGCGTGTAAACTGGATCTGCAGAGTTATGGGCTCCAAGCTTGGGACAGCCAGTTCCTTGCGCTAAGCCATACTTAGTAGGCAACAGTATGATTAAAAAGTATCTATAACCCAAACGTTTTCTTCTGTTTTAATGACAGAATGAGGTATTAAATCCTTCTCAGGTTTTTATTTCGCTTTGTGTTCCTGCTAGGAAAATGTACAAGAATGGATGGATAGAGGATAAATCTACCAGTGTGGAAATTTGTTAGAGGGGAAGGGGATTTACCTCACGCATTGTGTCTATAGAAGTGTAAGGAAATCTTCCCAATGGGACACATATGGCATAAAAACCTGTCCAGGGTTTTTAACCATTCCCTGTTCAATACAAAACCCCAAAAAATGTATTTACTTTAAATAGCTGTGGTCAGAGCAGGACATTGTGTACTCAGTGACTGGAACAAATCACCAAACACCATAAGCAATGGCTGTTATGGTGTACAGAGTTCCTTGAGTTCACCACAACCATCTGATTAAATTCAGTCATACTATAATCTTTAACTTTAGTAATATCAACAGGATGTGGCACATACATATTGTTTTAAAAAGACAAATTACAGAAAATGATAACAACCTTAACCTTCCTTTATCACTGTACATGTTGCATTTCATTTTTGCAAAGTAGGCAATGGCTATTTAAAAGGATTCAATGATTGTGCAATTATGCAATGATAGTGAATTGGCTTAAGCCAGTTCCCAAATTTAGCTCGAGGAATGTCTGTTTTTCTCTAACCGGTCCTTAGCTGTGTTTTCATTGGTCTCCCTGTACATTTCCAGAACCCAAACCCGTAATTAGGAACAACATATTTTTCAGGCTAACATTAGAAATTGTATTTTTCTGTTATTTATATGTGGGTATAGATTCTTGAGCCTGTTCTCTTTTCTTTTTTTTTTTTTCTTTTTTACTGGATGTGACATGAAAAATATACAGTGTCTGTAGAGAATAAAACATTGGGTTCTGTCTGGACCACCTAATCTCTATACTATGCAATTCCTCTAGCTTCCTGTGCAGTCTGACAAGCGTCACCAAAATAAGCATACAGGGAGCAGTAGACGGCAACTTACTTGGCAAATGATGAGCTTTCTATTCCAAATCACTAAATACTTAAAGTGGTCCTAGCAGAAGATATATCTTCTCACAAGAAAGTCGTTTTTCAGTAAGTGTAGGAATAAATCTCTGCCATGTCATAATAAACACTAATAGCTGGATTCACATACATTGGCGCATATTTTTGCCGCCGTAGCGTATCTCTTTTACGTTATGCCGACGCAACGCAGAGAGGCAAGCATTGCGCCGGCGTAACGTAATTTCCTAAGCGTAAGCCGGCGAAAGTGGAAGTGGGTGTGACCCCATGCAAATGATGGTCCGAGCGTGGTGCAGTTTTTTTTATGCCCGGCATATCATGAACGGCGCATGCTCCATGACGTGCACGTATGTCCCGCTCCCCTCTGTGCATGCTCACAACTACGCCCGGTGTAACCCCTAAGATACGCCGGCCCACCGCCTACGCCGAGAGCATAAATACGGCCAGACATGCGCCCGTCAAGCGCAAAAGTACACCAGCAACTTTTCTTCCGTGGTGTAGGTACTTTTGCCTTCTTAGCGATGTCTGCTCCTGCGACTGAGAGGGAGAGGAGGAAAAAAAACTTTTCAAATGAGGAGAGGGCCATCCTGATCTCTTCCATCTCAAGGTACAATATGTACCTCCATGGCGCCCAGAGTCGCATGACCAGTAAGGCCAGGAAGATGAGATCCTCCAGGAGGTCACCCTGGAGGTCAATGCCCTTGGGCATGAGCGAAGGACCTATAAGGACATTGCCAAAAAAATCAATGACCTGCGTCGTCATGTCCGTGAGAAGCTGGGGCACCTCAGGGGCACGGGAGGCGGACCAGCCAGTGCTGTCAGGCTGACTGCCGATGAGGAGGTGATCGCCCGATGTCTGATGCGGGAGCAGGTGAAGGGCCTGGAGGGCTATGACTCCGGTGAACAGTCCTTGAGGACAGGTAAGTGTGTTTTATCCCCCATCCGGTGTGTAGCATGTGAGGGGGTGCAAGGGAACATGTGACAAGTGTGTGGGTCCACCAACATGTGAATGCTTTGTGTCATCCACAGATGTGCTGGTGGGAGCGGGGCCGTCGTCTGCTGCTGGACGACCCACGTCATCCCCGGAGGGGATGAGAGGTGCCAACACCTCTCTAGAGGTAGTTGAGGAGGAGCATGGTGAACTTGAGGAATGTGTCTACCTCGAGGAGGATATCAACTTCACCGAACCCTTCCAAACCTCCACCCCCATCAGGGGAACCCCCTCCCGGTCTACCCCATCCAGGGGAACCCCCTCCCGGTCTACCCCATCCAGGGGAACCCCCTCCCGGTCTACCCCATCCAGGGGAACCCCCTCCAGGTCTACCCCATCCAGGAGAACCCCCTCCGGGTCTACCCCATCCAGGGGAACCCCCTCCAGGACTACCCCATCCGGATGGGCACAAGCCTCTCCACCCCCCAGGAAGGCTTTGCGAAAGACCAGGGGTATACCCAGATCCCTCCAGGAAGAGCTGGCGAGGGAGCAGGCCCGGCAAACACGCCATATGGGTGCTGTTGCTTGTGACCTGCGCCGTGTGGCAGACAGCCTGGCCTCTTCAGCCAAGACCCAGGCTGAGTGCACAGTGGCTGTGCAGCAGTGCCTCACACAGCAGGCTGAGCAGAGCAGCTCGATCTCTGACTGCCTGCAGAATGTGAGCGCCAACTGCACTGCCATGGTGACCTGCATGGGTGACCAAGCTCAGACCCTGGAGACCACATGGTGGCAGGGGGTCCCTCACCATCTGGTGACCAAGACTCGGATGTTCAGGACAGCCTGGAGCAGCATACCCAGTCAATTGGGGAGCTGCAGTCCTCGCGGCAGACGTGAAGAGCCTGGGAGTGGCTGTCCTGGCTAATACTGCTGCCATCGAGATGGAGGGAAGGCAGACCAGGCACCACCAGTGGCAGACCACCACCCGCCAGCTGCGGATGCAGGCGGAGACTAACTCTGTCCTCACACGCATTGCCCTTGCATTGGAGGGCAGGCAGCCAGCATCTGCCAGGAGTGACAGACCAGGGGATGAACCTCCTCCTGATGCCCCACCCCCCCACTTGAGGCTCCCCCCCGACAATTGAGGAGCCGTTCCCGTGGCACCAAGCCTGGCCCACGAGAGGGGAAATGACTGCTCTTTTTTTATGCTCAGATTATGAGCTTTTTTTTTTTTGGGTTGGACGTGCACAGAGGTATGTGCCGTCCTCCTGTAAGGGCATGCCATTTCAGCCAATGGCATGATCCCTTTTTTTTTTGTAGTAACTGCACACGGTTAGGAGTGCAGGCTACAGTGTGACTGGTGTGTGAATGTGTGGGTGACATTCCTGCCTGCAAGGCGTGTCACCTTAGTTTGTCGGGGAGAGGTTATCCCCACGACCGTGTGAATGTGGTATGAATAGACAGCAACATCATTGGTGCCTTGGCGTGGCCTTGCTGCTCCCAAGTCCGGTGCGGTGGACTTGGGCTAAACCAATGTGATGTGGATGTGATGTGTGTGAGCTAGGGACCACAGTGGTGTGCATGCGTGCATTGTCCGTGTGGCATGATGAATGTGTGTGTTTAACGTGCAAAGATACAATCCACGAGGCAACTCCTGACTGCTGTTCCTTCAGCAGACGGGGTCTCCTCAGGCAGGGGGGGACTGTGTGGTTCAGGGGTCAGGTCATCACATATGTCAATCTCCAGGCCCTTTCTCATGGCGTAGTTGTGCAGCACACAACATGCACCGATGATCTGGCACACAAAGTTTGGGGAATACAACAGGGTCCCCCTGGACTTATCCAGGCATCGGAAACGGGACTTCAGGATGCCAAATGTGCGTTCCACCACTGCACGGGTGCGTATGTGTGCCGCATTGTATCTTCTCTCTCCTCTGGTTTGGGGATTCCGGTATGGAGTTATGAAATGGGGCCCAAGTGCATTTGCCGAGTCACCTGGAAAGGAAAAGACAGGAGGATGTTAGTCGTGCATGTGCCCCTCGTGATGTCGGCATTATGGGGTCGGACAGTCATGCCTGACTCCCATGTCACTCACCAACCAGCCAGCTGTCCCTGTACACGTTCTGTTCGAATTCCGTTGGGATGGTGCTTTGACGGTATACGTAGCTGTCGTGGCTGGCCCCTGGGTGTTTGGCACGGACGTGCCATATAAGGCATTGGGCATCGGCTATCACCTGTACTTTGATGGAATGCCACTGCTTACGATTGCAGTATATGTGCCCTGTGGCACGGGGGGGGGGCGTAGTGCCACATGTGTGTAATCAATGGTCCCGATGGTGCGTGGGAATCTGGCAATGCTGTAGAAATCCTGCATTGCCTTCTGCCGCAGATGCGCATGGGTGGGTTTGATGATGTGGTGGGACATGCGTGTGAGGATTGCGGGGACAACCTGGTGCACACATCTGCTCATGGTGGATTGTGACACCCCAGACACGACTCCACTTGTATGTTGGAAAGATCCACTGGCAAGGAAATGGAGTGTTGCCAGGACCTTGACCAGTGGCTGCACTGCATGTGAGCGTTGTGTCTGGCTGGTGATTTCATCATGCAGGGCTGTGGCTAATTCCAGGATGGCATCAGGGCTGAATCTGAAGATGCGATACACCTCCGATTCACCCATGCCAAAGACGTTCATGAGCGTTCAGTATATCCTCTCCCGTGCCCTCCTCCTCCGTGCCTGTGGACACAGTAGTGCTAGGACCATGGCTGACCCTGGCATTTTGGCATACAGATGTGTTGTCCTGCAAGTGTGGTTGCTCAGCTCGTCCATAACGGTGCTGCTGCAGCTGCTCTCCAGCTGACCTGTGCATGCCTGTTGCATGCCTGTTGCTTACACTTGCTTTATGAGGAATAACTTTGCACTGGGCGTACAACTTACGCGCGGCGCACGTAGCCAGCGCCGGGCGCACGTACATTAGTGAATCGCTGTATCTCCCTCATTTGAGTATTTGAATACAAAATCAATGGGAGCGCCAAATACGTCCAGCGTAAATATGCGCCCACAATACGCCGGCGTAGGCAAGTTATGTCGGTCGGATGAAGCCTATTTTCTGGTGTATCTTGGTTTCTGAGTCTGGCGCATAGATACGACGGCGCATATTTGCACTTACGCGGCGTATCTGTAGATACATCGGCGTAAGTGCTTTGTGAATCCGGCTATAACAGCATCATTTTTTTATAAAAGCAAGTTCTTCCTTTTGTCATTTACCACTTAAGGACCGGACCAATATGCTGCTAAATGCCCAGAGGCGTTATTACAATTCGGCACTGCGTCGCTTTAACAGACAATTGCGTGGTCGTGCGACGTGGCTCCCAAACAAAATTTGCGTCCTTTTCTTCCCACAAATAGAGCTTTCTTTTGATGGTATTTGATCACCTTTGCGATTTTTATTTTTTGCGCTATATACAAAAATAATAAAATCAATATTTTTTACTTTTTGTTATAAGAAAAATCGAATAAACTAAATTTTAGTCAAATATTTAGGCCAAAATGTATTTAGCCACATGTCTTTAGTAAAAAAATCTCTGCAGTATGCTGTAGTGTTATCCAGCAAGATTTGGGGTATTAAACTTTCCCTAAGAATGAAAAGGAAAGGACATTTTTATTAACATTTATTTACAATTTGACTTGTGTTGCAATTGTATATGCTATATTATTATTTTTTATTTGCTATTTTATTTATTTATTTTCAATGAAAGTGGAATTACCCTTTAAGCCTTAGGAGGCTGGGTAAGAGCTGATTTAGAAGGCATCCAGCTTTAGATGATGGGAGAATTTAGCAGATGGGCTACCCTAATCTTAGGATATAGTTACAGTAGGTGCCGCTGATTTTGTGTCAATCTCGCCTCTGCTAGTGGTGAGATTGACCACGCGTGGTCCCCGTTGCGGGAGCCAGTGCCGCACCCGCTGGCCGCCCTCCAATGGATTTCTATGGATGCGCGGCATCTCGTGAGGGCAGCGAGCGCGAGAAGCACAGCCTCCGGCGGCGATATCCAGCGTGATCCCATCGCGCTGGATATACAAAATCGAAGGCACCTACTGTAGGATGCTTTGCAGGCACTTTGAAAGCATTGCCCATTCATTTCAATGGGCAAGGTGGTGCAGGAGCTGTTTATACACCCCCAAAGATGCTGCTGGCAGGACTTTTTTTCCATCCTGCAAGCACACCTCTCAGTGTAAAAGCACTGAGGCTGGGGAGGCTTGAGAGGTGATTTTCAGGCGCTTTACAGGCGCTATTTTTAGCACTAAAATGCCTGAAAAGTGCCCCAGTGTGAAAGGGGTCTAAGACAGGAGATGTGTTACAAGTGAAAACAGAGAGAAAAAGAAGCCTGAAAAAAATAAGAAAACAAATACAGCCACCACATCTAAGGACTGGTAAGCTGCGATATATTACATTTTTGTTTTTGGGTTTAATACCACTTTAAGTGTCTCTATGCATACATAAATACTGTTATCACTGTTCAAATCATTCCCTTTTTTTTGCATTTTTAGTTCTTCTCTTACACTCTGTCCTAGAGGTTTGGCTGTCCCCCTTTAGTAACAAGCTGCAGAACAATGACTGAATACCGCATGAAATAGTTCCAGTAATCTTTAGAATGCTCCAAATAAGAGGGATTATCCTGAGTATTTTGTGGACAAGCAAATATCAGAGTCTTCTGACTACTAGTCGCAGAAAGTATATGTGTCCTATTGTCAGTGAAAACAGTAGAAGCACTATCTGATTTAGTAGAACAGTGACTGCAATTATGTTAAATGGCACAACTTTGCTGAAAGATGAATTCCTCAGTGAAAGCTTACCTTCCCAGTGTTCAGGGTTCCTGTGATATAGGGAGGGGTAGGGGGGGGCAACAGCAAAACTAGCTCACTTCTGTACACAAAGATGTCCTGACTCCTTAAGCAGCTTGTAAAATGTACCTACTTCTTCGAGGGAAGTGGAATCAAGAGGAAAATCCCTAGAATGGATAATGGAAGGCAAAGGTTTGTTTTGTTTTTTTGGGATTAGTATTCACACATTTCCTGAAACGGGACTTCCTACGAGTGATTACCTTTGACCACAAATCCACCATTGAGAAACATAACTAGAACTAATTTCTGTTTCCTGGTACAAGAGAAAGGCCAAAAGGTTTATGGTACCATATGTGGGATATGATATAGAATACCATGGACTAATAAAGCCGTAATGATGACTAATAATGACAAACTCTTAAGGCAGCACCCATTCTTACAGCTATAGGTTACAAGAATGGCTGAATATTTGGATCTTTAATGGTATCAGTCCAAGAAGACAATTTTGCACTTAAAGTGATCATAAAGTCTTGTTTTTTTTCCTCTAAAAATAATGAACATGTTATACTTACCTTCTTTGTGCACACGGTAGCCCAGATCCTCTTCTTCCTGGGTCGCTCTTTGGCTCTCCTGACCCCTCCCAGCTGTCGAGTGCCTCCACAGCAAGTAGATTGCTATGGGGGCACCCGAGCTGAACCACAGCTCCCTGTGTCCATTCAGCACTGTCCCTCTCTCCGGCAGACAGATAAGACACTTTTGAATTTCTTGGGGGACTAGTGACATTTATACATCAATCAGAGCTAAAAATAGCAATTGATTTCTGCATAAATGACATTGGCAGGGAATTGGTTAACACTAGGGTACTCTTAAGGGGTTAAGTGTTCCCTAGGGAGGTGTTTCTAACTGTGGGGGGAGTGGACTGACTGGGAGTAGAGAGAGATTGCTATTCCTAATCACTAGGAACAGTCTCTCTCTACTCCCCTGGCAGAATGGGGATCTGTTTGTTTACATTGACAGATCTCCGTTGTGGCTCTCTGGGTGTCCGGCACCATTAAAGAGACCGCCGTACCGGTACAGCGATTCACCCAGCCGAGCCAACTTGCCACAGTATAACTGCAGCGGCTGGTCGGCAAGTGGTTAAACGGGTTAACCCCTATGTGATTTTTTGCACACGGTTTAGGGGGCACGCCGCCGGCGCATGGCTCCTGCAGTGATTGGACACAGCAGAAGACACTTAGCGGGTCCGATGGCTGCGATGGTGGCCGCGACCCGCCGCTCGTTCACAGGAGAGACGGATTAGTGGTGTGGCGATGTAAACAAAGCAGGGAGGAAAAGTGAGAGATCGTGGTTCAGCTAAGCTGAATCACGATTCCTCTTTTCCTCCAGTGAATCCACTCTCCCCCATAGAAAACACCTCCTAGGGAACACATTTAACCCCTTGATCGTTCCTTAGTGTTAACCCCTTCCCTGCCATTGTTATTTATACAGTACATTTTTATAGCACTGAACACACTGTATTGGTGTCACTGGTCCCCAAAAAGTGTCACTTAGTGTCAGATTTGTCAGCCGCAATGTTGAAGTCCCACTAAAAATCCTAGAATGCTGTCATCACCAGTGATCAAATTCCACCAAAAGAAAGCTCTATTTGTGAAAAAAAGGACATCAATTTAAATTGGGTACAGCTCTGCACAACCGTGCAATTGTTAGTTATAGCAACGCAGTGCCGTATCACAAAACATGGTCTGGTCAGGAAGGGGGTAAAACTTTGCGGGGCTGACTTGAGTTACGGAAAGCACTAAAAAAGTCAGCTGATCACTTTAACCTCCCTGGCGGTATGATTCTTTCAGATTTTAGGTGCTGAAAGCGGTACCATTATTTGCAAGGGAATTTGGCATTTTATACTGTAGGCCTGTAATTCTTAGGAATAACTCACTTAAATCTATCCAAACAAGAGTCTAATAGGCATCCGGGTATGATTTTTTTTATTTTTTTTTATTAAAAATTATAATATAATAAATAATTATAAAAAATTATAACAAATAGTAAAAATTATTCAATAATGTAATCAAATCAAAATCACTGAAATTTGCTCAGTTGCAGAATTTTTGCTGTCATTATTATTTTTTTTTATGACGAATTTCCCCACAAATCGCTATCGCTAAATTCTGCAAGTGATTCTGATTTATTATCGCTGTTTTTTAGCTGCTCTAAAGCAATTTTTGCCATAAAGGGACACTTTTGTTTGCTATGGGCAATCTACAGTTTGCAGGGAGAAAGAACACTTTTTATTATATAAAAGGACATGTAGTGCACAGGGCAGACCACTAGGGACATGGGGGGTGTGTATTTTTTACATACAGTACTGTAATCTATAAGATTACAGTGTACTGTATGTATAGTGTTTGTTTACATTTTTGAATTTGGCGCCGTTATCCGTCCCCGTGCGTCGTAACGTCGCAGGAAACGGAGATCGGCGGCGCACGGGGACGCTGTGTGAATCGAGCGAGCATCCGCTCGCTCACACAGAGCGGATGCATCGCTGGATCCACGGAGAAGGTAAGTAAACAGTCTCTGTGGATGCTGCGAGGCGAGCCCGAGTCTGACTCGGGGTTACCGATCGTAGCACAGAAATCTAACCCCGAGTCAGACTCGGGAACACCGCCAGGGAGGTTAACCACTTGCTCACTGGGCACATAAACCCCCTTCGTGGCCAGGCGAAATTTCAGCTTCCGGCACTGCGTCACTTTAACTGACATTTGCGCGGTCGTGCAACGTGGCTCCCAAACAAAATTGGCGTCCTTTTTTCCCCACAAATAGAGCTTTATTTTGGTGATATTTGATCGCCTGTGCGGTTTTTATTTTTTGCATTATAAACAAAAAAAGAGCGACAGTTTAAAAATATATATATATATTTTTTACTTGTCGCTATAATAAATATCCCTATTTTTTTTTCTCAGTTAAGGCCGATACATATTTTTCTACGTATTTTTGTAAAAAAAAAAAAAAAAAATCGCAATAAGCGACTGCTTTGCGCAAAAGTTATAGCACCTACAAAATAGGGGACAGAATTATAATTTTTTTTTTTATATTTTATTTTTACTATTAATGGCGGCCATCTGCGATTTTTATTGGGACTGCGACATTACGGCGGACACATCGAACACTTTTAAAACATTTTTGGCGCCATTCACATTTATACAGCGACCAGTGCTATAAATATGCACTAATAAGGCTCCATTCAGACCTAGGCGTCGGCGGCAGCGGCGTATTCAGGCGACATGCAATAGGCGTTTTGTCCCCGCGATTTGCGGTGACAAAACGCCTATTGTTTTTTTGCTGGAGGGCAGAATTTTACACTGTCGGCTATGGCCGAACGCCGAATACGCCTGAAAAAAGGGTCCGGAACTTGTTTCAGGCTTCAGGCTTCAGGCGTATCGGCGTTTGGCGTAGAGATGTGAACCATCTCCATAGCCGACAATGTAAATTCGCCCCTCCAGCGTATCACAGGCTGCTGCAGCGTCGGGCTTCAGGCGACAAAACGCCTAGATGTGAATAGAGCCTTACTGTATAAATGTGACTGGCATTGAAGGGGTTAACACTAGGGGGTGAGGAAGGGGTTAAATGTGTATCCTGGGTGTGTTCTAACTGTGTGGGGGGAGGGGGTGACTGGGGGAGGTGACCGATCTGTGTCCCTATGTACAAGGGACACAGATCGGTCTCCTCTCTCCCTGACAGGACGTGGAGCTCTGTGTTTACACACAGAGCTCCACGTCCCTGCTCTGTCACCGCGGCCGCCGGGTACATGCATCGAATCCTCGGCGATGCAACGGCACTGTTTTTCCCCGCTGCGCGCCACCCAGTGACGTCTTTTGTCAATAGCACGGATCTGAACTGGATCTGAACTGGTTAAACACGATGAATATTAGAGATCTTCCTGGGCAGCATTTTGCATTGTGCTTTTGTTTGCTCACACATTTCTGAAATAAATGAACATCTACTCTCACCCCTGTATCCTTATGGGTCTCCAAAAGAAATAAGGCACCAACTTTTTGTAATGAGTTGTTAGAAGATGAGTCTGGGCCCAGTGACCTAAGTACACCCTATATAACATTTATGTACATTTACAAAGCTTCTAGGACAACGTTATCAAGAGATATTCTGAGAATGGACCATTAGGAAATATGACACATCCAACAAAATAATTTATTCATTCAAATGGTTCAACATGTGTTTATTTCCACTCAAAGGAAAGAGAGAACAGAGGAATAGAAAAAACAGACCAATTCATTCTTAGTGCCCTCACTACCATTCAGCAAATATGGTGCCATATGTTTTATTGTGTATTGTTACTATTACAGGTTACGACTTGTGTTTACAGGTCACACCATTAGATTTAAAAGAAACTGGTGGAGAGACTGCTTGAGGCCTCCATTATACCATTGAATTACCAGATGAGAAAAATACCATTTAATTGAGTGGTATACTAATGCAAGGCCAACTGCAATAATACATGGCTACTAAGTGTCTATTGAGAAGAAGACTCTGGACTATGTGCCAAATGAATAATAAAATAAACAGCATGTAATAATTTGAATATTCTGGCATATTTTTGCATAGACCGAACTAAAAAAACATAATGGCGCCTACAGTCAGTGTTATTGTGTGTTTTAGGCCCCTTTCACACGGGCAATCCGATCTGGTCCGCCTGTCAGTTTTTCAGCCAGACCTGATCGGATGGTCTATGGACCAGAAAGGTTAAAAGCACTTGTGTCCATTTACACCAGCCTTCCTCCATTCTGATCCGGTCCGCTGAACAAAAATGAAAGGGAATCCATTCCCCTCTGTATAGGCGGAGCAGAGGGCAGTCCGGTGTAAACAGACAGTCAATCCATTTACACCCGACCATCCATAGAGCAGAGCGGACTGTGTCTGTGTCTTCTCTGAATGAGTGGACACTACTCATCAAACCAGACAACATTTTTCCAATCTTGGTGAGGGACCCCTTGTGGACTTCTAACCATTAGAGATGAGGATTTATAAATCTTGTCTGAGCTGTCAGAAACAAAAGGGGAGTGGAGAGCTGAAGTTACACTCTACAAAGATCAGTGAGGAGAGCTTCACGAATAAACAGCATTAAAGGCTCTTTTTTACATACAATACTTTACTATTGGAGTTCCTTATACTTTTACGCTTGTGGCTTCTGGTCTGAGTGTGCATCCCCAGATTGAAGTGTCCTTTCTTTCTGTTTCATTGAGCATCGCTGAGTGGTTTCTGGTCATACCGGGAGGATTTTGGAGGTGCTGGAAATCTACTAGTCCCTGCAGAGAGTTTATTCTTCTCACGCTCACGAACTTGCTCTTTAGGGGGTCCACCATTTTGGGTAAGGGTTCCCACATACAGAGTGGGATTCTCTCTTTAGACTGTGAACTTCCCCCCTTCTTCTCCTCTTCCTCCTCTTTGGTGAAGGTGGATAAAATCTGGAACTTATTGCTTCAACGGACTCATTATCCTCATTTTGTTTTCACAATTTATTTTGTCACAATCAATTTATTTCCTTTTATTTACTTTATGCTAAATGGACTTTATTGAATGTTCACTATTTATTAATTTCCTTGCACTATATGTCGCTTACCGTTGTACCGTTTTCATGTTAAGCGCAACTTATGTTTTTATTATTGTATTCGTTTTTCAGCCAGACCTGATCGGATGGTCTATGGACCAGCAAGTTTAAAGCACTTGTGTCCATTTACAAGTGGCCTACCTCCAATCCGATCCGGTCCACTAAAAAAGTGGAAGGGAATCCGTTCCCCTCTGTATAGGTGGAGCAGAGGGCAGTCGGGTGTAAACAGACAGCCAATCAGTTTACACCCGACCATCCATAGAGCAGAGCGGACTGTGTCTGTGTCTGCTATGCATAAGAGTGGACACAGACCTGTCATCTGCCCACACTGCTCTGCTCAGCAGGGGATTAATGGACAGATCCCTTGCTGAGCAAAGCAGCATAAAAGGTGTAAAAGACCCCTCAACATTGATATTGGTGAATGTAATACCTTGTACACACGGTCAGACTTTTGACCATGCAAAAGTCCACCATGAGTCCATCAGAAGTCTGACGAAAAGATACAGGATCTCTATCTAAGGTCCGATGGACTTCCGACAAAAAAAGTCAGATGGAGGCTACACACGGCCTGACTTTCTGAGAAATTACTTTTTTTCTTGGAAAGTCTGGCCTTGTGTACGAGGCATTAGTGCAGGGGTGGGGAACCTGCGGCCCGCAAAATCATTCCATCTGCCCCCCCCCCCCCCGTGCCGCTGTGTGTCCGCGGAGCTGTCAGAAGGAGCCGATGTTTACCTTGTAGTTCCGGCTCCTTCTGACAGTGTGAGTCACAGGCGGAGTGCATTCGATATCACTCCGCCTGTGAGAGAAGGCGCCGTACAGATGAAGCAGTGGCTTTCTCTCTACTACAGCCGCTGCTTTCTCTGTACGGCGCCTTCTCTCACAGGCGGAGTGCATTTGATATCACTCCGCCTGTGCGCGATGGGATCAATACATTTCCACAGTGACGCCGCAGGCCGCAGCCCGCCCACGAAGCCCAAGCCCCAGAAGCACCACAGAGCCCAGCACCCCCACAAAGCCCATAAGCACCACAGAGCTCAGCATCCCCACAGAGCCCAGCAGCCCCATAGAGCCCAGCAGCCCCACAGAGCCCAGCAGCCCCACAGAGCCCAGCAGTACCACAGAGCCCAGCAGTACCACAGAGCCAATACCACAGAGCCCAGCACCACAGAGCCCAGCACCACCAACACCTCAGAGCCCAGCACCACAGAGCCCAGCACCACCGGAACCAGGGATTGAGGTGAGGCATTGCATTGTGCTTTTTGGGGGGTGAGGGACTGCAGATTGTGTTTTGGGGATTGTGTTTTTGTATCTACCATGACACAAAAACTTATACGTCTGGCATGAATTTTTTGACCAAATGTTTGACCAAATATAACAGGCAAATTTTTAAGTTGATCATTTTGTATGGCCCCCGAATGATGTTACAAAAATCCAAATGGCCCTTGGCAGAAAAAATGTTCCCCACCCCTGCATAGGCTCACTTACCCAGCCACCCATCTATCTATCCCTGCAATTACATGCATGCATGCACACACAGGTGATTATGGACATAGTATTAGTAGTATAGTTTCTTGTCTTTTAGTGTTTTCAGTACAATAACACAACCTAGGCAGAACCGTTGGTAAGAGAATAGAGTGGATGTTGAGAGTTGCAATTGTAGAGGAAAGTATTGAGCGGTAATTTTTTTCATGCACTTGTGTCTTTTTGTTCTGGAAAGGTTGGGAAACATATGTTGAGGTTGAAGGTTAGCAGATGGTAACCAGAAAGAGAAACTGGAACATAGGAAATTGGAGACTTGGGTAGAAAAATACAAGGTTGCTAAATAGAAGACATTGTCCACTGGAAAACTGGATTCAAAGATGCTTTAATGGTGTCATCTACCAAGCATTGAGAATAAATACATACACACATAAATACATACACTTTAAAGAAACTTTAATGTATTAGTTCAGGTCTTCGTCGCTTGGTATCACATATTATCATATTTTCCCGACTGTGTCATACAGTTAGGATTTATTAGTAGTAAGAACTATCGCTTCTTATTTACAGGAGTTATAGAATAAAACCTGAAGGGTTGCTATGAGCAACATGTCTAAATTTTGCTCCCGTTTTCCTCCAGCTTTAATAATTTAGCATCACCATGCATAACAGTAGTTACATTTGAATATGAAGATTAATTTTGTTATATTTGCTGAGTATATAACCTGTATCCTGGTTACAAAGCCATTTCGAATACAGTGCTTTTTTGTTAACATTTATTTTATGATAAAATGTTATCATACATTCAATTTTTTTATTTTTTTATATGCCGTATATAGGTTCTATAAGTTTGTATTATGTATTTATTTTGAAAATGAACAGTTAATAGTGTGTTATCAATGCCATAACATTTTAGAACTTGCTTGGCTGATAGGAAAGCACAAAAGTGCTGGCAGTCTCTATATAACTGGCATGTCCGTCTATACAAAATTTTCAATCTTTTGTTCCCCTATCCTTGAGAGCAAGCCACAAATGGCCAAATGCATCAAGGAAGGTTGGTTCTGCTTGGATGTAAACTGTTACGTGTAGAAGGTGGTATATGAAGTACTGTATTTATCGGGGTATTGCGCGCTCCCGCGTATAGCGCGCACCCCTAAAGTTGCCCCGAAATTCCTGTTAAAAAAAATGTTATAAAATTCTATTACTTACAGTTTTGGTGTCTTGCCCAGCGTCCATAGTCCGGTCCGGCGTCCATCTGCGGCCTAGGTGGTGTCCTCCTGGCTTCTCCAGCACGTGCCTTAAGTCGAATCCCCGCTTCCTGCGCTCAGTTCAAACGCCTCCGCCGACATATACCGAGTGAAGTACACTCGGGTACATTCGGCAAGGCTCGGCTTCACTCGTGCTCATGCTCTGTGACGTTTATGCGTGAGCACGAGCGAATGTACCCGAGTGTACTGCACACGGTATATGTCGGCGGCTCCATTCAAACTGAGTGCGGGAAGCGGGTATCGGCGTATATCGCGCACCCACGATTTTCCCCTTATTTTAAGGGGAAAAAAGTGTGCGGTATACGCCGATAAATACGGTATGTTTATCAGTCCATTTTCTCTATTGTCATATTTTTTATTATCACAATAGCTAATCAAATGCATCTGTACCTTTGCCATCTTTAGTTAAAAGTTATTGTGAGCCTCTGTCACTAAAACTCACTCCAAACAACTTTGTGGGACCAAAGGAGAGTTTTACCTAAAATGTTACCTACTCTTAAGCCTCATACACACGATAGGATAGACAGAGGACAACGGTCTGATGGACCGTTTACATCGGTCAAAACTGATCGTGTGTGGGCCCCATAGGTTATTTAACCTTCGGTTAAAAAAAAAGCCAACTTGCTTTAAAATGTAACCGATGGATACCTAACTGATAGGTCAAAACCGATCGTTAGTAGGCACGACCATCGGTTAAAAATCATGTTCAGAATCAAGTCGACGCATGCTTGGAAGCATTGAACTTCATTTTTTTCAGCACGTCGTTGTGTTTTACGACACCGCGTAGGCACGTACGTGTGTAGGCACATCAGACCATCAGTCAGCTTCATCGGTTAAACGATGACAATGGTCCATCAGACCGCTCTCATCGGATGGACTGATCGTGTGTACGAGGCTTTAAAGGGGTTCTAAACCCTTTTGTTTTTTCACCTTAATGCATCCTATGCAAGTGGTTAATATTCATTGTGTTACCTTCTATAAATAAAATATGGTCACAGCATCCACTTTCATTTTATAACATTAACATTGTAATAACAATACAAACATTCATTATTTTTGATAATAGCAATATAAGCTTACTTGAAAATTCTCCTTTCATGTTGTTGCCTGGCTGCTGGCTAACTACTTCCACTGCCTCCCAGATTCCTTGCATGCTCTACAGCAGGGATCCTCAAACTACGGCCCTCCAGCTGTTGTAGAACTACACATCCCATGAGGCATTGTGACACACTGACATTCACAGACATGACTAGGCATGATGGGAATTGTAGTTCCTGAACAACTGGAGGGCCGTAGTTTGAAGACCCATGCTCTACAGCTTCTCCTCTCCTGTTCACTTTAAATTCTTATGGACTACATGATACCTTAATGCCTACTAGCAGTGATTCCTGAACTGACTCCACCTCCCAGAATCCCTCCTATCAGCACCTCTGTAAGTTAAATGGCAAGCAGTGCCAGGACAAGGACATCCATCACTACATCACTACAGTAAACCACTGCGCCCAGGGCAGCTGATCCTCCTGCCCACTCCTTGTCCTTGTCCTGATGGCAGGCTCTGTGAATTCTGTGACACAGCAGTGCCTATCAACAAGGCATAGTGAATACATTTCACAGAATTCAAGGAAGTAAATGCAGAGGGGATCTTCACAAAGTAAGTTTAAAAACTTCAAGATTAAGATTAATAGGAGTCAGATAGAAATAATTGAAGTACAATGTAGAAATGAATATATGATTTTGAGATATGCTCTATATGCTGCAGTTAGCAATATGTACTTGGATATATTTGAAGACATTTGCCAAAAAAAGAATACTGAAAAACATTCTTGATAATACAAAATATATATATTTAGTCTAGATTAAAAACCACTGACAATTTTCAAGACATATTATTTCCGTAATATTATGCTAAATTTAAATCCAAGTATGTGGTTCTGTGCACAAGTTAAGCCATGTGTTTTTCAGTAAATTCAAGAAAATAGATTATAGCTTGTCTATATTTTACATTAACTATGTCTAAATCGTTCAGTCTCTTGTTATTACCCTATGCTAATTGCAAAGCAGTTTTATTTGGCCTGGAAATTGTTCCATCTGTGTGAAGTTCTTCACTTCTATGACTGTTCACATGCTGACCAGAACTACACGCCAAATGCTAAATGCTAATGTGGCCAAAACGGTGGAGTGGTCATTCTTACAGGACTGTTTAATTATTTGCCAGTGTTCTGTCCACACTTATTATGTTTCTCAGCCAAATAAAGTTTGAGATTGATTTATTAAGGCGAAAAATAAGAAAACATAGATATAAGTATGTGTAAACCCCAACAAAAATGTAATATATTGCAGATGACCAGCCCGTAGATATGGTGGCTGTATTCATTTTCTTTATTCATGCTTTATTCTCTATTTTTACAAGAGGATCCCATAAATAACACACTTCCTGTCCCTTTGTGTCGAAATTTTTCACCTTTTGAAGGCAGCCATGGTTGTCACTGGAATATACTTCAAACATGCCTAACTTTGTTCATCAATGGTTAAATTGCGAACTCGTCAAAGCGTTTGAACTAAGATGTGCTTGTCTGCATAATTGAGATATCTAACAATCACAGGTCTGGGTTTGGAGTGCATTTCCAAAGGCTGACCGGCACAGTGAGCATGTTCCACCAGGCAAGGAGTGCGCAGACCCAGTTGCTCTGGTATGGTCTGATATGGTATGGTAGAGGAGCAGATGGTAGCGAGCGTGGAAGAAGAATAGGATTTTGGGAGTATTATATTACGTAGATTATTGCGCCTGGAGTTCTTTCTGCATAGTAGAGAGCCTGGCCACAGTAGCTGCAGCAGCAGCATCTTCCATTGAGGAGATCCGCTCTATTTGTTCAATTCACAGGGTTTGGAGTAAGAGCTGCCTGTGGAGTTGTTCTAGCCATTTAAGGACCGCTTTATACATGGGCTTGGTGACCATGGAGGTGAGGAGGGTCACCACTGCCTGGGCAATATCATCTGGGGAGGCTGGGTCCCCCCATGGAATTGTAGTAATTGCCTGGGGGAGCGTGTGTCCTAGTGCAGCACATGATTCAGCAGAGAGAGCGGCGCCATTTTGGCTGCAGCATGTGCTGTGTCCAAGTGGGGAGCAGGAGCAGCGTGGGATGATAATTGCTCAGATAAACAATCCATGGGGGTTTCCCTGGGCAGGAGGGAGGTAATGAAGGGAGGTACCTCTAAAGCTGGATGGCCTTGAAGCAGGTTACAGAGAAGTGCGGTGGGAGCTGAAGTCTCCTAGCTCCTCTTCATGCAGTGCCGGGACCAGAAGTCACTTTGTTCATCTCCATTACATGGTGGATTGGTGGGTGTGACAATATTAATGTCCGATAAACCCTAAAATGTTTGGAGAGAAGGAATCAAACTGAATACATTATCTACAAAAGTCACAAGTTGGTAACAAGAAAGGTCAGATTTAAATCTATGTGTTTCAGCAGCCTTACTTAAACCAGCTTAAGACATACAGTATTTGACAAAAAGCAGAAAAAGCAGAGAAAATGTAATGGTATGCAGAGACATTATAAACAGTACGTAGCCCAGGGTCTTTAAAAAAAACTCCTGTCCTAAATGGGCAAGTTGAAAATAGTGTAGGTGCAGCACAGGAATACATAACATACCTGTGCTGCTTTTATTTTTTTTCTTTACTGACCAATAGCTGAATTTCACAGAGTTAAGTTTCAAACAATCTCCATAATTCTTACCGTGATTGAGTTAATTCTCTAAAAACTCAACCAAACATGACTATAATTACAAAGTAAAATAAATATATATGTAAGATCTATATCATATTTGATACCTAACAAATTGTAATTTCATTCTGCTAAATAATATTCTACTTGCCAAACTTGTCATATAGAAATGTTCCTGTACCCAGAATGGCTGTCAGCTGACCATAATAAAATGCTTTGGTGATTTTTTGCTTGGTTGCTGTGAATGTGATAAGTTTAAAGTTTTTTTTTTTAAGTAGCAGTTCACTTTGCATTGTAGGTGTTCATCACAGTATGCAAAGCAGTTGTTAAACTCTTAAACTCTTATCCATAGTTCATAGTACAATTAAACAAAACCACCAGGTACATACAAGGCTATACCAACAGTAACGCAGAAGTGGGCATAACATTTTTATCAACAAATTTTGCATGCTGTATTTACTATTTACTGCTCCTCTATGTTATATTTTCTTCTCCTTCTCCCTCCCTTAAAAATCCGGAAATTAGAAAATTCAGAAATTCGGAAATCCAAAAATTTGAAAATCCGGAAATTTGGAAATGAGAAAATCCAAAAATTAGAAAATCCGAAAATAAGAAAGAAAATCCAAAAATTCTTTTTTTTAAAATCCGAATAATAACTAACTAATAACAACTAACTATTAAATTATAGGTATTGTTCCTTTACTTTTTTAATTTTCCTCTCCTTCCAATCCTCCCCCCTCCTCTTCCTTATTTTATTTTAATTAATTATACTCTAATTTATTTTTCTTCTTCCCTTTCCCCCCATTTTTTTCTCACTTTTTCTTCTTTTACGTTTAATGATTCAATTTATGGATACAAATAGAGGGTCCTGGAGCCTCTGTCTCCACAGCTCCGAGGTGGGAGCAATGTAAACTATTCCTAAATACCTAACCTCCTTTGGTGCTATATTAAAGGTGCTACAATGTGATTCAACATTACCAAGAAGTTGTCATAACTCCGCTCAGGTCAGAGCGGGCAGTAGCCTTACTTAACTATAATTACTGACTGTTATAATTGTTTTTACACTACAGCCATATAGATTGGACATTTGGTCACCTCTTAAGAGTGTATGGATCATTCTGTACTGATATACTATTTGTATCCTAACAAAATGTGTTAAATTGTTAACATTTTTGAATAAAAATCTTTTGAAAAGTAAATTATAGGTATTGGAATTTCCTTTGAAATTTGGCTGTTAGTGAACGTAACAAACACGAATGCATCTGAAATTACCAATTATCCAAAATAACGAATGTCGCATCTAAACAAATGTAACGTAACAAATTAATAATAATAAATAATAATAATAAAACGTTTTTATAATTTTTTTATCATTATTAATTTGTTACGTTCCATTCATTTAGATGTGGCATTCATTATATTTGGATAATTTGTGTTCATTACTTTCACTAGCATTTATTAGTTAGTACTAATTAAATGTATGGGTTTTCTGATGCCCACAGAGAGCAGAGAAAGCTGCCGTGATGCCCACAGAGAACAGAGTAAGCTGCCGTGATGCCCACAGAGAGCAAGGGAAGCTGCCGTGATGCCCACAGAGAGCAGGGGAAGCCGCCGGTGTTGCCTGCCGCCTATCGCCTGGGTGAAGTGCTGTCCGACTATTGATCGGGTAAGTGTTCAGGACCTGACCGACCGGGGGGGGGGGGGCTGGTCGAGCGGTGGCTGGTGCATTGCGCGTTGACTTAATATACATTTTTATTAGGGCTGTGCAAATTAACTTTTAATTAATCGATTAATCTTTAATTTTTTTGATCGATCAAAATCTTTTTGATCGATTAAAATTCTTTTGATTGGTACTCACCTCTCCGCTGGCTTCTGGGCCTTCAGGGAGTTCCGTCGGAGAAGCAGTAATGTCACGGACACCGGCGGGGCTTGCCGTGTCAATCTGAAGGGCTCCTTTGCTGTGCCTTCATATCTGCATGACGGCGGGACCTTACTATCTGCCACACGCAAGGGCTGTTACACTTCCCTCTATGACTCAACCTGGGATTTTACAACCATCCACTGGGAGTTGTGATCGTTCCCTTCATGGGACATCTACATGCCGATGGACTGATGTTAACCTCTCCTCATCTGGATTCAGCAGTGGCATCGTTGTACACATTTTTATACCAGTATCATACTTAGCTACATGTTTTTATGACTGCTTTTGCTACCGTTTGGTATTATTACTCGCACCATTTTTACAGTTTATGTAGCTACATCAATTTTTTTCTCCAATGCAATATTTATTTGGTTACCTACTTGAAAACCATAAAAATTTTAATTCTATTCCCATTGAGCGCTGACTTTGTGTGTTTTTTGTATCCTGCTATCCATTTTTCCAGTGGTTAGTAGCTCCACTGGGAATCGGCCTGCAAGGAGATCAGCTAAAAGTAGTTGGATCTGTATGTGCGTTGTAATTAATCGAAATTAGTCGATTAATCGATTAAAAAATAAAACGATTAATCGAACACAACAATTTTGATCAGTAACAGCCCTAATTTTTATTATAATAATATTTCCAATTTATAACCAATAGATCATGCTTTGATCTTTCTTCCATTCATTCTTTATAGAAAAAAGGGTATGCCTCATGGACAAAATTCTTTTCATACTAGTCTTCCTAGTATTCCTGAAAAGATAAAAAGTTACAAATCTTGGGTGTGGTATTGTGTACTCATTCCAGGAAAGGCAAATAGCTTTTGTCTGTTTCTTGCTGATTTTTTTTTTTTTTTCTGTCTGTCATGTTTCAGTTGCTACCTCCCGAGTTCATCATGAAAGTTTGCTGCTTTTTCTTTCAGATCTGAAGAGTGACGTAAAGTGAAACATCTCTTTATGCTCACGGTCTGGGACATCTGAATGGTGTGAAACAAAACATGATTATTGACTGGCAGTGCTCAGTAAATGGAATTTATCTGATTTCCCAAGCTGCACACACAGAAAAGATTCCTTTGGCACTAATGGATAAGATAATATTTACCAAGATGACTTTTGTTTCAATTGCAGCATTGGTTTTCTTTTTTGTACATTTTATTTGAAGTTGTATTTAAGTGTTTTGAAGATGGAAGAAGAGTTCCAGACAGCCTGCAAAAAAAAAGAAAAACAATTCTTAAAGCAGAAGAAAACCCTAATAATAACTGTTCTTAAAAATATTATCTGCCCCCCTCCTCCTGCCTATTCCACCTAATGTGTATAAAGAAGATCTATGCAAGGGCTGTTACACTTCCCTCTATGACTCAACCTGGGATTTTACAACCATCCACTGGGAGTTGTGATCGTTCCCTTCATGGGACATCTACATGCCGATGGACTGATGTTAACCTCTCCTCACCTGGATTCAGCAGTGGCATCGTTGTACACATTTTTATACCAGTATCATACTTAGCTACATGTTTTTATGACTGCTTTTGCTACCGTTTGGTATTATTACTCGCACCATTTTTACAGTTTATGTAGCTACATCAATTTTTTTCTCCAATGCAATATTTATTTGGTTACCTACTTGAAAACCATAAAAAATGTAATTCTATTCCCATTGAGCGCTGACTTTGTGTGTTTTTTGTATCCTGCTATCCATTTTTCCAGTGGTTAGTAGCTCCACTGGGAATCGGCCTGCAAGGAGATCAGCTAAAAGTAGTTGGATCTGTATGTGCGTTGTAATTAATCGAAATTAGTCGATTAATCGATTAAAAAATAAAACGATTAATCGAACACAACAATTTTGATCAGTAACAGCCCTAATTTTTACATTAGGGGCTAAACACAACCCGCAGCATCAGACCGGGACACCGAGCATCTGAGCGCTTAGGAGACACATTGTGCATCACTGAGCGTTCAGGACCAAGAGCCCAAGCATCATTGAGGTGATCACTCAGGACATGGACCACCAGCATCACTGAGCACTCAGGACCAGGACCCCAGAGCATCAGTCACTGCCAGGCTCATGGCTGATCATGGACTTTCTATGACATCTACTAGTAGCATTTCTGTACTGCAAACAAATACATCTACAGCTAAAGTCTTTTTCTTTTCATTCTTTTCTACATTTCCTTTTCTGTTTTGCAGAGCCTTATGTAGTGCCGCAATGTAACAAATAGTATTATTTATGGATGCAATGTAACCATTAGGATTATTTATTGATACAATGTAACCACAGCACTGCTTTCAGTGTTGCCAATCTCTGATCGTTGACTTTTTATTATTTATTTACACACTATAACTATTATTACCTGCAATGTATCCACAGCATTGCCAATCTCTGATTATTGATTTTTTAAATCATGCTTTGGTACAGTATGACCACACCATTGCCAATCTTTGATCTTTTATATAAGGGGGGGGGGGGGGGGGCAGGAAAAAAAATCTGCCCTGGGCAGCTGCAATATAGAGATATTTTTTGGGGGGGAGGGGGTAGATATATTTTATTTTTTTACAATTTCTTTATTTTTCAAAAATGTTTCCAACATCTATACAAAACATGGAAGATAACATTCATGTTAGCTAAAAAACAAAAGCAAAATACATTCAGTTATCTTAGTACAATGCAGTCTCTCTTTACTATTTATCCCATCCACAAAAAATTAAAGAAGAGAAAAAAAATTTAAAAGGAAAAGGAACCAAGCAACAACATTCCCACTGTTAGGACCCATTCTCCACCCCCCCCCCACCCTCCGCTCCCACCCTACCGAGCCGAGAGCTTGGGCCATTGGGTCCCCATTTCGGTTCATGGCGAGAGAAAGGAGCTCCCTGGAAACGACCTCTTATCTCGCTCAAAAAAAAAAAAAAGGGGGGGCAAAAACTTCCAGTTTTTTAGTGTCTGGTCATGGGGGGACATGGGGGGACCCTCTCCCATGTCCTTCCAGAATATCTTAACCCACTCCCCGTTCACCCTTCCACCTTATTACTAATAGTTCCTTATCCACATGTTCCTTTCCATGTTCACCCTACCCAGTCCTAACCGTTATCCAAAATCAAATCAAAGCAACCCCACCAAAAAAAAAAATTCCCTCCCCTCTCTCCACTCTCCCTCTCCCCCCCATCCCCTACTCCCCCTCCAGTAGTCCTTCATTCTCCTCAGACTGGATCAAATCATTCATTCCATGGTGTCCAAATTTTACAATATATTTCTCTTTTTTTCCTACTTGTCCAAATCAAGTCCTCCATTCTGTTCACTTCTTCCACCTTCCTAATCCACATGCTCAAAGTAGGGGGTTGTGTTTGTTTCCATTTAAGCGGTATACATGCTTTAGCAGCATTCAACAGATGATGCATTAGTGAGTTCTTGCCCAGGCAGTTATTGCCCAGGCAGTATCTGACAGATGCAGGAGGAAGAGAGCTGGGTCTTCCGGTATAACCTTTTTGCAAATTTTTTTAATAGTCCTCCGGATGTCCCCCCAGTACCCCCTAATTCTGGAGCAGGTCCAGAAGATGTGTACCATTGTTCCCTTCTCTGCCTTGCATCTCCAACATTCATTTTTTATATTCAGGAAATATATATGTAACTTATCTGGAGTTCTGTACCATTGTGCAATCCATTGTAGATATATTTTAAAGGGATGTTTTAACTGCATCAATAAATGGTCATTGAATTGAACCAGTCAGTAAATACAGGGGTACATTTACTAAAACTGGAGAGTGCAAAATCTGGTGCAGCTGTGCATTGTAGCCAATCAGCTTCTAACTTCAGCTTGTTCATATAAGCTTTGACAAAAAAAAAATGAAAATGTACTTGTCACTATGCACAGCTGCACACGATTTTGCACTCTCCAGTTTTAGGAAATCCACCCCATAGTGTTGCAAATTAGTCAAAGAAAATTTTACAAATGGTGTTAATATTCCACTTTTGTTCTTCTTTTTGTTTGTTGTTGTTATGTTTGGGGTTGATTTACTAAAGGCAAGTAGACTGTGCACATTGCAAAGTGCAGTTTCTCCAGAGCTTAGTAAATGAGGCAAATAATACCCAATCACATACAAGTAAAAAAACAGCATTTTTTCTTGCACGTGATTGGATGATGGAAGTAAACTTTAGCTTCCCCTTATTCACTAAATTCAGGAGCCACTGCTCTTGGAGTCTATTTGCCTTTAGTAAATCAACCCCTTTGTGTCTGGCAGTGCAACCACAGTGGCAATATTGTGGAGCATGATCATCCACGGCACAGTTGTTGGTCATCCAATGTGATCATATGTGGCACCATGTATGAGGCCTCGTACACACGACCGAGAATCTCGTCGTAAAAGAAACGTTGTTTTCCTCAACAAGGTTCTTGACAAGCTTTCCTTGCATACACGCTGTCAAGACAAAATCTAATCATTCTTAAACGCTGTGACATACAACACATACGACGACACTATAAAGGGGAAGTTTGAATCCACTGGCGCCACCCTTGGGGCTGCTTTTGCTAATCTCATGTTACTGCGTGTTAAGTAAAAGTTTGGTAAGAGACGATTCGCGCTTTTCAGTCTGTTACAGCGTGACGAATGTACTATCTCCATTACAAACGCTACTTTTAACGAAGGGGTGCTCCCGTCTCATACTTTATTCTGAGCATGCGCGTTTCTAAGCATACACGCGAACGTGTTTCTCGTCGTAAACCAGCCCGACGAGAAACACGATGAGGAAATTGAGACTCCTAATGAGAAAAAAGAGAGCATGTTCTCCTTTTTTCTCATCGAGATCCACGTCAGTTTTCTCGACGAGAAACATACACACGACCGTTTTTCGCGGCAAAAATGCACTGCCAACATTTTTCTTGATTGATTTTGCCGAGGAAAACGGTCGTGTGTACGAGGCCTTATGCTATTGTCTCATGAGTGATGGCGGTGCATGAAAACCTCTTGGTGTGTATGACCACCTTTAGTCTCTCCAATATGGAGAAGCAGCAGACGTAATTTTATACCAATGTAAAGCATATAAATGTTTATAAATATAATTTAATATCATGTAATTAAAATTATAAACATAATATACATTTCTAAAAATGCTAAACATGCTGTCATAATCATCCTATGTATTGGATCTCCTTGTTAGAGGCTTTACCCAAATAGGCTTCTATTTCTGCAAAGACGCACCTGCGTTTTCCCAGAGATAATGTATCCTTATGATCTCTCTTCCTCTTCTCACTATTCTAGTGAGCCTTCCTTCGTATCAGTAAATTGTAATCTAGCTGCAAAGATAATGGTTGCTGTATTATATTCTCTGATTCACTATTTAAGATAAAGAAACAGCTTATGCTATCATAAGAACAAAGCCCAAATTATTGTTACATCTTGATCTTAGACTAAACAAAATACTGCAAACTCAATCTTTTTTTCTGTGCCTTTGAATCCTTCTTTTTACTCCGGGACTTCAAAGACCGACATCTGGCTCATTTACAGTGTAAATGCTCAATACAAGGTATCTTCAGTCTATGGCAAAAACCAAATCACCTTTTCTACAACCAAGGCACATCCCTGAGAGCAGGGCTGTCTTAATGGCATCATGGGCCCCTGGGCAAAGTACTGCTCTGGGGCCCCTACAATGATGACAGTGCAGGTAAACAGACATCAAGTAGGTAGGAGGCAGATGGCCTCCCCTGTGTATCTATCACTCTCAGTGCCATCATGGGGCCCCCAATTTCAGGGCAGCGTGGGCTCAAGGACCAGCTGCTTTGAGGGAAAAAACAGGGGCCCCCGTGCTGCTGGGGCCTCTGGGCAGTGCCCAGGTGTGCCCTCTCATTAAGACAGCCCTGCCTGAGAGGTCTTACCTCTGGCGACAAATTTGTGTTATTTGATGATTATTCTAATGCCAAATCAGTATCAGGATGGTTATGTCCTAAAAAGAACCTGAAACAATTTCAAAGCTAAACTCCTGCCTTGGCTTTTACAGATTCTTCTTGCATAGTGAAAATGCATACAATGTACACTTTATTGTAAAAAGTATTGGAACACTTGCCTTTACAATCACATGATTACAATCAATTTAACGGCATCCCAGTCTTAATTCGTAAGGTTCAGTATTACGTTTTTTCCACCCTTTGCAGCTATAACAGCTTCAACTCTTCTGGGAAGGCTGTCCTCAAGGTTTAGGAGTGTGTCTATGGGAATGTTTGACCATTCTTCCAGAAGCGCACCGATCGTGTGTACGAGGCAAAAGGGTAGTCACACCAAATATTGATGTGATTTAGATTTTTCTTCTGTTCACTCTGCATTTTGTAAATTGATAAAAAAAAACAATTAAAATATATATTTATTAAAGCATTCTTACTTTTTGGCATCTTTTCACACCAGCCTAAAACATTTGCAAAGTACTGTATATATAAAATATCCATACTTGTCATTCTTCTTTAACCACATCCCACCTGGCCCTTAGCAAAATGACGGCCGGGCAGTGGTTTATTATTGTGACTGGACGTCATAGGACGTCCGACGCAACATGCAGCTCGTGTCGCACCCCCCCAGCGCAGCAATCAGTGGTGCGGTGTGTTGCTCAGACACACCGCATCTCCAATCTTGGTAAAGAACCTATGACATGTGTCCAAACATAGCTGATCACAGTGTAAATAGGAAGTGACGATTATCAGCATTTCTCTATTAACGCTGACAGCACGTGAGTAGGGGAGAGCCGATATGTGACTCTCCTGACAGGTGCACTGATTATCAGTCGAGCCCCATCAGCGATGCCCACCAGTGCCCACCAATCAGTGATGCCTTTCAGTGCCCAGCAGTGATGCCTGTCAGTTCCTTCTCCTCAGTGCCGACCATCAGTGCCGCTCATCAGTGCCACCTCTCAGTGCACATCAGTGTCACCTGTCAGTGCCCATCATTGCTGCCTATCAGTGCCTATAAAGGCTGCCTATCAGTGTCCATCAGTGCTGCATATTAGTGCCGCCTCATCAGTGGTCCATCAGTGCCTACTCAACAGTGCCCGTCAATGCAGCCTCATCAGCACACATCAGTGAAGGTGAAAAATTACTTATTTACAAAATTTTATAACAGAATTAAAGAAAAACGTTTTTTTCTGTCTTTTTCCGTTATTCTAGCACAAAATAAAAAAAACAGGTGGTGATTAAATACCACAAAAAAAAAGAAAGCTCTATCTATTTTAAAAGAATGATACAAATTTTGTTTGGGTACAACATTGCATGACTACGCGATTGTCAATCGATTTGCGAAATAGCTGAAAGCTGAAAATTGGCCTGGGCAGTAAGGGTATAAAAGTGCCCAGTAGGCAAGTGGTTAAAAGTAAAAAAATACTACTTGTTTTATATTTTATTTAATGTACATTTTTATTATTAGCTTATCACATGATTTCATTTTATGTACGTATTTATTATTAGCTTATTACATTAGTCTGTTCCCATCTCTTTATTTTCACATGATGAAATACATTTCTTTATAGGTCCTGCTATGAACTCACACTCTTTAAAAATATATATTATATTCTTTCTTTTGGACAAAAATCTTGACCTTTCACTTCATTATAATTTCCTCCATCCACATATATAATACATGGAGAATATGAATCTGATAATGAATTAAACACATACCTAAAAAAACAGAACTTAATTATGTATAATAAATCGTTCCTTGCCAGTGTTTTAGAAGCGTCATTGTAATAAATTATTAGGCTCTGGAATAATTTCAGTTTTTCAAGGTAAAGAACAAGATTTCTTTATCCCCAGTGTATTCATATAACTCAAATGAAAACACAGAATTAGGCAAACCATACTATAGAAAGCCAAAGCCTGTATAAAGAGCTAGAGAAGTGTGGGGGTTAAATAGTTAATTAGGCATTTAACCTCTCCATGGTCTCTAATACACTTTGTCTACTAAGGTCCAGGGAGTGTGTCAGTAAGGAATACCTGTCTCAGAAATCAGATGGAGGCAGAAAAACTCTGACTTTACAGATAGTGACTTCCCTGGCAGTGAAGCTGAATAAATGCAGCTTTACTGCAGCAGAAATGCTATGCAACCAGTGTGCTAGTTTCTCCTGACCCTAAATCCCTGGCTCTGTATTATTATGACACACAACCTTTTTGTTCTTGGCAGAGGGTCTACTAACACAGGACAAGAGGAGTATGCAACTAATTAGGGTTCAAGTAGAATTCCTGTCAAATACTAACTGTACCTATAAAGGAAAGATGTTAACTATTCTAACCACTGGCGGCCCGACCATACGGGCGCCACCCCCTTAATACATGTGCCCAGCCCCTAATCTAAATTCAGGGCAACAGACGCATGGATTCCAAACGTTTTTTTTTTTTTTAGAAGCACATGATTAAAGCCTGAGGCTCTAATTAGCTTCAAAAAAGGGTGGGCTCAGGACGCAGAGCACTGTGAACCAATTCCATCCAGTTGTGTGACAATAGCGAGTTAATATTCGCTTTTGTCTTCCTGATTCTCCTCCCAGCCAATCAGGAAGCAGGACCTGAGACCTGTCACCCAATTGGCTGAGAGGAGAAGCAATCTTATTGGCTGCCTAGGAGGAGGAGGGGGACGCCACTGCCTGGCACCCAAAGGTAGTGCTGCCCGCGACCTAGATGGGGTAAGTGCAGGGCTGCTGGCTGACCTGGGGTGGGTGACCCAACTGACCAGGGGTGTGTTAGGCACCCGGACCTATCAGGGGGGTGGCTATGGGTACAATGTTTGCCGCCGCCCCCCAAAAATATATACCACCAGACGTCACTTATTCTAACTACCCTGTAAAGGAAAGGTGTCTATACTTATCTATTCTGAGGATGCTCCCATCCGGTCACATGATCAGCTCCCAGTGACAGCTACAGTGTAGAACAGGGACAGCCGACAATGATAAGCCTAACGTCATTGCCCATGCTCTTCAGTAGGGGTGAGCTTCATATTGGAGTTGAACTCATGTTCGACTCGAACATCGTATGTTCGATTATTCATCGAATTACGAAAGTTTTGGGCCGTTCGCACCAAATTCGAGTGGCGTGTCACGGCCCATAATTCACTGCGGCATCGGAGTGCATTGCTGGCTGATAATTGGCCAAGCATGCACTATCACCCACATGCTTGGCCAATCACAACTTGCAAAAAACGGAGAGCCATAATTGGCCAAAGCCAGAGTGGCTTTGGCCAATTATGGCTCAGGGGGGTTAGTACACGCCCCACACTATAAAAGGCCGCTTGCAGGTCGGCCAAGTGTAGTGTGTTGCGGTGATTAAGAGAGAGAAGACAGAGAGAGAGAGTGTCATTTTTTGTCGGTAGATAGAGCAGGCAGGCAGACAGGCAGGCTAGTCAGTTAAAGTTACAGTGTGTAGAGGATATATATGCATTTCAGGTGTTGTATATATATATATTTATACACTGTATAGTTTAGCTAGATCCGCTCTTCATAATTTACTGACAGGCAGGCAGGTGATTGTGCTAGCTGCAGTATTCTCACGTGGTGCACTGCCTTTGTCTCTGCAGTGTACACCTAAAGCTACGTGGTGTATTTTCATCCATATTGCAGGGACCAGACATTACATTAAAGCCGCAAGCAGTTTTAAATTACTTTTTTCTTATAGTAATCTTTGTGCAGGGATAGTTCTAAACACAGGCCACTTCACAGGCATACTATAGCCAGCCAGCAGGTACGATATTTAAAGGAATTTTTCATTTTTTTCCACTTTAAGCATCATTAAAATCACTGCTCCAGAAAAAACAATCGTTTTTAAAACTTTTTTTTCCATTGATACATGTTCCCTGGGGCAAGCCCCGGGTTCTCAAATACGTTTTACGACAATAACTTGCATATTAGGCTTTAAAAAGAGCACTTTTGAATTCAAACGTTCGAGTCCCATAGACGTCAATGGGGTTCTAAATGTTCGTGCAAACGGTCAGTCCGTTCGAAGGTTCTGGTGCGAACCGAATGAGGGGGGGGTGTTCGGCTCATCCCTACTCTTCAGCTGTTGTCGACGATCTCGACTCTTCACTGAAGCTAGTTGCAGAGTAGTTAGAAGAGGCTTAGAATGGGGATGAGAGCAGATTTAAGTATAGTTAGTATTTGACTGGAATTCTACTTTAGGTGATAAGGCATTAAGTATGAATTAAGGGCTCTCTGTAGGGGTTAAAGCGGTGGTCCATGCAAAAAAATAATTAAAAGCCAGCAGCTACACATACTGCAGCTGCTGGCTTTTAATCAATGGACACTTACCTGTCCTGGAGTCCAGCGATGTTGACATCTGCAGCTGACATCTGCCGCCTCCATTGTAAGTAAGGGAACCCGGCAGTTCAGCCTTTAGGCCTCAAACCGGGAACCCTACTGCGCAAGCGCGAGGTCCGCTCCTTTCTCCTACTGGCCCGGCGACCGCTACATTGTTCCCCAGAAAATTATTCATGTAAAAGATATAGTATGTAAATTGAATGCAAATGAAGGAGAAAGAGTTCATTTGTGTCTTGACATGCCATAGATAAACTCTGTGCGACTTGCAGTACATGAGTAGAACCACACAGATGCTACAGGTTTGGATTAATGAACATATACAGTGCCTTGTGAAAGTATTCGGCCCCCTTGAACTTTGCGACCTTTTGCCACATTTCAGGATTCAAACATAAAGATATAAAACTGTAATTTTTGTGAAGAATCAACAAGTGGGACACAATCATGAAGTGGAACGAAATTTATTGGATATTTCAAACTTTTTTAACAAATAAAAAACTGAAATTGGGCGTGCAAAATTATTCAGCCCCCTTAAGTTAATACTTTGTAGCGCCATCTTTTGCTGCGATTACAGCTGTAAGTCGCCATTCCTCTTTGCAAAACAGCTTGAGCTCAGTGAGGTTGGATGGAGAGCGTTTGTGAACAGCCGTTTTCAGTTCTTTCCACAGATTCTCGATTGGATTCAGGTCTGGACTTTGACTTGGCCATTCTAACACCTGGATATGTTTATTTGTGAACCATTCCATTGTAGATTTTGCTTTATGTTTTGGAACATTGTCTTGTTGGAAGACAAATCTCCGTCCCAGTCTCAGGTCTTTTGCAGACTCCATCAGGCTTTTTTTCCATAATGGTCCTGTATTTGGCTCCATCCATCTTCCCATCAATTTTAACCATCTTCCCTGTCCCTGCTGAAGGAAAGCAGGCCCAAACCATGATGCTGCCACCACCATGTTTGACAGTAGGGATGGTGTGTTTAGGGTGATGAGCTGTGTTGCTTTTACGCCAAACATAATGTTTTGCATTGTTGCCAAAAAGTTTGATTTTGGTTTCATCTGACCAGAGCACCTTCTTCCACATGTTTGGTGTGTCTCCCAGGTGGCTTGTGGCAAATTTTAAACGACACTTTTTATGGATATCTTTAAGAAAGGGCTTTCTTCTTGCCACTCTTCCATAAAGGCCAGATTTCATCTGGGCCTCGGCAGCGACACTTTGCAGGCACTTTTAACCCTTTATTCGGCTGCTAACAGGGGTTAAATGTGCCCTGCTAGTGGCTGAAAAAGTGCCTCTATAACAACGGTAAAGCACCACTAAAACTAGCGAGGCTTTATCACTGATGACCTTGCGTTGTCAGTGTGGAAGGGCTTTTATTGAGATTTTAGCAGAGGAGGTGCGTCTATAGAGGACCCAGGAGGGCCCCCCCCCCCCTCTCTCTTGCACCGTCACTGAAATACAATGCATAGATTCATAGAATCTATGTATTGTCACTGCCACCCGCTATTCAGATGGTCGGCCCCCCGTGAGTGCTGGCCATCTGAATAACAGCAGCTGGCTGGCTTTGGAAGTGCCTATCAGAGCCAACGGCTTTCTGATTACAGCCTGAGGGTCCACCGGCTCTGGTTACGGGTAACCTGATTGGCTTAAGCGACATCGAGGGCGGGACTACTTCGAGTGGTGACAATTGATGGGCAGAGTGGCTGCGCTTGATGGCAGGGCGACATTTGATGGGCACAGTGGCTGCGTTTGATGGCATTGCACAGTGGCCACAATTTTATGGCACAGTGGCTGCGTTTGATGGGCACTGTGGCTGCGTTTGATGGCATTGCACAGTGGCCACAATTTTATGGCACAGTGGCTGCGTTTGATGGGCACAGTGGCTGCGTTTGATGGGCACAGTGGTGGCAATTGATGGACACAGTGGCGGCAATTGATGGGCACAGTGAGGCTGCAATTGATGTTTGTTTTTTTTCCAGTTGTTTGCGCCCCCCAAATTTTGAGCACCAGCCGCCACTGGATTTCAGTAAAGCAAGACTCCCCATTTTCCTCATCACTGCTGTAGATGAATTATTGTTGGTATGATACTTTAAAGTATGGCATCCTTTTTTACTTTTGGAGGGCAGATTGTTTTATTTGTCCTGGACACCCAGAGCCTGGACTCCAGTTTCCAAAATAATACTGTAACTGCTGCTAGCATTAGAGGTTCTTGAGAGCGTTATTTCACTTTATGACAGATTTCCTTTAACTAGTGAGTTGTATCCAACAAAAATGTTTTATGCCTTATTCGCCACGTAATAATCTGATCATGCCAAATGTCAATAAAAACGTGTTACTTCTGAAATGCCTAATGACCATAATTCAGTCACTCAGCTCCAGGCTAGATGACACATTATAAGAGGTGATGGAATGCTGCTAGGTCCTAATCAGACACATGTCTAGGAGAATATACTGTACCTTATTCACGTCCACTGCCAGGACTCCATATTGTATTTAACTTGGCTGTAATATAATGCTTGCTGTAATTAATTTCCACTCCTAGGGGCCCTGTCAATCAGAGTAAATAGGCCACGTGGTGCAGCAGCTGGAGGCATGAGTCATGACGACGGTATCATCACTAGGGCTATAGGGATAGAAACAGAGAGGGGGGGGGGGGACAAGGCTGAAACTGTAAAGGTAAATCAGGCTTGACGAGTTGAATTAGGAGGATGTGGGAGACAGATCTGGAGAAGGATAATTTGGATTACCTAAGAAAATATAATTATGTTTTGAGAAAAAAAAAAAAAACAAGGAGAGATTACAAAGATAAGGTCTGTGTGTCTATGTGTTTGGGGGAAGTTTTAAATACAGACCCTTGTTCACACCTGTGGAGTCTCCATGCAATTTTGAAATACATTAGCAACTATTTTAAAATCTTTCCTTTTGATCAAGCAACAGTGTCTGATTGGGCACAGGAGTGTATTAAAATGATCAAATATAATGTTAAATACATTGTATAAGGAACACAGCTAGGGCATCAAAGACCACAGTTGAATTGATGCATATTCTTTATTCTTAAGCCCTGTACATGCGATCGGTTTGTCTGATGAAAACGGACCGATGGATCGTTTTTATCGGACAAACCGATTGTGTGTGGGCCCCATCGGTTTGTTTTCCATCGATGAAAAAAAATAGAACATGTTTTAAAATTTTCCTATGGAAAAAGAACGGTAGAAAAAACGATCGTCTGTGTGGAAGTCCATCGGTCAAAACTCCACGCATGCTCAGAATCAAGTCGACGCATGCTCGGAAGCATTGAACTTCAATTGTTGCTGGAAGGGATCTACTGTTGAGGGGCAGATCTACTTTTGCTGGCTGCCAGAGGGTCTACTGATACTGGCTTCTGGAAGATCTGTTGCTGCTGGGGTGGCATTTTGTTGTGAGGGGAGTCCATTTTTGTGGAGGGGGATTTATTGTTGTGGGGAGATCTATTATTGCTAGGGGGGTTATTCTTGCTGGCTGCAGGGGATCTATTTTACTGCTTTTCTTGTTAAATACAAATTGCTTTGCGCCACACAATTATACGTATCTCTGTCTTCTTTAAAAGGGGTGGTACTGGGAGGTGGGTAGATGATGGAACCAAGTAACAATGCTCAGAGGTGGGTAGAGGTCAGAGACAAAGGGTGACTTTGAAAAGTGGAGTTCCTGCACTAACTCTCTGAGAAACCTTGCTCTCCCCCAAAAATCTTCTCCAGTCACTGGGCGTTACCATCATTATTAGACATGTGCGATTCAGTTCGTAACAAATGGATTTTCGTCTAAATTTTTTAGTATTCGTAAATTCGGATCATTTCAAACATCCGAATAGCTGAAAGTACTAAAATACAAAAATTACGGAATTACGAATAAGCAAAATAACGAACAAGCAAAAACACGAATGTACGATTGGACAAACTTACTAAAATACGAAATACCGAAACAGCAAAAGAACGAAAATGACATCTAGAACTAACTATTTGCATTCCGTATTTTAACCACTTCAATACCGCGTCACGTCCAAAGACGTGAACAGCGCGGACCTGAGGCGCCGGGGTCACGTCTTTGGACGTGATTTGCTTGTAATTCCCTGCACGCGTCACAGGGTGGCGCGCGGCGGGGAAAAACAGTCCCGACGCATCACCGAGGATCCGATGCGTGTACCCGGCGGCCGCGATGTCCGTCAGGTACACGCGATCGTCGGTGAGACAGCAGGGACGTGGAGCTCTGAGTGTAAACACAGAGCTTCACGTCCTGTCAGTGAGGTGACAGATGCTGTTTCTCTTGTACATAGGGAGACAGCATCGGTCACCTCCCCCAGTCACCCCCCTCCCCCCATACAGTTAGAACACACCCAGGCAATACATTTAACCCCTTCCTCACCCCCTAGTGTTAACCCCTTCAATGCCAGTCACATTTATACAGTAATTAGTGCATTTTTATAGCACTGGTCGCTGTATAAATGTGAATGGCGCCAAAAATGTGTCCGTCGCAATATCGCAGTCCCAATAAAAATCGCAGATCGCCGCCATTACTAGTAAAAAAAAAATATAAAAAAAAAATCATAATTATGTCCCCTATTTTGTAGGTGCTATAACTTTTGCGCAAAGCAGTCGCTTATTGTGATTTTTTTTTTTTTTTTTTACAAAAATACGTAGAAGAATATGTATCGGCCTTAACTGAGAAAAAAAAATATAAAAAAAAATGGGATATTTATTATAGCAACAAGTAAAAAATATATTTTTTTAAATTGTCGCTCTTTTTTTCATTATAACGCAAAAAATAAAAACCGCACGGTCGATCAAATACCACCAAAAGAAAGCTCTATTTGTGGGGAAAAAAGGGACGCCAATTTTGTTTGGGTGCCACGTCGCACGACCGCGCAATTGTCAGTTAAAGCGACGCAGTGCCGGAAGCTGAAATTTCGCCTGGGCACGAAGGGGGTTTATGTGCCCAGTAAGCAAGTGGTTAAATCCTTTGTCTGTTCGTAATTTCGTATATTCCTATTTTCATTTGTATGTTCGTGTTTTCGTGTTTTGTAAATCCGTTTCTTTGTCCGTAAATTTGTGTACTCTAATCGTTCTTTCAAATGGGCACTGGGCAGTGAAGTTAGTGAGTGATGTATCTTACTTAATATCTTAGCCAATAAGCTTATCTCTTTTGTGCTGAGTCACATTGGACAGTGTAAAGCCTCGTACACAAGATCGGACTTTATACAAACTTTTCCGTGGATTTTTGTCCGAAGGGAGTTAGCTGGACTTTTTTGCCTAAAAGTTTGTCTGTTTGCAGAGCGAACTTTTGTCCGATGAAAACCGAAAAAGTTTGCTAATTTTGAAATTTGTTGGCAAAAAGTCTGACCGTGTGTACGGGGCTTAGCCTTGTGTTGAAAATTAAACTAAAATACGAGATTGCGAATGACCGCGCCGCAATGTATTTACGAAAATACAAAATTACGCATCCATTAAACTAAATTATTATCTAACAAAATGATGAATTTTGAATCAGCGAAAATAAATTAGACAGAATTACGAATCATTCAGTATCAACGATAATAAAACTGTTACGAAAATACAAACAGGTCCGAATAGGAAAACTTGCGTCTTACGAAATTACGAATCTTAAGGGAATCTACGGAACGAGGCGAAACAAAACAATTTTGTTCCTAGAGGTGCAACAGAAAGTTAGAGGATATCTAAGGTCAATTCCCCTCTTAGATAGCTGTCCCCAGAACAGGTGTCCCCACTGGAAGATCTTGTTCTGGGTACTACTCTAAAATGCTGGGTTCCCCTAACTTTTCCTCCAGTATTATCACCAGTACAAATAGAGGGGTGAATCTCCCTAATTAGAAACATAGACAGGAATAAAACAAAACACTGACAGAAGGTCTACTATTCAATACTCTGTCCAAAAAAAGTTTTGGCTATACATATGCTTTAACCCCCTTGGCGGTATTCCCGAGTAAAAAGCGGTAACCCCGAGCCAGACTCGGGATCGCCTCGCAGCCACAGGCAGGGTGTACTTACCTCGTCCCTGGATCCTGCGATGCCGCCGCGCTGTGTGATCGAGCGGTGTCTCCTCGCTCGATTCACAGTGCCATTGTCTGCCGCCGAGCTCCGTTCCCTGCGACGTTACGATGCACGGGGTGGAGAACGCTGCCAAATTCAAAAAAGTAAATAAACACAATACATACAGTATACTGTAATCTTACAAATTACAGTACTGTATGTAAAAAATACACACCCCCCTTGTCCCTAGTGGTCTGCCCAGTGTCCTACATGTACCTATATATAATAAAAACTGTTCTTTCTGCCTGGAAACTGTAGATTGTCCATAGCAACCAAAAAGTGTCCCTTTATGTCAAAAGTGGTTTTAGACCAGCTAGAAAACAGCGATAATAAATTATAATCACTTGCAGAATTGAGCGATAGTGATTTGTGGGGAAATTCGTCATAAAAAAAATAAAAGTAATGACATCGACAATTCTGCAACTGAGCAAATTTCAGTGATTTTGAGTTGATTACATTATTGAATAATTTTTATTATAATTATATTATTATTTTTTATAATTATTTATAATTATTTATTATATTATAATTTATGATTTTGTTATTCAAAATTTTTCATACCATCTAGAGATGTCTACTAGACTCTTGTTCGGACAGATTTAAGTGAGTTATTCCTAAGAATTACAGTCCTACAATGTAAAATGCCAAATTTCCTTGCAAAATAGTTGTACCGCTTTCAGCACCTAAAACCAAAAGGAATCATACCGCCAGGGAGGTTAACTGACAATTTAAAGGACCTTTCTTTAAAAAACAAAACAAAACAAAAACACATGTTCCAGGCAACAACTTTCTAAGACAGGATATCCTCTCATATTAGAGATATTTGTTCTTATTTATTGTAGTGGCTCCTGAATAGGAAATAAAGGAAGGCACATGACTAAGAAGAAAAATAAAAAGAAACATCTGGATTCCCACTGTTTCCTACTCTATCACAAAAAAAAAGGAAAACAACGACTTTATATACTTTAATCAAGAAAGCCTGCCAGTAATGGCAGAGATCAATGTAATATTTTGTAGAGTAAGATTCCATGGTGTTTTCCCTCCACTTCTTCCACGGTCTCATTTCAAACATGCCCTGAGCTAAATTTCCCATTTCTTCTCGGGAAAGAATTTGGAGAATTGGTTTTAGAAGAAATATCGCCCATCGCTAATGGGCAGTCTTGGTGGAGATTGAATCATACATGACTGATTGGTGAACAGGACATTAGGTAACCCCACACTGCCTCTAGGAAGCTTGTTTCCCATGAGATAGGGTGGACAACATAATGACATCATCAGTAAGACAGGGTTGGTTTACATTGAAGAAGAAGGACAGGATGGGCTGCGAAAGAAAGCGACCCAACTCCACACTCCCTTCATGATGTGCGTATCTATAGAGAAAGAGCAAGTGACATACCAGCGGAACCAATTTCTTTTCTGGAGAAAGATTGGTTTATGTTGAGTAAAAAGGACAGAACCGGTTTTTGTATGCTGTGCCCGGCTCCCCACCCCATGCATTGCTTCCATCACACATCACATCCTTAGAAAGTTGGTCTTACAAACAGAGGAAGTCATTGAGTTTCAAACATGTTATAAGCAAGAAAGGAAGAAAACAGAATGACATAAAATATAAACAAACCAAACCAAAAGGAAGCTGTTTCAATCACTAAATGCAGCCCATTATCACTACTAGTCTGATACCTACTTTCCTCACAATGGACAAATAGTAAATGTTTAGCTTTTTACTTGTGTTCCCTACAGTTTTCTGAAGTGAATATCACCTTCAGGCTTCCTCTTGGTATTAAGGTGGGGCAGCACCTACGGTTATTGAGCAAGAGAATAGATAATTTAATCAGGAATCAACTAGACATGTGCAGGAATATTTCGTTTTGTTTTTTCGTTTTCGTTTGGAAAATAAATGTATTTAGTTTCTCCCAAAAATCGTTTTGATTTATTTTGTTTTTCGTTAGGGAATAGCTTTCGTCCGAAAATCCAATAATACTTGGTTTCTGTGGAATGGTCAAAAGAATATTCGATGGAACGTCGAATCGTACATTTCCGTTCGAATATTCCGCCTACAAGAATTCTAATGTTGTATGACTAGTAAAAATGTCGAATCTATTTTCTCATAAATCGAAATCTAATCTCTGTAATGTCGAATCCATTATTTCTATAGTGTCAAATCTTTTCCCTATAATGTCGAATCTTTTCCCTATAATGTCGAATCTCTCTATATCGAATTTTTACCGCAATGAAAACGAAAATAAAGCATTTTTTATGTCGGATCTTTCGGTTTTCGTTTCTTGCGCTTTCGTTATCGTTTGTGAAAACGATAACGAAAAAAACAGATTTTCGAACGAAAATGCATTCTAACGAAAAAGAATGCACATGTCTAGAATCAACTATGCCTATCCTTTCAATGAACCAGCACCTATCCCAGCATTTGGCATTTGTACCATGCATGAGTACCACTTTTGGGTGGAACTCCTCTTTAAGCATTAGGAAGTTAGTCAAGTGTGAACAAGCCCTGAAGCCCTGTACACACGCTTGGTTTTCTCGGCGGTAAAAAGTCTGCTGAGAAAACCGAGGGGAAAGCCGAGAACCTGGCAAGAAAACTGCCATGGAGCTTTGGCCGGGAATCCCGGTCGTGTGTATGCTTTATCCGCACTGCCTTGCAGTGTTTCCCGTAGGTAAGTAGTAGATCTGGCGGAAAAGAAAACAAAGGGAATCACAACGGGAAAATAGAGAGCAGGTTCTCTATTTTCCCGCTGGGATTCCCAGCTGTTTTCCTGACGGTTTTCCCGGGTCAAAAGCTCTCCTGACAGTTTTCCTGCCAAGACAACCGGTCGTGTGTACGAGGCTTTAGGGAAAGCTCAGCAGCGGCTGTGAATTCCAGGAGCTGTGACATCCCATGGCTGACACAACGAAAGCAGAGCTTCAGGATCACATGACCAGACCAGAGTGGATTAAAAATAGGTAGGTACGCACACATATGGATAGGCACGATATATTTTAAGAATAGTTATAGTTAGGGTTATCTTCCAGTTTAATGAATTGAAATCACAGCAGCAGGCAGGATTTCTGTGAGTACTTCTTATACAGATACTTGCGGGTTTAGTTGCAGTGTAGCAATCGACTAGGGGGCGGTCCAAAATGTTTTGCCCAACTGTTTAGGTATCTAGCAGCCAGCAGTTGACATTGCCCTATCAATACTGCTTAGCATAGAAAGGAAAATTTGATGCACTTTCTTCTCCCTTCAGAAAATGTTGAACCCAAAACATGGCATGAGAGCCAGGGAATTAGCATTCTCAAACAGATTGTTCAGAAATGGCAGCCTACATAAGTTGCCTTTATCTGGTTAGTGTTGAATATACTATTTGATGCAGCAGCATGTCTACTGTGTTGACATCTGATGCTCAATGTACAACACATTAAGGTGGAACTTTAGTCAGAAAATTAAGTCCTGCTAGATCACTTCAGGCTGCCTTCTTTTGCAGGTAAAACATAAAAAAAAAATTCTATAATGTTTTAAAATACAGTAATACATGGTCTCACCCTACTCTGCCCATGCTCAGTTGCTCTTTATGCTAAAAAAAAACAGAGCCACTAGAGGCCGATCTGCTGACAGCCTAAAGATTTACTTCTGTTCATGGGCTCTGGGCTTCAGCAAAATGGCAGCCTCTGACAAAAAGAAACATGAGCAATGCTGGAGGCAGCACACACAAATTTTGGTAGAATAATTATTATTGTGGAATGTATACAGTAGCGGGCCCATCCATTAGGGGAGCAGGGGTGCCGCCTCCCTATCCATGCGTCCAGATACCCTAGTCTACATTCGGGCGCTGTAAGCATGGATTTTACTAGGGTGGTTTAGCATATGATTAGAGCCAGAGGCTTCAAAAAGGGTGGGCTCATACGCAAAATTACTGGTGTTAAAGTCACAAAAGAGCCCCACATAGCCTTATTAAATTTTCCTATTGGAAAGGCATCTAAGAATACAGGGCGATTAATCCACTTAATTTTTCCTGGGGCTAAACTGACTATTGCCAGAGCATGGATGCAATCCTTTGACTCTTTTGCCATGACGAAACAAAAGAATTTCATGGATCATGGCCCAGGAGAAGATGGTCAGCATCCTACAGGACACCTTTAGGAAGTTTCAAGCCACTTGGTAACCTTGGGCTGACTATATATACACACCTCTGAATCTCTCATAGGGCACTCAAACCCAACTCAGAGTTCCATCGGGATACACTAGACCTTCCGCCCCCTCCACCCCCTCTTCTATTTCTATCTCTTTCTCATCTACTTATCTTTAAAGCGGAGCTCCAGCAGCAATTTTTTTTTTTTAAAGTCGGCAGCTACTAACAGTGTAGCTGCTGACTTTAAATAAGGACACTTACCTTGTCCTACTTGCCCGCGCTGATGGGCCCCCCGATGCCGGTCCCACGATCGCTCCGGGTCCCGCGCCGCCATCCACACTATGGGAAACAGGCAGTGAAGCCGTACGGCTTCACTGCCCATTTCCTACTGCGCCTGCGTGAGTCTCACGCTGGCTTATGAATGGGCGCGCTGCTCTCTGAGAACACACACAGTTCCCAGAAAGCAGCGCGCCGCATTCATTAGGAGAAGGAGAAGAAGAAATCGGACCACGGTGCAGGTGAGGCAGATTACGGACTTCCGCATAGCAACAGGTATTTCGGGTGAGTATTTTTTATTTTTTTTTTCAGGTTTTTTTTTATTTAATTTTTTTAAAGAAGATGGGCAAAAGTGGTTTTCCTGGGTGGAACTCCGCTTTAACCTTAATTTTTGTTTATTCACGAGTAATTGCCCGTGTTTGTTACAGTTCTGTTACCCACTGGATTATACTTCTCATCTAGAATTTACAAACATTGATGTCAGATAAGGTTTTACGAAGTGGTGATCGGCCCTGCGTCCCAGACACAGTTTGATCACAATAGGGGTGTCTGGGAGTAAGGGCTGTCTCTGCTCCTACTTTTTAACATGATACTCAATGTCAGCTAACGCACATGATCCATACCTAGCTAGCATAATGATGTTTGTTCCTCAGCGTCTTAAACCTCTGTACCACTACCAAGGTGATACCACTTATGTATACACTGTTTTCATGCTTGAAAATTTCAATAAAAAAAACGATTGAAAGAGAAGAAAAAAGGTGGGCTCAGGGCGCAAACAGCGCTGTGCTCTGAGCCCACCCAGTTGTCTGATAATAGCGAATGAAGCCTCGTACACACGCTCGGTTTTAAACACAGTAAACCGAACATGTGTACGAGGCTTTCAGGTTTCTCGTTGGGAAATCTGGCCAGAATCTCGACGAGAAAAATAGAGATCCTGCGCTCTATTTTCTCGTCGGGATTCTTGTCGGCCTGTTTCCCGACGAGAAACCCGAGAGTGTGCATACTTACCTGTCGCCGTGGAAACCCGTGCATGCTCAAAATGACCTTGACGTATGCGCAATAGCTTCCATGGCATAGGTAGGGTGAAGCAAAATGGCGCAAAGGCATCGTATGTTATGAGCGCATGCTCGTCGTACGCAATGACGTCACAACTCTTTTGAAAGGACTGTGTGTACACTCGGGCGGCACGAGATTCTTGCCAAGAATCTCGTCAGGAAAAACTTTTTTTTTCCTGATGAGATTCTGGTTCGTGTGTAGAAGGCCTCAATATTCACTATTGTCACACTGAATCTCCTCTCCGCCAATCAGGAAGCAGGTCCTGGGACCCGTTTCCCGATTGGCCAAAACAACAAGCGATACTATTGACCCATGACAAGGAGAGAGAAGGAGGGAGGAGACATATAAGCCTCAGGAGAAGACGTAGGGGACAACCCGGGAGCAGCGCTGTCTGTGGTGTAAGTGCGGCGCTCGTCGACCAACCAATGGTTGTGGTGGTTGTGTGCGGACCATGGTAAACCTAACCATTTACTGGATGCATTAGAAAAATATATATATATAGAATTTTCTGGGCCTTCCACTAGTATTTTAACATGTCACTTAAGATGAAGCATTTTTTTTTCACTCATATAAAATATCTTTATTATCCTGTCCCACGATATATTCAATTGAAATATGATGGCAACATTGTTCATACTTTGGGGACGTTTTTTTTTTTACCAAGCCACTTGTTTCCATTAGACCTAAACACGAAAACCAGATGCACATTTCTTCTATCAGTCAGAAGTCCCGGGTCAGGATTGGTGAAACAGATGTTCTGTGCTAGGAAAATTTGCAAACACATGATTAGCAAAACAGTTTTTCATTTCGCTAAATCTGAAGACTATTTTTCCGTAAGAGGACAGTTCATTTTTGTGAAAAGCGAGACAGCTTTCAGAATAGGATTTATTTATTTGGACCTCAGAATGTCTGCACTCTTCTAATAGCGGAAGGTCATCATTACTGAGGACCTTCAGTCCTGTACTCCTAATAGACAAACTCCTTTGGATTTTGTCTGGACGGTATATCTTATGTAGCTTTAGTTGCTTTTTAAAATGTCCCAATTAAAGCAGACCTATACAATGAAAAATACATTATAAATGCAGCTGTAAAAGCTTTGTCATTAACACGACAGCCAAATTTTTCTCTAATTTTGAATTCAGTGAGGAAGGCTTACAACTTCTGTCATGATAATATTGCAGTCTGTGTCACCATTTCCCCTCACTTCCTGTCCTGCTATTTACATATGAATTCACAGAGGTTCTTTCCCCCATTCCATTCAAGACAAAGGAGTTTTTGTTGGAGTTGGGCTTTAAAGTGGGCCTACATTCAAACGGAAACCCCTAGTTATCCTAACAAATCTGCTTGTGAATGGTAACCAAGGCTAAAAATACTGTATATACTCGAGTATAAGCCAAGTTTTTAAGCACATTTTTTTGTGCTGAAAATGCCCCCCTCGGCTTATACTCGAGTCACCTTTTTGCACCTGATCTCCTGGACTTTGGGGACCCGGTACCGGTCGATTTCTCAAAGCTGGGCTCCCCTTCTATAGAGTCCCACGTTAAATGGTAATTTCTCTGGCCGGTCCTAGGTCCCCCGGACCCGGAACTTGGCACACATGTAGCCCCATTTCTCCTCTACAAGTGTGCAAAGGTTGTTGTCTGGGGGACCTACGGCTGGGGAGCACTGATTTTTTCAAAGCTGCGCACCCTTCCATAGACTCCCATGTTAAATGTCAGTCTAGTCATGGACACAGTGAGGCATGGGCATAGTGAGGCATGGGTACAGTGAGGCATGGACACAGTGAGGCATGGGTATAGTGAGGCATGGGCACAGTGAGGTATGGACACAGTGAGGCATGGACACAGTGAGGCATGGGCATAGTGAGGCATGGGCACAGTGAGGCATGGGCACAGTGAGACATGGACATGGACACAGTGAGGCAAATTGAGGCACAGTGAGGCATGCAGATGGACACCCTAGGCTTATACTCAAGTCAATACGTTTTCCCATTTTTTGTGGTAAAATTATGTGCCTCGGCTTATATTCGGGTCGGCTTATACTCGAGCATATACGGTATATATTCTGCATAATCTGGTGCACCGGGTTATATGAAAATAGCTAATGGAAGTCTCTAATAAAGGGGTTTCTGGGAACAGATTCACTTTGATGCCTCCCTCCCACCTGACCGTACCTTCCTTAGCCCCCCACCCCACTATCCCTCAATTCAACTTTTGGGATCAAAGAAAGGCAGCCCGGCGTAAGCTTCAAGTCAATCTAGTCCCAGTATGCACAAGGCTCCCTCCCTGTCCTCATGTAACAAAGCTTGCGTCTGCCGTGTGGCCACTCAGGCTTTTGATGTTGCATCATGGGAGAATAGAGAGTGAGTCACATGTTCCCCTGAACAAGGAAGTACCAGGAATTCTTTCCCCTTCAATGGGCAAATGCATCATGGAATGAGGGTATTTAAGGTAATGTTTCACTTTGACCTGCATGGGTCTCTAACAGGTTCCCTTTAATGTTAATAGCACAGGTTTACTTAATCACCTCAATACAGGGCACTTTCACCCCCTTCCTCCACTGACAGCTTTCCTCCAAGTTTGGCTAAACATGGGTTTGGACGAAACCAAGCTTATTCTCAGTTAGCACAGGCAACCCCCCCCCCCCACCTTTTGGGGTTGCTTGGGATTTCAGTGCAGCCGAGACACTGTATTGTGAGCAAGTTATGCCAGAATTTGTGCCATTGTTGGCTCTTCCGGCACCACCCGACTTACAAACTTTATTTGAAAAATCGAAGAAGCCACGTAGAAGATTGTCAGCCAAACTGACAGCAGTCCATAAGATGCAGTCAATGCTCAAGTATTCTCATAGCTGCAGGGACAGCAGCTGTCAGAACCTCCATCCCCATGTTAGAGTATAAATCAAGTGATTTCTAGACATGTGCAGACTGGAATATTTTGTTTAGTTTTTTTCGATTTCGTTTGGAAAATAAATTTATTTAGTTACTCCCCGAGAAAATGGTTTTGATTTATGTCGTTTTCGTCGGGAAAGTTTTTGTCCGAAAATGACGATTTTCGATGCTTTGTCGAATTTTCATCGTTCAATTCGACAAAGCATCGAAAATCGTCGTTCTGAATACTGTGAATAGGTAGAAATTGAACAACGAAAATTCGACGATTTTCGATGCTTTGTCGAATTTTCGTCGTTCAATTTCTACCTATTCACTGTATTCAGAACAACGATTTTCGATGCTTTGTCGAATTGAATGACGAAAATTCAACAAAGCATCGAAAATCTTCGGATTTGAACGAAAACGAAAATAAAGCATTTTTTATGTCGGATCTTTCGGTTTTCGTTTCTTGCACTTTCGTTTTCGTTCGTTAAAACGATAACGAAAATACCCGATTTTCGGACGAAAATGCATTCTAACGAAAACTAATGCACATGTCTATTGGCTACTATGCAGAGCTGAGTCAGATTTTGCACTCTCCAGTTTTAGAAGATCAACCCCATGGGGAATTGTGCATGTATGTACTGCATATGGTTGTTTTTTGGCCAGGTATATACTTTGGGGTTGATTTACTAAAGGCAAATCCACTTTGAACTACAAGTGCTCTGCTGATTTCTATATCCAATCAAGTGCAAGCAAAACTGGTATTTTTTATTTTCTTTGCATGTCCCCCCTTAGATCTACAGCAACTACACTTCCAAAGTGCACTTGTAGTGCAAAGTGGATTTGCTTTTAGAAAATAAAACCTTTTGAGTAACACTTACAGGCCTTCTTCCTCATCCTATGATTGGTCAATAAAAGAAGCAGCACACGATCGAACTTTCAACTGAGTTTTCCGTGGATTTTGCTCCGCAGGGCGTTGTCTGTGAACTTGGTATGCATACACACTGTATTTTCAGCCAACAAACGCGAACATAGTGACGTAATAGATGCACTACGTGTTTTTTCTGCTCTTTACCGCCACCCTTTGGGCAAGTTCTGAGCATGCGTGTTTGTACTTTGGACTTTAGTTCGATGGACTTGTGTACACACGATTGGATTAGCCGAATTAGGACATTTGTTGCCGGAAAGTTTGTCTGTTCACACAGCAAACACCTGTCCAATGAAAAAGCGAAAAAGTTTGTCCGATGAAGCATACACGCGGTCGGATTCTCCACTAAAACAGGTCCATCGGAGGTTTGTTGTCAAAAAGTCTGATCGTGTGTACGGGCCTTTAACCCCCCTGGCGGTATTCCCAAGTCTGGCTCGGGGTGGAATTTCAGAACCAAGAGCGGTAACCCCGAGCCCAACTCGGGATCGCCTCACAGCATCCACAGGTATGGTTTACTTACCTTGTCCCTGGATCCAGCAATGCCTCTCCATCTGTGTGATCAAGCAGTGTCCTCGCTCGATTCACACAGTGCCTGTGTGCCGCCGAGCTCCGTTCCCTGTGATGTTACGACGTGCGGGGGCGGAGAACGCTGCCAAATTCAAAAAAGTAAATAAACACAATACATACAGTATACTGTAATCTTACAGATTACAGTACTGTATGTAAAAAATACACACTCCCTTTGTCCCTAGTGGTCTGCCTAGTGTTCTGCATGTACTTTTGTTAGAGCAGCTAGAAAACAGCGATAATAAATGATAATCACTTGCACAATTGAGCGATAGCAATTTGTGGGGAAATTCGTCATAAAAAAATAAAAGTAATGACAGCGACAATTCTGCAACTGAGCAAATTTTAGTGTTTTTGATTTGATTACATTATTGAATAATTTGTATTATTATTATATTATTATTTGTTATAATTATTTATAGTTATTTATTATATTATAATTTATGATTTTGTTTTTCAAACTTTATCATACCCGGGATGCCTACTAGACTCTTGTTTGGACAGATTTAAGTGAGTTATTCCTAAGAATTACAGACCTACAATGTAAAACGCCAAATTTCAGCACCTAAAATCTGAAATAATTATACCGCCAGGGAGGTTAAAGTGGTTGTACACCCATACAACCACTTTCACCTACAGGTAAGCCTAGATTAAGTCTTATGCCGCGTACACACGGTCGTTTTTTGCGATGAAAAAAAACGTCGTTTTTTAAAACGTCATTTAAATTGATCGTGTGTGGGCAAAACGTCGTTTTTTGTCTTAAAAAAAACGACCAAAAAAAAATTCCAACATGCTTGAATTTTTTGTGTCGTTTTTCAAAACGTCGTTTTTTGTTTCACAAAAAGTCACCGTGTGTAGCAAAAACGTCGTTTAAAACGACGTTTTTCAACCCGCGCATGCCCAGAAGGTAGTTATGAAGCGAGCTTCAATGGAAAAGAGTGGTGAACGTAACCTCGTTTTTTGTGAAAAAAAACGATGGTGTGTATGCAACATCGTCTTTGAAAGTGACGTTTCAAAAACGTCGTTTTTTACTTCACAAAAAACGTCGTTTTTTTTTCATCGCAAAAAACGACCGTGTGTACGCGGCATTACCTGTAGGTGCTCGAAATATCTCTTAAACCTCCATGGTTTAGGAGATATTTACAATAATGACGGGTGCCGATGTCTACGGCTCATGCGCTGAAAGAAACAGTGATCGTGCCATTTCTAAAGGAGGTCATGCTGTGACTGGCGGCTCCAGCGTGCATGCACATCAAAGGAGCCGCGATACCCGGAAGTAACCCCTGGGAGAGATGTTGGCCACCAAAACGGTGTACGGGTGCTTCGATCTGAGGTGAGTATTACATAATGAGCTAGTATGCTATGCATATTAGCTCAATATGCAGTTGTCTGGCAGTTGGTGTTTTTTTTTCTTTTAACCACTTGCTTACTAGGCACATAAACCCCCTTCGTGCCCAGGCGAAATTTCTGCTTCCAGCACTACGTCGCTTTAACTGACATTTGCGCGGTCGTGCGACGTGGCTCCCAAACAAAATTAGCGTCCTTTTTTCCCCACAAATAGATCTTTATTTTGGTGGTATTTGATCGCCCGTGCGTTTTTTATTTTTTGCGTTATAAACAAAAAAAGAGCGACAATTTAAAAATATATACTGTATATATTTTTTTCTTGTTGCTATAATAAATATCCCAATTTTTATTTATTTTTTAATATTTTTTTTCTCAGTTAAGGCCGATATGTATTCTTCTACGTATTTTTGTAAAAAAAAGTTATAGCGCCTACAAAATAGGGGACAGAATTATTATTTTTTTTTACAATTTTTTTTTACTAGTAATGGCAGCGATCTGCGATTTTTATTAGGACTGCGACATTACGGTGGACACATCGGACACATTTTTGGGACCATTCACATTTATACAGCGACCAGTGCTATAAATATGCACTAATTACTGTATAAATGTGACTGGCATTGAAGGGGTTAACACTATGGGGTGAGGTAGGCGTTAAATGTGTATCCTGGGTGTGTTCTAACTGTGTGGGGGGAGGGGGGTGACTGGGGGAGGTGACCGATGCTGTGTCCCTATGTACAAGGGAAACAGCATCTGTCTCCTCTCCCTGACAGGACGTGGCCGCATGTACCTGGTGGACACCATGGCCGCCGGGTACACGCATCGAATCCTCGGCGATGCGACAGCACTGTTTTTCCCAGCTGCGCACCACCCAGTGGCGCGTGCAGGGAATTACAACAACATTGACGTCCAAAAACGTGACCCCGGCAGCTCAAGTTCGCGCTGTTGGCGTCTTTTGTCAATAGCGCGGATCTGTAGTGGTTAAGCGGGTTTACACCCACTTTAAGAATTTGCATCACAGCTGACTGGCTCTCTGTGCTGCTTCTCCTTGCTATACTTACATGCCTTGTATTAAAAAAAATATATATAAATATATTAATGAATACAGAACTGTATTAATGAGTGTTTTTTTTACATCTGCCTAGAATACAGCTTTAATTTAAACAAATTCTCTAACAGATAATAAACTTGAAAAATCCTTCTCCACATTTTTTTTTTTTTTATTCGGATATACAGATGCATTATTATTTATAGCCAGTAATAATATATGCTTTCTTTAGGAAAAACAACTGGCGTTAGGCTTGTTAAAAACATTAGTAACATTCCGCAAGTAAAGAAAACAGGAGGGAGCGCTGGGAACGGTCATTTTATAATGGCTTCTGCATATTGCTACCTCCTGCATCATTTCAGCAAAATACATGGGATTTAGTCCAGGGTTCCTTCAGAGTTCACATGGGGGTACTGCTTTTCATATTTGCCGTTTGACATAATGGGACAGCTAAACGCTCAATAGATCTCTGTTCCAAAATTGGTTTACCTCCAAAGCCTGTCATAGAAATGATCATTAATATATCTGCTATACATTGCTTAATCTGTTCGCAATCAACCACAGGCGCTGCGTATCCGGGAGAATGGGCCCTTTTCATAATTATGTGCTAGTCCCGTTGTATATTTTTAGAAAGTGCTGAAGTGTCTCCAATCAGATTTTAGTAGCTGTGAGTTTCTGACAACCAATTGTGAATCTTCGGTATTTCGATCCCGCAGGAGATGGCTCAGAGGTAGGTAAGGTTATGAGCTTTGACATAAGTTAACAGGTTGGATGCGTGCCAGAATCTTACCCCCCGGAGCATACAAACACGGTACACACCGGGCAAGTCATTTGTTACAACAAGCAGACGCCGGGATCGGCACGTAACAATTTCTATAATTAACACATGCGATGATCAGATTCTCAGCAGAACCAAGAGGAAAATATACATCAAATTATACTGATAATTACATTATTTATCCTTTTTTGTTTTTACTCCAACCTTAAAGGGGACCTGTAATAAGATAAATGCAGGGAGTTATCACTGTTGATCCCCTTTAAAAACTAGAAATTTGTAGAATACATTTTTTTATTTTGTTTCGTTTCATTATTTACAATGAATTTGTTTAGTTTAAAATTGGTTTAATTTATTTTTGGAATTTGTTTCGTTTTTTTCCAATTCAAAACGATTTCCACTGAAAATCAAATTTATTTTATTTGAAATTAGAATTTTGGAAGATGGTTATATACTTTCTATTCTATTCTACCTTTTTTATATTCTATGCTTTTCTTTTCTGTTCTTTTCTATTCTATTCTTTCCCTTTCTATTTGAATTCAAATTTATTCTATGCAAAATTAGACTTTTGGAAAATGGTTATCGTGTTATTTTCTAGACGTTTTGGTCCGAATGCATTTTCGTCCGAATTTCAGGTATTTTTGTTATCGTTTTAACAAATGATAACTAAAGCACAGAAATGAAAACCGAAAGATCCGACATAAACAATGCTTTATTTTCGTTTTCGTTGTAGTTGAATGTGCCTAACTTTAACTCTATTAGTCCAATATTATTCTACATAGAGAGAAAATATTCGACATTGAGAGAAAAGATTCGACATTGAGAGAAAAGATTCGACATTGAGAGAAAAGATTTGACATTGAAAGAAAAGATTCGACATTGAGAGAAAAGATTCGACATTGGGAGACATGAAGAGTCAATTTTTTTATTTTTTTTAAGATTCTGTTGAATCTCTTTTTTTATAAGAACGTTCGACAGACACCATAAGCCAAATGTGGAAATCCTTTAACCACTTAAGGACCCCCGCACGCACATATACGGCCACAGAATGGCTCGTACAGGCACAAGGGCGTAAATTTACGTCCCCGCCTTCGTGCGGTTCGGAGGGTCCCCCTGGCTCCGGGAGCGATCCGGGATGAGCGGGCGGATGTCAGTGTTTACCCGCCCCCCCGCGATCGCTCCCAGCCAATGCGCGCACTCCCCCTTTGTGTCACTTCCTCCTCCTGTGTAAACACAGGAAGGGGGAAGTGATGTAATCTCCCATCGCAGCGGTATTTCCAACCGCTGCGATGGGAGAAACACCTCACAGTAAGTGTGCACCAACATTACACTGACACACACACACATAGGCATACTTAACCCCTTGCGATCTGCCCCCCCACCCCCCCTGTCACAGTGTCACTGAATGCAGTGATCTAATCACTGCATTTAGTGTCAGTGTGACAGGCAGTGTAAAATCAGTTAGTGTTAGGTTCAGGATAGCCCCCCCACCCCCCCTAATAAAGTTTTAACCCCCTGATCACCACCCTAGTTAACCCTTTCACTCCCTATTGCCAGCGTCACTAAGCGATCATTTTTCTGATCGCTGTATTAGTGTCGCTGTTCCCGCTAGGTAGCTATTTTTTTTTTTATCGCGATTTTTTTTTTTACTAAAGACATGTGGCTAAATAAATTTTGGCCTAAATGTTTGACTAAAATTTAGTTTATTTGATTTTTTTTTAACAAAAAGTAAAAAATAGTGTTTTTTTTTTCAAAAATGTCGCTCTATTTTTGTATATAGCGCAAAAAATAAAAATCGCAGAGGTGATCAAATACCACCAAAAGAAAGCTCTATTTGTGGGAAGAAAAGGACGCAAATTTTGTTTGGGAGCCACGTCGCACGACCGCGAAATTGTCTGTTAAAGCGACGCAGTGCCGAATCGCAAAAACACCTTGGGTCATTTACCAGCGTATTGGTCCGGGTCTTAAGTGGTTAAGATATCATTTTTAGGCAGAATCACTGCAATTAAGATGACACTACTCCCTAAAATATTATACTTATTTAGAGCACTCCCCATTAGGATTAATAAAGTACTTATCACCAGATTTCAATCTGCGATCAACAAATTTGTCTAATCAGACTCCCACCCCCGCTTATCAAGACCGATTCTATATACATCCCAGAGAAGTGGAGGCTTCGGCCTCCCGGACTTTTGGCTGTACTATTTATCCGCTAGATGGTCCCAAATAGTTTAATGGCATATCCCTCATCCGAGGATCCCTTGATCCTAGAGTTTGAAAAGGGCTTCTATCTTCCCATATTCTATCACAGGCTTGCTTTGGGGAAATAAAATCCCCATCCCTACCTTAGACTCTCGTAATCAAATAGTTGCACATTCATACCAACTGTGGAAGCTGCATAACCAAAAATACAATCTTACCTCCAAATCCCCTCCACATGCTTCATTTTTGGGCGACCCAACATTTTGCTCAAATGCACAAGCCTCAACAGATTTCACCTGGTAAACAACTTACACAAGTGCACTAAATCTGTCTCCATTAAAGAAACTGCCCTGAGATTATTTACGAGATGGTACTATACTCCAACCAAAATTCACTCGATCTTTCCTATGTCCTCTCCGTCCTGTTTCAGAGACTGCAACACCTTAGGCTCGTTCCCCCACATCTTCTGGTACTGTGACAAAGCTAAAGGTATTTGGTCACATTTCGAGAAATTTGCTTCCAAAATCTCTGACAACTGCATCACTTTATCACTACATAATTGCCTTCTCCTCTCCCCAATCACCGGCCTATCCACAAGTCATATGCATGGCCGATCCACCCTATAGGCTCACTATGCAAGCCGCTTAGGGCCCTGCAAAGCTGTGGAGGGCCCCCCACTGTCATTTTGCTTAGGGCCCCAGGAAGGTCAGGATCGGCACTGGTCATATGAGATTGATTCACACAATTTGCGTTGCTATACACTGGTTAATAGCTTTCCACTAGAAATCACCCACGATTCCCATAGCTCCACTTAAATCAAGGATCAACAATATAAGCTTAATGGAAAAAATCTTTCACACCCTGCATAATACCAATCATATTTATACTAACAAATGGTCACCTTGGTTTGAGCATTCCCCCATGTTCTTTAACCCTATCTAGTTCCCCCTTGTAGGTAATATTTTAGCTGATAAACTCTGACCCTTTTTTGAAGCATTCTCTCTTTGGTCTCCAATTTTTCTGTGAATACGTATAATTAGATGATACCTTTATATGTCCTACTAATGTGTGTATTCAATTTGACTTCTTATGGATTTTAACCTTCCTTTTTGTATATGTTCTAATCATATGGATCTGTACAACCATTTATTTCTTTAATAAAAATTTGTAAACAAAAACAAAAACAAAAAAGCCTTCAATGACAGATTGGACATAGAGAGACATGAAGATTCGACATAGAGAGACATGAAGAGTCGATTTTTTTTGTTTTTTTTAAGATTCGAATCTTTTTTTTTTTTCTTAGAACATTCGACAGATTCGACCTTAATTTGGATTTTTGGGCGAATGCGTTTTTTTAACGGAAAACGAAATAAAGCAAAACAAATTTCAGGGGTAACTAAATAAATGTATTTTTCGGACGAAAACGAAATTACGAAACAAAATATTTCTGTGTGCACATTATTTTCTTTCTATTCTATTTAAATTCTATTGTTTATTTTATTTTGTTCTATTTTATTCTTTTCTATTCTAGTCTATTCTATCATCTTATGTTCTTTCCTATTCTAATCTATTATTTTCTATTCTATTTGAATTCTAATTTATTCTATAACAATTTTGGTTATAATTTTTATATTCTTTTCTATTGTTTTTTAAATAAAATGTGCATCTTTTATTTTCTATCCTATTCTAATCTATTCTTTTCTATTCTATTTGAATTCTAATAAATTTTATTTGAAATGGTTATATTCTTTCTATTCTATTCTATTGGTTTTAAAATTATGTTATATTCTATTCTTTTATTTTCTATTCTTTTATTTTCTATCCTATTCTAATCTATTATTTTCTATTATATTTGAATTCTAATTCATAGGAAAATGGTTATATTGAGTAAGTGAGTGAGTGATGAAGAAGGGGTGGGGACGAGGGACAAGGGACAGTGGCTAGAGCTGATCTTCTAAAATTCCCTCCCCCCAGAGAGGCGATGATTGGACTATACCGGTACTCAATAAGAATTTTTCCCCCCATTTCCCCACCCCTCAATCCACAATCCCCCCTTTTTCTTTATCCCCTCCTACCCCTCCCTCTCCCCCCCCTTCTCCCTTCTCTCCTCTGTTCCCTTCCCCCTCCTCCTCTCCTTTACCTTTTCCCTCCCACTTGTTCCCTCCACGGGTGTCCCTTTTCTTCTTGATCTCTCTGCTTGCCTTTCCTTACCTTTACCCACTTATGCCTCCATTCAGAGATTTCTGCATTATCCCCCTTGTCCGCACGGGGGGGTACCTTACCTGGGGGGCCTGATGCCACACATTACCACCCAACTATGGGTAAGCTAATTCCTTCTATATTATCCTTTTCTATTATATTGTATTATTATGGCTACTGTTGAATTATCGTGTATTTATTGTATTCATTTGTTTTATAGATTGGTTCTCTTGAGAAAGCGGTTAGACCGTGAAACTAGTCGAGGCAAAGACCAGTCTATATGTTTTGCAAGAACAGTGATTGCCCGGTGGTATCCCTGAGGTCCTGTTTTTCCAATTTTACAATGCATTTTTTGTTCAACAATTTTATGTAATAAAATGTTTTTTATTTTATTTGTATATCTATTCTTATTGAGTACCGGTATAGTCCAATCATCGCCTCTCTGGGGGGAGGGAATTTTAGAGGATCAGCTCTAGCCACTGTCTCTTGTCCCTCATCCCCAACCCTTCTTCATATATCAACCTGGATGATGTACTTTGTTTAAATTTAGCTACTTTTTCCATCTGAGGCCACACTCAACCTTTTTGCATAAGTGAGTGAGTGACTTATATAGCGCTACAAATGCAAACTAAACTCAATGCGCTTACATCCATTGTCGTCCTGATCCTTCAGAAGAGTTGGGTCTTAAGTTTTTTCGGGAAGGCCCGATGGTTTTCTTCCATGCAGATGTCCGTGGGTAGAGCGTTTTATAGCCATGGTCCTTGGACTACAAATCTTCCTTCTCCTTTAGATTTGTAGCGGGTCTTGGTAATGTGGAGAAGGTTTTGGTTAGTTGACCGGAGGGCGCGACTTGGGTTGCAGTGTTTTATTTTCTTGCATAGATATTGAGGATCATTTCCTTGTGTACATTTGTGAGTGAGGCAGAGGGTCTTGAATGTAACCCAATCCTTTACGGCTAGCCAATGTAGGGACCTCAGGGACGAGGTGATTCATTCCCAGGTTCTTTTTTCCTGTTACCAGTCTGGCTGCTGTGTTCTGGACGACTTGTAGACGCAAAATCTGGTATTTGAGAAGTCCAAGGTAGAGGGAGTTTGCGTAGTTGAGTCAGGAATTGATGATTGTTCCAACTACTACTGCTGTGTCTTCTTCTGGGATGAAGGGGATGAGTCTATGTAGCAGGTGGAGAAGATAGTGAGATCCGCTCACCACTGATCCTATTTCTGCGTCCATAGTCATGTCTGAGTCAAAGATGATTCCGAGGCTTTTAATTTTCGTGCTTGGGGTGATGGTTTGTCCAAGAATGGTGGGTGGTATTCCTGTTGACCAGGAGTTTTTCTTTGGGTTTGCGTGGAGAAAGAGAAGTTCTGTTTTGGATCTATTAAGTTTGAGGGAGCTCTGCGTCATCCAATAACCGATCAATACGAGGCAATTTTCTAGTTCGTGGTATTGGTTTTTTTTTGGTGATGCGAAGGTAGAGTTAAGTGTCATCAGCGTAGGAGTGAGAGAGCCTGTCCTGTTTGCTGATGATTTTGAGGAATGGGTGGAGGTAGATGTTGAAGAGCATGGGCGACAGGGGTGATCCTTGAGTCTCCGTATGTAATATTCTTTCTATTCTACTTTCTATTGTTTTTTTAATTCTGTTCTATTCTCTTCTTTTATTGTCTATTCTATTCAAATTTGAATTCATTCTATTCAAAATTTGAATTTCAGAAGATGGTTATATCCTTTCTATTTTATTCTAGCTTTATTGTATTTTATTATATTTTATTTTTTATTATTTTTTATTCTGTGCCTTTGTTTTCTATTCTGTTTTATTCTCTTCAGAAATTCAAATTTGATTAAAAAATGTTTTAACCTTGACTAGTAAACTATTCAAACTTCATCAAAAAATGTGATTTATTAATTCTGACTTGTTTGAATTTGTTACTATTTGTATTTTGGAAATTCGGATACATCCGAAATTCCAAATAACCAAAAATTTGTCCGAATTTCAATTTGGAACAAAACGAACTGTGCATGTCTATTGAAAATTCTAGTTGCCTGGCTGTCATACTGATTCTCTGAATTCAACACTTTTTGGGTCACATATTTAGAATAAAATCAGCTGCAAGTAAGGTCGGTTCAGTGTTTTCAGCTGCTGCTAATCTGATTGCTCCCTCTGCCTTTCAGAGAGCTGTGGAATTTTCTGGAACATAGGTGTGGAGCTATGCAAATGGCAATATGTATATTTATGCAGCCCTGACCAATCCCAGGGAGCAGGGCCCTTAAGACTGCTGGGAGTCTGCATAAATACTCAGACACTGAGAGGTTGATTTACTAAAGGCAAATCCACTTTGCACTACAAGTGCACTGCAAAATGCTATTTTTTTTCCTTCCATGTCCCCCTCAGATCTACAGCAACTGCACTTCCAAGCATGGGTGTCCGCTCCATTGGGCAAGGGAGGGCGCTTGCCCCCCCCCCCCTATAAACAAGTGCCATGATCCTTGGGGAGAACAGCAGGCAGGAAGCAAGGCGGCGGCACGGTGAATCCAATTAGAGCCGCTTTCTCTCTCTTCTTGCTCCAGCTGACAGAGAGGAGGAGGGGGGCGATCAGGGGAGATATACAGTACAGCCAGCCCGCAGCTCTCCTCTCCCTGTCACAGCGCCGCTGCTCCATTTACCAGAGGACTCGGCAGCAGCGATGTGACAGGAAGTGGAGAGCCGTGGGCTGGCTGTACTCTATATCTCCCCCAATCTCCCTCGATTTCTCAAACCTTTGCATGCCTGCCCTTTGTGATAATGATTCCCCTTCATGACATTGTCAAAAATGGACCAAGCATGGATAACCTTAAAATGATGCCCCCCCCCCCCCCCTGAAAAAAGTTCAGCCGGCGCCCATGCTTCTAAGTGCACTTGTAGTGCAAAGTGGATTTGCCTTTAGTAAATAAACCCCTGAGCTTCTGGGTCTTTTCCTGCAGAGGATCAGTCCAGCCTGGAAGGCTCAGAATGGTTACAGTTTTCTGTTAAATGCAATATGGTGATCTGGAGACGTTCTGTTTACAGATGGTGTACAAACTTACCTTGAAATGTTATTTGTTGCTTGCGTGACTGACTCACGGATTTTCCCACAAGTCTGCACTAAGATACAAGTAACTTTTTAGGTATCCTCTGCAATAGGAATATTATTTTTGAGGAGATACTTAAAGGGGTTGTATGGGTTTGTTTACATTTTTTTAAATAACAAACATGTTATACTTACCTCCACTGTGCAGTTTGTTTTGCACAGAGTGGCCCCCGATCCTCTGGTTCTGAGGTCCCATGGCGGCTGTCTCAGCTCTTCCCTGTTAAAGCTAATCCCCTCTGGGAAGCTCTTTCCCAAGGGGATTAGTTGGCGGGCGCGCTCCTGTGTCATACAGTTAGTGTTCATAGACACCAAGTGTATGACTCAGTCCCGCCACCCAGCAGCCACGTCATTGGATGTGATTGACAGCATCAGGAGCCAATGGCTGTGCTGCTATCAATCTATCCAATCAACAGCCAGACTCAGTGGAGAAGTGAATGCCAGGGGACACGCACAGTAGGTGAACGGGCTTAGGAAAGTAAAAATGGGGGTGGGGGGCCCATGACAGCGAGGTGTTTTTTCACCTTAATGCATAGGATAAAGGTGAAAAAACACACAGGTTTACAACCCCTTTAATGACTTCTAAAGGGATACCGAAACTAACTTTCCTCATTAGAATGCTGAAAGTGCACCAGCTGATTATATTGAACACAGACACTCCCATTAAGGAATCCGTATTCCAAGGACATAGTTTAGCATACAGATTTTTCTTGAGAACAGAAACAGGTAGGAATCTGCTACAACGTTTGTTAAATGCAATGTACATAGATCACCCAGAGGGGAACGTTTTTTCCCAATAAATGTGGCGTTACTCTTTAACCACTTAAGGACCGCCTACTGCACATTTACGTCGGCAGAATGGCACGGCTGGGCACATCAACGTATATATACGTTGATTTTAGTACCCAGCCGTGGGTCGTGGGCGCGCGCCCGCGGGCGCGCGCCCGTGACCCGGTCCGAAGCTCCAGGACCGGGACCGCGGGATTCGTGCTTCTCTGTGGCCGTAGCATCGTTCGCGTCATCCCTGTAATAGGGGGACGCGATCGATGACGTCACACCTACAGCCACACCCCCCTACAGTTGTAAACACAACACATAGGTCACACATCCCCTACAGCGCCACCTGTGGTTAACTCCCAAACTGCAACTGTCATTTCCACAGTAAACAATGCAATTTAAATGCATTTTTTGCTGTGAAAATGACAATTGTCCCAAAAAGTTTCAAAATTGTCCGAAGTGTCCGCCATAATGTCGCAGTCATGAAAAAAATCGCTGATCGCCGCTATTAGTAGTAAAAAAAAATGATTAATAAAAATGCAATAAAACTATCCCTTATTTTGTAAACGCTATAAATTTTGCGAAAACCAACCGATAAACGCTTATTGCGATTTTTTTTACCAAAAATAGGTAGAAGAATACGTATCGGCCTAAACTAAGGAAAAAAAATGTTTTTTTTATATATTTTTGGGGGATATTTATTATAGCAAAAAGTAAAAAAATTTTTTTTAAATTGTCGCTCTATTTTTGTTTATAGCGCAAAAAATAAAAACCGCAGAGGTGATCAAATACCACCAAAAGAAAGCTCTATTTGTGGGGAAAAAAGGACGCCAATTTTGTTTGGGAGCCACGTCGCACGACCCCGCAATTGTCAGTTAAAACGACGCAGTGCCAAATCGCAAAAAGGGGCAAGGTCCTTTACCTGCATTTTGGTCCGGGTCTTAAGTGGTTAAAGGGTAACTCCACTTCTGTAGGAAAAAAAGTTGCAAATAAAAAAATATATATAGCGTAGTATACAATTGCCACACAAGTCATATTATAATTGAATATTAAAAATGACCTTTCCTTTTCAGTCTGCAGCTCTGCAATTTTCTGTAAAATGCAATATGGCTACCTAGAGGTGTTCTGTACACAGAATGTCTACAGAGCACCCCCCAGAAACATAATTTCCTGCTTATGTGATTGTCTCACTGACTTTCCCAGAAGTCTGCACTAAGATACACGTCAGATTTCAGGCATCCCTTGCAACAAAAATTTCATTTTTGGTAAGATACTCCCAATAGGAAGTCACATTAAAAGGCATGCAGACCATACAATTTCCCTCATTAGAGCCCTGCAGGTGCAGCAGCTGGTTGCTAATTATAAAACCATTCCCATACAGATTCACATGTATACAGACAAACACACAGGGATTTCTTCAGAAAACAAAAGGTACGAATCTGCAACAAAGTTTGTTAAAATCCTTGTAATGTACATAGATCACCCGGGGGGGAATGTTCTTTTTGCATCAAAAGTGGGGTTGCTCTTGAAGCCTTACATATCATAATATTCACTATACAGACAATGGGCCAGATTCAGGTACACATACATTTGCGCAGCGTATCCGAGATCCGCTACGCAGCCGTATTTTACCAGGCTCTAGAACGAATTCTGGTAGATTTTTGCCCGTACGATACGGCGGCGTAGTCTATTTCTCGCCGCATAATCAAAATACGCGATTAGGGGGCGTGAAGCATTTAAATTAGGCGCATCCCCGCGGCGATCGAACTGCGCATTCTCCGTTCAGAAATTTCCCGCCGTGCATTGCGTGAAATAACGTCGATACGTCATTCGTTGTTTGAGTAGCGTCGTTTACGGACATTCCTATTCCCAGACGTTTTACGTCAAAAATAAAAAAAGAAGTCGGAAAACGTTGATATTCGACGCGGGAACGACGGCCATACTTAACATGGGCTGTCTAATATTAGACCAGCAAAAAGCTGGTATAGTTTTACGCAGCAAAAAGATGACTAAAGATGCCGTAAGAGATTGCGATAGACGTTCGTAATTTTGTGGATAGTCGGCAAAAGCTCATTTGCATACCCCAACGCGGAAAACGACGGGAACTCCACCCAGCGGCCGCAATTTTATTGCAGCGTAGATCCGAAGGCGTACGAACACGTAAGCCAGTCGGATTGAAGCGAAAAGCCGTCTTTTCATGGTTTGAGGATTCAAACTAGTGAAAAAACGCGCGTAATTAGAAAGTACTCCAGTCTAACACCAGTTAGACAGGAGTTACGGCTCTCTGAATCTGGCCCAATGTATTTAGTCTCCTCACTACCGCACAATACAACAACACACATGTAGCTACAATACTACTTAGCACACTGTAGTGTAGATTACACTGTGTGGGTGTTGCATATGTCTAAGCCCATTTGACACAGTCTAAACATAAAAGATCAAAACACAGTATATCCTAGTGCTACAGGATGTGCTTACCCAAAGTCTTCACCGTTGCATTTACGTCCAGAGAACAAAACAAGATATGTACCTTTAAAAAAACATTCAATCAAGCACATAATTATCCCTAATTTAGGTTTTTGCTGTGTAATTAATAGCAGAATATTGCTTGTTTTCTCATAGTAATCAGTATATAAAGAGGAGCAATTATTATAAAGCAGTGAAGGTGATATTCACTAATCACTAATTCACTAATTCACTACAATGATTGGGTCAACCCCGCAGACCGTATCACTGGGAAGATTAGTATGCTGCTGTTTATCCTCCCCCAGCTCTTATACAGCTGAGAACAGGGGGAATGTGATCATAAATAATGGGAAAAAGGTGTTTATATTTTTTTTTTATCTATACACAAATGTTTTGAGTTTAATTTCTATTGTAAATTAAATATGTTGTTTTACAAAATCCTGCATATCACTGAAGTGTACACTGCTGCTCTCCAGTGATCTCCACTTGCTTTCTGCATGCCGTGCTGAGTGGGCAGCCTGATGCATTGTGAATATAGAGGGTCAGTTAATCAGCACAGGTGCCATTCAGAGAATGCTTTACATTTTCTGAATGAATGCAAAGTGCTCTCTGATTAGACAAGTTGGAGAACATGACGTCAACGCCCCGTCTTTCCACATTACCTAATCAGAGAACCCATTTCATTCATTCAGAAAATGGCGCCCCATGCTGAACAGCCAACCTCCTGTGTTTAGAAAGCAGCAGGGGAGCCACCCAGCATGAGACCCAGAAGCAAGTGGTGATCGCTGGTGTAGTGAGATGTCTACTTCTGTGATTTCCAGTCTAAAGTTGTGCACCTCTGCAAATCCTATGGGAAAGTGCATGACTAGTGTAGTTTCAATGTGCAACCATACTTTAAACCTACCCCCATATCAATAACTTTAAACCTACCCCCATATCAATCCCTTTTAAACCATCCCCCTTTTTCCCCCCCATGCCACCTAAACCCAGTAAACGAGACCGACACAGTAGAATTGGAATAAAATTGGCCACAACAGCCATTTATTTTTGTAACCAAAATTAAATAATTAACCAAACTTTTTCCACACTTTTTGATGCTAGGAATTTCCAACAATTCCACTATACTTATTAACAATATAAATACCCAACATTTTTATTATTATTTTTTAACACCAGTCCTACTTGGTCTTTGACAGTAATCCCCCATTAACCTTTTCTTCACCACCACACTGCATACCATCACCATACCCAGGCCTCCAGCCGACTCCAGCTCTGAGACACCCCTTTTAACACCGCAGTGCACCGTCACCGTATTGTAGCGGACACCGTTCCACCACAATAACCCCATAAGGAGCCCATCCCACCGATGAGCCTCCCAACCATTTCCATTTTCAGTTAACTTTCACCATCAAAGACCAAGAACACCGCCTCTGCTGTCGTGACACCTCTCCACCGATCTGAAAGAAAGAAAACAAACGCACAACACACCACATCGAACAAAACAAGGGAGGGTGGGTGGGAAAAACTGCCTCCCTGTGTCTCCCTCAACTCTGTCTGAGCTTTTGGCGCCGTCTCCGCCCCCCCTATATATGGCACTCCTCCCCTTCCCATGGCTAATCCTACAGCCACTCCCCTGAAGGCACCTCCTCATTCTTTAACCCTTTCTTGCCCCTGATTCCACCCCAGTCATGCCAGCCCTGCGTTATCTTCCTCTGTTTTGTCACTCCGGGCTTCACTTGACTAGTGTAGTTTCAATGTGCAACCATACTTTAAACCTACCCCCATATCAATAACTTTAAACCTACCCCCATATCAATCCCTTTTAAACCATCCCCCTTTTTCCCCCCCATGCCACCTAAACCCAGTAAACGAGACCGACACAGTAGAATTGGAATAAAATTGGCCACAACAGCCATTTATTTTTGTAACCAAAATTAAATAATTAACCAAACTTTTTCCACACTTTTTGATGCTAGGAATTTCCAACAATTCCACTATACTTATTAACAATATAAATACCCAACATTTTTATTATTATTTTTTAACACCAGTCCTACTTGGTCTTTGACAGTAATCCCCCATTAACCTTTTCTTCACCACCACACTGCGTACCATCACCATACCCAGGCCTCCAGCCGACTCCAGCTCTGAGACACCCCTTTTAACACCGCAGTGCACCGTCACCGTATTGTAGCGGACACCGTTCCACCACAATAACCCCATAAGGAGCCCATCCCACCGATGAGCCTCCCAACCATTTCCATTTTCAGTTAACTTTCACCATCAAAGACCAAGAACACCGCCACAGCCCGGAAGGAAAATTCCCTTTTCCTTACAGGCCCCTCCACACCCGCAGGGCCCTCTGAATCCCTTCCTGCAAACCTAGCACCCACAAATCTGTACCTACATCAGTTAGGTGAACACCATCACTGAGTAGGTACATCCCCACATTAATCTCCAATTCCCTGTGTCGCACCACTAACCCCCCGTGCTGAGCCACAAACCTCCCCAAAACCTTGTTCACTTTTACCCTCCCCTTATTGACCCTGTCGACTGACCTTGCCATGCGCCACGTGGTTCGCGCAACAATGTCAGACCAGACAATCAACATCTTTGGGAAAGATGCCCGCAAAGTCAAGACGTCCGCCTTGACTGCGGACATCAAGTCCCCTATGGGCCGAATCCCCAGGTCGTTCCCCCCGACGTGTAACAGTAACACATCCGGAGGTCGGTCGAGCTGAGCGTAGCGCTGCACTTCCGGCAGCACCCTGCGCCAACCCATCCCGGGGATGCCCAACCACCTGATCGTCGCCTCCCGCCTAGAAATGCCCAACTGCCGTCCTCCAGGCCTGGCATCCGTTCTACGGGCCCCCCTACAAACGTAAGAATGCCCCATGATCCACACGAGGCACGCCTGCTCTCCATCTGAAAAACAAAACAGCAAGCATGACTAACCACATTCACCCACACAATCCCATCCTGACATGTCAGTCAATGCACCCCCCAACCCTGTTATTCCACCACCATATGTGGGCGCACATAAGAACGGAATCTCCTCGATTCCCATCTCCCAATCCTTCTCACTGCCGCCTCATCCAACCCGCACCGGGCCGCCTCGGTCGCCGCCCCGATACGGAAGGAGTGCGAGGCAAACAATTGCTTGTCCAACCCTGCTTTTTGAAGACATTTCCTAAAAACCGCTATAAATTGGAAACGTGACAGAAAAGAACCATCCTCATGTATCCAGCACGGCCCACCACCCACTGGCCGCCCCCTTAGAAATTCCCTTACCACCCGCACCGGGCACACCTCCGAACCCGGCAGCGGATATAGCACTACGTCTACCCCTCTACCTTTTTGGTCTGTCTTAGATCGCCGCAGCCGAAAACTCACCTTGTCCTCTGCCAACTTGACGTCCTCCCTCAAAAGGCCCCCGGCCATCCGCTTTGAAGGACTGACTATTTCACCCACCCGAAAAGCACCAAAAAATGCGACCGAAAAAACCGCCCGAAACAACTGTATTTCGTACCGCGATGAACAAACCTCCCCCACTACTTCAAAAATCCTACAAAGAATAGAAAACGACACTGGTCTCCGCGCATCCTTGCACTGCCGCCCTTTTTTGTATCCCTTAACCGCCTGTTTTACCCAGAACATTTTCGTGAGATCTTCCCGCCCCTCCAATTTAAACAAAAATGCCAAGGCCGCTAATTTTTTCTCCAAGGACGACACAGACCCGCCCTTCTCCATATGCCTCACCACAAAGTACATTACCAACCAGCCCAGTTCCCTCTCCCCCAGCCCAGCGTCCGCCAGCCGTCTAAAACCATCCCATTCTTCCCATACCTTAGAATATGCGGTCCACGTCTGCCCACTCACCGACTTCCTGATCCAATTTGCTGCTACTCCAACGCAAGTCCCCACATCCACCCCGGGCAAGGGACCCCGACTGCATCCGCCCCTGGGGCCAGCTCCCTGAACCTGTCCCACTGGAATCGAGACAAAGCATCAGCGAGTCTGTTCTCTACCCCAGGTATGTGCACCGCGTACAGAAATATGTTCCACTGTAAACAGCGCAACACGAGGTGGCCCAGCAGTCGTACCACCGGCAACGAAGAGCCGGAAATCCGATTGATGACCTCCACCACACCCATGTTGTCACAGTTCAACCTGATCTTCAGATCTCTGCATTCCGCCCCCCATAACTCTATCGCCACTACTACCGGGAATAGTTCAAGCAGCACTAGGTTCCTACCAAAACCTGCTGACACCCAGGACTCCGGCCACGCTTCCGCGCTCCATCTTCCTTTAAAGAAAGCCCCATAGCCCGTGGACCCGGCCGCATCCGTGGCCAAGTCCAAATCAAAGTTGCTGACGGGCCCAGACATCCACATAGCCCTCCCATTGTACGTTTCTAGGAACGTATGCCACACCTGCAAATCAGCCTTCAGTTCCCCTGTTAGGCGGATGTAATGCTTTGGAGCTCTAACACCCGCTGTAGCTGCCGACAGCCGTCGGCAGAAAACCCTGCCCATGGGAATGATGCGGCAAGCAAAATTCAGCTTGCCCAGCAAAGACTGCAAGGCCCGCAACTGGACCTTGTCCCGCCCTTGCATCTCCCGAATCTCCAGCCGAAGATTCTCCACCTTGTCCACTGGCAGCCTGCACTCCATCGCCTCGGAATCTATCATGATCCCCAAGAAACTCAATGCTGTGACCGGGCCCTCCGTCTTGTCGGCTGCCAGTGGCACCCCGAACCTATCCGCCATGTGCTGCAATGTTGCCAGCAAAATTGCGCACACCCTGGATGACGGAGGGCCCACGCACAGGAAGTCATCCAGGTAATGAATGACAGAGTCTGAGCCAGACACATCCCTGACCACCCACTCCAAGAAGGAACTAAATGTCTCGAACAGTGCGCACGAAATCGAGCAGCCCATTGGCAAGCAGCGATCCACGTAGAACCCCTCTTGCCACTGACAGCCCAACAGCCGGAAACTGTCCGGGTGTACCGGTAGCAGGCGGAACGCAGCCTCGATGTCTGCTTTCGCCAGCAAGGCCCCTTTTCCGTAGCGACGCACCCACCGCACCGCCGCGTCAAATGACGTGTAGGATACCGTGCATGCCTCCGGATCGATTGCATCGTTCACCGACCCCCCTCTTGGAAAGGACAGGTGGTGAATGAGGCGAAACCTGTTTGGCTCCTTCTTGGGGACCACCCCCAGAGGTGACACCACCAAATCCGGCAATGGCATCTCTGTGAACGGACCCGCCATCCTACCTAACTCCACCTCTTTTGCCAATTTTGCCGACACCACGTCCGGGTTCTCCAAGGCAGACCGCAGATTCCTTGCCAAGGGAGGCACCTTCGACAGAGAACAGGGAATGACAAAACCCTCGGAAAACCCGGCCGCGAGCAGCCGCGCCGCGGCCCTGTCAGGGTACCTATTTAGAAAAGGCTCCATCCTTTCCCCCTTCACCGGCGTTGTCCCCTTTTTTAGCAGCATCCCCCGTCCGCCTACCTTTTTTGAAGCAACGGGACAGGGGGTGAGTCCCCCCGCATCCGGAGCATTCGTGTTTAAAACGACAGGTACCCCCGAATTTGCAGGAACCCTCGTTATACTGCCAACACACACCCCATCTTTTTCCGGCCGGCGATCCAGAGGTGGGTGTACCCCCGGCCCCGCCCTGAAAAAACGGAGTACTCGTCCGGGGCGCGGAAATCATCCGCATCCACAGGACGATGTCCTTGTGATCCCATCGCAATGTAGGACGCACTGCCCGCCGCTGGCGGAACTGCTCGTCGTACCTCAACCACCCCGTCCCCCCATAAACCCGATAAGCTTCCCCAATGGCGTCCATATAGCCAAAGAGCGCAGAACAGTGTTCCGGGCTCTTTTCACCTATGACGCTGGCCATGATCGCAAATGCCTGCAACCAATTGCTGAACGTCCGGGGAATCAACCTGTATCGCCTCTTCTCCTCATCATCCTTTTTTGAACTATCCGGCTTCACCCTATCCAAGTTAAATTTTTCTAACGGCAACAGGGAAAAAATCTCCACGTACTCACCTTTTTCAATCTTATCCCTGACCTCCTGCTTCAGATGGGCCCCCAGCGGCCCCTCATAGCAAACGTATACCTCACCTTTTGCAGAATCATCCATCCTTACCACGTCTGTCCTGACCCCCCCCGTTTTCTCGCCCCCCGTGCAACTGCCAGCCCCACTATCCGGCAACACCCCAGCCGGGGCATGCGCCCCACCGTCCCCAGGGCCCCCCCCCCCAGCTGGACCCCCCACCCATGGTGCCGCTTGCGGCGGCGTACCCCCCCCAACGAAACGGTGCAACAAGTCTTGCAACCCACCCAACAAATCCTGCATCCCACCAGGGGAACCCTGGGCAGCAGGCGAAACCCCCGCCACCCCGGGGCCCCCGGTCGGTGACCTTACAGTGGGCAAAGCATTACCTGGCAACCCAGGAGGACCCCCACCCCCCACCCCTAACAGTGCACACAAAGCAGTAGCAAACTCATTATTAGAATTGAAAGATGTCTTACCAGGCTGGCCGGGCACGTCCCTCACAGCCGATACCGGCAATTCCACCGTGGGCGACGCCTCCTCCGCTTCCGATGCCTCATCCCCGGATAGATCTTCCGAGGCCGGCGACACTGGCGACGTCTGCCTCCCAGGCGCAGGAGGCCTGGAGGCCGTGGATCCCAGCCTCCCGGCGGATCGTCCTCTACCCTTGGACCCGGCCGTGGATGTCTCTGCTGCCCTACTGCCCCGGCTGGGCCTGCGCTCTGGGGACTCCGGCCTCCCCCCTGCCTGGGAACCGGCGGCCCCGATCCTGGAGGACCCTCCGGCTGTTGCCCCGCGTTTTGCTCGCTGGGATCCCCCCCCTGCCGTCCCCACGCTCTGGGAGGGGACCGGCTGCTCCATGCTGCTCCGACGTGTGGCTGGGGTCCGGGCGCCATTGCTGCCCGAAGCCCCGCCCACTGGGCCCAGGCTGGGCGGCGGATGCCGTCCACCATCACCCCCAGCCAAAGCATGCGTTCGCTTGGCCGGGGGGGGGCGACGGGTCCCCTTGTGGGCTCCGACTGTGCCGCTGGGCCCTTGCGGTGGGGGTCGGCGAGTAACGCTCCGGCGGGTGCGACCGTCGAGCGCGTGGTGTCCGCGATCCCTCCCGAGACCCCCCCGCCACATCCTCAATCAGGCCCCCCACCTGTGCTTCCAGCCATCCAGGCTCCCGAGTAGCCGCTGCGGCCCGCAGCCACGCTAAAAGCGTGTCTATATCCATGCTGGCCTGGCGTCAGGGAGCAGAGAATAAAAACTGCCTCCCTGTGTCTCCCTCAACTCTGTCTGAGCTTTTGGCGCCGTCTCCGCCCCCCCTATATATGGCACTCCTCCCCTTCCCATGGCTAATCCTACAGCCACTCCCCTGAAGGCACCTCCTCATTCTTTAACCCTTTCTTGCCCCTGATTCCACCCCAGTCATGCCAGCCCTGCGTTATCTTCCTCTGTTTTGTCACTCCGGGCTTCACTTGACAGCCCGGGCTCCAAATTGCGTTTCGCTCCAGCTTAGTCATGAGGGAAAAGTGCCAAAACATACAAAAGGATCACGTTTTTTGGCCTTTTTGGATGCTGTACACTCTTTTTTGCAACTGCATAAAAAATTTTTTATGTTGTGTTATCCCAGTGTAAGGCTAATACTCACCTAATACCTATTTTTTCTTATGTTCCAAAAAAGCACATTGAGGGGGCGGGGTCTGGTTGGAGCCCAGGCTGAGGCTGTCATATACTTTCCCACAGGGTTATGTAGAGATGTGTGACTTCTAGGGATCTTTCTTTTCCTATTACATGTTTAGAGCTGGGACAAGCTCTGTCCTTGTCTGTACTCCTAGCGGCTGCTACATAAGAGGACCTGGCGGAGCCTTGAGCAGCACCTGTCATTTTAGTTCAGGTTGTAGTTTCCAGTGGCATTGGCCAGGTATGGCATATACATAGTTATATTGATCCGAAATGCACCAATGTAACTATATATTAGGTATCTACATCTGGAGTTCTTTAACCACTTCCCACCCAATGACATCATATACCGTCATCCACTTTAAGTGGTGATATCTGAATGATGGGTGCAGTTACAGGCATTATTCAGATATCTTCTATATCAGATATCAGATAGCGTCCTGTCTCTGGAGAGGAGGAGACCGATCCGTGTCCCTTGTACATAGGGACACAGATCGGTCACCACCCCCAGTCACCGCCCCCCTCCCCCACAGTTAGAACACAATGCAGGGTACACATTTAACCCCTTCCATACCCCCGAGGCCGCGTACACACCATTAAATAAATCCGATCAAATCGGTCTGACGGACCATTTTGATCGGATTTGTCTGCTGGGATAGATTGGTTTGATCGTGTACACACGATCAAAGCAAAATCCCCGCCGGCAGACAGCGCGGTGATGTGGCGGTGACGTTGACGCCGCCACGTCACCGTCACCAGGAAGTAAAACACTTCCGCGCATGCGTCGAATCCATTCGACGCATGTGTAGACAGATATGTCTGCTGGTTAGTGTACTAACCAGCAGACATGTCGGACGGACGGGTTCCCAGCAGACAGATTTTAAAGCATGCTTTAAATTTGTCTGCTGGAAAAACTCTTCTGTCCGCCTGTACACACGATCGAATTTGTCTGCTGAAACGATCTGTCGGGCCGTTTCCAGCAGATGAATCTGATCGTGTGTACGCGGCCCTAGTGTTAACCCCTTCAATGCCAGTCACATTTATACAGTAATTAGTGCATATTTATAGCACTGATCGCAGTATAAATGTGAATGGTGCCAAGAATGTGTCAAAAGTGTCCGATGTGTCCGCCATAACGTCGCAGTCCCAATAAAAATCACAGTTCGCCACCATTTCTAGTAAAAAAAAAATAATAAAAAAAAATAATTCTGTGCCCTATTTTGTAGGCGCTATAATTTTTGCGCAAACCATTAGCTTATTGCGATTTTTTTTTTTTTTTTTTACCAAAAATATGTATAATACACATCGCCCTAAACTGAGAATTTTTTTTATTTTTATTTTTTAAAGTGGGCTATTTATTATAGCAACAAGTAAAAAATATTGTATTTTTTTTTCAAAATTGTCGTTCTTTTTTGTATATATCGTAAAAAATAAAAACCGCACAGGCGATCAAATACCACCAAAAGAAAGCTCTACTTGTGGGGAAAAAAGGACGTCAATTTTGTTTGGGAGCCACGTCGCACGACCGCGCAATTGTCAGTTAAAGCGACGCAGTGCCGGAAATTTCACCTGGGCAGGAGGGGGGTATAAGCAAGTGGTTAAAGGATCAGTAAAGAAAAAAAATGTTTTAAAAAAAAATAACAAACATGTAATACTTACCTCCACTGTGCAGTTCGTTTTGCACAGTGTCCCCAAACTGCTTCTTCTGAGGTCCCTCGGCGGCTGTCTCGGCTTCTTCAGGCAAGCACTCCACACCTTAATGCGAGCTTGCATGGTGTGAAGTCCTTGCGGGCGCACTCCTGTATCACTCGGCCCCGCCCCCCGACGTGACGCGTCATTGGATGTGATTGACAGCAGCGCGAGCCTATGGCTGCGCTGCTTTCAATCCATCCACTCTACCCAATGAACGGCCAGGGTGAGCGACGAGGAAAATGATGTGGATGAGCGCGGGACTTTCTAAGGCTCGGGTAAGTATAACGGGGGGGGGGGGGGGCATATTGTCAGAAATGTTTTCACCTTAATGCATAGAATGCATTAAGGTGAAAAAACTTTTACCTTTACAACCCCTTTAAGAATGAATTTTGTATTATATGGTGAAACTATCCAGACACTAACAAAAAATGCCAAAAAATAAGTTCCTTTGTGTAAATGAACAGACTACTACATATCAGAGCCATCTTTTGCTGCTGACAGGTTCACTTTATGCATGACTTGTAAATCTGCTCGATCAAACCAGCAATATTATGAACACTTGGACTTAAATTTTCACTTTATTTTTTCATCTTCATCCAAATATTTGCAGAAACCAGAAAGGCCCGTCAATCAGACAAGAGTTAAACATTCCTCGGTGTGGAGATTGCCTTGCGCTGCTGAAATAAATGAAAGTTTTCTTACACAGTGACAGCAAGTCATTTTGTTTACTCTGGAGCATGCCGAGACTTCTGCAGACAGGAACATTGTGGTATTAGATTTTCCCTTGCATATTTTGGACTTTGTGAGGAAATCCTTCGCTTTTCCTGACAATTAGCAGTTTAACATATAAAGAAAACTTCCGTTGGTTATGGACAAGACTCTGTGACTGCAGCTTTGAATGGAGACATGTCTGTTATTATTCACAGCTCTGAAACATTTGCCCTGAGGGTTCAGAATTTCTTGTTGGTTGAGGGTGGAATTATACTGAGAAGTCTTCAGTGTTTAAGGATTGCAAGAAGCCTTTTAGCAAAGCAGAAGCATGCTGGCTTATTTATTGGGAAACTTTAACCACACTTCTTAGCAGGATATAATCGTATGCCCCGTACACACGAGGGGAATTCCAGTCGGAAAAAAAGTTGGATGGTTTTTCTGAGGAATTCCGCTCAAGCCTGCCTTGCATACACGCGGTCACACAAAGGTTTGGTGAACTTTTGACTGGCAATAATGCGGTGACGTAAAAGACTACGATGAGCCGAGAAAATGAAGTTCTATGCATCTGAGCATGCGTTGATTTGTTTCCGAGCATGCGTCGGAATATTGCATGGCGGAATTTGTACACACGATAGGAAAATCCGATCTGATTTTTTCCTGATGGGAAAATAGAAAACCTGCTCTCTGTTTTTTTTTTTTTTGCAGTTTTTCCATTGGAAAAAGACTGATGGAGCATACACACAGTCAGGATTCCCAACCAAAAGCTCTTATCTGACTTTTTCCAATGGGAAAACCGACCATGTGTACAGGGCAATAGGCCCCTTTCACACTGGGGCGGTGGGTGCATCGGCAGTAAAGCGCAGGCAGGAGAGAGCAATAAAACCTGCAGCCTGCAGGGCCAAGGACAGCCCAAAGCAATCACACACTGTTATACTAATTAGAGTGGTGCCAAAAACAACAACATTTGCCAAGTTTTCCTAGCAGCCTATGCAAGAGGGTGCTACAGACCATTAACAAATTATCAAATTCCACTGCCTTCAAGTAGTGCAATCTTTGGCAGAGCTTTCAGCAATTGACACTTTTGGGAGTGTTGAATGTCTGCCTCCTTTGCCGGGTAATGTGGCTCCAGATAAGTGGTGCTCTTCTCCTCTTTTTTATTGACATTAAAGCAGAGTTCCACCCAAAAGTGGAACTTCCTCTAATTTGATTCCACCCCTCTGGGATCACATTTGGCACCTTTCGTGAGGAAAGGGGAGCGGGTACCTGTTTTTTACAGGTACCCTGTCCCCACTTCTGGGAGACCGGGCCGTGGCAAATTGCGTCAGCAGCTCGGTCCCCCTCCTCCTCCCCTTCTGCTGGGCCAGTAAGAGAGCACAGCATGCTTTGCGCATGTGCAGTAAGGACCCGGCCGTGAAACTGAAGGGCTACACTGCCAGGTTCACTTACACGCAATGGAAAAAACAGCTGTGGTGCTGACCTCGCTGGACTCCTGGGCAGGTAAGTGTCCTAATGCTAAAAGTCAGTAGCTAGAGTATATGTAGCTGTTGACTTTTAATTTTTAAAGCGTCGGGCGGAACTCTGCTTTAAAACACATGGGGCCAGATTTAGAGAGCCGTAAGTCCTGTCTAACTGGTGTTAGACAGGAGTACTTTCAAATTACGCGCGCCGTATCACTAGTTTGAATCCTCAAACCATGATACGGCGGCGTTGGGCTTCGATCTAACAGGCTTACGTCTTCGTACGCCTTCGGATCTACGCTGCAATCTTTTTGCGGCCGCTGGGTGGAGTTTGCGGCGTTTTCAGCGTCGGGGTATGCAAATGAGCTTTTTCCGGCGATCCACGAAGTTACGAGCGTCGTTCGCAATCGCGTACGTCATTTTTTTACTACGTAAAGTTAAACCAGCTATTAGCTGGTCTAACGTTACGCGGCCCATGTTAAGTATGGCCGTCGTTCCCGCGTCGACTTTCAATTTTTTTTTATTTTTTTTTCGTAAGTCGTCCGGGAATAGGAATGTCCGTAAACTACGCTACTCAAAAAAAAATGACGTAACGACGTGATTTCGCGCAATGCACGGCGGGAAATTTCTGAACGGAGCATGCGCAGTTCGATCGCCGCGGGAACGCGCCAAATTTAAATGCCTCACGCCCCCAAATCGCGTAGTTTGATTACGCCGGGAGAAATACACTACGCCGCCGTACCTTACGGGACAAAATCTCTCTGAATTCCTCGTAGAGCCAGGTAAAGTACGGCGGCGTAGAGTATCTCTGATACTCTGCGGGAATCTAATTCTACCTGAATCTGGCCCATGTACTCCAAGAAGCCATGCTCTTTGCCTAAATCTGACTATATATGGATTGAAATTCAACTGATTCAGCAGGATCCAGCCAAATTTTGATCCATATATGTCCATTCCTGTTCATGAGAAGTAAATTCATCAATCGACTTCTCATGAACCAGCTTGTTGGAAAATGTTGCTTCGATCAGTGCATGCAGCAAAGTGGCTCAGGGCTGATAAGTATATTCTGATGGTGGGGGAATCCTGCTGTCAGAATATAATGATATATTGGGGAGGATTCCTGCATCCACTTCAAGTGTGTGGATGCTGAAATTGGTTTAGTTTTTTGTTCAGCAAGCTGAAAAAAAAAACTGAAGCATGGCCAGCTTAGAACATCCTAAAGCCCGTACACATGGGCCGAATGTCGGGAGACATTGGCCGGTTAAAAAAAATGGCCGACATTCAGCTTGTGTGTATGTTGGCCTATCCAACAGAAGCCGATCAGACCAGCAGCCAACCGACTCCTGATCTGTGATCTTAGCCAATGGCGGAGAGAGCTGTTCAGAGTGTTCTGGCTGGGGGCCATCTCCCTGTCAGAACACAACAGCTCAGTGGGGGAGATCACTGTATTATCTTCGCATTGTTAGTGCAGTGGCTCCGACTGGAGCTGACAGTTTTTTTTCCGTTCAATCGGCGAGGTTAAACAGAAAAAATAATAGTGTGTACCAGGCTTTAAACTGACTATACCTACCATTACAAGTTGATTGTACAATCTACTTTAGATCTACCAACTACTATGTATAGCAAGTGCCTGAGAACAACTTTAATGGATTTTTTTAGGTAGGTTCTTGAAAATGTATAAATTGTATGTCCAGTGTAACAGTGTATAGATATTATTTCTATAATAATTTCAAATCCTTATGGGAACATATTTATCTAATGTCTAAACGGACTGAAAACATTGGCAAGCCTGAGTGCCATAGTCTGAGTACTGCTACTATTATATGTGCAAACAATCTTCTGGGGAGTTCCGAACACACGCCAAGCCTGAGTATAGTGGGTGGTCCCATGCTGTCTATCTGCTTAAGTCAACAGATCTACTGGGTAGATTTCCCACTGAGTGGGTGTTGCTGAAACAGCGTAGTAACAAACATAATGCTTATAGAATGAAGACTATAATTACTTTGAAAACAGCTGATAAAAATAAGTCCACTGCTTTTTCTTCCATGTAATTTTCACCAGCATTGGTTATAATTGAAACTCCAACTCTGCTGCAGCCATTCTTAAAATAGAAGAGTTTGTTTGTTTGGTTCTCTGGCACACGCAACTCCGGAAAGAAAATATTTACAAACAACACAAACACATTCGGGTGAATGGAAAAGCATACTTTGGACTTTGCACCTACTTTGCACCTACTTTGCACATACAGTATGCTGGCATTCACTTTTGGTTAAAATTCAATAAGTATATTTTATTCATTCATTCACCTAATACCTATTTAAAGTGGAATTCCACCCAAAAGTGGAAGTTCCACTTTAAGGACTCCTCACCACCTGACATGCCAAATTGGCATGTCATTTTTTTTTTGGGGGGGGGGGAGTGGGTACCTAGTTTTGAAAGGTACCCAGCTCCCACGTCCGCTCAGGCTGCCCAGGTGACTCAAGCCGAAGATTGCCTCTCCCCCCCTCCCTGCAATCTTCTTGGACATATCACCGGTCCCAGAGGGTTGCCCGGCAATTGAGAGGGCACAGTGAGACTCATGAATGCGCAGTGTGCACCCAGCTGTGAAGCCACAAGCTGTCGCAGCCGGATGCTCACACTTGTTGTGCCGGGGCTGGAGAAAACCAAAAGAGAGAACCGAGGGTTTTGGGCAGCAGCATCGCTGGATCGTGGGACAGGACAGTGTGTGTTTACACTTTTTGTAGCTGCTGACTTTTAATAAACACAAAACTGAGTGAAACTCCGCTTTTTAAGAAAATAATAAAAGTGGATATAACAACTTCAATGCTGGGCACTTTCGCCCCCTTCCTGCCCAGGCCAATTTTCCGATTTCAGAGCTGTTGCACTTTGAATGACAATTGCACGGTCATGCAACGATGTACCCATATGAAATTTTTATATATTTTTCACACAAATAGAGCTTTCTTTTGATGGTATTTAATCACCACTGGGTTTTTTTTTTTTGCTAAACAAACAAAAATGCTTTTCTTAGTTTCTGTTAGAAAATGTTGTAAATAAGTAATTTTCCTTTTTCACTGATGAGGCTGCACTGATGGCACTGATGAGGCTGCACTGATGTGCACTGATAAGCACTAATAATGCTACACTAATGAGGGGGCATTGATGGGCACTGTTGAGGTGGCATTTATGAGGTGGCACTGATAGGCAGCACTGATAGGCACTGATAAGCTGCACCAATGGGCACTGATGAGGCTGCACTGATTATCAGTGTAAACAATGTACTCACTGTGCCCTGTCAGACTTGCTGGTTATCATCTCTCCTATCCATACAGAGAGACAGCTTGTAAGGAAAGGAATGTTGATAACCGGCAAAGCTGTTTACATGTGACCAGCTGTAATTGGACACAGCTGATCACATGTTAAAGGGCCACTGTGATTGGCCCTTTACCGCAATCTGAGGACACAGTGGTCACAGAGCACACCCAATGCGCACCCCAGGGTGGCGCGTGGGAGATAAGCATGGGGGAGGACATTCCGGAACTGGAGAGCCAAACCCTTAGGCCGCGTACACACGATCAGACCGGTCCGATTAAACTGGCCTGAAGACCAGTTTCATCGGACCAAATTGATCGTGTGTACGGCCCATCGGACCGTTGTCCATCGGACCAAAGTTTTAAAACTTGCTTTAAAATCTGTCCGATGGACACCTGTCCGTTGGACCAAAACGATGGTTAGTACACAAAAGCATCGGACCAAAAACCTGCGCATGCTCAGAATCAAGTCGACGCATACTTGGAAGCATTGAACTTAGTTTTTTCAGCACGTCGTTGTGTTCTACGTCCCCGCGACGATGGGATTTTGGACTGATGGTGTGTACGCACATCAGACCATCAGGCCACTTCAGCGGTGGTCCGATGAAAACGGTCCGTCGAACCAGTCTCATCGGACCGGTCTGATCGTGTGTACGTGGCCTAAGGGTTTCTAACTACCAGAAGTTCAGCTCAGCCAAACACCCACTTAGTATTCACACCTCTGACCAGCTAAACTTTTGGTTTAAACATTGGTTCAGACCAAAACAGCAGCTCATCCTAAAAATAGAGAGAGGAAATCTACATGGTGATGACAAAGACAGCAAAAAAACTTGTATCCAAAATGGCAAAAAAAAGACAAACATACACTTAATGACCATAAAACAGTGTTTACTTAAAGGGAACCTTACCTGTGCCCACTGAGGGCAGCATAACAGGATTATCTTAGAGCAGTGGCATACACTTTGTAAGAAAAATAAACCTAGTTTCCATTTATTCACCTGCCACCCAGTGTACCTACAAAAGCCTAACAAGCCTGGCTGAAGGTCCTGGGCCAAACCAAAGCAGGGAAAATGTAATTGGCTGATTTCCTCTGAGATATCCAGCAATCTGCAGTATTATCTCCTCCAGAGGCACAACATATCCAGTTAACAATAGCACAGAATGTTTGTAGTATGCTTTTTTCATTGGAATGGTTGTTTGGCACCCATGTTGTACATGCATAATCATCTGTCATTTACAATCTGTATGTGCCCTGTCTTAGGCCCTGTACACACGATCAGACCGGTCTGATGAAACTGATCTGCAGACCAGTTTCATCGGACCAGTTCGATGGTGTGTACGGCCCATCAGACCGTTGTCCGTCGGACCAAAGTTTTAAAACATGCTTTAAAACCTGTCTGATGGACACCTGTCCGTCAGACAGATTCGATGGTTAGTACACAAAAGCATCGGACCAAAAACCCGCGCATGCTCAGAATCAAGTCGACTCATTCTTGGAAGCATTGAACTTTGTTTTCTCAGCACGTCGTCGTGTTCTACCTCACCGCGTTCTGGTCTGATCGAATTTTGGTCCGATGGTGTGTACGCACATCAGACCATCAGACCACTTCAGCCTGGTCCGATGAAAACGGTCCGTCAGACCATTCTCATCAGACCGGTCTGATCGTGTGTACAAGGCCTAAGACAGTGATTCTTTGGGTCAGTTCTCTGGGCACCATATTTGATAAACTTGAAAACATTTTTCCATAAAGCTTCATTGGTGATTTTTTTTTATAGGTAGACATTTGTGTCTTTCCTCAACCCTCCCTAATCGCTCAAGCTTGCGATTGGCATGCAAAATGTGATAACAACTAATGGTACACACATGCTGAGGCCAGTGAAAAAAAAATCTAATTAACCTACCAGCATGTCTTTGGAGTGTGGGAGAAAACCAGGGTACCTGGAGGAAACATGCAAAATCCATGTCCATGCCCTGGCTAAGATTCAAACCAGGAACCCCAGTGATGCAAGCATTTGAGCTAATCACTAAATCACTATCCTGCCCTCATCTGCATTCTACGGGCAGCTTAACCATACCCATTCTTGCTTTAACAACATCTGCTGTAAAACTAAGGACAGATAAACTCTTCTACCATATTTCATCCAAATTTTCCAAGGATAGTATAGTCCCACTCCCAACACCATATGAGCCAACAGTTCTGACACCATCAACAAACCGGTTACCTAATTATGCCAATTTAGCAGTTCTTTTTAAGTCAAATTAGGTCATAACTGTCATCTATGAAATTCGAGGCTTGGCCAAAGACCATACTGTTCAGAATGTCTATGAATAATCTACTCGCCTTGGCTGGGTTACCTAGGTGGGCAGCAGTGTGATTTTAATTTCAGTGGAGGGGCCAGTTCATCCAAAAGTGATATTTTAGTTATAGGTAGAGGTTGGTAGGATGGGTCAGTCCCTGACTTTCTATATATTTTAAACACTCCTACAGCTAGATCTCCCTGTAGCAATTCATGATCTTGACTTTTTTTGAATACCTGGAAGTTGTGGTTGGTCTTGCCCACCATTGTGTGCCAGCCCTTCCTGTTACAATCTCCATAAAATAAAGTAATGACCCACTCATAATGGCCACAGCAGGTATGCACGCTTGATAACTCAAGCACAACGTTTGCACCATTAGAGCCTCCAAGAGATATAGGAATATGTCAGGTGTTTTAATGCTCCAGTATATACCAAATACTGAAAGAATCAGCTTTGGTTGTACTGACATTTTAATGTATCACAGAAATAACAAATCACTAATTGCAAAACCTGTGTAAGTCTTGGTGGTCCGGTAATCAGGCAGATCTGTATAGTGGAGGTTCCTGTCCTGATCAGTATTGGCTGGGGATTCAGGGGGCCTAAGAAGGATTTAGTGCAAATGGAGACATTGTAAAGTAATAAGCGCTCACAATGGACTCCATTAACACAACAATCATTGTGTTTGCCAAGTACAATTCTGACTATTTGTTATTTGGAATGTGTTAATTATTCCTGCTAATTACATGCAAAACACTCATTATCACCTAGAGAGATGGAGGGCAGGCCCACACGGATTTAATGACAAATTAATGAGTGTGTTTCACTCAAATATATCCTCGCTCTACATTTAGGTGAAAATCAAATATTTCTGCAATGCCGTTGATGGTTACACTGTATGTTTTAATTGTTCTGATAAAATGTGCTTCATTTCCTCATTAGTTATAGCGTTCTCAAGGCCAGCTGAGGCACTTGCTTTAAATGGTGTCATTCACATGCTAATTATCCTTGTTTGTAATATTTGTGAGCTTTGTTTTAAGGTGACATTTAAATGAATCATACAGGCTAGTCTACTTAGTAAACAGAAGAGCTCTAGACAAATAGTATAAAGTCTGGTTTTGTGCAAAGCCCATGTCACCCCTCCCTATTCATTTAAACCTGGATGCTGTGGAAAAGGTATTCAACTTCTGTTAGTTGAAGAGTACCTCCACCCAAAATGTCACCACAGGGCCCCCTACTGGATTCACCATAGGAATATGTTGAGGGCTCACAGGCCAAAGACAGGTAGCTTAGTGGGGGGGAAAGCGTTCTATTTTTTACAGTCAGCAGTGCTGGCTGTCAGAATCCAATAGCCAGAAAGAGAGATTCATCCCTCCATGCTGTAGAGAATGAATGGAGGTATCTGTCAGACTTTTTTTGTTCAGCCCATTGGCTGAACAAAAAAAGTCTATCAGTATATAACCAACTTTACTCTTCAAGGGCATGAAATTCCTGTAATACATGAGATAAGGTTCAAAGATGATACTACATAATGCAAAACAATAACCAAGCACTTGATCTGCTTTGTAAGCCCCAGGAACAGTTTGGTAGAATAGAGCTGTGTTGATAATAATGGTAGTCATGGGCCCAGGGCCGATCCTAGGCAGGGTGCGCAGGGTACAGCTTTAGAGGTACTTTTAACCCCCACTAGCGGCCAACTAAAGGGTTCAAAGCGCCACTGCCAAGGTGCTTTGCAGGCACTGACCATTGATTTCAATGAGTAGGGGCGCATTAGGAGCAATGTATACACACACTAAAGCGCCTCAAAGAAGCAACTTGCATGAAATGTTTTGACGTCCTGCCAGTGCACTGCTCCAGTGTGAAGGCTCTCACACTGGGATTGCAGATGAGGCCTTTTTCAGGCACTATTTTTAACACTAAAGCGCCTGAAAAATGCCTCCAGTGTGAAAGGGGTCTAATGGACCATCTCCTATACTACTGTTGGCAGTCTCTGACCATCTCATGTACTATGTCTGCAGTCTCTGACCATCTCCTATATCATGTCTGCAGTCCCTGTCCATCTCCTATATCATGTCTGCAGTCTCTGATCATCTCCTGTACTAAGTCTGCAGTCTCTGACCATCTCCTGTATCAAGTCTGCAGTCCCTGACCATCTCCTGTATCATGTCTGTAGTATGTCTGGGGGTCTTTCTAGCAGACTCTCTAACAGAAGCCCTCTCTGTGTCCATCAGAGAGGCCCTCCTCCAGGTCCCAATAAAGTACTGTGTTTCTATTCCTGTATTGTGTTTATTGTTAAGAGATCATGTAAGAATTCCATGGTAATGAAGACTTTGTGGGGGAGCATCTCTGTGGTTAAGTCTTTGCCATAGAAACATTTGTAAAGGGTAGGGGTTAGTAAAATGGCCATGCCCATGTGGGGGACACCAGAAATAATTATGCACCCAGGCGCCTGTGACCCTAGGATCGTCCCTGCATGGGCCAATGGTGTTGGACTACAGACCTCCAACTATTCTCCATCCCTGTCGCTCCCTCTCCACATGCATACATTCATTTATTTCCCAGAAATGTAATGATGCTGCCTTTACACCCAAGTACCTGTCCATACACTAGGGTTGCCACCTTTTCCTCAAGCCAAACCCGAACACGCCACTACATATGGTGGGTGTGGCCATATTGAGGGAGGGGCCTCACGAGGCATGATTAAATTAAACAAAATAATTATTTTACCTATAAAATATGCTTACTTTGCTGTGCCACAAGTAAGAGTCTCACTGACATGAATAAACCTCAGCACAATCATTTAAAAAAAATAAAACTCTTCCATTACTACAGAGGTAAGTGCAGTGGAGATCAGGGGCATTAGTTCACCTTTTAATTTTCATTAAGTACAGAGGGTATTACAGTATGTGCAGGGAGGGAGTGCAGAATTTACAACAGTATATACAAGAGTGTGGCGCGTATGTTGGTATGTGTAGGAAAGGAGTGCAAAGTGTAAGACATTATGTACAGGAAATGAGTGCAGAGGGTAGGTATTACTTGCAGGAAAGGAGTGAAGAGGGTGTAACAGTGACCAGTATATGCAGTAGAGGAGTGTGGAGGGTATGATGGGAGCACTATGTACAGGAGAGGAGTGCGAGGGTATGATGGGGGCAATATGAACAGGAGAGGAGTGTGGAGGGTATGACAGTGGGCAGTATGTACAGGAGAGGAGTGTGGAGGGTATGACAGTGGGCAGTATGTACAGGAGAGGAGTGTGGAGGGTATGACAGTGGGCAGTATGTACAGGAGAGGAGTGTGGAGGGTATGACAGTGGGCAGTATGTACAGGAGATGAGTGTGGAGGGTATGATGGGGGCAGTATGTACAGGAGAGGAGTGTGGAGGGTATGATAGGGGGCAGTATGTACAGGAGAGGAGTGTGGAGGGTATGATAGTGGGCACTATGTACAGGAAAGGAGTGTGGAGGGTATGACAGTGGGCAATATGTACAGGAGAGGAGTGTGGAGGGTATGGCAGTGGGCAGTATGTACAGGAGAGGAGTGTGGAGGGTATGACAGTGGGCAGTATGTACAGGAGAGGAGTGTGGAGGGTATGACAGTGGGCAGTATGTACAGGAGAGGAGTGTGGAGGGTATGACAGTGGGCAGTATGTACAGGAGAGGAGTGTGGAGGGTATGACAGTGGGCAGTATGTACAGGAGAGGAGTGTGGAGGGTATGATGGGGGCAGTATGAACAGGAGAGGAGTGTGGAGGGTATGACAGTGGGCACTATGTACAGGAGAGGAGTGTGGAGGGTATGACAGTGGGCACTATGTACATGAGAGGAGTGTGGAGGGTATGACAGTGGGCACAATGTATAGGAGTGGAAGGATGTTTAGGGACTGCATAGTGGTTAAGCGGGTCATACATGAATTGAAATTACACCAATTATGCAGAGACCAGCCATAGTCGATCTATGTATTGGCTAGCTGGTTTTACACAAGTCAATCTATTAATTGACTTGAGTACAACCAGCCTGTTTTTCCAAAAACAATCATTGCTGCCAGCTATAGATAGCAACACTGATCATTGTACTCACTGGCAGGACACAATAACACTACAGGAGTGATTCCCCCATCCACAGGTCAGCAGGTGAGAGGGTGTGTAAGGACAGGCTGGGGAGAGATACCAGTCAGTGGCTGGGTAGGCACTGGCTAGTATCAGAGCCAGATACACACAGGTTACATACGTCACGATCGTTAGAGCGAGAGCAATAATTCTAGCACTAGATCTCCTCTGTAGCTCTAAACATGTAAAATAAAAAAATTTAAAGCATCGCTTAGGATACCAAAAAAAATCGTGCTAACTTTAGTGTTTTTTTTTAATGAATGAAACAGTTTATTTCCAAAAAAAAAAACATGTTTGAAAAATTGCTGCGCAAATACAGTACCGTGCTAGAGCTGCACAATTAATCGTTAAAAAATTGTGATCTTGATTCAACCCCCCTGACATCTCCAATGCAGAGTTTGCTGATTCTTTCATATAACAAGTGGAGAGACTTTCAGCTGTCAAAAGAAAATATCTGGACAGTCTGCCAAGTTCTTATCAGGAAACATTGTAACTAACGCTTTCTTCTTAGATCAAAGGGATAAACTTCTGTGTGTAAAGAAAATATCCGGGCAGTCTGCCAAGTTTGTAAACAACATGAAACATTGTAACCAACTTCCTTTTTAGATCAAACTTCTGTGTGTAAATGCAAGAAATGTAACCACTTAAAGTCCAACACTTGTTAACCAGTTAAGGACCCCCGCACGCCTATGTACGTCCACAACATGGCTCGTACAGGCACAAGGGCGTAAATTTACGTCCTCGCCTTAGTGCGGTTCGGGGGTCCCATCGGGACCCCCTCCGCGGCGTGCGGCGGTCCCCCTGGCTCTGGGAGCGATCGCCGACGAGCGGGCGGATGTCCGTGTTTTCCGCCCCCCCCGCGATCGCTCCCAGCCAATGGGAGCGCGCTCCCAGCCTGTCACTTCCTCCTCCTGTGTTTACACAGGAAGGAGGAAATGATGTAATCTCTCATCGCAGCGCTGTTTCCCAGCGCTGCTGATGAGAGAAGACATGCCAAGTAAGTGTGCACCAACACAACACTGACACACACTCACATAGGCATATTAACCCCTTGTGATCGCCCCCCCCACCCCCCTGTCACAGTGTTACTGAATGCAGTGATTTAATCACTGCATTTAGTGTCAGTGTGACAGGCACTGTAAAAAACAGTTAGTGTTAGGTTCAGGATAGCCCCCCCACCCCCCCTAATAAAGTTTTAACCCCCTGATCACCGCCCTAGTTAACCCTTTCACTCCCTATTGCCAGCGTCACTAAGCGATCATTTTTCTGATCGCTGTATTAGTGTCGCTGTTCCCGCTAGGTAGCTATTTTTTTTATTACGATTTTTTTTTTTTTACTAAAGACATGTGGCTAAATAAATTTTGGCCTAAATGTTTTACTAAAATTTAGTTTATTTGATTTTTTTTATAACAAATAGTAAAAAAATAGTGATTTTTTTCAAAATTGTCGCTCTATTTTAGTTTATAGCGCAAAAAATAAAAATCGCAGAGGCGATCAAATACCACCGAAAGAAAGCTCTATTTGTGGGAAGAAAAGGACGCAAATTTTGTTTGGGAGCCACGTCGCCCGACCGCGCAATTGTCTGTTAAAGCGACGCAGCGCCGAATTGTAAAAACACCTTGGGTCATTTAGCAGCGTAAGTGTCCGGGTCTTAAGTGGTTAAAAAGCAATATTTTTTGCTAGAAAATTACTTGGAACCACCAAACATTATATATATATTAGCAGAGACAAAAATGGCAATTGCTGCAATATTTTATGTCACGCTGCATTTGCCCACTTCATTGAATAATAAAAACCATAAAAACAAAACAGTAAAGTTAGTCCATTTTTTTTTTTTCATTTTAATGTGAAAGATGATGTTATGCCGCACAAATTGTGAGAGAATCGTCATCTATCTTCTAAGCAAAAAATCGTGCAGCTCTATACCGTGCAACATAAAAAGTTGCAAAGACCACCATAGAGTAATTTTCTAGCAAAAAATGAATGATGATTTTTTTTTCTCAGTCTGCTGCAGTGTGTCAGCTTGTATTTATAATGGCCGCTCTGTATGTAGCTTCTGACAGGCTGTGCAAGCAGGCCCGTATCTCCAGAACCATACATGATAGCCATCCCATATTTTGACCAGTTGTGGGGTAGGTCTTCAACTGACTACCCCCCAAATGTGGGGTTTCTGTGTCCTCTGGTCATCGAGCTACAACCCCCGCTCCATCAGCCCCTCTGTTAATCCGGCCCTGTATGGAGGGGGGCAGGACTGTATGTATGGCTGTGGATGGTATATGGAGGGGGGGGGCAGGACTGTATGTATGGCTGTGGATGGTATGGAGGGGGGGCAGAACTGTATATACGGCTGTGGATGGTAATGGTATATGCAGGGGGGGGCAGAACTGTATGTTTAGTGTATGGTGGGGGTAGTGTATGGTCCGCCCATCCACCCACCTCCATGTGTATTCTGTAGCCAGTCAGAAAAGAGCTGAGCACTCTGTGTCCCATGTGTCCTCTTCCACTCTGCAGCACACAATGCAGACGGAGGCGTGCCGGAGGGAGGGAGGGGGAGGGGCTAGCACAGTGAGAAGTTGCACACATGTTTACAGCCCGGCCGGGGGGCTAACAGAGAGCACTGCTGCGGGCGGCACACCTTCTACTAACACTCAGGCAAGCTGGTGGAGCCGGGGATGTGCAGCTCTGTTGCGGCCGGGCCAGGATGGACAGCTAAAAAAAAAAAAATCTTATTTTTTTTTTTAAATGTGCCCGGGTCTCAGGAGGCTTCAAAACCGGGCACATGTGTCCAAACCCGGACTGTCCGGGTCAAAACCGGACAGGTGGCAACCCTACCATACACGGTGTGTAGGAAAAGGACTTTTGGGAAACATAGTTCTTTGAGGGTTCCCAAGTCAATAGGAGCTCATCTCCGCTGCCCCTGCAAATTTGAAATGCTTAATAATAAGGTTGAAGCGACTAATTATATCAGTTCTTTACCCATAAAAAATAACTTTAATTTAGCACATATCCCCCCCATCCCTGCTGGGTTATGTGACATGCATATCAGAAGTCACTGGGAGCACTACAGTCATTCTATTCACTAAAGGAGGGCCTAGTGGCATGTCATCTGGAGGCATGCCTGAACCCAGAAGAGCCTGAAACCTCTTGATGATGTCCGAGGAGAAGATGGCAGCGCAGGACCCAAGTGGCGGCTGCAGGGAAGAGGATCTTAGCAAGACAATGCTGGATCCACTGAGTGGGTGAGTATCTTTACTGTGCAAAATACAGCAACAGGTAAGCAGGAAAGGAAATAATAAGTGGGGAGGGTAAAATTGCTCTTTAAAGCTGTTTCTTGCTACAGGAAAAGGGTGATTTATTTTATATTTTATTTTTTATTTTTTGGGGGGGAGAGGGGGTTGATCTGAACATACACTTTAAATGCAGTAATTCATACCAACGAATTAGGTTCCATCATGTTCTTGTCCGACTTATGTCACGGGCATGTTCGGGTTCGGGCCCAACTTATAATGTGCTCATTCACATCTAGTGCATCAAAGAAGTACAGCCAAAGCTTGTTTGGCTGTACTTCTCCTGTGGATCACAGGAGTGTCGTTAGTTCTGCACCCCTGTGATGGGGTGCTGAAGCCCACTGTCGGCTGATGTCACAGAGCCAGTCGAGGCTAGGGAAAGATTACGACCATATGGTTGTTATCCACCCAGATGCCTGGACCAGCATCAGATCACATTGAAGTTTCACATTGGTGTGCACTAGAGAAAAAAAGGTAGGCATGTCAACACATTGCAAAATACTGCAGTCCATTAAAGCATATAGCTCCTTTTTTTTTTTTTAAAAGAAGGAAATAAGAAAGTATTGCAATGGATTTTAACAATGCACGATAGCAAGTGTTCACAATGCAGACCAGTACACACATGTTATGAACGTGTAGCCCCCCCCCCCCTATTTGGTGGGGCATTACGCTAAAGTTAGTGGGGAATGGGAGAGTTAAGTTGCTCCCACTCACAAATTGGTTAAGTTTAGGCAGCTGTCAGTTTATAACTGCTTTCTAGGCCAGTCTGCATGCTAGGGGAGGTGTTTTTACCCCTGGATGACAGTTGACGCAGGAGGGGGTTCTGACGGACCCACTTTCTCCCAGCAGCCAATCAGAGGAGAATTTTTTCCCTCTGGACATGCTGGCGGGAGAGTATATCTGTGGCAGACGCCTGAGATGAGACGTTCTATGCGGGGGCACGCATTCCAGGTGCGGCATCCACCTTCAGGGTGCGCGCATCCATGGGCCCCGCCATCGAGGCCTGCCTGGCTGAAGCTGTGCACCAAGCGGAGCTTCACCCTATCATTGAGAGGGGCCCCAGCAGCTTGCTGGGTCCCAGATCCTAAACTGGGAGCTGTACGTTGGGGGATTGGCTCGGGAGACCCAAAGGCAGTGGTTGTCAGCGAGGCCTAGGCGAACCACCGGGGATCCGGTCATCACTACATGACAGGTACACTTCAACTGTCCTTTGATGACCCTAGAGAAGTGATTTACTGGGAGGATCCATTAGTTCTACCCCTTTGAAAAGTATGGAAATTCCTCAGGCCTGTGACAGAGGCCCTAATTCCTCCCAGTGACTATTGCAAGTGACCTTTCTTTCGGCTGCCAGGCCCAAGTTAGATGCCTGTCTGGGGCGCTTTACCCACTCTGACGGGAGTGGCGACATTTAAGTGTGACTGTTCTGAGAGCAAGCTCTATAATATCCAAGGCCTGATACTGCAGTTTTCTTCCGCTCATCAACCTTTCTCTATAGTGTGCCATGTTGATGTTGGCCATGTTGGGCCTTGGAATAAAACTTTGAAAACGTAACCTGATGTCTGGACACTCGCTTTATTCACTTTCCACAAGTATTCACCCCTAGACAAGTATAATTGGTAACTTAATACGCCGACCCCGAAATCAACCAGCGGCTCCTTCGGGGGTGAGCGCTACAAACACAATGTATGTTGTGTGGTGTGAACAGGTTCCAAGGCATGTAGAAGTTCAAATAAAGTAAAAGTTAGAACACTAAAATATCATACAGTACAAAATCTGCATGTAGAAGGAGAAATCTCAAAGGAGATGACAATACTTTTCCTGTAATTTGCTTGTGAAACTCAGAGGCTTTTCTACATAACCCCAGCATGACTGTTCTCTTAAGGTCAAACGCTAATTATCATGTATGGTTAGGTTAGTAAGCGCATTAACAATGCATTTATGGTTTTGAAAATTGTTGTCTTAAATGTAATTTTGTACGCTGAACTGTTTTTGGTGATATCCCTCTGAAAGTGTCTTGTATACCTATAGTGTGCATTGTGCCATGAGGAAAACTGTCCAGCCGTAAAATACACATACAAAATACAATGGAAAACAGAGCCTCTGAGAGCCAACAACCCCTACAAGATTGTTCCTTCCAGGCATAATGATATTGAATTACAACGACCCTTCTTAGACCTTTTCACATTTCCCCTAAGGATGCTGTCAACTTGGATTTGCTTGAGAAATCCTAATATGTTTCTAAAGTCTTGTTATAATGGGCTCAAAAAAAAATACATTGCAAGTGCTGTAGCTGCCGGTAATTAGTAACACGATCAGAGAGATTGCTAATTACTGGCCAAACGCAAAGCCAAATACGGCTACTAAGAGGAAACATGATAAAATTGTCAAAGTGCAAAACAAGCTTACAGGGGACATATAGAGGTTTACCTTCTTTTAAAAATATGAAGCCGGTGCATTAAATGATCTCTTATCCCCAAATATAAGCAGCAGGGTACACATCACATTATTTCTCATACTAAGCGCAAGATATATAAGGGGCAAAAGGGGCGATTTCCCCAGATCTGCCAGATGAGTCCCCCCTCTATAGAAAATATAATAATTTAAAGCCTAAGTGCAGAAAAGAAAAATCAGCACAGGGGACATTACTTATAAAGAGAAGAATTTATCCCTTTTGCTGATACTTCTTTTAATTGAATTCCTCCTCCATCCATGTCCTGTCCACTTCAGCTTTTGTAAGAGCAGAGTGAACAGCAAGCTTTCATTGCTTTTGATTGCCTCTTTAAGCAAGCTGCTAGCATACATCAGCACTTCTTAGGCCGTGTACACACGGCAGAGAACCTCGACGGGCAGAACACATCGTTCCGCCCGTCGAGGTTCTCTGCCGGCCGTCGAAATCGGCGACCCGCCCGTCGGGAATGGCAACCAGCCATTCTTCCAGGCGGGCCGTCGAGCAAATAGAGAGCGTGCTCTCTATTTCTGCTCGACGGGCTTCCCGACGGGAAGCTCGCCGAGAGTGTACACACGGCCGAGGTCCTCGCTGGAATGCAGCTTCCAGCGAGGTTCTCGCTGGTTTCCAGCGAGAACCTCGGTCGTGTGTACGTCACCTTAAAGCTTGTTAAAAGCCTGCTGAAGCCTGCTAGCAGCTTGCTTAAAGAGGCAATCAACACTCCCATAATGATCTCTGTTTAAATTGACTAACTGGAGTTGAATGGTACTTTTAAGTGGCTGTAAACCCATACAGACCACTTTAAAGGGGTTGTAAAGGTAAAAGTTTTTTTACCTTAATGCATCCTATGCATTAAGGTAAAAAAACATCTCACAGCACCGCCCCCCTGAGTCCCCGTTTTACTTACCTTACCGTTCGAAACTCCCGGGCGCGTCCACGTCATCCTCTTCGGTTCCCAGCCTGGCCGTTGATTGGCTAGGCTGAGCGGATTGAGAGCAGCGCAGCCATTGGCTGGAGCTGCTGTCAATCACAGTGGAGGACGCGGTGCGCCGAGGCCGAGTGATACAGTCGGCGGCTATGGCCGTCGCTGTATCACGTGAGCGCGCTCGCAAAAGCTTTCCCCGTGTGAGTGCCCTTGCATGAAGATGGAAAGCTTTTGCAAGGAGGAGCCCAGACAGCCGCCAAGGGACCCCAGAAGACAGCTTTCCAGGCCACTCTGTGCAAAACAAACTGGACAGTGGAGGTAAGTATAACATGTTTGTTATTTTTTTTTTTAAAACAACCTGACTTTAGTGTTCCTTTAACCTACAGGTTAGCCTAGATTAAGGTCTAATTGTAGGTACAACAAATATCTCCTAAACCTACACTGTTTATGAGATATTTGCAGAAAAGGCTGCACCGATGCAGGTGCACTGAGCGTCCTGTTAGTGAGGGCAATTGTGCCGTCACTGACGGCTCCCGCGCCCATGTGCGGGAGTGACGTCATCATGACTCTGGCCAATCACAGCGCTAGAGTTGCGATACCCGGAAGTAACCAGGGTATCACTGACGGCGGCGGACGAGAGGAACGAGAGTCGCTTCGGGGGCTTCGATCATTATGCCTTTCTCTTGCAGGTTTTTTTTTTTTTTAAGAAATGTTTTAGAGGGTTTACTTCCTCTTTAAGGCTAAGGGGCTGTCCCAGGCTGTCATCAAAATATCCTAACTGTTCTCTTTTTAGTGCCACTTTATGCAATGGCATACCTCCTTAGAAAAGTCTGGACAGTATTTTCACCTGCTGACCACCCTCCATAGGCATCTTAATGATAGGACAGAGAAGTTAAACCCAGAGCAATTTTACTTCAGACAATTGCAGTACAGAGGATGTTTTTCTAGTGTAATCTGATCACCACTTTAAGGATTGTGCTTTTCCCACTAACCACCAATGTAAGTTTTTTTTTTATCCCACTGCCCCCTGATGAATTCGTTTTAGTAACTATGGACTGTGGCCAGTAGGGGTAGAAAATGCCCCAACATCAGAGCCCCATCATTGATTTTAATTGGAGAAGTCGTGTTTTATTGTTGGTATCGATGGAAGAATAGTGCTCCATTGATAGTGTCATTAGGAGGAATGATGCCCCATCATTGGTTTGAGTAGGGGGAATGGTGCTACATCATTGGCGTCAATTGGTTGAATAGTGCCCAAGGGCCAGATAACAGCAAGCCACATCCGGCCCCCAGTTTGGAGACCCCCTGCTCTAGGGTAAGAAAGGTGAGAAAGGCTGCTCTAAGAATCAGTATATGCGACCGCAGCATCTGCTATGCCGAATTTTACCAGCAGGTGGTGCTTTGTGAATCCCACACTCAGGTTTTTTGTGTCTGAGGGCAGACCTCCTTCTGAAAATGACAGCTGCCTAGTTGTCCCACAGATCCTCTGATAGTAATTCTTATTCACTAACCTAGAGAAAGTATGCATCACTCTGACATCATCGGCTGTATACTTATTCCATGTTCATGAGGAGGGCAGCAATGGCAAGCCATACATTTCTCTCAGAGCAAGTTTCCTTTCTTTGCTAATAACAACTAGGTTGTTATTGCTGATATCCTTCTGAAAATGCCTAACTGTAGCTTGCTTTAAGGCCTGGCTCACACCTATGCGTTTTGTAGTGCATTTTCTAGTTTTGTAGAAACGCACTACAGTCCATTTAACTTGATTTCCTATGGGTTACATATGTGCGTTTTCAACTGGTGTGATTTTGAAAAGAGTTTGGTTCCATAGACATCAATGGAAACGCTGCCAAAATGCTGCCAAAATGCCTAAAAAATGCAGTGCTTGCTTTGTTTTTGATTGTTGTTTCTGTATGACGATTGGAAACCGCATCAACCGCAACCCACATTTGGGTGTGAACCTAGCCTAAAGCCCAGCTCCAGGATTGGTGCCCCAGGACAAATATATATATATATATATATATATATATATATATATATATATATATATATATATATATATATATATATATATATATATATAGGTTTAATATGCCCCTGCTGAGTCAGAGCCAGAGTTTTCCAATCTATAGGGAGTATACGTTTTTCTTATTGCAGAACTATAAGTCTGATTCAGCAAAGGGCATGTCAGACTTTTGGAATGTGACCACTGTTTTACCACAGGGAGCATGGACTATGCTGGCAGCAGACAGGGTTTTCTACTTAGGCTGTGGCTGCTTTATAAGGAAAACAAAATCTAAGACTTTAGACTCCTGTTATTTTGACACACCTTGAATGTATTTAGCTGATATATGAGATTTATTTGAGTTTAAAAGAGGACGTCCCATAGCAAATGTGAAGTGTTTCTTTTCTAAAATAAAAAGCCTTGAGAATAGCTTAATAAAATTATGTAGCTATATGTAATCTGCCTCCCTTGTATAACCTTTCCACAGCACAAAAAAAGGAAGAAAAAGCAAGCCACGCCAAGAACATCATTACTCTTAAGCTGAATAAGCCTATTGTGGTGAAACGCGTCAATGAGGGGCAGTTTTCATGGAGGGGGAATGCTGTATGCCTAACCGCTTGCTGAGCAGCCGCCGTCATTATACTGCAGCAATTCGGCTCGATCCTGCAAATCGTTGTAGCAGTATGTTGGTCGCTTTAATGGCTATAGCCGACGCACGGTGGAGGAGCTGATGTGTGTGATGAAGGCTGCAATGTCCGCCAGCAACCCGTAATCGCTCCACAGAGAGCCAGAACGGGGATCTTTCAATGTAAACAAATAGATCCCCGTTCTGTCAGGGGAGTACAGAGTGATCGTCTGTTCCTAGTGATCAGGAACGGCGATCTTTCTGTACTTCCAGTCACTCCACTCCCTCCACAGTTAGAAACACCTCACTAGGAAACACTTAACCCCTTGATCGCACCCTAGTGTTAACCTCTTCCTGCCAGTGTCATTTATACAGTAATCAGTTTATAGCACTGATCGTTGTATAAATGTCACTGGTTCCAAAAAAGTGTCAAAAGTGTCCAATCTTTCCTAGGCAATGTCGCAGTCCTGCTAAAAATCACTGATCACCACCATTACTAGTAAAAAAAAAAATTATAATAAAAATGCCATAAATATATTCCATATTTTGTAGAATCTATAACTTTTGCGCAAACCAATCAATATACGCCTATTGCAATTTTTTTTACAAAAAATATGTAGAAGAATACTTATTGGCCTATAACCTTCCTACAGGCTAAATAATAAAAGCTGATTTGGGTTGTTTTCACCAAATAAATGTAGCAGAATGCAATATTATTTGTTTGCACAAATTTATAACAGAAACAAAAGAAAAATGCTTTTTTTTTTTTCAAAAATGCTTTTTTTTTGCCAGGCTTGGCTTCGCTCGTGCTCAAGTTCTGTGACGTTTATGCGTGAGCACGAGCGTGGCCGAATGTACCCGAGTGTACTGCACTCGGTATATGTCGGCGGCTCAGTTCAAACTGAGTGCGGGAAGCGGGTATCGGCGTATATCGCGCACCCACGATTTTCCCCTTATTTGAAGGGGAAAAAAATGCGTGGTATATGCCGATAAATACAGTATATATGAACAGCGATGGGTCTTCTCCTCCAGGCAGTCCCATTCCCCCACAGTTAGAATCACTCCCTAAGGCCCCTTTCACACTGGGGCGCTTTTCGAGCGTTATTCGAGCTTTTTTTCGAGCGTTATTCGCTCAGTGTGAAAGGGTAGGGCGTTTTTACAGCGCTTTCAATTAATTTCAATGGAGAGAGGTGTTTTTGTTAAATAGTTTTTTTCAGCGCCCAAAAGCTGCTCCAAAGATGCTGCTTGCAGGACTTTTCTCAACGCACCGCCAGTGCAACGCCTCAGTGTGAAAGGGTAAGGCGTTTTTACAACGCTTTCAATTCATTTTAATGGAGAAGGGCATTTTTGGAGCGTTTTTTTTAGTGGTCAAAAGATGCTCCGAAGATGCTGCTTGCAGGACTCAGTGTGAAAGGGTCCATTGAGATGCATGGAGAGTGTTTTATGAGCGTTTTAATAACGCTATTTTTAAAGCTAAAATGCTGTAAAAACACTTCACTGTGAAAGGGGTCTAAGACAAACATTTAACATTAAACATTTAACCCCTTGATCGTCCCCTAGTGTTAACCCCTTTCCTGCCAGTGACATTTATACAGTAATCAGTGGCTATTTATAGCACTGATCGCTGTATAAATGTCATTGGTCCCAAAAAAGTGTTGTGTCTGATCTGTCCGCCGCAATGTCACAGTCCCAATAAAAATTGCAGATCGCCGCCATTACTAGTAAAAATTATATTTAAATTGCCATAAATCTGAGCCCTATTTTGTAGATGCTATAACTTTTGCGCAAACCAATCAATATAAGCTTATTGCAATGCAGAAGAATAAATATCGACCTAAACTGAGGAAGATTTTTTTTTTTATATATTTTTTGGGGGATATTTACTATAGCAAAAAGTCAAATTTAATTTTTTTCAAAATTGTGGCTCTTTTTTTGTTTATAGCGCAACAAATATAAAACGCATAAGTGATCAAATACCACCAAAAGAAAACTCTATTTGTGGGGAAAAAAGGACGTAAATTTAGTTTGGATACAGTGTTGCATGACCACGCAATTGTCAGTTAAAGCAACGCAGTGCCATATCGCAAAAAATGGCCCTGTCATTAAGGGGGGAAGTCCTTCTGGGAATGAAGCGTTTAGATACCACTAAAGCAAGCTCTATTTGTGGGAATACAATTATTGAAATCTCAGATAGATACAGTGTTGCATGACGGCGCAATTGTCATTCAAAGTGCAACAGCACTGAAAGCTGTAAATTGGCCTGGGCAGAAAAGGGGCAAAAGTGCCCAGTATTGAATAGGTTAAACAAACTGCACTGTGCCATGGCAATATAGTTGACGTTTTTAAAAATGATTTTTTTCTTATATGTCTCTGTATTTTGTAACAATAAATATTAATATATATCACATCCTATAACCAGCGTCCATTGTTCACCCTTTAAAGAATAACATATTTTATATCTGAATGTATTTGTTTAATGGCTCTGGGCTCTGTACATGCACATTTTTTCTCCAGTTGACACCCTGCACAGTAGTTCTTGAATACAAATACACGTTTCCTGGCCAGAACAAAAATATAAAAAGTTCCCAGTGTCATTCCATTTATGTTTCCACCACTAAGATAGATATTTCTTTCTGAAAAGGCTGCCAGTGAGATGTCAGACACTGGGAACATGAAGTAAACAATTATGTCACTTGTGGTATGTGCATTAAGAAATGCAGGAAAGAGCCTTGCCACTTTATGTGATTAATGTATAGGGAGTGATTTTTTTTAGATTCACCACTCCAATGGAAATAGCTTCCTTGACACCTTCATGCTTATCATCTCTCATAAGCCCTATGCATAGGAACTTTGACGATCTAGAGCCCTGGTGCCAAACCTGTGGCCTAAGGGCCACATATGGCCCCTTGGTATATGATGTACACAGGGCCGGACTTACCATTGGGCTTGACTGGGCTCAAGCCCAGTCAAGCCCCCCCCAATAGGGGGTCCTGGGCCCAATCGCCGCAACCCCTTCCCGCAATTTTGCGACAAACCGCAGCTCGCGGCAATCGTGGCAACCTCCTCCCTCAATTTCGCGACAATCTTGGCAACCCCCTCCCGCAATTTCATGGCAATCTCGGCAACCCCCTCCCACAATTTCACGGCAATCGTGGCAACCCCCTTCCGCAGTTTGGCGGCAATCGCGGCAACCCCCTCCGGCAGTTTCGCAGCAATAGTGGCAATCCCCTCCATCATTTTTGCGACAATCCCCTCCCACAATTTCGCAGCAATCCCCCGTTCTCGGCAATCACGGCAACCCCCTCCTGCAATTTTGCGACAATCGCGGCAACCCCCTTTCCGTAATTTTGCGGCAATTGTGGCAATTTCGGCAACCCCCCACTGAACAACTTTGGCGGATGGATTTTATGCCTCGGCACCCCCCCCAACAACTTCGGCAGATGGATGAAATTCTCGGCAGCCCCCAGCCCCCCCACTCAACAGCTTTGATGCTCCAGGGGGCCCCCTTCACTGCAGCTGTGTAAGGGGCCCCAAAATTACTGAAGGCGGCCCTGGGAAGAGGTAAGGCCGCGTACACACGTCCGAGAACCTCGTCGGGCTAAACTCATCATTCCGTCCGACGAGGTTCCCGATGAGCGGTCGGAAAAGCTTGTCGAGCCAAAGTCCTCATTGAACAACGAGGAAAAAGAGAGTTTCCCGACGGGACGCTCGTCGGAAGTGTACACACGATCGAGAACCTCGGCAGAATATGACTCCCAGCGAGCTTCTCGCTGGATTCTGCCGAAAAGCTTGGTCGTGTGTACGGGCCTCAGAAGTCCGTCCAGCGGCTGCCCCCCCGCTAAACAACTTTGCTCGGTTGGTCGGTGGATCCAGCTTTCCCACCCCCCACTTCTCTGCTCCAGGGGGCCCCTTCAATTATTAAGCCCAGGGCCCCCACCACCCTAAGTCCTGCCCTGGATGTACGGCCCTCGGACCTCAGCAATTTGTAGTAGGAACATTGATTAGGATAATAGCATTGTTCTCTACTAGCCCCATGTAACATGTTCCCAGTTTTGTTCTGTCTTCTGCAGCATATCCCAAGCCAACAATGTGGCATGTCCACACTCTCTGACCCTCATTTCTTCTATTAGATGTGCAGTTTCTGACAGTCAAACATTACATACAGTATATTCCAGATTATTTGTGGCCCTTGGTGAGATCAGGGAGCGCATTTGAGACCCCCTTTTAGCTCATAAGTTAACAACCACTTATCTAGAGTAAATCCATACTAGCAAAAGCTAGCAGAGGGCCATAAGAACCCATTAGGTTTCATACACATGGACAGTCTGAGGCACAAATCTGCTCTAATGTAAAAATATTGACATTTTTCTCTACCTGGGGAGTCGCTGGTGGCACATACAGTCAGCCAATTCTATTTTTGGCTGTACACACCACCTGCCACTCCCTGGGTACATAAAAGCACCAGGATTTTTATGATAAAGCAGATATGTGGATCGAAGTGTTCATTTGCATGAGGTCTTACAGACAGCATATGCATTGGGTAGAATTTAAAGTTGTGCTAATATAATGACTAAACCATCAGTGACAAAAGTCCAAGAGGTATGAAAGTGTGTAGAAACACTTCTTATTCCACTTCATCAACTGCCGCCTAGAAAGTGTAAACCTCTTGAAGAACCACCACCAACTCAAAGTGCTCCCTTACCAGCTCGCACAGACCTTCTATTACGGAAGGTCAGTGACACTGGTGGCTCTATATCCAGTTTGGGCGTTTGTTATCATCAAAGGGATCCCTTGTACCTTACGACCAGAAGTAAAATTTGCCTTTAAAATAAATAAATTCACCGGCTGGCAAATAAGCAATAAAAGTGTCCTTCCAGGACTCATGAACCACACTGACATCAGCACGTCGCTCTTACCTATGTGTTTCGTCATATGATGATGTCGTCCTTCCCTGACGCCTGGTTGGAAGGTATGAGGGATGCCTTTGATGATAGCAAAGGCCCAGGCTGGGTATAGAGCCACAAGTGACACTGATCTTCCATAATAGAAGGTCTGTGCGAGCTGTTAAGTGAGCACTTTTAGGATATACCGGACATCTGCTGGCGCTGTCATGAGTCAAAGGGAAATATGATCCATATCTGGTGGGAGTGTACTCCAGTGAGAAGGTTCTGGAACCATATTTTTGAATTATATAGCAAGCTAGTGGGTATAAATATCCACGCATCACCCAGAGTGGCTCTCTTAACCATGATTCCAGGGTCTGTAAAGAAGGCAAAGGAGGATGTGCTTGGACACTTCCTCGCTGCGGCTAGAGTAGTTATCCCACGACACTGGAAATCGACAACAATACCTTCCCTGGGGGAATGGGCAATTGAAATGGACTATACAAGAGATTTGGAAGGTCTGTTGGCACGGGAAGCAGGAAGAGAAGAACAGTTCTCCCGAACTTGGTCAGTTTGGTCCAAGTTTAGACAGTCTGCAGAGTTTCTACCATGGGTTAAAGGGAGTCCCACCACTGTTTAGGTATGATGGAGCGACTATAAGCCATGTAATATTTTCACTTTCCCTTTTTTTTTTTTTTTTTTTACTTTTTTCTACCATTCTTTTTCTTTATTTAGTTATTTTTTTTTTTTTTTCTATCTTTTTTTTTTCCTTATGATTATATGATGAAGATTTGCATAGAAGATATGTAAGAACTCACAATGTATTCTACCAATATTTGTAGATTGTATGCAATGATATATATCTGATGCGTATAAGGTAAAACCCCTGTAATACTTTCTATAAAATAATAAAAATAATATTGAACAAGTGAGCACTTTTATTTGAATTGGTGGTGGTGCTTCAAGAGGTTATACTTTCCAGGTGGCAGTTGGTGAAGTGGTATTGTAGTTTTTCTACATTTTCACACCTTTTGGACTTGTGTCATTGATGGTTTATTCATTATATTAGTGCACCCTGAAATTGTATCACGTTTGGGACTGTGCTATATCTCACAGAAAAGTTGCTGCTTGGATAGTTTGATACTTGTTTAAATTAGCGCAGTTATTACCCCTTTTTTCCTAGCATTGCTAGCTCTGGGAGCATTGGCCAATGCACAGTCACAGCGTGCTGCAATGGCATGCACTGAAAAAAGTAGGTCAAAAAGCATTTTTATGCAGTGTGGCGCATTGTGATACACTACACCATATCACAATGCACTAGAGTACATAAAGTTCAATGAAATTTAGTTTTGTGACATCTCTAAAACGTAAAAAAAAGTTAAAGATGCTGTGGTGCATTGTAACACCATAGCTCCTGCACAGAACAAACCAGCAGGAGCGCAATATTTATGGAGTACTTACCCCCAAAGTAACCACAAATATCCTAGTGTTTGTGGCCCTATAGACAGTAGAAGAGTTGCTTATTCAGTCAAGTGCTCCAGCAGAATAGGATAACGACAATACCCTAAACAGTGGCAATACAATTTTCAAATGATATAATACTAAAATCACATTCAAAGGGTACCCAAAATCTATAAAGGGTAAAGTTTAGACCCTGACTTTTGGGGGGTGCCCTAAATATGGAAAATAGTTACACACAAGGGGGCTATAAAGACATAGTTCCGTCTTAGCACCCTCACGTTTTCCAGTGGTAAATAGCTGACAGCAGTTGGTGTTGGGGTCCAAAATCTACATTGGAGTTCCAAACAGGGTTTTATAATCCCAACAAAGAAATGGGAAAATTCCTCAAAACAGACTCCTAGGGGGTTCCAGAAATGGGTAGTGCTGTTCTTTAACCAGGACTAAGAGGGTGGCCAAATAGATCCTGGATAAAGCTGCAGACATCTTGGACACAGGCATTCTCTCTCACAAAACGCTGAGACTTGAAGTCCTACAGCAAATTAGATCTGGACACCACAACCTCAGCAGGGTGCCATACTTTCAGGTAAACAGTCGTTCACCAACTGCAGTGCACAGTCCTCCACCTGCAGCTTTCTGGGTCACTTCACTGCCAGGCATGATCCTCCATGAAACAGTAGCAGGCTCTATGGCAACCCAACCTGTCCTCCACACACAGCACTTGTTTCTCTGTCCCTCTATGTGAGACTGTCCTGAGCCTGAGCTTTCCAGTCCTATGCCCTACTCCTCCTGGGACTTGTAGCCCCACAATTAGATTTGGGCCACTTTTTCCGGGACTACATCTTCCATAAGTTCCAGAAGTCTCTAGTCGGCTAAGGCGGGCTTCCTCCCAAGGCTGCAGACAATCAAAGTGTCACAATGACAGTCTCTCTCTCCTCTCTACCTCAACCTAGCTGCTCTGCACATTTACAGCCTGGAAGAAAGAGAGATGACAGCTGCAGCAGCATGGGATGCTATAAGTGAGTTGGGAACATCCCAGGATAACTTTGTTGAATTTTAAGTCTGTTAACTTGCTGCACATTTTCACTGGTAAGTTGTACACTTGCAGAGCACTTAAAGCACAAATTCTAGTTGACAATTTTTCAATTTGTAGCAAATTTGCATGGCAAGTCTATAGCAAGAGCAAAGTTGCAGTGGTGAGTCTACAGCAAGAGCTTTGCAGGTCCACAGTATGAAACCCCTGAAACAGTGACCCCTGTGGTGGGATGACTATTGCACAAAACAACTAAATCAGAGCTTGCAGCAGTTGACAAAAAAAAATTGATCTGGAGTCATGAAATGTGGACTTGCTGCAATTGTGCAACAAGTCTGAGAAGCCTGGCAAGTCTAACAATAGCTTAGCAAGTCATTTTCAAAATTGTAGCACGATTGCTTGCTATCTGGGCATATGGCTGCACAAAGTAATGCTGCTGCCCAGGCTATATATGGACCATAAAATCCACCTGCTGGTTTCAATAAGTGAAGATAAGTGAAGATACAAGTGTCCTTGGAAGGCACCAATGAACACAATTGTACCTTGCCTTGCGATAGGAATGACCCAACTGCTACTACTTTATTTTACAACTCAGAAACATTACTTAGAAAATCAACAAAATTCACTATTTTTAGCCATGACCATTCTTAATTCCATAATCATCTATACCCTCCCTGCAAGAATATATGCAATTAGGAAATGTTCATAGGAAGTGTTTGAGCACATTCTTTAGCATTAAACATTACAGATCATTTTCTTAAAAAACTGTGAATTTCATGATATATGGCAAAATAATTCACCAGAACAGGTGCAAATGACAAGAAAATCCATCCTGTATTACCAGCAATTAGAAAGTGTTTTTTTAGCTCATTAAAGGGAAAGTATGGTCTTTAAAGTATTTTAGCCTATACAAGTAAAAGAGACCAGCTTGATATAAAGAATGCAATCAATATGTGTTAATGTAAAAAAAAAAGGAAAACACAAATTTGTATTTCTATATAAACTTGTAATTATGTACAATGGGGCAGCCAGTTTCTCCCAATACAACTCATTAAAGACAATGCATTCCCTATGTTTTATCTCAACAATTGTAAAGAGATAAAAACAAATTGTGTAGCACTCTTTCTTGCAGCTCGGCTATACATTTCTAAATTAATAACAATAATATGAAACTTGTACAATATGTGAGCTATACACCGATCAGCCATAACCTTATGACCACTGATAAGGTAAGTGAATAAAATTGATTATCACATTACAATGGCATCTGAAAGTCAGTGGGATATATTAGGTAGCAAGTAAACATGTTATCCCTGAAACTGATGTGTTGAAAGCAGAGAAAATGGGCATTGCATTTTGTTGTGCATGGGGCTGCATAGCCCCAGGGCACCCTGACTGGTCTGCGTCCAGGGGAGGCCTGGCAGCCTTAGGCCTGAGGGGCAAATCCAGTTAAGTGGCCCATTGAATTGCCAAATAAGCTCACCATCCATGGCCCACCTGTTTTTTTCAATGCAGCCTCACCAGTGCCCATCAGTGCAGCCAACTCCAGTGCCCCGCAAAGCAGCCTGATCACTGGGGCAGGTTACATGGGGTGTATGGGGGGTCAGGGTCTCCCACCTCAGTGATCTCAGCTCAGCAGGTCCTTGCATGCCATGGCCTCCTGGGGGGTAATGCTCCTGGTCCTGGGGTCAAGTTGCAGCCAGCGCCCAGCCCTGTAGCCCTGCGTCCTGACGCCCTGTCACACACTGCCTCTGCCTACTTCCAAGAATCTGGTCCCAGGGAGTTGTAGTTTCCTCTGTGCTGCTCCGTTTTCCACACACCGGGAGCTTTAGCATGGACTACAACTCCCGGAATGCAACAGATAGTGGTCAGCCGCTGTGGCGGTGTCCCCCGGCCCGACTTCCTAGTGCAGAAAAAAAAAGAAAATGGTAGCGGGCAGTGGCTGCCAGCCATTTTGAACATATATTAGAGCGGTCTGGGAGGCAATTTCCACCCTGCCCCCTGGCCCAGCCCTCCCCTGTCTGCGTCTATGCAGCCCCATACACAAGAAACTGTGATGCCCATTTTTTCTGCTTTTAACACATCCACTGCCAAAATTGCCTACAATGGGCATGGAAGAATCACAACTGGATCATGGAGCAATGGGAGAAGGTGGCCTGGTCTGATGAATCATGATTTATTTTATATCATGCGGGCGGCCGTGTGCATGTGAATTACCTACACAGGTAGCACCAAGATGCACTATGGGATGAGCCAGAAGAGGCAGTATGATTCTTTGGCCAAATATTCTAATGGCAAACCTTTGGTCCTGTCATTTATGTGGATGTTACTTGACGTGTACCACCTACCTATAAATTGTTGCTGACCAAGTACTCCCTCTCATTGAAACGGTTCAAGAATAATTTAAGGGACACAACAATGAAATTGAGGTGTCAACTTGGCCTCTAAATAGAGCATCTGCGGCAAAAGAGGGGATCTACTCAATATTAATTGGGTGGTCAGTAAGTTACAGCTGATTGGTGTATACAAAACGATAGTTTAATGCCCAACTCAAAGCTTCATGCTTTAACCCCACCTATAACCTCTCTCTTCCTAGTTACCGACCCATTGTATAGGTTTATATATATATATATATACAGTATATATATATATATATATATATATATATATATATATATATGTATTTATTTACCTCTTCTGGCCTAATATACGATGGGCTGGTTCCTCTCCCAGAGGTGGGCAGTATATGATGATGCAGCAATACATGTAGGGCACCATGGTTACACCCCCTAAACATTCACAGTACCCTGGGTGTTATTCAACCTGAAAATCTGAGGGCATTTTGTGGTGGATTAGAGGTACTGCTGGAGGCAGCACCAGAGAGGAGGTGAGTATTGCATCTAGAAATGTTTTACTTCTTTTTTTTGTATTTTTTTTAATACTGTGTAATATAATGAATAGTTACACTCAGGGCTTTTTTTCTGGGGGAACTTGGTGGAACTCAGTTCCACCACCTTTGGCTCAGACCCTTTGGTGCCCGCTCACCACAATCACTTGTGAACACAGAAGTCTGGTTTCTGTGTTTACAAGTGACTGCTTTGTAACCCCCTGAACTCTGCACACTGTATGTAATGCAATTCTGGTATTTAATGCCCCTTTAAGACCCTTCTACTGTTTGTGAAATCTGAACGGGTCGTGGTTGAGTTCCTGCACCTATTTTCTGAGAAAAAAAGCTCTGGTTACACTTTAGACATTGCAATAACTGTCATACTTGAATTTGTTCTCACTATAAATACACAATCTAAAGCTCCATTTACACCTGAGCATACTGCACCCACACCTGCTGCACTTCTTTTTAGCTTCTTTTTGCAATGTTTGTGTCACCTTTTTTGGAGCGACACCATTCATTTGAATAGTCCTCCCTCTGCTCCAAAATACGCACCAAAGACGCTTATCTACCAAATTTTTGCAAAGAGCCTGGGATCACATTGGCTAAATAAATAGAGGAAATAGAGAGAAATAGAGGCAGAAGAGAAACATTGGAATACTAGTCCGTACCAGTGTGCAAAGGTATATTTGCTGTCTAACTGCTTAAAGAGGGGGTTCACCCTTAAAACTACTCTGTGTGATCCCATCCAGCATACTGGCGTCAGCGCCAGTATGCTTTTTTTTTTAATCTTCGTACTTACGGTTTAATTGATCATTTTATATTGTGCCTACCGCAGGTGAATGGCGCGTCTATTCAGCATCACGGCTTGCAAAAATAGTCGACTAGCACTCGGGTTTTCCCGGCGCCTGCGCACAGACCTAGGAGCTGACTGCGCAGGCGCCATATATATCCGAGTCCAATGGCTATGGCGCTTCACGCCCTCCGAAAAAAGCCAAAATAGGACTCGGATATATATACGGCGCCTGCGCAGTCAGCTCCTAGGTCTATGCGCGGCCGCCGTATAGCGCTGGGAATACCGGAGTGCTAGTCGGCTATTTTCGGTAGCCGTGACGCTCCATAGACGCGCCATTCACCCGCAGTAGGCACAATATAAAATGATCAATTAAACCGTAAGTACGAAGATAAAAAAAAAAACAGCATACTGGCGCTGACGCCAGTATGCTGGATGGGATCACACAGAGTAGTTTTAAGGGTGAACCCCCGCTTTAAGGGCCGCCGCATGTACATTTACATTGGCAGAATGGCACATACAGGCACATTGGCTTACCTGTACGTCCTTGCCTAGATGTCGGTCGGGGGTCCGATCGGACTCCCCCACCCCAGTACTTGCGGCGGTCCCCGTGGCTGCAGGAGCGATCCGGGATGAGGGGGGCGGCTGTTCGTTTTTGTCCGCCCCCTCCGGATCACTCCCAGCCAATCCGCTCTCTCCTTGCAGTGTACTTCCTCTGCCTGTATAATGTAAACACAGGCAGAGGAAGTGATGTCAGCTCTCCTCTCGGCAGTATTTTAAATCCGCTGAGAGGAGAGAAGACATCACAAGTAAGTCACACCAACACTACACTGACACCACACACATAGGCACATTAACCCCTTCCGATCAGCCCCCCCCCCACACCCCCTGTCACACTGTCACTGATTGCAGTGATCATATATTTACTGATCACTGCATTTAGTGTCGGTGTGACAGTTACTGTGACAGGCAGTTAGTGTTAGGTTACCCCCCCATATAAAGTTTTTAACCCCTTGATCACTGCCCTAGTTAACCCTTTCACCCCCTATTGCCAGTGTCACTAAGCGATCGTTTTTCTGATCATTTTTCTGATCGCTATTTTTTTTTATTGCGTTTTTTTTTTTTTTTTTTACTAAAGACATGTGAAAATCGCAGAGACAATCAAATACCATCAAAAGAAAGCTCTATTTGTGGGAAGAAAAGGATGCAAATTTTGTTTGGGAGCAACATCGCACGACCGCGCAATTGTCTGTTAAAGCGGCGCAGTGCCGAATTGTAAAGACACCTTTGGGCATTTAGCTGCATATTGGTCCAGGGCTTAAGTGGTTAAGAATAAATTACCTCCAATGTTGGGTGCTCGGTGTCCTACATGTGACAATTTTGCTTTTTACATTTTAGAATGGGATGCCTTGAGAATTTTACTGAAAAAAGGTTTAGGACACTGATATAGTCATTAATAGTTGTTTTTGTTCTCCTAATATCTTGAAAATACGCAAATATTTTTTTGTTTTTTAATATTTATTTTAATAGTATAATTTTCAAATAAGCAGTGTATTGTTATGTTGTGTACATCTACATAGGTTTTTAATAAGAAAGTTTAAGAATCGGTAAAGCACATCCATTACGTAGCACTGCAGAGCGGGAAGCAGAGCCTTATGAAGCAATGAATAAATATGGTGGTCCCATGTACATACAGTATATAATTGAAAGTTATACATTTAAACAATTTTTAACACATATTGTTTATTTCCACTAAGCAGATCTTTGTCACATGTTAACCTCTGAAGACTGTACATTCGCTTTACATTCAGTAACCTAACTCCTTCTATTGCCTCTATTTTGTGCCTTTCTAAGTTTGTATCCATTGTACGTATTTGTACTTTATACATGAAAGGAACGGCGACAAAAAAAATGTAGCCTTGTCATTGGGCAGAAAATTTTCTTTTAGATTCTTTTGCGCTCACAGATGTTGTATTGCTGTTTAGTTTCTGTTCAGTTTAATTGTTATGATTAGCATAAAGCAATGTAATCACAGCCCTTTGTTTCTCTTATAGCTCAGAAAGGCGTTCTTACTTTATCTAGTGAATACATGCATTTGCAGCTACTTATCATTTGGAGATGACCCAAAGAAAAACAGCAAAACTGAGGATTTGGAAATATTAATGTAATGGTAGTGATTTTTCAATCTAGGGGTGTCTCTACAGAGCTTGGGAAATAAGAGACTCAGAAGGGCACAAATAACTTGTTTTTGGTAATTTAGTGGGCCAGAACATACTTGTTCACACTTCCTAACTTTTTTAAATGGGAATGAGGGACACCTATCAGCAAAAGTATGTAGGCATAAGACACACCACCTGCCAAGCCCCCTTAAAGGAGAATTGTACAAAAACCAAGATTGGTTAAACCCACAAGTGCTTTTTTTACCACTACTATTCCTTTATATTGGCTTCTGGAATTTACAAATGCAGCAATTTAGAAATTGGGTGAAAGGTTTAGCGCTGGAAAAAAATGTTGATAGATAAAAAGTGCATTTTGTGTACATCTATATAGATCAGACAAAAATGAGGGACAAATTAGGAGAAATGAGGGACAGAGGGACATTGGGCCAAATCAGGGACAGTCCCTCAAAATGAGGGACAGTTGGGAGCTATGCTTGTTTATACAGTGTAGGGGTAGCAAGGGGGCCGAGAAGCACCAGGGGGACATTTTTAAGAGGTGTTAGCTTTGAAAGACTGCCAGTGATGCAGAGTGGTACATTTTCCCTATGTATGATCTAAAAGCTACAGGTCACGTCACCTCCATATTTAGACCTACCCACATGTAAATTAAAGTGTATCTCTAGGCACTACCATTTTTTTAGTTTTGGATAGAATAGGGAAATATTGTACTTTCTGTCAAGTTTTTATAGCTGTCTGTGGACCCATTATGGAAATTCACCTCTCACTGAGAAAGGAAATCCAAAATGTTAGGCCGCGTACACATGATCGGTCCAACCCGATAAGAATGGTCCGACGGACTGTTTTCATCGGTTCAAAGACTGATGGTCTGATGATCTGATGTGCGTACACACCATCGGTTCAAAAAACGATCGTGTCAGTACGCGGTGACGTAAAACACAAGGAGATGCTGAAAAAAATGAAGTTCAATGCTTCCAAGCATGCGTCGACTTGATTCTGAGCACGCGCGGGTTTTTGAACCGATGCTTTTGCGTACTAACCATCGGTTTGGACTGATGGTCAAGCGTCCATCGGTCCGATTTTAAAGCAAGTTTTGTGGGCCGTACACACATTCGGTTTGGACCGATCGTGTGTACGCGGCCTAACAGTTGTTCCCAGAACGAGATGTGAGGAGGAAATCTTCCAATGGGGATACCTGTTCTGGGGACAACTATCGCAGATGAAAATCCCTTTGCCTTTGGGAGATTTCTTTTGAATACCTGTTGCATCTCTGGGTATGATGTGCAGGGGAAATAACTCCGGGTGCACAGACAGGAAATAATAAACGACTATCTAAAACAAAACAAAAAAGTGTTGGCTATATATATACTTTAGCAGCACCAATCATATTTCCAGCTGCATAGATGTCACTACTAAAAGAAAATAAAAGTATCTTTTAGCTGGAAAACAAACTCCCTGTAATTGCAATTGTTGCTTTGTTAGTTACCTTCTGTAGTTATACATAGGCAATCTGGTTTAAAATAGACACAAGTCCATCCAGTTCAACCAGTGGTAATATTACTAGGGTTGTCCCGATACCACTTTTTTAAGACTTTTTTCAAGTACTCGCCGATAACGATTACTGATACTTTTTTTAATGTTATGTGACAGTGGCGCTAATATGCAGTACTAATAGGAACTGATAGGTGGCACTGATGAGGTGTGTGGATTGTGTCAGTAAAAAAATAAATAAAAAATACAATTATTTTACTATATATATATATATATATATATATATATATATATATATATATATATATATATATATATATATATATATATATTACAATGTTTTTTTTTCTCTCAGTGTTTATTTTATTTTTACAATTTCACTTTAGAATATTTATTACAATTTTTCCTTTTTTTATTTTTTGTTTTTATTCAACCCTGTTGGGGGGCAAGGGGGGCTTTAGTGAGATGTCAGGGGTCTAAACAGATCCCCTGACATCTCTTCTTTGAGACATGGAAAGTGACTGATGATAGAGATTCCCCAGTCCCTTTCTCAGCAGCTTCAGCTGCACTGAGCATGAATGGACAGTAGACAAAGGCTCCCCTCCATTCATAAACTGAAGCATCGTAAACACAGATGCTTGGTTATGACTGGACAGTCAGTGATCACTGACTCTGTGCATTCGGAAAAGGAAAGAGCCAGTAAAGGACATGTTTACCGGCTCCTTCCTCCGCTCTCCATGCTGAAATATCTGGGACGGGGGGCGGAGAAGGACAGAGAGGGACCGGAGGAGCACACGGAGGGGGAGCAGAGAAGGACAAGGGGGGACTGGAAGGGCACACAGAAGGAGACCAGAGGAGGACAGGGGAAAATCAGAGAAGCACACAGAGGGGGATCGGAGGAGAACAGGAGGGGGGATCGAAAGGGGGACGGGGGGACCATAGGAGCCCACGGAGGAGCAAAGAGGAGGACACAGAGGGGAGCTAGAGGAGGATACAGGGGACACTCAGGAACAATCGGTACGGCAGTGGGGGGAGTTACAATCACCAATCTCACTGTGTGGCTTTCAATAAAGCAGCTATGTCCTGAAAAATTGTATGTTAGTGCAAATAAAAAAAGTATCATGGACAGTGCTGAATTTTTTTCTGTCACAATTGCACTTATACGGCTACAATCACCTCAAGTAATAAAGCAGCTGAAAGCCGCGGAGAAGAGAGGAGGAGGCGAAGCGGCTGTAAGCTGCTTTATTGAAAGCCACACAGGGAGATCTGTGATTATACCTTCCCCACGGCCGCACTGATTGTTCCTGAGTGTCCAGATATGGGACTAGGCATCGGGAGCGTTTGCATAAGTACAATTACTCAGTATCGGCACTAGTATCAGTATCAGGACAACCCTAAATATTACCATGTTTTGTTAAGTTGTTAATATAGGCATGGGACTCTATGATGGTCACTGAAATACAATAGCTCTCATTTTTTGCCTAAACATACAACCGTAGTTTGAAATTTCCATATGTTATATTGGTATGTTGTATATGATGCGCTTACTATGTTTTGTGGGTTATATGGCAGAACAAGTGATCACTTTTTTACTGCATAGTTGTTAATTACCACTGCATAGTTGTTAAACAGTCATCTCTTTGCAGCTTATGTCGATTAAGCTTTACTGCGATTCTTTCTACTACACTTGTGAGTAGACCCTGTATATATTTTAATTTTATTAAAATATTTTAATGGTAATACACTAGGCTGGTGCGCCTTTGTTTTCTTTTTTGTTTGCCACTGGGATATCCACATCCATGAAGGGCAGCAAGGCCAGTGCCACGGTTGTTGGTATCATCCCTATGGGCAATTGACTCTTGGATTATCCTCTCGTGTGCAGGAGAATTCGTTTTCTGTGCTTAAAAGCAGAAAGTAGGGGTCTGGAGGAGGACCAAAGGAGGGCTGGAGAGGTCCGAGGGCCACATGAAATGGCCTGGAGCACCGGATTCAGCCGGAGGTCATGTGTTTGACACCTTTACTCTAGATGAAAGAAAAATAATGCCAATAAAGACTTCTGGGATGTATGACATCATTTTGGCCTACTTGGGTGATTGGAGAGGAGCAGCCAATGTCCAAAAAGAAGGTCTCACTTGAGTAAGGACTTGTTTACTTTTATCTTCAATAAATAATTATAAAATTCATCAAGTGAGACGCTTTTCTTTTTGGACATTGGGCGCTCCTCTCCAATCACCTAAGTGTTCACTGCGGTAACGCCTCTATTGTCATTATCAGAAGGGTAGCAGCCCTAAAGCCCAACAGAGTCTATCACTTACCACCTACAATACCTTCCACACAGTAACTTGCCGTTAGGGAGCCTCGAGCGTCACCAGTCCAGCGATGTCTTCCACTCAAACTTGATATCCACAGCCCATCATTTTGGCCTAAGCCAAAAACCAGAAAGCAACCGAAGAAAGGTTAAAAGAATAAAGATTAAAACAAGTAAATACAATATACCTTACAATGTATTTAAGGCGAGCAGCGTTCATGCACACTGGGGCTTTTATAAATGCTTTTATCCTGCAATGAGAAAAGCAGCTTCAAAGACATGCCTAATCCGTATTTTTGCAAATGCGTTTAGGCGTGTCAAGCACTTGGAAATGTATTTATTTCATTGGCCAGAATATAAATTTCTCCTTAAAATCCTCCCCCAGCTCGCTCTAAATGCTGGGGCTCCACTCGCTTGCTCTTCATGACGTCACTGGTTGCTAGACGCCAGGTGGGCACATCTGACCAGTTGTGTGGGCAGTGAGCCAGACAGCACCTGGGGGTGAAAAAGAAACCGGATCTCGGCCAGCAGTACACCGGGCAGTGAGGCACAGTGACTATACAGCATCATTTTTTAGGGGGCATCAGATCGGCGAGGAGGGCAATTCCGGGACATTGTATTGTCCCAGGATGAAGTTGCCCGGGAATGTGGGACAGGCCTCCCAAATTTTAACTGTGGTGTTTCTAACTGTGGGAGGGGGTGGACTGATTGGGAGTACAGAGAGATCACTGTTCCTAATAACTAGGAACAGACAATCACTTTGTACTTCCTGGTCAGAATGGGGATCTGTTTGTTTACATTGACAGATCCCTGTTCTGGCTCTCTGTGGAGCAATCGCGGGTGGCCGGTCGACATCCCGGCTGCCGCTCATTAGCTTCCCCGCTGTACAGCAGGCGCGTGCGCTCCTGCTATAGCTGTAAAACAGACCAATGTACAGCTACAGCGATTCGTGGGAACGAGCCCCTGCTGCCATATAATTACGGCAGCTAGTCGGCAAGTGGTTAATATTTTTTTTTTAAATTAGCTCATTTTCTTCATTGTTTCTTTAGAAATAAAGATTTATTATAACGATAACTCTTTTAAAACCATTAAATCTCAACTGTCAACATTTAAGCCAAGCTGCTCAATTTTGAAGAAAGTGTAAAGTTGTATTAATGTGGGAGAAGAGCAATGCCAGAGGCAAGGAATAATGAAATTTCAACAATTAAGAGAGCAAATTTACCTGACACAATGACAGGGCATTAGTAAAACAGGTGCATGGAATCCCAAAATAAATAATACATTAGATTAGCATTCTATAAAATGGTGACATATGTATGCTTTCTCTATTTGACAGAGGCAAATTAAATCATCCTGCTCTGCATCACCACAACATACAGTACACATCAACAATAAAGTGACCTGTGTCAAGTGATACATGTGTGAATATTCCCATTCAAAAAACGAAGGCAAATTTGGCTCTGTGTCCACATCTTCCACAGCCACAAATAGGCTGTTCGTTTTGCAAGTAAAGATGCCCCAGGACTTAAAAAATAACTATATATATAACTACTGTATATGCAAACCTTTTTCATTTTGGATAGAGTAAGGGAGGGTTATAACCTCCATTCGATTTTTTTCACCAACTTTGTCCCATTGTGGAGATTTTCCTTCACTTTCTAACCCATAGCCAAACAAGAAGTGAGAGGAAATCCCTGCAAATTAGGGCAATTCCTTGGGGACCCCCAGATCACCAGAACGAGTACTTTATTACTTATCTAGGGACAATTCAAAATGTTGGATTTTCTTTTACATTCACTTTCAATGATAATGTTAAACAGGAGAAATATAAAGGGTGAATCTCTCTAATGGGGCCACAGACAGCAATAAATACTGACAAGCTTTCTAATCCCTCTGCACTCTAAAAAAAAAAAAAAATCCTTTAGTTATACTTTTATAAATGTTGGCAAAGTTTCTGCTTTCCACGTGCAGGGAAAATAAAAAACACAGAGTTTTTGCTTGCACGTTTGGATGATAGAAGTTAACAAAGTTTCAACTTTCTCACTAAACTCTGGGTATTATTCCCCATAACTTCCCTTGCGAATTAAGAAGCTCTAAGCTGACTACAGACACAGAACAGAGGTCAGACATTTATGGTTCTTTTTTTTCTTAACAAATAAATACACATAAAAGCCTAAGGAAAAAAGGAATGAAACTGCGCCACAGACAACTTAAATTAAATAATAAGTGATTAAGTATATAGTGGCAGCCCCTGCATAGAAACCCACCTAGGTGGGAATGAGTGATTAAGGTAGAAAATAGCAGGTAATGGCGCCTACTACTAATTTGAAATTACGTGCATAAGTGTATCCAAATCAATGGTAATCCTGTGATCAGATGGTGCTAATAATACTATTCCGTGTAGTGATGTCAATTATATAAATAGAAATATATAAATAAAAATAATAATAATAATAATAAAGATAGTACTGTGATCAATATTATGTGCTAAAAATGCTAATCCGTGTAGTGGTGCCAATTTTCCATATTACAATACATAAAAAATAGATAAATAAGTGTGCAAAATGATATATAAAAATATAAAAATCTTAGTAGTGATAGTCCATATAATCCAATCAAAATCCAGTTTACAAAAGATAATAATTCAATAAATAAGTGCTCCTTAATAAAATAGATGTTTATAATAGTCCAAGGGCAATATTTTCAAGATTTTCTTCATATAAAATAGAGTAAAGTGACAGGTGCTTCATGCAAGTAAAGCCATCAGTGGATCATTCAGTGCTCTCCCCCAATGGTCCCGCACTCACCGGATCCAATCACCCCCACAGGGGTAATAGGCTCTTTTCTAATAAGTAACCAAGTTCCAAACTTCAAAAAGGCTGCCTGGTTTTCTCCCCTGGGATCTGGTCAGCCGTTCAACCGCTGTGTTACACCATGGACATTTACCTCATAAACAGCTGTGTTACACCATGGACATTTACCTCATAAACAGCTGTGTTACACCATGGACATTTATCACATAAAAGCCTATATACTACCAAAGACAGAATTCACTACAATTTGTGTGTCTAGGTCAGCAAGGTAAGGTACTGACACTTATGTAAATTGTGTCTTTTATACCTACAGTACCCTCTCTAAAACAATTTTAGCATGGATCTAACTACTCCAAAGATTACGTGATTCATTGTATAAGAAAGGATAAAACCAACTTAGACCTTCTCAATATAAGATGAAATGAGATAAAAATCGGTCTTAATTATTATCAAGAGTATAGTTTTAAAAAAGATAATTATTATTATAGAATCTAAAATCTTATACTAAATATTGTAACAATGTACAATTGGTATAATGATAACCAAGGAAAAAAAAGTTCTGCTACCAGAACTGTATAAAGAGTAAATTGAAAGAGGAGAGAGAGAGAGAATAGGGGGAAATACACCCTAAAAAATAATGCCTTGACTCAACTAAAAAAATTAACGCAACCGTTTGCATCAAGCTTTTTAAGTTATGACAATGTCAGGTAAAATCAAGTGGAAGCAACAACCTACATTGTGTTGAGGTAATTAGCTTTTCTGCTAGATATAAATGCATTTTTATTTACCACCTACTTAATTACTGGCATTATAAACACATATTTTTAAGTTGAGTACTCAACAATATTAAGTTGCTCCAATTCCTTTTTCCAGTTTCCACAATAATTTTTTCTAATCACATGTACTTAATTGCTACAATTATGAGCACACTTTTTTTAGCTTAATAAACAGCTAATATCAAGTTGGTCCAAAGTCATTTTCTGTATTAGTATTTAGCTTTGTTTTTATGCTATAACTTTCAAAAAAAAAATCATTCAACAATACAATTGTTAAACAATTAACTTTATTTTTTATTTTAACATAAATATTAAAGTTAACATACATAGAAAAATGTTTCAAACATAAAGATTTGTACCATGTATCAGGCCTAATAATCTAAAACCACAGTGCCAAATATAAACTTAGGACCGTCTCACACCAGAAATTGCAGGTTGCATTGTATGTTCACATGCAGTTCTGTGTGGTGCGATATCAGCCCATTCATTTTGGATGGGCTGAAAGTGCACTGCACTTAAAGTAGTGTATCTGCAATTGGAAACTCATTGCAAATGGATCAAATTATACTTCTGTACCATGAGATCCAGTGCGAGCAAACACACTGCATTTGTGATCTGCATTTGGGGTGTCATTAGCTTAATGCAGTGCAGTGCAGTGCATTCTGAACATGGTGTGGCAAATGCAAATGGAATGTGGGTTTTCTGCAATGCATTCTGGTGTGAACTGGCCTCAAAAGTACATTTTTTTTATCTTGTATTTTGTTGTATCAGTATACAAACAATAAAATGATATTATCAACAAAAATGTCCATAAGGCAAGTCATAATAAAGCAATATTTGGATTTTACAAAGCAGGATGGAAAAATAATACTATTATACATATCAAAGGGAAATGTATGGAGCCCAACATCATATACATACATGCAAGACTACGTTGTCACTGAGGCGCTTTGCATGCGCTACAGCGCTAAAAATAGCGCCTGCAAAGCGCCCTGATAGAGCCTCTCCTTTCACTCCAGTGTGAAAGCCTGAGGCGCTATGCTGGCAGTTTTAACCCTTTTCTGCCTGCTAGTGGTTGTTAAAAGCACCCCGCTAGCAGCCGAATAGCACCACCAAAACTACGGCAAAAAATTAAAATAGCGCCTCAGTGTGCAAGCAGCCTTGGGGCAAGTATGAAGAGAGAAGAGGGAGCTGATAAGGGGGAAGAGCATCAAACAAAAAAAATAAAAACAGATAAATAGGAATACCACAATAGTGGCCTTAGGTTGGAGGGGAGAGAGGAAAACCGTCCCTCCGACTCCAAGGAAAGGCGACAATAATCAGATTATGGGGTTAATTTACTAAAGGCAAATCAACTTTGCACGTCAAGTGCAATTGCTCTAGAACTGAGGGAAAGTTCTGAAATAAGGTTAAGCTCTGCTTATTATCCAATCATGTGCAAGTGAAAAAACACATTTGTGCTTGTACTGTACATGATTGGATGATAAAATAAGCAGAGATCCCCTTGTTTCTGAGCTTCCCCTCAGATCTACAGCGACTGCACGTCTAAGTTGAAAAAAATAAAATAAATTACTGTAAAAAACAATTTACAATACAAAATGCCATCAGAGAACAATGACAATGTTGTGGAATGCATAGGTTCTTCAGAAAATACTATTCTTCAGACTCATTACTTTAGAGAGGCTTTTAGTCCATCAAGTTCAAGAAACAGTTTCTGAAAAACGTCAAACGTGTATTTAAGTTCCTTGGGATAGCAAAGATTCAGAGCATATATAATGCCCATCAGCATAGCACAGCATCTTGGGATTTTACATCTCTCCAGGATTTTGGTTCCCTCAACCATAATGGTTGCTGTCCTGTAGTCATATCCTGAGGTGGGCTGGTTACAATGATAGCAATTTTCATAATTTGCATATCTAGTTCTGCTTCCAACGTTTCCAAGTCCTTGTAAAAAAATTAAAACAAAGGTTAGCTTGTTAAAGATAATAAATTGCATAATAACTGCTGACTTTTTAGACTGTCACTCTAAATGACAAGTCATTCGAAATGAAACACAGATTTTGTTTTAGTAAAAGTTTGGTGAGAGACGTTTTTCAGTCTTTGTGCTTTTCTGTCTGTTACAGCGTGATGAATGTGCTATCTCCATTACAAACGGTAGTTTTACCAGAACGAGTGCTCCCATCTCATAACTTGCTTCGGAGCACACGTGTTTTGTTCCCGTCATTAAAGCCTACACATGATCATTTTTCACAGCGTGAAAAACAACGTGGAAAACGATGCGAAAATTTAGAGCATGTTCATGTTTAATGCCCATTTTTCACGTCGTAAAAAAATGCTCTAGAGACTACACAAGATCGTTTTTAACCACTTGACACCCGCCCGCTGTCAAATGACGGTTGGGCGGGATACTCTATTGACTTCCTGTCATTTAAAGCCATATGGGGCGCGCACCCGTCACGTTACTGGGAACACAATTGCGAGTTCCCAGTGGCCGCGATGGCCAACGGGCACCCGCGATTGTCAAGTAACTGAGCAGGACCGTGGATCTGTGTGTGTAATGATGGGGTGTAAACACAGAAATCCACGTCCTGTCAGGGAGAGGAGACCGATGCTGTGTCTCTTGTACATAGGGACACAGATCGGTCACCTCCCCCAGTCACCCCCCTCCCCCTACAGTTAGAACACTCACTAGGCTACACATTTAACCCCTTTCCCGCCCCCTAGTGGTTAACCCTTTCCCTGCCAGTCACATTTATACAGTAAACAATGCACATTTTTAGCACTAATCACTATATAAATGTGAATGGTCCCAAAAATGTGTCAAAAGTGTCCGATGTGTCCGCTATAATGTCACAGTCCCGGAAAAAAAAATCGCAGATCGCCACCATTCCTAGTAAAAAAAAATCATAATTATGTCCCCTATTTTGTAGGCAATATACATTTTGCGCAAACCAGTCACTATATGGTTATTGCGATTTTTTTTTTTTTTTTTTTTTTTTTTTTTACCAAAAATATGTAGAAGAATACGTATCGGCCTAAACTGAGATACATTTTTTTTTTAAATGGGATATTTATTATAGCAAAAATGAAAAAATATTGTGTTTTTTTTAATCAAAATTGTCGCTCCTTTTTTTGTTTATAGCCCAAAAAATAAAAACCGCAGAGGTGATCAAATACCACCAAAAGAAAGCTCTATTTGTGGGGAAAAAAGGACATCAATTTTGTTTGGGAGCCACGTCGTACGACACCGCAATTGTCAGTTAAAGCGACGCAGTGCCGGAAGCTAAAATTTTGTCTGGGCAGGAAGGGGGTGTATGTGCACAGTAGGCAAGTGGTTTATGCCATTTTTCATGTCGTGTGAACGCGGAATTAGTTTTGAAGTTTTCCCATGATTATCAGGCAAATAAAAAAATATGAAACAACACAGTCACTTCCAGTGCTAAGGGGTCTTCTGAGGTGAAAGGGTAATATAGGGACAAAGCTATCCCACGACTGAGTGGATTCTGGCCTCCTCAGATAGGGTGATCCGATGAAAACAATGAAAAATACATAAATGGAAGGCACGCGTGACGCACACCTAGTGCATTACCAACGACAATTTAATTCATAAAAATCCATAAAAAATGGGTACTCACAAAGCACAAATCTCAATTGAGCCATATAAGAACACACACAGTGTGGACATGTGCAGGAACACAACACAGGGTATAGCTGATATGTTTTGGGGGCACACCCCTTTACTAGCTAGGCTAAGGCAGGGGTTGTGCCCCTGAAATGCATCAGCACATGTTTACACACTGTTTTTTATGGCTCAATTGAGATTTGTGCTTTGTGAGTACCCACTTTTTATGGATTTTTAGGAATTAAATTGTCATTGGTTAAGGCACTAGGTGTGCGTGCCTTCCATGTTTGTCTTTTTCGTAACTAAAAAATAATAATTTAATGTAATCAATCATTATCAGCTTAAGTTCAATAATTGAATATTTGAATAGATACGGAGACTACAGAGTGGTTCTTATATACTGCATGTTTTATTTCTTTCTCAATATGTTTTGTTTACTTACGCTAAACTCTTTGAAAAGGTCTTCCTCCCTCTCTCCAAGGTAAGGCAGCGGATGGCTACTTCTCGGCGCGTTTCAATTGTATTGTGCTAATGAAGAAAAATGGTGTAAAAAGAATCAGGGCAAAGTCCCTTAAAGTAATTGCATAGAGTAGCCCCAATCCTCCCCCTCTTCTGGGGTCCCCAGCTGGACCTACCGGCTCCTCCCCCTTCTGAATGCCCCCATAAAACCACCAGCTATGGGGGCACTCATGTGGGCTTGCTCCCAATCTGGGCTCTGTCCCCTATCCCCAGTCTCTTCTCACTGTGACTGACAGCAGTGGCAGCCACTGGTCCCCGCTTCTGTCATGGAGCCAGTGAAGAGAGAGATAGAGAGAAGCCATGCTGCTCTCAAGCACAGTGCTGGATCAAAATTGGGCTAAGGTAAGTATTTGGGGGGCTGGAGAGGGGATATCATGCATACAAGTTTCTTTTGTACCCTAAAGCGGAGTTCCACCCAAAAAATGGAACTTCCGCTTTCGGAACCCTCCCCCCTCTGGTGTCACATTTGGCACCTTTCAGTGGGGTGCAGATACCTGTTAAATACAGATATTTGCTCCCACTTCCGGGCATAGATAGCCGCATTATCTGCGGGAATCTATGCCATGTCCAGCACCTCCTCTACTCCTCGCTGTCTTCTGGGAGACACACGTCCCAGAAGACAGTAGTGACTATTTGGATGACACAGCGCAACTCGTGCATGCGCAGTAGGGAACCAGGAAGTGAAGCCGCAATGCTTCACTTCCCAATTCCCTTACCAAAGATGGCAGCGGCAGCACCCGAGAGCCGAGGGAGAGATCAGCTTCGGGTGCTGACATCGCAGGTGCCCTGGACAGGTATGTGTAATTATTTTTAAAAGTCAGCAGCTGCAGTATTTGTATTTTTTTTTAATTGGTGGGCCTCCACTTTAATACAGACAATGCAGAAAAGTGAAAAAACCTTCTGCCTTTAAACCACTTTAAACAATATAATGTGCTAGTATGTACTGAATACCAGCACATTATGAAAGACTTGCCTTAAAACTAAGCCCTCGAGCGACGTGCTGTCAATGCTACAAATGCTTCCATCTTCACCCGGTTCTCTTTCCTGGTACACAAACCCCAGCCGTCTGACTGGCCAAGCCGCCATGATATAACTCCCACGCACGTTTAGGAGATATTTGATCTAGAGGTAGGATTTATTATAAGCTTACTTGTAGGTAAAAATAAACAATGAGCATTTACTATTACTTTCATTAAAGAGATAAATCTAAACAATTGTCATACCAGAAGAAGCATGTCTTTGATCTGCTTGATTCTCATTCCAGCCGCTCCTCCTCGTGATGATATTATGTTCGTCAGTTCTGGGGTCAAGTTTTGCCATAAAGGTGGACTCAAGGCTTGTGGCCATAATTCTCTTGAATTTTTCATTTATCTGTTGGATACAAAAGTAGAATGTTCGGGATCATTAACTTTACACCACTAATTCATATCACAGCACAAGAAACAGCCCTTAAAGTGTTACAGAACTCTTTTTTATTATTATTAAAATAACAAACATGTCAGACTTACCTGCTCTGTGCAGAGGTATTGCTCAGCATGGCCCTGGTCCTCCTCTTCTGGGGTCCCCACAGCGATCTTGGCTCTGTCTCCTTTTCTGCAGGACTACCATAGCCAGCCTCTGGCGATGGGAGAGGTAGTCCATGCATAACAGCAGTTTTGTCACAAAAGCAACACTGGAGAAACCAAGAAGAGATCTGTGGAAAAATAATTGGCAGTTATTTTATGCATTACCCAGATATATCCCTGTCCAAAATACAATTGAATTTGGTCACTAGCACTTTGGGGTTGATTTACTAAAGGCAAATCCACTCTGCACTACTAGTACACCTGGAAGTGCAGTCACTGTTGATCTGAGGGGAAGCTCTGAAATGAGAGAAAGCTCTGCTGATTTTATCATCCAATCATGCAAGCTAAAATGCTTTTTTTTTTCCTTGCATGTCCCCCTCAGATCTACAGTGACTGCACTTCCAAGTGCACTTTTATTGCAAAATGGATTTGCCTTCATAGTAAATCAACCCCCTTTGTTTAAATTTGAAAACATGATAATCTATGTGAATAACAGCAACTTTAAACAAACCATGAAGTCTTGAATGTAGTTTGTCATAGAAGCTAAAATCTATAATACACTGACTCCCCTGGCACAATTTTTTTTTTTCAAGCTTAGCAGATTTCACAAATGCCACACTATCAATCCTATCCACTGACATGAGACAATGATGTCCACAACGCTAAATACAACCAGCAATATATTAGGACAAAGTTTGTTAATTGGTGTGGCCTTTTAACCCCTAGATCTCTAGCTATAGGCTATAAGGGATTACATATAGTAATAGTTCCAAATTTCATTGTAAAGCAAATTATTCTTACCTTAGAAAATGTCTTGTATATGTACAGTATATCTCTGTGCAGCAGCAGGTCTTCCTTCCAACATCTCTCAACTTTCTCTGTGTTAAGTTGGTGGGGGAGGAGACTTGCAATAACTCAAGATAGAACAAAAATGAGTTACCAAGTCCATTTTATTAAGTTATCACAACTTAAATTTCCTTTTACATCAATGAATGCAGAAATGGGTCTGTACAGAACACACACAATTAAGTTGCTGTAATTTTCAACATTTTTACATCAACACAGCTTATTAAAAAAGGTTTTCAACATAAAAAGTTTATTTAAAACAATACATTAGAATTTTTATCTTGGAAATATGCATTTAATTAAGTGGTGGTAACAGGTCTCTCGAATTACTTTTTAGAGTGTAGTAGAAGAAAGAAAAGAGATAAAAGAAAAAGTAATCTTAGGTAGGAGAAAAAATAGATAAGGAAGAAAGAACTGAGAGGTAGTAGGAGTCCCCAGGCCAGTACATGGTAATAAACACATACCATGAATGTAGAGAATGGAAGTATAAATCGAGATTACCATGGTCTTATTAGGGAAGCATCGAAAGGCAAAAAGTGAGTCACCCAGGGATTCCATATATTCTCAAAGTTGAATATTTTATCTTGAGTTATAGCCTCTGTTTTGGCATGGATCATTGCTTGATTGACACTTTCGTTTTAGCAATTATTAAGGACGGGGATTTCCAAGCTTTGGCAATTGTTTGTTTTGCGGCTGTAGTCATCTGTAATAGGAGTTTGAATTGTTGGATAGAGAGAGTGGCTAGTTTTACGCTTAAAATCTCTTTTGTAGAATCAGGATTGATAGAGATTTCTCACAGTGTTAAAATCATAACAAATACATATTTCCAGAAATTTGGACCAAATACTACCGCGTGAGTAGTTTGTGATTTGTCTCTATATCATATATATATAGTCAGCTATATTTTGTGATGATGACTTAGTTGTGATCCAAATCTTATCCCAATTGGCTGCTTCCAATGAAAACCCAAGATCCATTTGCCACTTAGCCACATATGATGGTGGGTCTGAGTTGGGTTTAGTAATAAGATGAGGTCTTGGCGTTAATTTATCTAAATTAATTGTTCCTTGTTTAAGGCATAAAAAAATGTTTTAATTTGAAGATTTCGAAAGAGCTCTGAATTGGGATGTTTGTGACTTTCACATAAGTCAAGAAAAGTTTTGAATAAAGTTGAGGATGCTAGTTCACAGAGTTAAGTCCATGCTCAAAAGATTTAGGGGAATACGATGCAGGAGAGAAAAGTGGATTTGTAATAAATGATAAAAGAGGTATATGGAGAGCATGTAGTCCATTTACTAAATTAAATGTATCTCAAATGGCTAATGTATGTTTAGTTATAGGATTATTGAGTTTTTTACGGTCAAAGGAGTTAGACCATACGAGGTTGGTTATTCAAAGTGGGTTGCAATCTATTGAGTCCAGCACAACCCAAAGCCTATTTTCACGTTTTGCGCAATATTTAGGAATATGGGCTATTTGAGCTGCATGATATTAAGTGGTAAAATTAGGAAACCCCAGTGCCCCTTTGGGTTTAGGAAGGTAAAGAATGTGTTTTGGCAGAAGGAGCCCCAAATAAAAGTTAATACCTTAAGTTGTAGTATTATGAGAAAGTATGCTGAAACTGAGATAGGTAACATATAAAAAAAGAGAATTTTGGGCAGTATAGCCATCGTTATTACGTAAATTTTACCTATCCAAGATAATGGTAGAGAGGACCATTGTGTGACAAGATTAGATATTTGATGCAAAATTGGAGCATAATTGCCAGTGAAAATGTCAGAAAGATTGGGTGTGAGGCGGCGTACATACGACCGGTTTCCTCGGCAGAATTCAGCAAGAAACTCGATGGGAGACGTATTCTGCCGAGGAAACCAGTCGTGTGTACACTTTTCGCCGAGAAAACTGTCGAGGAAGGCGTCGAGCCAAAAAGAGAGCATGTTCTCTATTTCCTCGACGTGCAATGGGAAAATTTGGCTCGACAAGTTTTTTGACAGCCGAACAAGGAACTCGACGGGGAAAACGATGTGTTTCGCCCGTCAAGTTTCTCGGTCGTGTGTACGGGGCCTGAGAGTTATCCCTAAAAGATAGGTAAGGTAAGGATTGTGTGAAGTGGACCATGATAAAGGTAGGGATGTTTGCGCTTGTTGTAAAATATGAGGAGGTAAAGATACATTTAAGGCTATAGATTTTGGAGAGTTAATAATTACACCAGATATGTCTCTCTGGATGTTTTTTTGCAGGCAAAAAATATATGCATTTAATATTTTTACGATCAGACCGCTGATGCCATGCAGGTAGGGTTGCCACCTCATCCCTTTAAACCCGAACACATATAAATTAGACAGGTTCTGTGGCTGATTAAGTTGGTAATTAAACTCACATTATCTGCAATAAACTAACCTTTAGAACCTGTGTAATTCATATGCGTTCGGGTTTAAAGGGATGAGGTGACAACTCTACGTGTAGGTCTCCTCCAGACATGTCAGTGTATCAGCATCCTCGTACGAGGAAGCCAATACATGCTGACAGGAAGAATAATTGAACTACCACAGTGTGCTCACAGCGCCATGGTAGTTCATTGAAAACTACAAGCCAACAGCCACAAAGACTGACGGACCTTGTAGTTTTCCATTCACATAGAGCTGTGAATGAGTGAAGCGGTCAGGTGGGTGGAGCCCTGCACAGCCATGTTTTTTTTTTGTTTTTGGCAGCTAGCAGGAGGAGAAGAATAGTATTCCAGTGGACAAAACACCTACAATATATTGATCATTAAGCGCATCATTATTATCCATTTTAAAACTGATATTGGATGAAGTTTTGTGGGGTAGGATGGATTTAGATTCAGGGAGCTTGGCTTATAATGTAGGAAGGTTAAATGCCAATGCAATAATGATACACGTTCTCCCTGGGCTTGCGTGGGTTTCCTTTTTGTACTCAGATTTCCCCCCACACTCCAAGGTAATGCTGGTAGGTTATTTGGTTCCTGTCTAAATTGGCCCTAGTATGTGTATATGTGGGGTCAGGACCTTAGATTGTAAGCTCCTTGAGGTCATGGACTGATGTGAATGTACAGTATGTAAAAGTACTGTGTAAAATGACCGCACTAAATACATACCATAATGCCTCTCTTTACAGGGGATGCATTCACTCAGGATATTGTTCTCCAGACTCAGATAGCATGTCTACATGGAGACCTATTTTTTGCAATATGATTTCAACTTCCTTTATTAAGATCTCATCTAATTTTAGAAAACTCCACTCTATAATATGTGACATGTTTTTCCTAAACTTTCAAAACAGTTCTCCCTGCACCAGTTGTTCTTCTGATTTATGAAGTTCACTTAGCCATTTCCGTAACATGTTTAGCCAAGAAGATCGTTTCAATTGTACTTTCTATTTGTCCTTTTCTGCATTCACTGTCTTTGGTCATATTCCTATTCATTGTTCTTTATTTGTTTCACTCTGTGTTCTTTTTTAGAATATCCTGTTGAACCTTTTCCCAGTTCTACAAATCACAATAATATACAATGTAAGGTCAATTATAGGGTGTCATACCTAGATGTACCTGTTTCCAAAAGCTTTCCCACTGTCTGGTCTTTTGAAGACAACAATTAAAGAAGATCTAAAACCAAGAAAAACAAATATATAGTAAATATCACAGCTTACTAGTCCTTATATGGAGTGGCTGCTTTACTTTAAATTTTTCAAACTTTTTAATGTGGTTGCAAAGGCTTAAAGTTTTTTTTACCTTATAGCATTCTCTGCATTAAAGCGGAGGTTCACCCTGAAAATCAACTATTTACCATTAGATCCAGCATACTGCTGACATCTGCAGTATGCTGTTTTTTTTTGCTGCACTTACCGTTTTATCTTTAGTTCTAATCCGGCTCCGAGCTGATTCCCCGAGGGGAATAGGCTTTCCTAAGACGATGCATAGATGATTGACGTGCGCGTACAGCGCGTCACACCTTCCAAAAATAGCCGACGTGAGACTCGACTGTTTAGGGAGCTATACGGCGCCTAGTGTAGAGCTGACTGCGCAGGCGCCGTAAAAAGCCGAGTCCCACTTCAGGTATTTTAGGAAGGCGTGATGCGCTTTACCAGCACGTCAATCATCTACGCCTGGTCTTAGGAACGCCTATTACCCGGGGCAGAGAGAACCCGGAAACCGGGTTAAAACTACGATAAAACGGTAAGTACAGCGGGGGGAAAAAACACACCAGCATACTGCAGATATCAGCAGTATGCTGGATCTAATGGTATATCGTTTTTTTAGGGTGAACCCCCGCTTTAAGTAAAAAAAAAATTCTATTGTCAGCCCCCCCCAAATACTTACTCGAACCTGATCTCTAGCCTGATCTCTGTGCCTGAGAACAACTACACTGCTCTCCCTCCTGACTGCCCTGGAGGGAGACATTGACACTTGGTGATCCTGCTAGAAACACACTTCTTGTCCCAGGATGCTAGCACACACTTGCTATGCTGTATTAATGGTGGAACAGTGTTGTATCCCTAGAACTTGACTAATAAATAACAATTTTTTTAAACATTTGGGGGGGGGGGATCTCCTCTTGCACATACTTTACACTACAGGGTTAATAGCCTTGTACTGTACATGATGATGCTGAGGGACCTCCCACAGCCCCTAGCTTTGGGTAAAAGAATACAGAACTGAAGCCCACCAGACTAAGGAATAGGGTAAGTCAGGGATTTTTTTCAGGGGGAAGTCAGTTCCACCACCTCTGGCTCAGACCCTTTGGTGCCTGCTCACCACAATCACTTGTAAACACAGAAGTCTGGTTTCTGTGTTTACAAGTGATAGCTTTGTAACCCCCTGAATGCTGCACTCTGTATGTAATGCAATTCTGGTGTTTAATGCCCCTTTAAGGCCCTTCTTCTGTTTGTGAAATCTGAACGGGTCGTGGTTGAGTTCCTGCACCTATTTTCTGAGAAAAAAGCTCTGGGGTAAGTAATACACCCTAACCCTGTACCCATAGACTAAACAACACGCATGTAAACCTTGCAGTGTCAGGAGTCCCCACTGTAAAGATTGTGTCCAATTTCCAGAGTTCAGCTCTAATGTCTTTTATATTTGTTGGAGTGGCAGGTGGATAGTGTCAATATATATGGTGTTTATTCAACAAGTGATATTGTTTGCGCTGTGGCGGTGATGCCTAAAGGGTGATGGGAAAGGGGAAGTGAAATAGTGAACTAGGTGAATACAATAAGTGACAAAAATGTATAAATATATAGAAAAAATACCATAAAACACAATGTGAACAAAGTAACAGTAAATAACAGTGACCGTTTCATCTATAAAGATGTATGGTGGACATAATAGAATGCATGGTCAAACTCAGTCCTGCAGACAAAACCAAATAAAAAAAGAAAGTCCAACTTAATCATGCAACTCGGTGCAGCAAGTGAAATCTGGTGTGAAGTCAAAAGGAGATGTTCCAGCAGCCAAATGAGTGAAGGTGCAATGAAGGATTCCAAAACGTGCAGCCCACACCTCTAGTGATCCTATCAGCTTACCTCAAGGCTATCTGATATAGCCAGAAAGATAGGGCATCAAACTCTTGATGAATGGAAGCCTCAAATCCGATGGTGCATGGAAGGGGAAAATACAAAAAAACAAACATAGAGTAGTCCTGTCACCACTGGAGGGATTCCTGCTAGCAATCAAAAGATGTGCACTTACACAGAGTGGTGAAAGGGGGTGCCTATCTCCACGAGCAGCGAGCTCGTCAGGTGCTTCTCTGCTGCCGCTGTTTGGCTAGATGTTGATCCGCCGATACTCAAACGATGATGTTTGAAATAAAAATAGGAGGGCACATCGCATAATACCGCAAAATAAAGATTTAATAAACAAAGCACAAAATAAAAACTCACATAAAGTCAGCTGAGGCGGTCATACATCCACGAGCAGCGAGCTCGTCTACCGTCCGTCAGGTGTAAAGGGTCCAGTGCTCCAATCCCGACGCGTATTCGTCACACCACGTGACTTCATCAGGGGATATATGGTGTTTATTGCCATCTCTGACTGTAACCTACTAGTACCCACACCACCCAACAGGTATATGACTATACTGAGTGTAGCTCATAGAAGGCCCCCTGGGACTCAATAGTTTCCCCAGTCAAGAATTAAAGCTGTTGTATACCCTCTTGTCATAATTGCACCTACAGGTAAGCCTACATTAAGGCTTACCTGTAGGTGCTTGCAATATCTCCTTGACCTACATGGTTAAGGAGATATTTGCAGAAAAGTTGGGCACAGCGCAGGCGCACTGAGCGCGGCAGCTCTTGAATGGGAGCCTGCCGGAAAGTGACGGAAATGTGCACATGCAGGGGGAACGTGACGTCATTGCCGCTCTGGCCAGTCACAGCGCCGGAGCAGCGATACCCGGAACACACCGAGTATCATGTAGGCGGTGAAGTACGTGTCTGAGGACCGCTGCGGGGGCTTCAATCTAAGGTAAGTAATTGATAATGAGCTAGTATGCTAGTCATACATTATGCCTGTGCCTTCCAGGTTAAAAAAAAAAATAACTTTGGGGTATACAAGTGCTTTAATTCAAAATATTTTTGGCTGTTGCTTCAACGCAGCTTTCACACATGTATAGTCTTTATGGACCTGAGCAAATTTTCACATTTCAGCTATGGGCCAATGGATTCAGGGATAAACTTGATTACTTTAAATGTGATTAATTAAAGCAGCGTGAGTGAGTGTGAGTGCATTAGGACCTATTCGGACCTGAATCGGACCAAAAGTTTCAGAGGGCTCCTGTGAAATTTGCACCAGAGCCGCTGCGGAGATGTGTGAACCGGCTCCGTAGAGACCCGGTTACAATCTCCTGCTATGTGTATGGATGCGGGGAAAGCCACATCCAATTCTTAATAGCCTGAACCCAGCCTTAGAGTGTTTTTATAACCCCTTTTGCCTTTTTTCGTTTCAGATCTCATTTGGGTTCAGGGCCGCCATCAGGGGTACAGGCAGTACACCTGTAAGGGGCCCGGGGGTCCCCAGGGGCCCGGATGGGAACCCCCTAAAAAAAATACAATATTTTTTTTTAGGGGTCCGGAGGTCCCCAGGGCTCCAGATGACAACCCCCCCCCCTTTTTTTATAAAAAAAAAAAATTATATATTTTTTTATTACTTTTATTTTTATTTTTTATATACATATAAATATACATACATTTATTATTATTATTAAAAGGCCCAGAGGCCCAGGGCCCCAGATGAGAACCCTTTTTCTTATAAAAATGTTTTACATATATATATATATATATATATATATATGTGTATATATGTGTATATATATATATATATATATATATAGATAGATAGATATATTTTTAGTAAAAGGCTCAGACTCAGAGGTCCCCAGAGCCCCATGTTATTTTTGTTTATATATTTTTATTTTTTATTTTTATTAAAGGGCCCAGAGGTCCCCAGACAACCCCCTTGTTTTTTTTTTATAAATGTTTATTTATTTTTTATTAAAGGGCCCAGAGGTTTATTTTTATCAAAGGTCCCCAGGGCCCCCGGATGGCTACCACCCTTTTTTTAATATATATTTTTCTTTATTTCTTTTTTTGTAAAGGAACCCCCCGCTTATCAAATCGCGGCAACCCCCAGCCCCCCCCCCCCCCGCTTATGAATTTCAGGCAGCAGGAGGCCCATGCCTGAAGCTGTGTAAGGGGCCCCATAATTCCTGATGGCGGCCCTGTTTGGGTTCCCCGTTCAGTTTTAAGGAGGCAGCAAACTAAATAGTGAGTAATAGTTGCCTTAGTGCACAGCAATACCAGAATGTTTATTGTATTAATACTGTTTAAATACAAATTACGTTTATGGGAAGAAGATGCTTTAAAAGAGCAACTGAACAAGCTGAAGTTAAAAGCTGATTGGCTACCATGCACAGCTCCACCAGATATTGCACTCTCTAGTTTTAGTAAATCAACCCCTATATGTCACTTCTCCCAGGCATATAGGGCAGTTGCTAATTATTATGACTATTATCTTTGCCATCAGGTGATTGGCAATTATCTTGCTGTTTTTTAACCAGCTGTCAAAATGACAGTCAGTAAATGCAGATGGGGAACTGCGGGGGAGGGGCAGGGACTTTGTGTACTATACACACCCAGTATACGGCATGTGCAGCACAAGCAATGTCTATAACTGGTTAAGAAACTAATTACAATCCATATGATGAGTCCTTTTTACTTAATACTTTTTTTTTTAAGCATCAAATTAGGCAACTGCTTGTCACTGACCACAAATTTCCCTTCAAACTAATAATCCTGATTACAATCTTTGTACAAAAATTAATTAAAGTTAAAAAGCAACAAAATTGTATTGTTTTGCTCCAGTTCAACATGTCTGCCTGCATTCCGCAAACATCTGACAATAGTAACACTTCCTTTCAGTTGGAGGATCTTCTGCACAGTCCTTTGTCAGCTGATTAACTGCTCTATTGACTGAGCAGAACACTAATTGCATGCTCCTTGTAGTTACTCAACATTACTGTAAGAATTAATGAGACACAATTACAGTTCCCAGAGATCCCAGGCCCATCTCACTCCAGAGCACTTCAGCTGAATAAGAGCCCCTGCAGAATAAAGACAAAAATTCCGCCTTTTGTCTAGTGGATGTGGATTTTTTTTTTATGCCTGTTAAAAATAGTATTTATTTTAATGCCCTTTTAATAAGCAGACCCTTAGACTCTTAAAGGAGCCAAAAAGGTGAAAGGAAATTACTGAAAAATAAAAATGGGTTGAAAGCTTTGTTCTTAGTTTAAAAAGGAGCTTTCTTTCTATTAGCTGAAAATAAATGTATTTTGCCTTGAATAAAATTAAAGCTGAACCTTAGGCACATACCTAAATATATAGCTGAGATCAGGGGCGGACTGACAACTCATGGGGCCCCCGGGCGATAGAAAATAATGGGGCCCCTGGGCTTACTGGTGGCCACCACGCCAGGAGGCAGTGCAGAGGCGGGGCAGCTAAAATCTCAGGATTTTCACATTAAAAGCATGTCTGTTTCGGACATATCAGGGACAGATGTAAAAAAACACAGATTTTACATACTGTCCCTGGTTTTACTAAGCCTAGCAACCCTGATGGGGCCCCCTAATGGCATGGGGTCCTCGGGCAGTGCCCGAGTGACTCAATGGTCAGTCCGCCCCTGGCTGAGATACATTTAAGGGAGATGTTTTACATGCCAAAATAGTTGTATTTACATCCATCCAGTTCTGAGATTTATGTAGCTCTGCCACACAGGGCCGTCTTAATAGCATCATAGGCCCCTGGGCAAAGTAATGATATGGGGCCCCTACAATGGAGACAGTGCAGGTAAACAGAAATCAAGCAGGTAGGAGGTTTGGAATATCTGGGGTGTAGAGGGGTCAGAGTGCTGGGGGGATATGTAGGGTGTAGAGGGGTCAGAGTGCTGGGGGGATATCTGGGCTGTAGAGGGGTCAGAGTTCTGGGGGGATATCTGGGGTGTAGAGGGATAAGAGTGCTTGGAGGATATCTGGGGTGTAGAGGGGTCAGAGTGCTGGGGGGATATCTGGGGTGTAGAGGGGTCAGAGTGCTGGGGGGGATATCTGGGGTGTAGAGTGGTCAGAATGCTGGGGGGATATCTGGAGTGTAGAGGGGTCAGAGTGCTGGGGGGATATCTGGGGTGTAGAGGGGTCAGAGTGCTGGGGGGATATCTGGGGTGTAGAGGGGTCAGAGTGCTAGGGGGATATCTGGGGTGTAGAGGGGTCAGAGTGCTGGGGGGATATCTGGGGTGTAGAGGGGTCAGAGTGCTAGGGGGATATCTGGGGTGTAGAGGGATCAGAGTGCTGGGGGGATATCTGGGGTGTAGAGGAGTCAGAGTGCTGGGGGGATATCTGGGGTGTAGAGGGGTCAGAGTGCTGGGGGGATATCTGGGGTGTAGAGGGGTCAGAGTTCTGGAGGGATATCTGAGGTGTAGAGGGGTCAGAGTGCTGGGAAGATATCTGGGGTGTAGAGGGGTCAGAGTGCTGGGGGATATCTGGGGTGTAAAGGGGTCAGAGTGCTGGGGGATATCTGGGGTGTAGAGGGGTCAGAGTGCTAAGGGGATATCTGGGGTGTAGAGGGGTCAGAGTTCTGGGGGGATATCTGGGGTGTAGAGGGGTCAGAGTGCTGGGAAGATATCTGGGGTGTAGAGGGGTCAGAGTTCTGGAGGGATATCTGAGGTGTAGAGGGGTCAGAGTGCTGGGAAGATATCTGGGGTGTAGAGGGGTCAGAGTGCTGGGGGATATCTGGGGTGTAAAGGGGTCAGAGTGCTGGGGGATATCTGGGGTGTAGAGGGGTCAGAGTGCTAGGGGGATATCTGGGGTGTAGAGGGGTCAGAGTGTTGGGGGGATATCTGGGGTGTAGAGGGGTCAGAGTGCTAGGGGGATATCTGGGGTGTAGAGGGGTCAGAGTGCTGGGGCGATATCTGGGGTGTAGAGGGGTCAGAGTGCTAGGGGGATATCTGGGGTGTAGAGGGGTCAGAGTGCTGGTGGGACATCTGGGGTGTAGAGGGGTCAGAGTGCTAGGGGGATATCTGGGGTGTAGATGGGTCAGAGTTCTGGGGGGATAACTGGGGTGTGGAGGGGTCAGAGAGCTGGGAAGATATCAGGGGTGTAGAGGGGTCAGAGTGCTGGGGAGGATATCTGGGATGTAAAGGGGTAGCCGAGGCTCTAGGACCAGCTGCTTTGGGGAAAGCGCAGGGGCTCCCCATGCAGCTGGGGACCCTGGGCAGTGTTTGAAATCTTTGTAAATTTATTAAAAATAAAATTGAAAAAATCCCAGTTAAATGGGGTTGTAAAGGTTATTTTTTTATTTTCTAAATAGGTTCCTTTAAGCTAGTGCATTGTTGGTTCACATACCTTTTTCTTCGATTTCCCTTCTAAATGTTTTTTTTTTCTTTGTCTGAATTTCTCACTTCCTGTTTCTACTCAGTAAGCTTGCCCCCATCATCCGAGCGGTGGTTAGTCAGCCAGAACAGCTTACTGAGGAGGAACAGAAAGTGAGAAATTCAGACAAACAAAACAAAGCAAAAAAAATTGAAGGAAAAATGTAAAGTGAACCAACAATGCACTAGCTTAAAGCAGCCTATTTAGAAAATAAAACACATACCTTTACAACCCCTTTAAGTCTATATATATTTGGACACAGGCGGGTTTTTTTTTCATGTATTTACTAAAACATATTCAAGCTATAGTTATGTAATGGATAAGAGCTGAAAGAGCAAATTCTCAGGTTTTATTTGCGGGTATGTACTGTACAGTATATCCAAATCGGAGGAAGGGTTTAGGAATTACAGTTTTTAAGAATCCATCCCCTTTTTCAATGGACCAAAATTAAATGGACAATTGAATCAAAAGCTGTTTCGTGGCCAGGTGTGGGCTAATCCTTTGTTATTTCTTCATCATTTAAGCAGGTAAAGGTCTAGAGTTGATTCTGAATGTGGTATTTGCATTTGGAATCTGGTGCTGTGAACATACATTATGCATTCCACGGAGCTGTCCATGCAAGTAATACAGGCCATTGTAAGGCTTCAAAAACTAAACAAATCCATCAGAGAGATAGCAGCAACATTAGGAGTGGTCAAATCAACAGTTTGGTACATTCTGAGGAAAAAAAGAACGCACTGGTGAGCAAAGCAACAAGGCCTGGACGTCCACGGAAGATGACAGTGTTGGATGATCGCAGGACCCTCTTTATAATAAAGAAAACCCATTCACAACATTCAAACAAGTGAAGGACACTCTCCAGGAGATGGGTGTATCATTGTCAAAGTCTACAATCAAGAGAAGACTTCACAAGAGCAGATAGAGAGGGTTCACTACAAGGTGCAAGCCATTGATAAGCCTGAAGAATAGAAAAGCCAGATGGGTCTTTGCCCCAAAAAAAAAAACAGACCAGTTCTGAAAAAGCATGCTTTGGACTGATGAAACTAAGATTAATCTGTACCAGAATGACAAGAAGAAAAAGGTGTGGAGAAGGCTTGAAACAGCTCATGATCCAAAGATCACAACGTCATCTGTAAAATATGGTGGAGGCAGTGTGATGGCATGGGCATGCACGGCTTCCCGAGGTACTGGGTCATTGGTCTTTATTGATGATGTGACAGTAGACAGAAGCAGCCGGATTAATTCTGCAGTGTTCAGAGATATACTGTCAGCCCAGATTCAGCCAAATGCAGCAAAGTTGATTGGACAGCGCTTCACAGTACAGATGGACAATAATCCAAGACATACTGCAAAAGCAACCCATGAGCCTTTGAAGGGCAAGAAGTGAAATATTCTGCAATGGCTGAGTCAATCACCTGATCTCAACTCAAGTGAGCATGCATTTCACTTGCTGAAGGCAAAACCCAAAAGGCAGAAAAAGACACACACAAAGAACAACTGAAGACAGCTCCAGTTAGAGCCTGGCAAAGCAACAGAAAGGAGGAAAGACAGTCTTTGGTAATGTACATGGGTTCCAGGAAGTCATTGAAGGTGTAAAAGGTTGGGGGTGCTAATGAAAGTCAATTTGGTTCATACTGTATTTCAGCAGGAAATAAACAACACGTGCCTCCATGGGTGTCCATACACCAGTGTTTCTCAACCTTTTTTCAGCCAAGGCACCTTTAAAATTCTGCAAAATCTTGAGGCACTCCTCTTCTAAAATGTAAAACTACTAAACTAACAGTTTTACATAACGCAACAACATCCACACATATAGGACACCCAGGTTAGAGTATTCCAATGTTGCTCTTCTCCCTCACTCAGCTAATGGGACCCCAGTGCTGACAGTTAGGAGCAGGTAAGGGTCAAACAAGGATGCTATGCATGGACGCGACGTTCTTCTTACCAACCAATGATGTCATTAATTGTTAGCAAACTGGCAGCTGGAAGGTTATAATGGTGTACAGAAAACCTGTGGGTTCGGGGTATATTTACTAAAAGCAAATAGAAAAAGGTGCAAGGAAAAAAAAGTATTTTTGTTTGCACATGATTGGATGATGGAAATCAGCAGAGCTTTAACACATTTACTAAGCTTGGTGAAAAATGAGAGCAACTGCCTTTAGTAAATGCACCCAAGTGTGTAATTAAATGGTAGGTTTAGTCCACTCACTGGCTTGTATACAATTTTGGGGCAATTTTTAGGAATTTTGCCAAGGCGCTCCTGAAGAAACCTGAAGAAACCTGGTTGAAAATGGCTGACATAAAAAGTAGGTGATTACGTAATGATCTTGCCAGTCTTAGAAAGGGGCAATGTAAGGTTCTCATCCTCCCCTATGTTTCAAAAGAAAAAAAAAATGCCTTTTCATACAATATATGTTATTGTTCCTTGAGACCGAAGGAAGAGGTGGAGGTGATGCAGAGAGGTTGATTTACTAAAAGCAAATAGACTGTGTACTTTGTAAGGTGTAAGTGCACTCTGCAAGAGCAGTTGCTCAAGAGCTTAGTAAATGGGCAAAAGCTCTGCTGACTTCCATCATCCAATCACATGCAAGCAAACATTTTTTATGTTTTTTCTCTTGCACGTCATTGGGCATTCTTCGCAAAATTAAGCTTAGCCTAATTTACTAAGCTCTGGAGCAACTGCACTTGCGGATTGTAACTGCCCTTTGCAAAGTGTACGGTGTATTTGCCTACATTACAGCCATGCAGGTCTTCAGGATCCCAAACACTTTGGGGTTGATTTACTAAAGGCAAATAGGGTTGCTGTTGCTCCAAAGCTTAGTATATGAGGCAAAGCTTCACATTACAAAGAATAGCCATTCACCTTCAAGAAAAAAAAAAAAGAATTTTTGCTTGCACATGATTGGATGATGGAAGAGCTCCTCCTCATTTACTAAGCTCTGGAGCAACTGCACTTGCACAGGGCAACTGCACTTGCAAAAGTGCACAGTCTATTTTCCTTTAGTAAATCAAACCTTGTGCCTCTTTGGCAAGACCTGCAAACAAGATCACCATCACTTAATTACACTATGTAGAATTACGGCCTGATAGTGAGCACTTACAATCTTCAGTAATGCTCATTATTGCACGAATAGATAGATTTTCCAAAGAAAGTACTAAAAATTTAAATTTTAGTAATCTATACAAATTTCCCCAGCAATCAGCTTGTTACGCAGTTTCTTGCCACTGTCAGGGAGGAAACTTCTGGTGGGTTTTAGTGGAGCGCGGTTGAAGTGAGGATACAATCTTTTACTGCATTCTTGATGATCTGTATCTGGCTGCCATAAACGCTGCAATTATATCATTAGTAAATGTCGACTGTCATATTTAAACACAGGATGATTATTTAGCTAAATGCTAAGATCCAATTAGAAAGTATTTTTCATCTGTATAGGAACCACATGACTTGATGAATATCTGGTAATTCATTGAATGCGTGGAATGGATACTCAAACTGCACACACCCATGTAGTCATCCTGCGCCTGTTCCTACAATTCATGTAAAAACTAGAATTATGGTGCATTTGGGGACTGTTTTAATGATTGAGCTATAATGAGGGAGTTTGCAGCTAGATTTCTTTCCAAGAACTGCAGGGGGTTAGAAACCTGGTCATCTTTACTTTAAACCTTGCACAAAACATTAGTAAACTGTCCAATGTGTATGCAAAATCCAAAAATGTCACATGATCTCTTTGGACATTTTCTGGCCTTAGAGGGGTTGTAAAGGTTTGTTTATTTTTTTCTAAATAGGTTCATTAAAGCTAGTGCATTGTTGGTTTACTTACATTTTCTAAATGTTTTTTTTCCTTGTCTGAATTTCTCACTTCTGTTTCTTCTCAGTAAACTTGCCCCCATCATCTGAGCGCTGGTTAGTCAGCCAGAACAGCTTACTGAGGAGGAACAGGAAGTGAGAAAATCAGACAAAGGAAACAAATAAAAAACATTTAGGGCCAGATTCAGGTAGATGGGCGAATCTTTATTTTGGAGTAACTTTTCTCATTTACGTTACTCCGCTGAAACTTTAGGAGCAAGTACTGTATTGACAAACCACTTGCTCCTAAAGTTGCGGCGGCGTAGCGAAAATGAGCCGGCGGAATTCAAATTGGGCGGGTAGGGGGCGTGTATTATTTAAACTAGGCGCAATCCCGCGGCGAACGTACTGTGCATGCGTCGACTGTCAGTGCGCATGCTCCAAATTATGTCAGTGACCATCAATGACGTCAATCCCCATTCACGGACGTTTTACGCAAACGACGCAAACATTTTTAAATTCGACGTGATGACGACGGCCATACGTAACATAGGATACTCCACTAGGGGGCTGTTTTTTCTTTACGCCGCGTATCTCTTACGGAAACGTCGGAAAGTCACTGCGTCGGGCCCGAATACGATCGTGAATTGCCGATTCTCGCTGATTAACATATTCTCGGCGTTAATCAGCGGGAATGCCCCGAGCGCCATTTTTAAAATTTCAGTTCCGATACGACGGCGAAATACAATTACGCCGCTCGTATAGGAACTCCAACCCGGCGTTTCTTGTTTTTTGCTTACTGAAAACAGAAACGCCAGCTCAAAGTGAGAGTTAGGCTGGAGTATCACTGATACTCCAGCCTAACTCTACCTGAATCTGGCCCTTGAAAGGGAAATCGAGGGAAAAGGTAAGTGAACCAACAATGCACTAGCTTAAAGCGGAGCTCCACCCTGAATTTGACTTTAGGTTAATATTCCTACTGCTCCTAATTAATGCATAATCGGCTATTTTTATATAAATCAGCGTTACAATACCTTATTAAAAAGCCAGACTTCCGGTCTGCACCCCCTCGGGTTAAAGTCTGGTTTTCTCCAGCTTCCTGTCCCACGCTGTGTCTGCTGGGAGCGTGTGTCAGAGCTCCCTAATTATAATATTTTGCTCTGTTAGCACAAACATTGCGCGACTTCGTTTTGCAGGAAGTGATGCGGATGTAAACAAAGGAAAAGGCGGGCGTTTGAAAATTCTCCATTATAGCACAGGTAACAAAGGAGGCAGGATCTTTTAATTTCTCGTGTTGCTGCTGTCATGGCAACACAGACGCCAAAGCGCTGCTTCCCGTTGCTCGTGCGCAATGCGCGAGATCGAGCGGTGGATGCTGGGACATCAGCATCCACCGGAACGAGGAAGTGCCGGGCTGTGGGCTTATGCCCACAGTTAAAATGGAGCCAGAACCGGATGGCTGAATACAACTTTTTATTTGCCACTGTATTGCAGCGGAGCGGCGGGGAGAGACAGGACACGTGAGTAGAGCTAATTAGGGTGATTTAACTTTTAAAGAACAATTTAAAAAAAAACGTTCTTGGCGTGGGAGATCCGCTTTAAAGGAACCTATTTAGAAAATAAAAAAATGTAACCTTTACAACCCCTTTAATAGGAATGCTCTAGTCTCATGAGTTCTTCTATTTTGAGAAATAGAGGAGCCACAAGCTGACACCAGCACACAGAAAATAAAAAATAATAATATTTTTCAGATCTGCCTAGTTTGTCAGAGCTTTGTGCTACCCCAAAGACCTTAGATTGTCAACAGATATGACCAAAAATCTTTGTAACAGAAGATTGTCATCCCCTATCTCAGAGAAAGTATGAATGGGAGATGCTCAATTCAGAGTTGGTTTTGCTTCTCCTTGCTAGGATAAGTTCTTACTGATGAGTACAATAACTCAAGCAACATAGCTCTGTAACACAAAGGCACATCAAAGGAGCCTCAGATGAATACAGGACAGCAAAAGAGAAACAAATTTGAGTGTCGCACTACATATTTAGGAGTTCAAAAGTATTTAGTTCCTGATATGAGGTAACAAGCCTACGCATTTCATGAGTTACAGGTTCCTTCTTCACTAAATTGTTACCAAATCCACAACAATAAAATAAGTCTGTACATGTAGTTATATTCACTGTGAAGCCTATGGGGTTAATATTGTGCATTGTGTAAAAAAAGCTGTTTGATCCTGTCTTCTCTGGTCCTCCCCTTAGTCCCCAATCTACCTCCTGATAGTACAGAGCCTTGGGGGCACTCTGGACATGCTCAGTTTGGTGTGCATTTACAAAATGGTCCTAATACCATTCTCAGCCAAGGCAGTGTGCTCACTTACAATTTGCCTAAGAACACAGCCATGAATAAAGAATGGTACAAAAACATTGTCTTAGGCCGCGTACACACGACCAAATACATCTGTTCAAATCGGTCTGACAGACCGATTTGAACAGATATGTCTACTGGGCTGTTTTTGTTTGATTGCTGTACACACGATCAAACCAAAATTCCCGCCGGCAGACAGCACGGTGATGTGGCGATGACGTTGACGCTGCCACGTCACCGCACCAGGAAGTAAAACACTTCCGCGCATGCGTCGAAACCATTCGACGCATGTGCGAGCAGATATGTCTGCTGGTTAGCGTACTAACCAACAGACATGCCGGACGGACGGATTCCCAGCAGACAGATTTTAAAGCATGCTTTAAAATCTGTCGGCTGGCCAAATCTGTCTGTCCGCCCGTACACACGATCAAATCTGTCTGCTGAAACGGTCTGTCAGACCATTTTCAGCAGATAGATTTGATCGTGTGTACGCGGCCATAGAGAAACTTTTCCCAACCATCCAAGATCAGTTTGGTGAGGAACAATACTTTTTCCAGTATGATGGAACTCCTTGCCGTAAGACAAAAGTGAAAAAAAGTGGCTTGGGAAACAAAACATAGAAATTTTGAGTCCATGGCCAGGCATTTCCCAGACCTTAATCCCATTGAGAACTTATGGTCAGTCCTCTAGAAATGGATGTACAAAAATCCCCACAAATTCTGACAAACTCCAAGCATTGATTATGCAAGAATGGAATTCCATCAGTTAGGATGTGGCCCAGAAGTTGATTGACAGCATGCCAGGGCGAATTGCAAAGGTCTTGAAAAAGAAGGGTCAACACTGCAAATATTGACTCTTTGTATAAACTTAATGTAATTGTTAATAAAAGCCTTTGACACTTATAAAATGCTTGTAATTATACTTCAGTATCCCATAGTAAAACCTAACACAAAAAACAATGAAGCCGCAGACTTTAGACACGAGCATTCGTTTTCGGCCGAATTTCCGGTATATTCCTTATCGTTTTAACAAACGAAAACGAACGAGCAGATTCCGAAATCCAAAAGATCAGACATAAAAAAAATGCTTTATTTTAATTTTCGTTGCTACAACAGTTTAATACAGATAGGAGATTCGACATGACGCTGACAATAGTAATCTGTGTCTATCGAACCTGTGGTTGAATGTGCCTAACCTTAACTCTATTAGTCCAAGATTATTCTACATAGAGAGGAAAGATTCGACATAGAGAGAAAAGATTCGACATAGAGAGAAAAGATTCGACATAGAGGGAAAAGATTTGACATTATAGAGACAGTGTTGGGGTAGACCATTCTACATGAACACGAAGATTCAACGAAGCAGCGAAAAACATACAAACGTTGAATCTGTCATTGAAGGCTTCTTGTGTCTGTCGAAAGTTATAAGAAGATTCGACAAGCTAACCTGTGCGACGCCGCAATCGTACATTTCCGGTCAAACGCTCGGCCCATAGGCTATAGAAGAATTTGAATGTTAGTTGACTAGTAATGATAATTCATAAATATAATTATTACTAGTGTCATACAATATTAGAATTCTACTATAGCTTGTAAGCGGAACATTCGACCGGAAATGTAAGACTGTGGCGTCGTACAGTTAAGCTGCTCCGTTGAATCTTCTTAGAACATTCGACAGACACCATAAGCCTTCAATTGACAGATTCAACCTTAATTCATTCGGGTTTTAGGACGAATGCATTTTTTATGAAACAAAATAAATAAAAACAAATTTTACGAGTAACTAAATTAATACATTTTTTGGACGAAAACTAAATTCTGAAACAAAATATTTCAGTGTGCACATGTCTAGCAGACTTTGTGAAAATTAATATTTCTGTCATTCTCATAACTTTTGGCCACGTCTGTACAGTCACCACTGGAAGGGTCAAGGGTCCAATCATTACATAGCTCTTCACCCTAGAGATAGCCATATATAATGTCATCCATATTTTATGTAGTGTCTTAAAATCACCATCTGAGTTTAAACCCACCACTATATTTTTGCCAGCTTTCTCTGTAGTTACCTGAAATTTCAGCTGTAAATTATTAATCTTTCTGTTGCAGCTATCTTATCTGAATCTTGATAGAAAGAAAGCTGTATGGGATATGTCCCCTGGGAATAGGAACTTTATTTGTGTCAGGACATTGCAGCTTGTAAGTCTTCAGGAGCTGGGCACGCCGGCTTTATTGGTGCTTGGAAAAAAAAACTCCCTAAAATAAAAAGGATTTGTGTTGGTTCATGTAGATAAGTTATCCTATGTGGGCACGAAAAAAAAAATGTAGATTGCTTGTGAAAGATGAACATCTTATTTTGGTGTAAGAGAATTATTATTCTATGCTGGAAGTACTTCCTCAAGACTCAAACTTCTGAAAAACTCCAGGCAACGCTTTGCTAGTTGCTGGGGCTGCAGGCAAAGACCGACAAAGGCCATCCTGTGGAGATTTTTCTGCTTTTTATTAAAGAGGAAGAAGAATGTATTTTCAGTATTTTCAGTATTTTCAGTGAGTGCATATTTTGAGTTATTATTACATTACTAACTTTTTTTCAAATGGATTTTTTTTATTGAGCCGTTTTCCTTCTTACATGTATACAATGCATTCCCAACTTCTACAGCTCCCAACTCCTACCATTTCCCACCCATTAACAACAAATAAAGCATACAGAAAAAAAAATTATCAACAATTATCATGGTTCAATACACATGTTTTCTATTGAAGAACAAAAATATGAGCTTTGAGCTCTACACCTGTATTTACACTTGAGCAGGAGCATCTTTGATCATTTTACAGGTTTTTTTTTGTTTTGTTTTTGAGCATTTCACCATGCTTTTGTGAGCATCTGAGGCTTTAATTACACTAGATAAAGCTTCCTGCAAAACTTTTGGTGATTATGATAGACCTCTTTCAACTGAACACAATTTTATTTATTTTTTTAGAAAGAACATTTAATGACTAATATATTTAAATGTATAATGTTGCCAACATGCTGCATGAGTTCAACAAGGCTAAAAAATGTGTTTGGTCCCCTGTACTTGCCAAGAAAATCCTAAACGACATCTTTGAATGCTTTCCAGTTGATTATCTCTGGCCCAGCCTCCCCACTAACTTATTTTCAAATCACTTGTCATTGATGACCTAATCTGATTAATATACCAACCCAACAAAAATGCATCCCCTAACCACTTCATTTCCAGGACATTTTTTGATTTTTTTTTTTGCTTTTATATATATATATATATATATATATATATATATATATATATATATATATATATATATATATATATATATATATATATATATAAAAAGATACTGAAAACTGTGAAAAAAACAAATGTTTTCTTAGTTTCTGTTATAAAAAATTTCAATACAAAAAAAGTGTCTTCATACATATAGGCCAAAATTTAGTTTTCTAGCTTTCTTGTAATTTTTAATTATATTTTTCAAACTTTTTTATTTTTTTTACATTTTATTCCTATTTTATTTTTACATACTGTCACCAGTGTAGTTTTGTGTCACCACTGTACTACTTTTGGGGCTGATCAGGGATTTTTTTACACTGTTATTGCTTATAACAATAATGATCACTGTTATAAGCAATATTTCTTATGCCGCGTACACACGATTGGTTAAACCGATGAGAACTGACGGTCTGATGGACCATTTTCATCGGTCAAAACCAATCGTGTGTGGGCGCCATCGGTTATTTACCATCGGTTAAAAAAAAGCCAACTTGTATTAAATTTAACCGATGGATTCCTAACCAATAGAAAATAAATGATCGTTAGTAGGCACGACCATCGGGTAAAAATCCACGCATGCTCAGAATCAAGTCGACGCATACTTGGAAGCATTGGACTTAATTTTTTTCAGCACGTCGTTGTGTTTTACGTCACCGCGTTCTGACATCGTTTTTTTTAACCTGATGGTGTGTAGGCGCGACGGACCATCAGTCAGCTTCATCGGTTAACCGATGAAAACGGTCCATCAGACCGTTCTCATCAGATGGACTGATCGTGTGTACACGGCATAACTGCAATCAATGACTTTTATTCATGACAGCTAGCTTACCACTGTGATGCTGTGATTGGCTAACAGCTAACTATATAGTACAGGGTGCTGTGATTGGTCGAGGTACCATGCAATAGCTGTGGGCCAATCACAGCATCAAAAGGTAAACAGGCTCTCATGGATCGAAGCCAGTCAAGACAGTTTTGCTTACATTGTAATCATGTGATTGCAATGATTGTTCATAGCGATTGTGTGATACCCCAGCCGCTCGCTGCGAATGGGTACCAAGTGCCCGTGATCTGTTGTGTCCACAGCTGTAATGTACTCTGAGCGGGTGGCAAGTGGTTAATCTTGGTAATGATTAAGCACAAGATGTTTGTGTGAAACGTGTCTATGTGACGTTGGTGTCTTTGGTGTTATCACTTTGAATAATGAAAGGCAATTGGAATTCCTGGATGTGCAACCATTTTTTTTCTTACAAGTTTCCCACGGAGGCGGCTGGGGCTGGCACTCTATGAGATATTCCACCTCAAGTTATCAGCATACACCCGGAGCAGCCGCTATTTTTCTTTGTAAAGTGGTTGATCTTGGCATCAGATATTCTTGGAAATATTTGTCTTAAAAAACCTTCACTTTCCTTGTTCACCGGTTTTACAATTCTTCTTCTTCTTATTAGCACTGCTAAAAATGACAACTCAATGCTCAGGGCTCATAGATGCTACAAAGTCAGTGACCACCAGTGTTCTAGCAATCAGTGATGCATCCCTGGTCCCATTCATCTGCCATCCGTGAGATTCCTGGCAAGCAGCTAAATGTAAACAAAGGGGTGGAATGCTGGTTCTCATCATTGACCAAATATGGACATGGCTGGTAATGGCTGTCAATGGTCTGAGGGCATCGTTTAGTGTGACCGATGATCGATTTATACCACGGGACATTTTTTAATGAAATGTCAAATATGTGTGTATGTTTATTTATTTTGTCAATGCAAATTTTGTGATACTCCCTATACATTCATGTAGGGGAGGGGGAAGATATTAGTGGCCCTTTATCTTAAAGGGGTTGTAAAGGTAAATTTTTGTTTTCCCTAAATAGTTTTCTTTACCTTAGTGCAGTCCTCCTTCACTTATCTCATTCTTCGATTTTGCTTTTAAATGTCCTTATTTCTTCAGAGAATTCCTCACTTCATGTTCTTCTGTAACTACACACGGTAATGCAACACTTTCTCCCTGGTGTGGAGAAAGCCTTTAGAGGGGGGAGGGGGCGAGCAGGAGGGTCAGGACGCCATCTACTTTTCAGATAGAGAAAGTAACTGTGTGTTAGTGGGCATCCTGACACTTCTGCTCTCCCCCTCCCCCTCAAGAGGCGTTCTCCACACCAGGGAGAAAGCCTTGCATTACTGTGTGGAGTTACAGACAGAAGAACAGGAAGTGAGGAGTTCTCAGAAGAAATTAGGACATTTAAAAGCAAAATGGAAGGATGAGGTAAGTGAAGGAGGACTGCACCAAGGTAAAGGAAGCTATTTAGGAAAATACAATTTTACCTTTACGTTTTGAGATTCCCATAAGTCCCCCCCGATGACTCCCACCCACTTCCCTCGTGTCAAGGATGTGAGAAAGAGTCCCTTGTTCCCAGTGAGCATGCAATGCTTCACTCCAGAACCATACCAGGCCACGTGCCACAGAGAAGACCACTATCAGGAAAAAATTGTATTCTGAGAACTAGATCTAGTTATTGATAGATCTATACATTTTTTTCTGTAATTTCATGTCTTTGTTTTTATATTTCCCTACATTTACTTGCAGCCCAAGCTATCTTGCAGAGGCGGATGTAATTTGTATTTCAAACTAACTATAACATTGTCAGGGGTGGCAGGATGCAAGGAGAAGTTCATAGGATGTGAGCAAGGTGAACGTTCTGACAACTGAGACACTGGTTGCTAAATCCCTGTGGCCCGTCTGGAATCCTGAAACAAGGAAGAACCCTACCCCAGTGTGGGACCAAGATATTGGCAGTAAGCCTGGGGGGTGATCTCTTTCATACCTGAACTATGAACCGTTTTGCTTTACTTTTGGCTGAAAAAAACTCTTCATGTCTACTTGTTTTGAAGATACCAAAAAAGGCACTGTTGGTTTTAGAAATTTGACTGGCAGGTGTTCCAGGGCTACCTTATATCATAACGGGTTCACTTGGGGCTTAAAGTGCCACTATTGAGAAAAATATTTTGCAACTTGCAGCAACAGCTTTTTAATTATTTAAACCTATGAATAAATGGTAACAGATGTAAGCACCTCTGTAGTGTTACATTCTGTCCAAACTTTGCCCCAGCCACTTGGACAACTTGGCCATGAAAATTTCAGAGGAACATTTACTGTATATGAAATGGAATTCACTAATTGAATACTATGATAACAGCTGTTACTTGCATATAGTTAGTGTAGCGCTACCTCCTCAGGAGCCGCTGGATAGATTTGGGATGGCGTGTTACCTGTATGAATGTCTAGGGGTATGATAATGATGATGATGAGAACAATGAAGGAATGTCCAAACAGCCGGTGTCTTTCTTGTGCAAACAGTGAACCGGGGTTAGATAGAATAAAGAGGTGTGGAAAGGAGAATTTGCAGACTCAGGCCTAAGAACAACGGAAACAATCCTGCTTCCAAATGGGACTTTCACTTTGTCGCCACTCTAGCCAGAGTGGGTACAGCTTACCTGGACAGTCTCTCTCACAGAACTGGCAGCCAGAATATCACTGAGAATCTTGAGAAGGAAAACAAGTCTCTGACACCGACTTGACTGAAAGTAGAAATAGGAATGAGACCTCTGCCACAGGCCCTTTGCTTTAGAACACAATTCGTAAGGTGAATCCTTCTCAAGATTATTGATGCCTGAATCTCCCTCAGGTAGTTTTCCTCAAATAGTCACCGACTGACAGGTTGCCATAAGACAAACTCCCAGTGTCCGGTCACCTCGATCCCCGATGGCTCGTCTAGGCCCTATTGGATTGCCTGCCTCCTGGCTCTCTTCAGACTGACTCCCCACCGAACAGCACAACTCGCTTCGGATCTTCTTTTAAGAGATGGGGGACCCAATAAGTCACTGGGTCCCATTCGCAGCTTCAGTTGCTCTGGGCTAACATGGTCCCGGAACCAAGAACAACGCGTGGCATGTGTGCCCTGGCCTGGTAGGCCATATCGCCGGGGCCTGTGATGTGCACACACCCTAAAGGTGGGTGCCGCACCCAGGTCCAAAATGGCGTCTCTCCTGAAGTACCCTCCCCCAGCATGCCCCGCGAGGGAAAAAACCCTCGGATTGGCTGCTGGCAAGAAGGTGCTCTGACCTGGACTCCACTGCTGCCACCTGCCTCCCAGGGTGGAAAGGCACCCCAGGAACACAGAATGAACTGACAGCACAGCCCAGCTAGAACAGAAGCTGAATTTGCACAAATCACATGGATGAGAGCTACATAACTCTCTCATCCCCCTCTAGATTTAATATATAACCTGGACTGAAAGTACACAGGTGCTACATTAGCAAAATATTTTTCTCAATAGTGGCACTTTAAGCCCCAACTGAACCCATTGTGATATAAGGCCCTGTAACGCCTGCCAGCCGAACTTCTAAAAGCAACAGTGCCCTTATTGGTATCTTCAAAACAAGTAAACACAAAGAGCTTTCTTCAGCCAAAAGTAAAGCAAAACAGTTCACAGTTCAGGTATGAAAGAGATCACCCCACAGGCTTACCACCAATATCTTGGTCCCACACTGGGGTAGGGTTCTTCCTTGTTCCAGGATGCCAGACGGGCCACAGGGATTTAGCAACCAGCGTCTCAGTTGTCAGAACGTTCACCTTGCTCACATCCTGTAAACTTCCCCTTAAAGTTAGGATTTGGAGGTTCTTCCCTCCCCAAACTCTTTGAACCTCCAAAGTTCTGGGTCCCTGATAGTAACTTAAACCAGCCATCTCTAGATTACCCTGGAGCTCCTCACCCCAGAACTACTAAACCAAGTCTTTAAACTGTCTCCCTTAAAGGGACCACAACTCAAATATTGGAGAAATATTACTGCCGTTAAGGTCACATTCCCAGTGTCCTGTACACCTTACTATTTATTACTGTACTGTAGTCAAACTGGTAATAAATTGGAGGCTTTTTACAGCTAAAGAAATGAGACCACTGTTAATTAGATCAGTGTTTGAGAGTTATTGTGTACCCGAACTTCTGCTTTGTGTAAAAGAGCCATGGTCTGACTCTTTAACCAGCATTACAGTAATAAAAAGTGTCTAAACTCAAAAACAAAAAAAATATATAGCCAATTTTTAGACATCATGACTGCATTAGGGTTCTGTCTTTAGTTTATGTACATTTATTTTCACCAGGTGATCCAGCCACCAACACACCTTGCCCTTGCCCTACATGGTTTTGGTAAACCTGAAGAGAAAAACCTGAGGGAAAACTGATAGTGTGTATAGGGCTTCAGGATGGAAAAGCAACATGGCCACCCTTGGACAGTAGTGTTCTCTGGGGAGGGTAGTCATATATATACTAGCAGATTTAGATAGACTTTACATAAGTGTCTAACAAATTAAAGTCAAACTCCAGCTAACACTTTTTAGGCAGTTACAACAACAGTTTTTTTTTTCCTTTTGGAATAAAGGTTTTACATAAATAAGCAAAAGCTGACCATTAAAGTCCCTCTGCCAGTGTTTAATGGTTTATCTCAACACTCTAATGCCCTGTACACACGAGCGGAATTTCTGTCGAAAAAAAAGTTGGATGGTTTTTCGAAGGAAAATCGCTCTCTATCTAAGTCTGTCAGAAATTCTGACTGAGAAAGTCCGATGGGGCATACACACGGTCGGAATATCCGATGAAAAGCTCCCATTGGACTTTTTCCATCGGAAATTCCGACCGTGTGTACGCGGCATAACAACCACTTGTGCTGCACAGTTTTGCCTGTTGAATTGTTAAAATTATATTAAAGGCAGATTTAAAAATAAAAATAAAAAAAATGTCATACTTACCTCCCCTGTGCAGTGGTTTTAAACAGAGCAGCCTTAATCCTCCACTTCTCAGGTCTTCCGCTGGCGCTCCTGGCTCCTCCCTCCTGCCGAATGCCCCCATAGCTAGAAGCTTGCAATGGTGCACCGAGCAAGCTTGCTCCTGAGGCACTGCTCTGTGTGTCTATTCACATAAGGAGCACAGCTCGGCCCCACTCTCTCCTCATTGGTTCACTGGCTGTGATTGACGAGCCAATGGCTCCCACTGCTGTCTCAGCCACAGAGAAGGACGAGACCCAGAAGAGCTGCTGCTGTACATTGCTGGATCGAGATGGGGCCCGGATAAGTGTTAGAGAGGGCTGCTACACACTGCACAAAACGCATGAATGTAAAAAAAAAATTGGAGCCTTTACGCACACTTTATCGCTAGTGACTGCATCATATAGGTAATTTTTTTATTTTTCACATAATTTCACTTTAATTGAGCTTTAAAGTATCATCGATTCAGTGCCAACAGGCTCAAGAGATAGTATCAAAGCTCTAGCAGCACATATACTGTATGTAAAGAGCAAATATAGACCCAAGCATATATGTAGAAACAAGGTTCAAGAAAACACAAGAAAGAAAAAAACTGGTAGATCCCTTCTGGAACATTCTTCTGCTGTGAAGGTAACATTTTATTTTGGTACTGGGAAAGATTTAGTATTTGTAGAAAGCAGAAAACCAGATCTGTGAAAGAGGGAGAAGTGTAACCGCACACCTCATGTATGAGATTTATAGCCGGGCGTTGTGTTACTCTCAGCATCTCACGCCACTGGATACTTGTGTAGCAAGTAAAGCAGATGTACACAGTCCTGTGTATGAATGTTTTTTCCCTTCAGCCTGGAAATATATTCTACAGTGTCACTCGTCCATAAGCATTATTGTCAGCGTAAAGCTGAACATAGACATTACAGTGCATTGAATCAATTAGTGGAATCGGGCAACACTACTCATGTCTGTGGTTACCAGAGCCCACCAAATCCACCTGCTCTCCAATGGTCAACATCAGAGGAAAATAAACATATCAAACTGATTTGTTACCGTGCAAGTGAATGTTTTGTTTGGGATAGAATATGGAAAGGTTAGAATCCATGTGTGTTAATCAGTGCCCATCAGTGCTGCCAATCAGTGCCCATCGGTGCTGCCTGTCAGTGCCCATCAGTACTGCCTGTCAGTGCCCATCAGTGCTGCCTATCAATGCCACCCATCAATGCCACCTTTCAATGACCATCGGTGCTGCCTATCAGTGCCCATCAGTGCAGCCGATCAGTGCCCATCAATGCAGCCTCATCAGCGCACATCAGTGAAAGAGAGAAATTGCATATTTACAAAGTTTTATAAGAGAAACTAAGAAAAACAGTTTTTTTTTTTTAAATGTTCGCTATTTTTTCGTTTGTTTAGCAAAAAAGAAAAAAACAATAAAATAAAGCTCTATCTGTTTAAAAAGAATGATAACAATTTTCTTTAATTACAGTGTTGCATGACCGTGCAATTGTCATTCAAATTGTGAGTGAAAGCTGAAAATTGGCCTGGGCAGGAAGGGGGTGAAAGTGCCCAGTAGGCATGGTGTTAAGCGAAGCACCCCTTTTAGAAAGACGTGACGTCATTGCGTACGACGAGCATGCGCTCATCACATTTGATGCAGTTGCCGCCATCTTGCTGCACCCTTCCTATGCCTAGGAAGCTACCGCGCATGCGTCAAAGTCATTTCGAGCATGCGCGGGTTTCTACGGCGACCAGGTAAGTATACACACTCTTGGGTTTCTCGGCAGGAAAACTGCAGAGAATCTCACGACGAGGAAATAGAGAACATGTTCTCTATTTTTCTCATCTAGATTCTGGGCAGTTTTCTTGTTGAGAATCCTGAAAACCTCGTATACACGCTCGGTATACTCGGCAAAAAAGCTCTGCCAGCAGTTTTCCTGCTGGTTCTGGCCGAGTAAACTGAGCGTGTGTACGAGGCATTACCTATAGGTGGTTCAACTATTCACCAAAATCTGAAACATCAATCGTTGGAGGATTGACTTGAGGAAAAAAAATTGTACCTTACTTGAGGCTACCTTACAGCCTTGTGACCTTGCTTTACACATGACATTCACTTTACTATAAAGAAAGATTAGTAGCATGTATAAATAGCAAAGCTATAGAATAACCATGAGGTTGGACAGAGCAGTATACTATAGGTGTAGACAGTGGCTTTTTTTACATTTTCCAAGAGTTTCTTAATTGAGCGTTCATCAAATGTACATTAAAATATCTTCTATATTATAGAAAATATAAATATGCATTTTCTGCATTGGAAAATTATTTAATTTTTGTTCTCTTTTTTTTTTTAGGTTTTCACTGTCAGAACAATTTTTTCATTTTTTATTTTTTTTTGCACATAGTAAAATGCACATCTATTACCTGAAAATACAATTAAACCCACTTTTAAAGTGGTATTAAACCCAAAAACAAAACTGCCTTATACTGTATTGCCACTTATCAATTCTTAAATGTGGTGACTGCATTCAATTACTATTATTTTTTTTTAGGCTTCATTTCCTTCCTATAAAAAATACCCCACCATGATAAAGCACCTCAAAGGCTACTATTGCAGTAAAAAAATATAATATATTAGATATCAAAAGTACAAAAAACCCATTGATCAAGTAAGTCAGCTATCCCAGGCAGGGGGACCACAGCCCCCAAACCTCCCCCGACCCCTGTCCCACCTAAGAAGCTCTCCCACCCAGGGAACCCGCCCCCCACTCTAGTGTCCCAAAAAAGGACCCTAACACCTATTCTGCCCTCAAAAACCCCATCCTTCCCTAAGCTGGCCGATGGAAACCTCCAAAAACCCTCAAAAGGGAGTGAATAGCCCAATTTCCTTTCTGCCAGTAAGTCTGTTTTTTTTAAACTTCTATTAACAGAACAAGCTGTCCATCAAAAGTAGCAGTTAGATGGTTAATGAGAGCTTACAATGCATACAACCCAATGAGAGAATCAAACATGCAAGAGTCCAAGGTAGTTTATTAATAAAATTGATTCATAAATCCAACATGTTTCAGGGGGCCAAACACACACCTGTTAGGAATAAGTAGCAGAGTTGGCCAGATCTGCATTTTTATAGTAAAGTACATTAATAATAGAAAAACCAAAGACATCCAAACACCAGTAAAACAAAGAAAAAGTGTAGCGCTAAAACTAAACAAAGACTACTAATTATGTAGCTCTTTTAACAACTAAAAATGTCCATAATGTGTGAAAAAAAGTTCATAATGACAATCCGGAAACTTCTATTCACCACAGATAGTGACTCAATGGATAATGTGGTAAGTATAAGAGGATCCGCCACAAATGAAATGAAACCTTTAAAGGCTTACCAGAAGATGAGGATCTGAATAAGCATATACTCATCAGATCTACAAAGCTTCAACCAATATCTAGTGATGAGCGGAATACGCCATATTCGATTTCGCGATATTTCGCGAATATTTTGAAGAATACTATCGAATATTCGTGATATTTTATTAAAAAAAAAAATGCGAAATTGATTGCGAATGTTTTTGCGAAATTTATTGCGAAATTTGAAAAATACGAATATTCGAAATAGCGAATATTCGCCGCGATATTCGAGATATTCGCGAATACTCGAATATGCAATATTCGTAGCGAATATTCGCAATGCGAATATTCGTGAGCAACACTACCAATATCCTCGATCCAAGTGTGTTTAAGAACTCCTGGGATATCGTCATAGGTGAAGTGATGAATCCACGGGAACCATTTGATTGGTTGCAGGTGAAAAAAACTCGAATTAAGTGATTACCATATGTGGTAATGATAGCCAAAGGAAAAAATAAAAGTGCACATAGCGTGATTCTGTATTACAGATATATCAAATTTTAATCAAAAATTGCACTTACATTTAAGTAGGATACAAACAAGCGCTTAGCAATACAGCAGTGGGGTCAGTGGGGTCTCCCGACACGTTTCGTTCCCTTAGAACGTCATCTGGGGCACCAGTAAACAGGAAACAAGCAAACGTGAAGAAAATGTCCCAGAAAGCCTAACTACAAACTAGCAATATACAATATGTACAAAAATGTGAAACATCAATAAACAGGGTAGACTGTCAATGCAGGGAATATATGGGAAGGGGAGACCAATCTTGGGATCAGGGAGCAGAAATAAGGCAGCAGGGGCCAAAATGCAGAGCAAGAACAAGATCATGAGCAGAACAAAAGGCACACAGTATCGGGCAGCAAGAAAAGCAAAATACTGGAGCAAGGTGTATCAGCAGAAGATGGACTAAGTACCCTCCCAGTAGCCAGCAGCAGGTGGAGACTGGATACTGAGATCTACTGGCTGGAAGACACCTGCTGATGGATACTGGAACTATAACTTTCAGCACAGTGCCACCAGCAGGTGACCCAGGTCTTGACAACCAACCCCCACTCCCCCTTCGCCGGGACTTTAGAACTTTAACTGTGCCTCATACAGTTTCTTGTACAGCAGCACTCAGACTCGGTGATCAGTTATGTACACATATGCTGACAGTAAACATGATGGCAAAAAGAGAGAGAAGAATAATGATTTATTAGGGTGCTGTTGCTTCTTTATTGTCCCATCAGCAGGACAGGGGGGGTGTTTAAACTGTTCTGCCACTGCAATTCAGGTATGGCCCTGGCTGTGTTGTCTGGTGGGTATGCCTTGGGTATATGATAGGCTGGACAGGATTAAAAACCATTACATAGATAAACTAGTTTGCATATATAGCATAAAAAAATAGTGGGAGATTGTTTTCAGATCTACATGACATACTCTCACAATCCCATAATTAGAAACATTAAAGAAAAAAAAAGGAACACTTTGGAAGGGATAAACCACTCTCCCAAAATAAGGGATTTTTGAGAGGTGTCAATTGTCGTAAAAAGGCAAGCACGCTAGACACAAATAATTTTATGAAAATGTATCAAAATGTAATAAGACTTATTAAAAACAATTCCAGAGATTAGTATAGACCACACTTGTTACAACCAGCAGGATAAATGACAGCCAACAAGTTTCGCACAAAGGTGCTTCATCAGGGCCTTGCAAATTTTTCCTTTTGGATTATGTGGTCTGTGTGTGACATAAAAAATACGCCATTAATGCATATCAAATGATATAATAAAATACATTACATATTTATATCAGTAGGAAGAAGATTACTGTGTGCTCACCAATACTGCTAATAGCTGAGTTTATTGTGCCAAGACGCAGCCAAAAGGAATTGTGTCTGGAATTGTTTTTAATAAGTCTTATTAAATTTTGATACATTTTCATAAAATTATTTGTGTATAGCGTGCTTGCCTTTTTACGACAATTGATACCTCTCACTTGAAAATCCCTTATTTTGGGAGAGTGGATTACCCCTCCCAGTGTTCCTTTTTTTTTTCTTTTAGTTTGCATATATAAGTTTCATATATGTGTCTAGCTGCTTGCCAGACTTTAAAATTCAAAAACTAAGCTAAGTAAGCTATAATTATGATTTTTGTCCATGTTCGTTGTCATTTACTTTAAAATGTAGTGTTTTGTTTCCACAACCTTTCTGTACATTGAAGCAATCAATTTAGCATACTGAAATGTTAAAATTCTGCATATGACAAGTAACTTGACGTTCTAAAGGTCTTTTACAAACCTGGAAAAAATGAACATCAGTTTGGTTTTCTGACAGCAAAGATGAAGGTGGTGACACGCAAGACTTCACTGTCAGCAGGAATAGAAGTTCACACACTTTACCCAGAACACGTCTCATCTGATGGGGATGCACAAAAACACCTCCAAAAAATAGGGCAGCTATAGTCAGAATTGGTGAGCTGATCACTGGACGTCAACTGAACCATCAACCAAAGAGATCCACTGTTGTCATATGTCACCCACACATATATCACTTGTCTATGTGTAATGTTAAAGGGGATCTAGCATTGAATATATTTTTTTATGTTTAAAGCTAAAAAAAAAAAATTCTCCTTGCAGTGAGGCTTCCTCTCCACTTCAAGGGTTAAATGCTTGTTCATGCCTGGGGTAACTATAACAGAACCTTTTACTTACCTCATTCCTTGCTACCCCAGCATGTAAGCAAGTGGAGATAGTTTAGTGCTGTCCTGGCCGGGCAGGTAGGGGTTAATGCCTTTCCAGGTCCTGTGTAATATAAAAGGGACCTTGGTTTGAAGCTGAAGAGAGAGGAGGGGAGGTGGAAGTAGGAGAAGGAGGAGAAGGATGCTATCCACCACCGTCCTAATGTGGAACCAGGGCCGCCATCAGGGGGGTACAGGCAGTACACCTGTAAGGGGCCCCGGAGGTCCCCAGGGGCCCGAATGGCAACCCTACTTTTTTTAATAATTTTTGTTTATATATATATATAATTATTTTTTTTATTTTTATTAAATGTCCCAGAGGTCTCCAGGGGCCCGGAGGTACCCAGTGCCCCCGGATGGCAAACCCCCCTTTAAAAAAAAAAAAAAACAATTTGTAATTGTTTTATTTATATAATTTTTTCTTTGTCTTTTTTTTCTTTTTTGTTTTTATTAAAGGACCCGGATGGCAACCCCCCCCCCCCTTTTTTATACATATATATTTTATTTTTTATTTTTTTATTTTTTATTTTTTATTAAAGGTTCCAGAGGTCCCTATGGCCCCGGATGACTGCCCCCCCCCCCTCCCCCAACTCTCTCTCTATATATATATATATATATATATATATATATATATATATTTTACTTCTCTATTTTTTATTTTTTTTGTAAGGGGCCCAGAGGGAAAGACTTGTACCTACATGGAGATGCCTATAAAGGACTTATCTTTGTTTGGACCACACTTTTGCAAGTATGTCGGGGCAGTACTCAAGCCTGTAGTTATAGGAGTAGGGATGTAGGAAAATCCCTGTTCTTCTATGTTGGACTTTGAAATTTTTCATCTTTTCTGAGCAAAGTATTGAAACGTTTTCCTTGACTGGTCTGAAGTTACAGAAAGTTTACTGAAGTTACTGAAAGCGGTGTATTGCAAGTAAACAGCACACATAGTTCTCCGAGTGGGTCTTAAACATATTGGTTATGGCGACATCGGTGTGGAGTGGAGAAGTGTGAAGACAGAAGTTGTTACCTAGAGTAACGGAAGTGTAACAAGCCTGTCAGTAGCATGTGCTTGTTATAGGTGGAATGGCCTCTAGCCATAAGAGAGATGTTGTCGACACTCCTTCTGCCAGTGGCCTTTCTCCCAAAGCAACAGGAGTGGATTTGCTCAGAAAAGGTTCCCATCCTGTACAGGGTTACGGATGTTCAAGAGTTAAGTTAAAGCGGATGGCCCATTACATTTTTTTTTTAAAAGCCAGCAGCTACAAATACTGCAGCGTCTGACTTTTAATAATAGGACATTTACCTGTCCTGGAGTCCAGCGGCGTCCACAGTAGAGGACGAGCATTCGCTCGTCTCTCTGCTGCTCCCCCCTCCATCCAAGGTGAGGGAACCAGGAAGTGAAGCGCTGCGGCTTCACTGCCCGGGTCCCCACGGCGCATGCGCGTGACGCGCTGCGCCCGCCGATTGGCTCCCGCTGTGTGCTGGGAGCCGAGAGTTCCCAGAAAACCCGTCTTTTGCCCGAGACTGCGGGCCGGAAGTGGGTGAAGATACCTGTCTTTAGACAGATATCTGCACCCCCCTCCCCCCTGAAAGGTGTCAAATGTGACACCGGGGGGGGGAGGGTTCCGATCAGCGGATCTTCACTTTAGGGTGGAGATACGCTTTAAGTGTACATGTGGAACCCACACAGAGTGCACAGTTGAGCCCATTCCTCTACTTGGGAGTAATAGTGGAAAATGCTGGACAGGTGGATGTGGACAGAGCTCAGCATGTCCCTCCTGAATGTACATTACAGAGAAGATGTATTCTAATGCCGCGTACACACGCTCGGAATTTCAGACAACAAATGTTTGATGTGAGCTTGTTGGAAAATCCGACCGTGTGTATGCTCCATCGGACATTTGCTGTTGGAATTTCCGACAACAAAAAATTGAGAGATGGTTCTCAATTTTTCTGAAAACAAAAGATTGTGTCGGAAATTCCGACCGTGTGTACAAAATTCAACGCACAAAAATCCTACGCATACTCGGTATCATTTCGACACATGCTTAGAATCATTGAACTTAATTTTTCTCGGCTCGTTGTAGTGTTGTACGTCACTGCGTTCTTGATGTTTGGAATTTGTGTAATCGTGTGTATGCAACACAAATTTGAGGCAACATCCATTGGAAAAAAAATCCATAGTCTTTTTGTCGTAATGTCCGATCATGTGTACGCAGCATAAGAGTGGAGGTCCACCTCAAGGTTGATTATTCCCCTGTCCCAGGGCATTGATGGCGATGACATAAAACAAAGGTACCCCATGTGTGTAGTAAAGTGACCCTGTAGGAGCTGCGGTGGCTGAACGCGATTGGCTCTGCGCTGACAAGCCGTTCACCCCTGCAGCCAAGGGTTCGGCTGCATGTGAATTGAGTTTGGTGGTCTCATCCTGGCTCCCGGTGGGTGTGCTATGGGAGGTAAGCCTGCACTTAGTACGGCCACCCCCCTCCCACAAAACCACCACACTTACACGCACTCGAAATTGGGTTAACATGCATGCACTTTGGTCTCTAAAACAAAAAAGGGAGATGAAGGACTAACAGGGCTGGCTGAGCGGGCTAGATCCTCTCACTTCCTCATAAGGGAGTCCCTCTGCCCCATTGGGCTTCAAAGCAGGGCAGGTAGGGCGGGCTGTGTGGGAGGACCCCCTCACACCCGCTATTGCCACCCAGGGGCATGCAGAAAGATGGCAGATTGCCTCTGGGGGAGGTCTGCCTACTCCCAACTCCTGCAGTCCGGCTCCTCTCTACACGCACAAAATACACTTTAAAAAAAAAGTGACCCTGTAAAAATTGCCTAACATACCCTAGAAGAACCCATGTGGGGTACGCCTCTCATGTGACCCAGTGCTTGGCAGCCAACATGTTAATAGGAAAACATGGAGGATGTGAAAAACAACCTATCTACCCCTGTAGGCCCCACATTGATGTCACAATGGGGCCAGTTAGTAAAAGTCCTTGTTCTGGCTACCCTAAGCATGAATTCAGCTTTAAAGTCATATTAAACCTTCAGTTATTTTAAGGACTTTCAGCAGCTGATGTAATCACCTACTGAATATGTAGCTTTTTTATCTTTTAATTCTTTCCTGTGTTTTTTTTTTTAAACTTGTGCTGTGACAACTGTGTCAGGTTTCCTGTTTCATGGTGGCTCCTTTCTCTTGCAGCATTCTATGGAGTCACCCTTGCATGTAGAAAATCTTATAGCGTGTGCAAGGATGCCAATCAGGGGGTACCACCAGTCCTCCTGTACCGGGCCTGGGCACATGGGTGGGAGGGCTGGGCAGCAGGGGAATTCAGATGTGGGTAGGACGGGGGGATCGGTGCAGTGGGGGTGCAATTACAGAAACAATGCTCCGTGCGTCTCTCCCTGCAGCTGAAAGCCATTTTCTCCTCCTCTCCCTTTCACCAGCTTTCATTTGTTGCAGGGCATAGTTCATGTTATTTTACCCCGCACTGATCCCCCTCCCTATCCTGCCCATATCTGCTCTCCTACCAAATGCCCCCCCCCCCCCTGTGTGGGCCCCCTATGTAGTGCTGACGACTTTTCTCTCCAGCCAGCTACTGCGGGCACCCGGGAGGGGGGGTGTCCGATCTTCAGAATGGAGAGCAGGTGCAGGGGCTGGTAAATTACAGGTACACGGGGCCCCATGAACTCTAACAGCAGCTCTGACTGTGTGCATCAATGGAAACACTCAGCCCCTTTTCCCTCCTCCATTCTCCAAGCCAAAGACTGGCTTAAGACTGAAATTTCCACTGTTTAAGGGGGTTGTAAACCCTCATGTTCTTTCACCTTAATGCTCCACCTCTGCCTTCGGTCCCTTCGGCAGAGACGTGCTATACATCTCTGCCCGGGGGTTCTTGGCTCTTAATTAGATAGACTGATATATATATACGATGTGGAGGGGAGCTGATAGCACCGCCGTGGAACCCCAGAAGAGGATGATGAAGAGGGCTCTCTGCAAAAACGAACTGCACAGTGGAGGTAAGTATGACATGTTTGTTTAAAAACAAATTACAATCACTTTAACTCTTTTTTGTGAAGACCAGAAGTTCAGGAAAGGAGCACTAAGACAGCAGAAGCCAGCAGCATTGAAAGTTGTAAATTGGAAGTGCTGGGGTAAGAATGTTAACAAATATATACTGCGGCAGAGCGGCCAGATTCAGGTAGAGTTAGGCTGGAGTATCAGTGATACTCCAGCCTAACTTTCACTTTGAGCCGGCGTTTCTGTTTTCTTTAGTCAGAAAACAAGAAACGCCGGGTTGGAGTTACTATACGAGCAGCGTAATTGTATTTCACCGTCGTATCGTAACTTCAATTTTAAAAATGGCGCGCGGGGCGTTCCCGCTGATTAACATATTCTCGGCGTTCGGCGATCGGAAATCCACAATCGTATTCGGGCGCGACGCAGTGACTTTCCGACATTTCCGTAAGAGATACGCGGCGTAAAGATAAAGCAGCCCCCTAGTGGAGTATCCTATGTTAAGTATGGCCGAGTCGTTTGCGTAAAACCTCCGTGAATGGGGATTGACGTCATTGACGTTCACTGACAGAATTTGGAGCATGCGCACTGACAGTCGATGCATGCGCAGTACGTTCGCCGCGGGATCGCGCCTAGTTATAATAATACACGCCCCCTACCCGCCCAATTTGAATTCCGCTGGCTCATTTTCGATACGCCACCGCAACTTTAGGAGCAAGTGCTATGTGAATAACAGTACTTGCTGCTAAAGTGTCGCCGGAGTAACGTAAATGAGAAACGTTACTCCACAGTAAAGAAGCGCCCATCTACCTGAATCTGGCCCACTGTGTTTAAGCATATATGCTCCGTTTCCTTTTAAAAATAAATGTGGAATGCAAAGCTGCGGTGGGTGTAACAAGATGTCCGCTTGCCCCCTTCTCAGTGTATCATGATTATGGAGGAGTGTGGGGTGTAACAAGATGGCGGAGACGGAACGTCACTTCCGTTACCAATTCTAATGGGTAGCCTAATCTGACGGAACACAGGCTCAGAGATAAAGACAAAACTGCAGAGAGCAGAGCAATATCAGTATAAAAATTCCACTTTATTGAAGGTAAAACAGCATTAATTTACATGCCAACATGGAACATCCAGCCTGAATTCACACACTGCCCAATGGTATGTATACAGCTGGGACCGGAGGACGACAGGCAGCTGGCGGGAGCAGAGAGCGTCAGACAGAGCAGCTACACAGAAGATCCCCGGTGATCGAGGGGGCAGGCAACACGTTTCTGGGTTAGTATGTCCCTTCAGGTTCCAATGTGACCTGTTTTCACTGTTGTAATGTGATCATTGTTGGAAGAGGAAATTCTTTCTGCAGACAGATGACATCATCCCTACCTAGGTAATGTCAATTGATTGGAGCTCTGCTTATTAATGATCCAGCTTTTTTCTTTATGACATCACAACAGTACAGACACGTAAATTTATTGAAAGACCTCTTCAATAGTTCAGTATTCAATAAAGGATAGTTTTAACAGTTGGAATATTTTGTTAAAGTGATTCTTTCTTCCGGGAACCTAAGCGCTGCAAATGACTTCCATTCCTGTCCAATGCTTTATTTTTGTTGCCTTTCAGATTTGTCTGCTGTATGTCACAAAATATGTCACTTTTCAAGACAGAAGAATTTTATCAAAAGTCTCTAGAGGAACATTCTCTGAAACAGCTCGGTTTATGTCAGTGTCTATGCCAATTTACAATGCAGAAGTTTCCGTTCGGAGTGGTTGTTTGAACAAATTCTTGTTGTCCAAAGACAGATTCCTATTACCTTCATCTCATCGTCTGTATGAAGCAATGGGCAGAACACGGGGTGGGGTGGGGTGGAATGGATTTTTTACCTTCAACGTTTTTATTGATTTTAAGCAAGCCCAAGGTCACAAAGTTTTAAAGTCATAATATAACTAGGAAATAGTGTTGAGCAGAATATGCCATATTCGAATTCGCGATATATCTCGAATATATAGTCGAATATTCGACAGATATTCGCTAAATACGAATATTCGTGATATATTTTCTAAATGAAATGATTGCGAATTTTCGCTATCGCGAATGCGAATGCGATTGCGAATTGCGAATGCGAATATTCGAGAAATGCGGAATGGAGCACTCTGATTGGCACAGAATATTCGTGATATATTACAATATAAAATAATTGCGAATATTCGGCAAATGCGGAAGGAGCACTCTGATTGGCTCAGAATATTCGTGATATATTACAATACACAATAATTGCGAATATTCGAGAAATGCGGAAGGAGCACTCTGATTGGCTCAGAATATTCGTGATATATTACAATACACAATAATTGCGAATATTCGAGAAATGCGGAAGGAGCACTCTGATTGGCTCAGAATATTCGTGATATATTACAATACACAATAATTGCGAATATTCGAGAAATGCGGAAGGAGCACTCTGATTGGCTCAGAATATTCGTGATATATTACAATACACAATAATTGCGAATATTCGAGAAATGCGGAATGGAGCACTCTGATTGGCTCAGAATATTCGTGATATATTACAATACAAAATAATTTCGAAATTTCGAGAAATGCGGAATGGAGTACTCTGATTGGCTCAGAATATTCGTGATATATTACAATATAAAATAATCGCGCGATATCGCTATTTGCCGAATAATCGCATTGCGATTTTTCGGCAATATAAAATGAGCGCTGCAGCTACTCGGCCCAAGGTCTCTAATCATACCAGCAATGCTTTTAGACGTCGATGGGGATCTCTAGGATGTGTTCTGTTCTAAAAAAAAATTTAAAACATTCGAATATTCGAAATAGCGAATATTCGCCGCGATATTCGCGTTATTCGCGAATACTCGAATATGCAATATTCGTAGCGAATATTCGCAATGCGAATATTCGTGAGCAACACTACTAGGAAAACAGATTAGATATCATACCGATTGTTTCATTCATACAAAGGTGCTATACTTTAACCGCTTAAGGGCCCCTTCACGCCAATATACATCGGCAGAAGGACACGCTGGGCTCAAGCACGTACCTGTACATCGCCTTTAAGAGCCGAGCCGTGGGTCGCGAGCTTGCCGCCGCCGGCGTGCTCGCAACCTGGTCCTGTGCTCCGTGATCGCGCCTGCGGACCCGATCGCCGCCGGTGTCCCGCGATCGGGGTAACAGAGCTGAAGAATGGGGAGAGGTAAGTGTAAACAAACCTATTCCCATTCTTCCTAGTGTGACTGCCACTGATCGTCTGTTCCCTGTCATAGGGAACAACGATCAGTGACGTCACACGCAAATCCATGTCCCCACACAGTAGTAATCACGCCCTAGGAAACACTTAACCACCTTCAGCGCCCCCCCCCCCTAAAAAAGGTTAACCCCTTCACTGCCAGTGTCATTTTCACAGTAATCAGTGCCTTTTTATAGCACTTTTCGCTGTAAAAATGACAATGGCCCCAAAATAGTGTCAAAAGTGTCCGATGTGTCCGCCATTATGTCACAGTTAAAATAAAAATTGCTGATTGCCGCCATAACTAGTAAAAAAAATATATTAATAAAAATGCCATAAAACTATCCCCTATTTTGTAGATGATATAACTTTTGCGCTAATCAATCAATAAACGCTTATTACGATTTTTTTACCAAAAATATGTAGAAGAATACATATCGGTCTAAACTGAGGACATTTTATTTATTTTTTATATATTTTTGGGGGATATTTATTATAGCAAAAAGTAAAAAATATTGATTTTTTTTTTTAATTGTCGCTATATTTTTGTTTATAGTGCAAAAAATAAAAACCGCAGAGGTGATCAAATACCACCAAAAGAAAGCTCTATTTGTGGTACAAAAAGGACGTCAATTTTGTTTGGGAGCCACGTCGCACGACCGCGCAATTGTCAGTTAAATCGACGCAGTGCCGAAAGCTGAAATTTCGTCTGGGCAGGAAGGGGGTATATGTGCCCAGTAAGCAAGTGGTTAAGGACTAAATTAACAAAAGCTACCGGTAGTGGTTGTAGTAAATATGCTAACCATAGGTTTGCCGAGGTTACACCTTGGTTACAGGGTACAGTTGCTTGTCTTGTATATAAACCAATACTTTATGGAATGGCTTTTTATAAAGTGGCACTTTTAAAACGATTGGACATATACCCACCGTAATAGGTGATTTTTTCCCCCCAGAACCAAGACCATACAAATATATGTTGCTTCAACTTGCAAAAAACTTTCCTCTGAATGTGCCCACTCTACTACCTCCACCCGGAGCTGGTGCCCTGCCCTGAGGATAGAGTCTACCTTATAAAATGTTAATTAAGTATGACATCCTTAAAGCTTCAAAGCTGCTAAAGTAAACAGCAATGAATCAAACTGCAAATGCATTCAATCAATTACATCACAAAACTAACAAACGTATGAAATCAAAATTGAATTAAAATGTATTTCATAGCTCATTGCCATCCTTCTAAACCAAAGATTATTTTTTTTCCATAGCTAAAGAAACAAGCCGCAGTCCAATTTTATTTTATAGCTCATTGCCATTACCCTTCACGGTAAATTTCTATAGTTAAAGCAATTAATTCTATAAGTTTACATCTTATTTCTCGTTCTAAAGCCAGAAGGTTTTTTTGTACCTTAATGCATTCTATGTATTCTACAAAATCTTCTGTGTGCTGCTCCCCACCCCACTCCTCCTTATACTTACCTGAGCCCAATGGCGATCCAGCTTTGTGCACAAGAGCAGCAACTCTGTTCTCTTTCTCTCTCTGCACTGGCTCAGATGTAGCAGCGAGAGCCATTGGCTTCTGCTCTTGTCAATTACAGTCAGTAAGAAGGAAGAAGGGGTGGACATGAGCGAGCCTGCATGAGTAAATATACAAATTGGTTGACAACGCTGGTGGAATGTGGATTTTAACATATATAAACGTAATATAAATACAAAATACAATTGTAGTGAATAAAGTGCAATGGAATGAAATAAAGTGCACAGTGCTTCCAACGGCAATTCAAACTTCCAGGTCGAAAGGAATTTCAAAGAACACACTCCCTTCTTATGACCCCACTCACCAGAGCTTATGGACCCTCAGCTTTGCAGTCCAGGGGTCAGAAATGCTTTAAGAAGTTGTGGCATATAGATCCAAAGTTAGAGAGGCTTCCATAACCAAATTTCTCAGCGGACCGAGGAAGATGGTGCATGTTGAAAGAGAGAAGAAAGTACATAGTGAAGTACTGCCGGCACTGGAAAAAGACAGCTTGAAAAAACAGGCATCAGTGTGAGTAACTTGCATAAAGGCAGTCAGCAAAGGGGTAGGCCAGGAATGTCGGTGGGGGACCCGAGAAGAGGAAGATCGGGGGTGCTTTGTGCAAAACCACTGCACAGGGCAGGTAAGTATGACATTCTTTTTGTTTTTTTTAAATCTGGCTTTAATATCATTTTAATAATTCAACAGGCAAAACTGTGCAGCAAAAAACAAAAATCCCTTTACAATCACTTTGCATCATGGCCATTATGCTAGTCAGATTGGATATGTGAAATGAACGAAATACAATATATGGAAAAACAAATAAGAGAAGAAGGATATATTAATAGTCAAATGCCAGTAATATGGCAAAAATGGGATGAATTTAGGCTTTCAAAATGAATGGAAGAATACTTATGAATTGAAAACTGGGGAAAACCTAATAAGGAATCATAAGGGAGAAGGAAAAAGAGTAAAAATGCTATAAGGGGAATGGGGCGTTTTTATATATATATATATATATATATATATATATATGTGTGTGTGGGATGAATGATGATGAATGGTAATGGAAGTATTGTAGATAGGATGTTGTTAAATGATAATGAGGTTTCTGTAGATTGATCAGGATTCTGTATATTGGATAATAAGCAGGTATAGATATATAATGTAACAGAATCTTGGATAAATGCTAAAAAAAATGTATTAAAGAAAAAACCTATAATAAAGATAAATTAAAAACCAAATGTTATAGTTAAAAAAAATAGGTGAAAGCATATTCTGGCCAGGAATAACCTGAGTCACTGAATTGGGTCAGGGTTACTAGAGGCCAAGGCTGGATGACTTCTCCTGGCAGCTCTCCGGTGCCTCCCCCTGGTGTCGGGAAAGTTGGAGAACCTTCTAGATCTAGAGGGTGGGGGTTAAGAGGAGCTGACATGAATATTTATGGTGCCTCAGCCAATCCCCAGATCATAGGTGTGCACAGCCTATTGCATTAGGGCGTGCACTCCAAAACTCAAACACATTTGCATGTTCGTGCCTGTGTCTATATACACCAATGGTGTCAGCAGAGCAATGGACGGTGTCAGTAGGTAAAATACTGGTTTCAGTAAGGCAGTAGACAGTCTCAGTAGTTTTATTTTTTTATTAAATCTTATAATTTTGTTAAGGAGCCTGTAGGGGTCTTTGGTGAAATATTAGGGGTCCAAACAGGGGGAATATGCACTACACAGGGTGATTAGGGTGTGCCCAGACACACCTGGCACACCCTGTGCGCACACCTATGCCCCAGATGTAGGTAGGCAGGAGATGAGGACGTGGAAGATGGAGAAGCAGTGCTGAGGAGAGTCTGTTAGTAGCCTTTGAGGGACCCATTACCATTGTGGCGATTGTTTACCACGGGCTGGGTGCTCATGAAAGCTGGCCTGGAAGGATCCTGAAACAGGAGACAGTGGGAGGGTTCGTGCTGGAGAGGCAGTAAGAAAGAGAAAAGAGAGACATCAGCACGATGCAGGGACAGACAAGGGGAGAGATCGCCCATTCATAGCAGGTCTCTCTTGAAGACCATATAATGCCAAGTCTTCATCGAACCTTACCCTAGGAGGTCTCCATGTGTGTGTGTCAGTCAGGCAGGGTTGGGGCAGAAAGTCAGTCAGGAGGACTGGGAGAAAGATCAGCCATGTGTGGCTGATAGCACCCAGATGGGCTAGCAATTCTGCAAAATGTAGCTGGGATCAGTGGCCACAGGAAGGCAGAAGGTTACTTTGTTGAAGAAGTCTCTGCCTGTAATGGGCCTTTGCTGAACAAGGAGAAACTATTAGTTTCCTTAGGAGTGATCAGCAGGAGCTGTACTTAAAGGAACAGCTACTGCTGTGTGTGCAGAATTATTTGTAAATAGGAATAAAGTTGTGCCTTGTTCTGTGTTTTGGACATTATTTCCAGTTGGCCATTCCCTTATTTCTTACCCCATCCAAGTTCAACCTCTAAATAAAATAGCAAAAACTGTTTTCTGTGTCAAAATGCAGCGGCGTAGTAGCAGCGGGGACCCGGGACAATAATGACTCCTATGGGAGTAGTACTACATATAGTTAAGACTACTTTTAGTTAGTTATCACTTTTTTCCATCGGAAAATTAGATTATGCTCTCAAACGTTTGCTGGCGGAAATTCCGACAGCAAAAGTATGATGGAGCATACACATGGTCGGAATTTTCGATGAAAAGCTCACATCAGACTTTTGCTGGTGGAAATCCCACTCGTGTGTACAGGGCATGAGTTGAAATCTTCAGTACTCTACCCCCCCCCCCCCCCCCCTCCACATCAAAAGCATTAATCCTCTGATGCTGCAGGAGTTAATATGAGTACTGGACCTGTCAAAGGCACTCGTCAGTGCCGACTAGGCCCGCCTTCTTTATCTCCCTCCTCTATTCACAGAAGCCGCACTAAAGCTTCCATCACCCTTCTTTGCACAACCACAGCAACAATGTTCATGTACAATGTCCCAAATATCCTGTGCTACTGTTTAAGTCAGGGGTGCCCAACCTGTGGCCCGCGGAGCCCTCTGATGTGGCCCACGACCTCCTTCTCTGGGAAGGAATAGAATACTGTTATTAAAGGGCAAGTTTATTACTAAAATCACAGGGTATATATGGGCATGTCTGTTCTGCAGTGGTTACTGGGCTGCTTTCAAACTGATCCGCAGGTGCAGAGCGGTGCACCTGTGGGTTACCTGCACTGAACCATAGGCCCCTTTCACAAGGTCAGTCCGACCCAATCAGACCCTCCATTCACCTCTAATGCCGCGTACACACAATCACTTTTTGTGATGAAAAAAAACGTCATTTTATCTCACGAAACAAAACAACGTTTTTCAAACTTCATTTTCCAAAACGACGTTGCATACACACCATCGTTTTTCAACAAAGCTCTAGCAAAGCGTGGTGACGTACACCACGTTCGATGCCACTCTGTTCCATTGAAGCTCTGTCTCATAACTTGCTTCTGAGCATGCGCGGGTTTAAAAACTTTGTTTTCAACATCGTTTTGCCCACACACCATCACTTTTTATGACACAATAAAACGACGTTTTGAAAAACGGCACAAAAAATTCAAGCATGTTTGATTTTTTTTTTGGTCGTTTTTTTGAAGACATAAAACTAAGTTTTGCCCACACACAGTGATTTTAAATGACGTTTTTGAAAACGTCGTTTTTTTCATCACAAAAAGTGATCGTGTGTACGCGGCATAAGGAGTAGCAGATTTAAATGGACTTTTACAAACGCCTACCTCCAATCCGATCTGCAAAAAAAAAAGAAAACACAAGTAGAGTGGGCTGCCATCCACCTGCTCCGCCTCCACTCATTGTGGCCCACAACCGGTTACCAAGTCACTTAAATGGCCCTCGCTCTTCAAAAGGTTGGGCACCCCTGGTTTAAGTGGTTGACTCAGTCCGGTATTCACAAGTCTGCACAGAACATGCGGCTCAGTTGCAGGCATGCTCTGCTGTATTATTTTAAGATTTGGTTGGCTACACTGTTAACACGCTTTAAATCCCACCTAGCAAACGCTGCGAATAACTAGCAGCAGGACATTTTTTTATTTTCTTCTTTCTTGAATGGCTGCATGAAGATCCATGCAGCCATCTGCCCATCATTGATTTTATCAGGCTTCCGGCATACTGTTCTGCCTGTGCAGGTAAATATGGCCCTCTGCATGGATGTTTGGAACTGTTCACCTATGTGAATGAGGACTTGGTAAAAAAAAAGGCACTCTAAATACATTTTGGTGCTCACATACACAATAGTTTAATAAAATATAAACTTGCGCCAAGTAAAGAGTAGTGATGAGCGGAATACGCCATATTCGATTTCGCGATATTTCGCAAATATTTTGAAGAATATTCGCGAATATTCGTTAATATCGAATATTCGTGATATTTTATAAAAAAAAAAAAAATTGCGAAATTTCGCTATTTTTTTTTTTTATAAAATATCACGAATATTCGATATTTACGAATATTCGCTATATTTTATAAAAAAAAAAAAAAATAGTGAAATTTCGCATATGCGAAAGCGAAAATGATTGCGAAATTTCGCTATTTTTTTTGGATAAAATATCACGAATATTCGATATTTAAGAATATTCGCTATATTTTATAAAAAAAAAATTGCGAAATTTCGCTAGTGCGAAATTTATTGCGAAATTTATTGCGAAAATTATTGCGAAATTTGAAAAATACGAATATTCGAAATAGCGAATATTCGCCGCGATATTCTAGTTATTCGCGAATACTCGAATATGCAATATTTGTAGCGAATATTCGCAATGCGAATATTCGTGAGCAACACTAGTAAAGAGATACCAATTATGTCATGCCTCAAAAGTGTCTGTGAAATGCTAAAAAAAACTACATCCATAGGCAACATTTTAAAAGTCTTTAAAATATATACGTACGGGTGTTTTTCTCCAAAAAATTGGAATTACACTTTGAAGGTAAATTTCTGTAATAAATAAATCTCATACCTGAGCTACTACAAAGATAGCAGCAATCTTCCAGGTTCAGTATGCTTTCCCTCTGCACAATAACCAGAGGGCGTCACTTGCTTGGCACTGCTAACATATAAAGAATTCCTTGTATTGTTTTCAATGAATACAAAATGTTCTGGAATTGGACAAAGTGAAGATCGTGATGTGACCACCCTTCTTCCCCACCTTGTCCACTTAAAGAAGGCTTTGTAATCATTAAAATAAATACAAGACATTCTATAAATGTTGGCAGTGCCAAATGTGTGGTCCTCTGTGGTCAGTGTGCGGAGGGAAGAACACTTAAGCGGCGCACAGCAAATTTTTTAGAGTATAAACTATGCATATATTTTGCTATTAAATACAATTTCTAAACATATGAAGTTAATAACAAGAGTTCCCCTTTTACATCTGAATCCACAGAGTTCCCTCTTTTACATTTGAGCTTGCAGAGGTCCCTTTTACTGTAAAGCCTCGTACACACACTCGGTTTACTCGGCAAGAACGAGGAAGGAAACTGCTGGCAGAGCTTTCTTGCCGAGTATACTGAGCGTGTGTACGAGGCTTTCAGGTTTCTCGTAAAAAAAAATGCCTAAAATCTTGACGAGAAAAATAGAGAACCTGCTCTCTATTTTCTCGTTGTGATTCTCGGCAGTGTTTTCCTGCCGAGAAACCCAAGAGTGTGTATACTTACCTGTAGCCGTTGAAACTCGCGCATGCTTCAAAGTCATTTGGAGCTTCCTAGGCATAGGTAGGGTGCCGCAAGATGGCGGCGACAGCATCGGATGTGACAAGCGCATGCTCGTCGTACGCGATGACATTACTGTATTCTTGCTATTCAAACGAACCATGGTTCATTTGAATGGAGTGTCTGTACACTTGGGCAGCAAGAGATTCTTGCTAAGAATCTCGTCAGGAAAAACAACGTTTTTTTCCTGACGAGATTCTGGCCTTAAGGGGGCCTGTGTACAGGGCTTAAGGGGGGACTCTGATGTAAGGGAGAACTTTGGGGACTCTTACAAAAGAGATGCTCTGGGAACTCTAATGTAAGGGGGAACACTGAGAAGTCTGATGTACGGAGAAGACTCTGATGTAAGAGGGAACACTGTGGCCTCTGATGTAAAGGGGAACTCTGATGTAATGGGTGCTCTGAGAACTATGATTTACCTTAGTGTACTCACTCAGAGGCAAGAGAGAGAAGGGGGATATTTCACTCACAGACAGGGAGGGACACAGATTGGGAGAGAGAGAGAGAGAGAGAGAGAGAGACAGACACTTAGGCCGCGTACACACGACCAAATACATCTGTTCAAATCGGTCTGGCAGACCAATTTGAACAGATTTGTCTGCTGGGCTGTTTTGGTTTGATCGCTGTACACACAATCAAACCAAAATCCCCGCCGGCAGACAGCGCGGTGACGTGGCGATGACGTTGACGTCGCCACGTCACCGCACCAGGAAGTAAAACACTTCCGCGCATGCGTCGAATCCATTCGACGCATGTGTGGGCAGATATGTCTGCTGGTTAGCGTACTAACCAGCAGACATGTCGGACGGACGGATTCCCAGCAGAATGAGGAAGACTTACTAAAACTGGAACGTTCAAAATCTGGTGCAGCATAGAGACCAATCAGCTTCCAGGTTTTATTGTCAAAGCTTAATTGGACAAGCTGAAGTAAGAAGCTGGTTGGTTACTATGCACAGCTGCACCAGATTCTGAGTACTCCAATTTTAGTAAATCTTCCTCAAGTCTGTAAGTATGCATATTTCATAGATGGGCAAAATGACAATGACTGTAGTAGCCGATTAGGGTTGCCACTTGTCCAAGATTCACCCGGACAGTTCAGGTTTGGAATAATGTGACCGAACTATGGCTTCCAAGCAGGGTTGCTGGCTGAAGTTGTTTAAGCTGAGAGTGTCTGGTACACTCCCTTTCACACTGCCCAAAGCCAGCAATAACAATCTTCACCCAAACACACAGATGGGAGAGGAGAGAGGGCTTTATTTGCACCTCTTCCTCCCCACCCCTTGGTGTCTGCCCATACTCCAATCCCTGGCGCTGTGCACCAGATTTTGAACGTTCCAGTTTTAGTAAGTCTTCCTCATTGTGTCAAGCTGGATCTATGCGATTATGCATAGCAAGAATTCAATGTTAAAGTGTAAGTTTACCTTTTCATAAAAAAATAAATAAAAAAAATGTGAACTAACACCCTGCAGCCTCCACACCTCCTGATCCCCTGCTGTACTTACCTCCTTGGGTGATGTGCTGTCAGTGCCACTGCCCATGCCGCTGATACATTGGCCGAATTTAACTGACAATTGTCAGTGCGATGTTGTACCCAAACAAAGTTGATGTCCTTTTTTTTCCCACAAACAGAGCTTTCTTTGGACCTTTTTTTGCGCTATAAAAAAAAAAAGAGCGACAATTTTAAACACCAATACAACAATATTTTTTACTTTCTGCTATAAAACATATTCAGTAAAAAATCTAATTTCTTCATCAGTTTAGGCCAAAATGTATTCTACTACATGTTTTTGGTAAAAACAATCCCAATAAACGTATATTGATTGGTTTGCACCAACGTTATAGCGTCTACAAACTATGGGATATTTTAATAGCATTTTTTATTTACTAGTAATGGCGGCGATCACTGATTTTTAGCAGGACTGCGTCATTGCGGTGGACAAATCAGACACCTACTGTAACTAACACTTTTGACATTTTTTTGGGAACCATTGACATTATTACAGTGATCAGTGCGAAAAATATGCACTTTTACTGTACTAATGACACTGGCTGGAAAGGGGCTAACACCAGAGGCGATCAAAGGGTTAAGTGTGTCCCTAGGAGGTGCTTTCTAACTGTGTGGGGGATGGACTGACTGGGTGAACACAGAGATTCATTTTTTTGCTTGGCAGGAACTGAAGATCTCTGTGTCCTCCCCTGTCAAAACAGCGATCTTCCTTGTTTACATAGGTAGATCACTGTTCTGGGGTAACGATTGCGGGTGGTCGGCGGACATCGGGTCCCCCCTACCTGCTGATTGGCTCCCCCTCTGTCCAATGGGCCCACAGTATCAATTGCATGAAATGATGTACAGGTACATCATTTTAGGCAATAGAGCCGTCCCCTGCCGCACTATATATGCGGTGATCTTAAAAAAGTAGTAAAGTAGGGTTGCACTGCTACCATTTTTTTGCCAGTGAGTGCGAGTACCAATACTTTCGGGCATGTACTCGCTGATACTGAGTACTGATACCTTGACGGTGCGATTTATGCCCAAACAAAATGAATAAACTCAAATTGCATGGCATGCATTACATGCATTGTAAACAAAAACATCAGTTGTAAAAATATCCAAAAACATCCAGTAGGCATGAGGCACTATCGGTAGGCATGAGTGCAACCCTGCTTTAAAGTAAAGTGCCAGCAATCTCTTATACATAGGGGCAGATTCACAGAGAATTAGATTCTCGTAGAGTATCAGAAATACACTACGCCGCCGTTTTTTACCTGGCTCTACGTGGAATCCCGGTAGATTTTGTCCAGTAAACGACGGCGGCGTAGTGTATTTCTCCCGTCGCAATCCATCTGCGCGAGTAGGGGGCGTGAAGCATTTAAAATAGGCGCGTTCCCGCGACGATCGAACTGCGCATGCTCCGTTCGCAAATTTCCCGCCGTGCATTGCGCGTAAACACGTCGTCACGTCGTAGTAGCGTCGTTTACGTACATTCCTATTCCCGAACGAGTTACGTTAAAAAAAAAAAATATTTTAAAATCAACGCGGGAACGACGGCCATACTTTACATGAGTTACGCACTGTTAGACCAGCAAAAAGCTCCTCTAACATTACGTAGCCAAAAAATGACGTAGGCGATTGCGAGGGACACTCGTACCTTCGTGGATCGCCGTAAAAAGTCATTGGCATATCCCGACGCATGAAAACGACGCGAACTCCTCCCAGCGGCCGCAAAAATATCGCAGCGTAGATCCGAAGGCTTACGAGGACGTAAGCCTCTCGGATCGAAGCCCGAAGCCGCCGTATCATGGTTTGAGGATTCAAACTAGTGATACGGCGCGCGAAATTTGAAATTACTCCTGTCTAACACCAGTTAGACAGGCGTAATTGCTCTGTGAATCTGGGCCAAAGTTTTTATTTTTCTGTAAGGGGTTAAAAACCACAAAATAAAAAATTCTTCCAGAGTTTAGAGCTTCAGCCTCTCCTTATATTTCTGTATGTTTGTAATGGTTTGAAAAGCAAGCAGCCGATCACATCACTTGACACCAGACAAACAGAGCGGACAGGAAGGTAACTCTCTAGAGAAAGCAAAGTCCTCGAAGGAATCATCTGATACCTTGTCCCAGCTTCCTTAGTCCACCACTTGATTTGTTAGGATTTGTGGTTTTCTTTTGAACTTGAATGCAATTTTTTTTTTACTCACATAGATCGAGTTTAGACTTTGTTGTTGTTAGTTGTTGTTTTAACTCCTCTTTATCTCTCTTTTTTTAAATTTCTTTTCAATCTTTACAATAGTTAGAATTCTGGAAAATATTGCAGCTGCTCAAACAGACTTGGGACAGAAAGTACACAAAAGTGCCTTGGGTGAGCCTCTACCGTCATTCAAGCATCAAACCCTTCCCCCGGCCTCAAAACACAAAAAACACATATGAACAAAAGGACGAAATCTTGAGAAAGAAACAAAAACATTGAAATCTAAGTCTCATTTATTGTATTCTACGTTCATCTTTTCAGGCCGATTCTTGACAAAAGAGGCGTAGGCTCAAAGCCTCCAAAAAGATTTATCACTAATATTAAAGAGAATTCTGTTATTTCAGTCCTGTATTTTTTCGATAAAAGTTAGGGCCCTTTCACACGTCCGCCTCCGCTCGTCCGTTTTTACAAGTCCGTAAACGGACTTGTAATGGTTCCCTATGGGATTGCGTCCGTTAGCGGATGATGCATCCGCTAACGTCCGCAAAGATCCGCGTCCATCTGGATCCGGTTTTTTGGACGGCAGAAAACCCTATTTTTCTTCCGTCCGGCGGAACGGATCGGATGAAGACGGACAAACGGTCCGTTTTCATCCGATTCCCCATAGGGGAGAGCGGAGGAGAGACAGGGCGGTGCCTGCACAGTGTGCGGGGACCGCCCTGTCCGCCGACAACTGAGCGGAGACCCCCGCTGAGCTGGCGTACACACACGGAGCGGACCGAAAAACGGTCCGCTCCGTGTGAAAGGACCCTTACACATTGAAGACTACAGTTTTTAAAAAAAGTGGATCTATTGGATCATTTTTTTTTAACTTTATGATAATGTGTCTGCTAAAAAATAATTTTAAGGTGGAGGGATAATAGATCCAAGACTTATATGTAGGAGGTGGTAAATAGGCAATTCCTTAAAGTGGAAAATCTGCTGCCCTCTGCCAGAAAGTTGTCAATAGGAAAAAGGTGTACCTTTCAACATGACAATGGCCCAAAGCACACAGCAAAAATTAGCACACAGAGGTTTAAGGAGAGAAAGATGAATGTCCTTGCATGGCCTAGTCAGAGCCCAGACTTGAGCCCCATTGAAAATCTGTGGAATGACTTGAAGCCTGCAGTCCACAAACGGTCACCATCTAATTTAACTGAACTTGAGCAGTTCTGCAAAGAAGAGTGGGCAAATATTGCAAAGTCTAGGGCCCGGATTCAGAAAGAATGGCGTATCTTTAGGCGGGCGTAGGCGTAGCTTATCTTCTTTATGCTATGCCGCCGCAACTTAGAGAGGCAAGTGCTGTATTCACAAAGCACTTGCGTCCTAATTTACGGCGGCGTAGCATAAATGTGTGGGTGTAAGTGCGCGTAATTCAAAGTAGCCTTGTTGTGGGCGTGTTGTATTAAAATTAGCCGTGACCCCATGCAAATGAGGGTCCGAACGAACAGCGCGTGCGCCGTCCGTGGACGTATGCCAGTGTACATGCTCCAAAATCACGTCGCAAATCCTCAATGCTTTCAACGTGAACGTAACTTACGCACAGCCCTATTCGCGTATTACGTCCATACTTAACATTGCCTGCGCCTCATATAGCAGGGGTAACTTTACGCCGGTCATTATGCCTTATGTAAACGACTAATATTAATACGCCAGGCGCAACTATGTTTGTGAATCAGCGTATCTAGCTCATTTGCATATTTTTAAAGGGAACGCCGAATGCGTCGGACGGCTGAAGCCATGTTTTTCGGCGTATCTTGCTTTCAGAATTGGCGTAAAGATGCGACGGCACACATTTGAATTTATGGGGGCGTATTAGGAGATATGCCGGCGTATTTTCTTTCTGAATCCGGGCCTAGATGTGCAAAGATAGTAGACACATATAACAATAGACTAAAGGCTGTAAATAAAGTAAAAGGTGGTTCAACAAAATACTGACATAAGGGAATGATCCTTTTTCCTACTCAGTGATTCTGTTTTTGATTTTTTTTTTCTGACATGTTGGTAGCTATCTGTCACTTGGATTTTATAAGTTGCACTGAGTAAATACAGCTGGATTAAACAAAAGCAGTGTCTGTCTTCCTTTTAGGCTGCAGAGCAACACAATGTGATTGTTTTAAAGGGGGGTGATTCCTTTTATGCCCTGTACCTGGGCCCCATCATGATCCAGCGATGTACATTAGAGCTATGGCTCTCTCTGCTCCTCCCTCCTCACAGGGCAGATGTATGGCATTGGGAGACAATGGCTCCTGCTGCTGTCAATCAAATACTGTGATGAGGAAGTGGGGGCGAGGCCAAGCCGTGCTGTCTGTGTCTAGGGACACAGGCAGTGTGGCTCAGGATCGAGCCCACATGGGTGCCGCAATAGGAATGATAGCACATTGAAATAAAGAGGAGTCAGAAGTTCCGGCAGGGGACATGACAAGAGAAGGTAAGTATAACAGGTTTATTATGTTTATTATTTGAAATAAAAAAATACCCTTTACACTTTACAATTTCACTAATATGGAATGCAATGGAGACAGTTTTATACTCATGTAAAGTACAATGCAGTCACTGACTGTTTGGGTACTGAGACCGCAGCTGGGGCAGTGGCTGTCTGAAATCAACAACCGGCAGTGTAGATTGCTCCAATCCATGCTGGTTACTGCAGAGCCGATCAAGTGTAATTTAAGTTTTAATGCCTAATCTTAGGCTAGAAAGTGAATGTGAGTGTTAAGATAACCCGGCCATCTGTTGGTAAAGGCCATCTTTGGGATGCATGTACATAAGCAGATCTGTCCACTGAACCTTTTTACAAGCCACATGTTTAACAGATTCTGTTACAAATACACATAGGAAAAAAAGAGAAAATTTAACCCTAATTTCTCAAAAAACATGGTGCACTTTGTAGACACAACATTAGGCATGCGCGCGGGAGACTTCTGTGCGGCAAGGTCCGGCGGCTGCCGGGCCTTTAGCCGAAGATCCCCGCTTGCGAGGGGAATATCTCCTAAACTGTACAGGTTTAGGAGATATTCTTTATACTTACAGGTAAGCCTTATGATAGGCTTACCTGTAAGTGAAAGTGGTAGTAAAGAGTTTACTACCACTTTAATAAATTGTTAAAAAAGAGATATGCCTAAAACCATTAGAGCACCCTCTACATTCAGTAGGTCACAGATACCCAATCCCAAGTACGGAGGTAACGAGCAAAGACGTATGTGTGATATAAAAAACTCCATCAATAGGAATATTGTATATGGTGTCAGCGTGGATTTTGGGAATCAGGCCCACAATTCCACCATACTTATAGGTCAACACGTTTCGAAGGATTGACTTGCTTCATCAGGACTGATTGGGTGGGTGCTGTTATCAAAATTCAAAGCATACAAAATGTTACATGAGTATCATATCTTATAGGTGGCAGTGCCAATGCACATTGCACAGACATAGTCCACTGTTGTCACCATTAGGAAATCCACCCATGCAGACTATCATACTTTAAACAGTAAGTGGCTGCAGGTTACTTTTTTTCTCAAACAATAGGTGCTGTAACTTAACCAGGACCCCACAACCCCTCCTCCACTCCCCTAACACAAACCCTCCAAATCACTTTTAATAGTGGGTGTAGTCAGTAAATTTCACGAACAGTAGGAGGGTCTTAAAGGGGCATTAAATACCAGGATTGCATTACATACAGAGTGCAGAGCTGTCACTTGTAAACACAGAAACCAGACTTTTGTGTTTACAAGTGATTGAGGTGAGCAGGCACCAAAGGGTCTGAGACAGAGGTGGTGGAACGGAGTTCCACCATGTTCCCCCTGGAAAAAAGCCCTGGTCATAAGCAATCCTGAAATGCAATAAATTATGATTTTTTTATTCATTTTTTATAATACACAGCGCTTCAGTCAACTTAATGTCATCTTTTATGGGTTACATCTACTATAAATTCCCCGGCACATGATAAGGTATTCTCAGGGGCGGACTGACAACTCATGGGGCCCCCGGGCAATAGAAGATTATGGGGCCCCCTGGGCTTACAGATGGCCACCACACCAGGAGGCAGTGCAGAGGCAGGGCAGCTAAATATTTGTATTTTTACATCAAAAGCATGTCGGTTTCGGACATATCAGGGACAGATGTAAAAAAACTAGGGCTGTTACTGATCAAAATTTTTGTGTTTGATTAATCGTTTTTCTTTTTAATCGATTAATCGACTAATTTCGATTAATTATAACTCACATACAGATGCAACTACTTTTAGCTGATCTCCTTGCAGGCTGATTCCCAGTGCAGCTACCAACCACTGGAAAAATGGATAGCAGGATACAAAAAACACACAAAGGCAGCGCTCGATGGGAATAGCATTAAAGTGGAGTTCCGGCCACAATTTCACTTTTTAAATATAAATACCCCTGTAATACACAAGCTTAATGTATTCTAGTAAAGTTAGTCTGTAAACTAAGGTCCGTTTTGTTAGGTTGTTACAGCATTTAGATACTTTATAAAACAGGAATTGACCGTGGCCATCTTAAGTGTGGGAATCCATGAAGCCAGACTGTATGACTTCCTGGATTTCAGCTTTGCATATCTCGCACATGCTCAGTGCTGCACAAGCAATGTAATATGTTACAGATCAGGTTTAAATAGCAAAATCTCTCCTCCCCTCCTCCTTCCAGGAACCAGGAAATATACGAAATAATTTGTTATGTAGATATATCTGCACCGCACACCACACCGATCACAGCGCACCGCACAATGCACCGATCACAGCACACCGCACAACGCACCGATCACAGCACACCGCACAACGCACCGATCACAGCGCACCGATCACAGCACACCGCACAACGCACCGATCACAGCACACCGCACAACGCACCGATCACAGCACACCGCACAACGCACCGATCACAGCGCACCGATCACAGCACAACGCACCGATCACAGCACACCGCACAACGCACCGATCACAGCGCACCGATCACAGCACACCGCACAACGCACCGATCACAGCGCACCGATCACAGCGCAGCACAACGCACCGATCACAGCACACCGATCACAGCACACCGATCACAGCACAATGCACCGATCACAGCGCACCGATCACAGCGCACCGATCACAGCACAACGCACCGATCACAGTACACCGATCACATCACAGCGCACCGATCACAGCACACCGATCACAGCACAGTGCACCGATCACAGCACAGCACAACGCACCGATCACAGCACACCACACCGATCACAGCGCACCGCACAATGCACCGATCACAGCACACCGCACAACGCACCGATCACAGCACACCGCACAACGCACCGATCACAGCACACCGCGCCGATCACAGCGCACCGATCACAGCACAGCGCATCGATCACAGCGCATCGATCACAGCGCACCGATCACAGCGCACCGAGCACAGCACACCGCACCGATCACAGCACAACATTTAGTAAATATTCCCACATCGCATAGACCCCCCGCCCAATTGCATCACAATACCCACAAAATTGCATCGCCCCAGCCAGCACATCGCATTGCCCCCGCAAAATCACATCTCCTCCATCGCAGCACCCCCCCCCCGCCAAATTGCATCAAATCGCCCCAGCACATCACATCACACTGCCACCAAATCGCATCGCCCCAGCACATTACACAGCCCTTGTACCTCTGGACCCCTTTACATTACACAGCACTCTGGATCCCTTTACATTACACTGCACCCTGCACCTCTGGACCCCCTTTACATTACACTGCACCCTGCATCACTGGACCCCTTTACATTACACAGCACCCTGCACCTTTGGACCCCTTTACATTAAACAGCTCTTGTACCTCTGGACTCCTTTACATTACACAGCACCCTGCACCTTTGGACCCCTTTACATTACACAGCACCCTGCACCTTTGGACCCCTTTACATTACAAAGTACCCTGCACCTTTGGACCCCTTTTACATTACACAGCCCTTGTTTTTCTGGACCCCTTAACATTACACAGCACCCTGCACCTCTGGATCCCTTTACATTACACAGCCCCCCACATCTCTGGACCCCTTTACATTACACAGTACCCTGCACCTCTAGAAGCCTGTATGTTACACAGGCACCCCCCTTAACAGTTCTGGGCCCCCTAATTGTTACTCAGACCCCTCTACAGTGCAGACCCCCTCCCTACAGTGCAGGCCCACCTGCAGTGAAGACCCCGTTACAATACAGACCCCCTCTACAGTGAAGACCCCCCTTACTACAGTACAGACCCCCCTTCCTACAATACAGACCCCCACTACAGTGAAGACCCCCCTTCCTACAATACAGACCCCCGCTACAGTAAAGACCCCCCGTCCTACAATACAGACCCCCCTTCCTACAATAAAGACCCCCCCTTCCTACAGTACAGCCCCCCCTTCCTACAATACAGACCCCCACTACAGTGAAGACCCCCCTTCCTACAATACAGACCCCCGCTACAGTGAAGACCTCCCTTCCGAAAATACAGACACCCGCTACAGTAAAGACCCCCCGTCCTACAATACAGACCCCCCTTCCTACAATAAAGACCCCCCCTTCCTACAGTACAGCCCCCCCTTCCTACAATACAGACCCCCACTACAGTGAAGACCCCCCTTCCTACAATACAGACCCCCGCTACAGTGAAGACCTCCCTTCCTACAATACAGACCCCCCTTCCTACAATACAGACCCCCGCTACAGTGAAGACCTCCCTTCCTACAATACAGACCCCCGCTACAGTGAAACCCCCCCTTCTTACAATACAACCCCCCCCCCTTGCTACAATACAGACCCCCGCTACAGTGAAGACCCCCCCTTCCTACAATACAGACCCCACTTCCTACAATACAGACCCCCGCTACAGTGAAGACCCCCCTACAATACAGACCCCCCCCCTCCTTACAAAACAAACCCCCCCTTGCTACAATACAGACCCCCCCATTTAGACCCACAATGTATCAGTCAGAGAGCCCGAGGTAGTGGGTTGGCGGGGGTGGGGGGGACTTAGTGGCTTGGCGGGGGTGGGGGGGACTTGGTGGCTTGGCGGGGGTGGGGGGGACTTGGTGGCTTGGCGGGGGGGACTTAGTGGCTTGGCGGGGGTGGGGGAGAGTGCAAGCTGCTCCCCTGTCAGTCGGGTACATCTGGGACCGGCGCGGCGCAATGATCCTCTTCTCTCATGTCACGTCTGTGATAAGTGTAGGGCAGCGGCTGTCAGCCGAGCAGAGAAGCCGCCTCCCCCCTTCTCCTGCATGCACAGCACTGTATAGACATAAAGGAGAAGGGGGGAGGCGGCTTCTCTGCTCGGCTGACAGCCGCTGCCCTACACTTATCACAGACGTGACATGAGAGAAGAGGATCATTGCGCCGCGCCGGTCCCAGATGTACCCGACTGACAGGGGAGCAGCTTGCACTCTCCCCCACCCCCGCCAAGCCACTACCTGCTCCGCTCTGGCACTCGGGCACTGTAGTCTGTGTCAGTCACCGCACAATGTTTAACCCGCGGCGCCTGTGTTTTTTTTTCATTCGCGGGGGGGGGGTAATCACGCGATGCTACGCGGCCAGGACCTCCTGGGGTTGATGACAAACATCTCCCAGGAGGCAATGCAGCACTGATTGACGGGGCGATGCCGCTGCGGCCGCGGCCGAGGAAAATAAACTCATCTGCACAGCACAGTGAGTTTAAAAAAAAAAAAAAAAGACACACCAATTCAATTTAAGGGGGCATTTTAAAAACAAATGCTATAAAGTTGAAAAAGAGGGTGGAGCTCCACTTTAAAACTTTTATAGTCTTCAAGTAGGTTACAAAATAAATATTCCACTGGAGATAAAATCGATGTAGCTACATAAACTGTAAAAATGGTGCGAGTAATACCAAACGGTACCAAAAGCAGTCATATAAACATGTAGCTAAGTATGATACTGGTATAAAAATGTGTACAATGATACCACTTCTGAATCCAGATGAGGAGAGGTTAACATCAGTCCGTCGTCATGTAGATGTCCCATGAAGGGATCTATCACAACTCCCAGTGGATGGCTGTAGAATTCCAGGTTGATAGAGGGAAGTGTAACAGCCCTTGCGTGTGGCAGATAGTAAGGTCCCCCCGGCATGCAGATATTAAGGTACAGCAAAGGAGCCCTTCAAATGGACACGGGAATGTCCGACGGAACTCCCTGAAGGCCCAGAAGCCGGCGGAGAGGTGAGTACCAATCAAAAGAATTTTAATCGATCAAAAAAATTTTGATCGATCAAAAAAATTTAAGATTAATCAAATAATTAAAAGTTAATTTGCACAGCCCTAAAAAAAACACAGGTTTTTACATACTGTTCCTGGTTTTACTGAGCCTGGCAACCCTGATGGGGCCCCCTAGTGGCATGGGGCCCTCGGGCAGTCCGCCCCTGGGTATTCTAAAGCTGGCCATATAACATTAGAATGCAAATAGCTTTTGGAAAAAAAATTTAAACTTTCTAATAGTTCATGTGGTCAAATTGAACAATCATTTTCTACTGTAGTGACAAGGAGAGGAAAGATGGGACACTTTTCTTGAATTAATAACTGGGAATTTGCTTTTAGAAAAAGCAACCCTATTGTAATGTACATGTACATCCCGAAATCAAACATTGAATTCAAAACATTGGCATGGCAAATGCAATCTAGCTAAAATGTTAAGGGTTTTGCATGCCAAACATGTCCAGTCCATAATATTTCCATCAAACACTCTGACAAAGAATTTTTCTGAATTTCTATATGAACTTCTATAGAGTGGAGCGCTACGGGTGTATGGTCAGCTTAAGTAAGGCAACTTAAGTGAGCATTCAATTTCTATCAGATGAGAAAAGGGGCTTTCTGGTTACAATTACACATTAGTAGAAGAATAGGGGAAATACACTTTGTATATGTGCATGGCAGATTGAGCTGTGTGCCATTTGACAGTCTTAGACAATTAGCCATCTGCATAGGTATCCTATGTTATATTCCCTGTCACTGGATCACACCAAACCTCCGGCATCACTGTGGCAAATCTACCGGCCCTGTGAACCCCAGTTCAATATTTAATAATATTTAAATATTATTTAAAAGAAAGAAATATTGGGCTAGATTCAGCAAGGAGTTACGACGGCATATCTCCAGTGAGGCGTATCTATGCGCCTGATTCTTAGAATCAGTTACACATAGATTTGTGTTAGATCTGACCGGCGTAAGTCACTTACGCCGTCGTATCTAAGTTGCATATTTACGTTGGCCGCTAGGTGGCGTTTCCGTCGATTTACGCGTCTAATATGCAAATGAGCTAGATACGTCGATTCACAAACGTAGTTGCGGTCGGCGTATCTATTTGCGTAGTTTACGTTAGAGTTACACCCGGCTTAAAGTTACCCCTGCTATAGTGCGGCGCAGCCAATGTTAAGTATGGACGTCGGGACAGCGTCGTATTGTACGTCGTTTGCGTAAGTTGATTCAGAATAGGGCTGGGTGTAAGTTACGTTCACGTAGTTTATATTGACTATTTGCGAAGTGATTTGGAGCATGCGCACTGGGATACGTTCATGGCCGGCGCATGCGCAGTTCGTTCAGCGCGTCGTTTACGTCGGGTCACGATTAGTTTACATACAACACGCCCCCTACCTGCCCTATTTGAATTACGCAGGGATACGCCGGTCCATTTACGCTACGCCGCCACAACTTAGGGAGCAAGTGCTTTGTGAATACAGGACTTGCCTGTAAAAGTTGCGGAGGCGTAGCGTAAATCGGCTACGCTACGCCCGCACAAAGATACGCTCTCCATCCTGAATCTAGCCCTATTTATTTAAAGGCAAGATGGTCAACTGACAACTACATAGAACATGTCTCATTTTATTGCCATTAAATGGTGTTGAAGTTTTATTTGTTCTGGTTAATAGACTTAGGGTCCTTTCACACGGAGCGGACCGTTTTTCGGTCCGCTCCGTGTGTCCATCAGCTCAGCGGGGGGGTCTCCGCTCAGCTGTCGGCGGACGGGGCAGTCCCCGCACACTGTGCAGGGACCGCCCTGTCTCTCCTCCGCTCTCCCCTATGGGGAGTCGGATGGAAAAGGACCGTCTGTCTGTTTGCATCCGATTCGTTTGGCCGGACGGAAGAAAAATAGGGCATTCTTCCGTCCGCAAAAACGGATGCGGATCTAGCGGACGTTAGCGGATGCATCATCCGCTAACAAGTCCGCTCCCATAGGGGTTCATTACAAGTCTGTAAACGGACTTGTAATGAACGGACAGGCGGAGCGGACGTGAGAAAGGGCCCCAAAAGTGGTTGGAAACCCTTGTGTTTTTTTCACCTTAACCACTTCAGACCCGCGCTATAGCCGAATGACGGCTACAGCGCGGGTCTGAATATCCAAGTCGCGGCGAATGGCCAATCAGAGTGGCCGTTTGCGATGCGATCTGTGTGACGAATGAGAGATGATCTCATATGTAAAAATATGAGATCATCTCTCATTGCCGTTTTACACAGAGATAGCATCCTGTCTCTGGAGAGGAGGAGACCGATCTGTGTCCCTTGTACATAGGGACACAGATCGGTCACCTCCCCAGTCACCCCCCCTCCCCCCACAGTTAAACACTATGTAGGGAATACATTTAACCCCTTCCTCACCCCCTAGTGTTAACCCCTTTAATGCCAGTCACATTTATACAGTAATTAGTGCATAGTTAAAGCACTGATCGCAGTATAAATGTGAATGGGGCCAAAAATGTGTCAAAAGTGTCCGATGTGTCCGCCATAACGTCGCAGTCCCAATAAAAATCGCAGATCGCCGCCATTTCTAGTAAAAAAAAAAAAAAAAAATAATAATAATTCTGTCCCCTATTTTGTAGGCGCTATACCTTTTGCGCAAACCAGTCGCTTATTGCGATTTTTTTTTTTTTTTACCAAAAATATGTAGAAGAATACGTATCGGCATAGACTGAGAAAAAAAATGTTTTTTTTTTTTTTTAATTGGGATATTTATTATAGCAACAAGTAAAAAATATTGTTTTTTTTTTTTCAAAATTGTCGCTCTTTTTTGTTTATAGCGCAAAAAATAAAAACCGCACAGGCGATCAAATACCACCAAAAGAAAGCTCTACTTGTTGGGAAAAAAGGACGTCAATTTTGTTTGGGAGCCACGTCGCACGACCGTGCAATTGTCAGTTAAAGCGACGCAGTGCCGGAAGCTGAAATTTCACCTGGGCAGGAAGGGGTATATGTGCCCAGTAAGGAAGTGGTTAAAGGGGTTGTAAAGGAATTTTTTTTTTCCTAAATAGCTTCCTTTACCTTAGTACAGTTTTCCTTCACTTACCTCATCCTTCCATTTTGCTTTTAAATGTCCTTATTTCTTCTGAGAAATCCTCACTTCCTGTTCTTCTGTCTCTAAGGCCGCGTACACACGTACGAGAACCTCGTCGGGCTAAACCCATCGTTCCGCCCGACGAGGTTCTCGGGCGGCCGTCGAGTTCGTCGATCAGGCTGTCGAAAAAGGCCTCGCTGGTCAGTTTGCTCGGCGAAAACGTACACAAGATCGAGCTTCTCGGCAGAATATGGATCCCAGCGAGCTTCTCGCTGGATTCTGCCGAGAAGCTCGGTCGTGTGTACGGGGCCTCACTCCACATGTGTGCCGCAAACATGTGCAAACGTGTTGCAGGACAGTTACAAAGTGGCCCCATCGACTTTAATAATTCATGCTCGTGCGGCGGTACTGCCCGCTGAATGAAATAGAGGATTTATAAATTTGCCAAAGGCGTGACATGTGTACAGCCTTCTTTTACTGCCTTCTGGTTGCTCTTAAGCCCCATACACACGATCGGACTTTTTGACAACAAACTTCAAAATGAGCAGGTTTTCAAAAAAAATGTACCGTGTGCGCTCTCCATCGGACAAACTTTTTCGGGTTTTCATCAGACAAAAGCTCGCTCTGCAAATGGACAAACTTTTCGGCAACAAAAGTCCGATGGTGCAAAGTCCTTTTGTGTGTACAGAAATCCATCAGACTTTTTTCCGAAGTACAAACACGCATGCTCAGAACCAATGTTAAAATCAACCAATAATAGCAGAAGTTGACCAAAGGGTGGCGGTGAAGAGCAGAAAAGAGCAAAAAAAACATGTGATGTTGGAAAAGTTTGCATAAAAGTCCTGCCGTGTGTATGCTATGGGTGTGTCCCGCCAACTCTCTTCGGACAAAAATCCACGGAAAAGTTTGTTTGAAGTCCGACCGTGTGTACGAGGCTTTAGAGGCAAACAGGCTGTTCACTTTGCAAGAGAAGTTACATTTTGTAAGGGGATTTGCCCCAGAGCGTAGCGAATGAAATGAAGATCCACTTACTCCCATTATCCATTCATTCAATAGCAAAAACGTCATTTTTTAAAGGTATTTTCTAGTCAGGAAAATGTGAAATATTGCATATTAATATTTTTTTGTTTTCATTTTAAGTCAGCAAGTGAAGCATTAGGCTCCTTTTTAAATTTTGTTTACTTCTTTATTTTTACCTTTCTGTTAAAAATTCCTGTTGTTTGCAGAACTGAACAGCCCAAGCTGAAAGTATCAAACAAATGAATCAGAGGCCTCCAGCTGAGATTTCAATTGGTCCGTGGGGGCAATGGGTGTGTTTTTCTGCCTCTCTACTTCTAGCCAAGCTCGCTTTTATCATTTGTATCATTGAAAGGTTTAAAAAGAAAAAAATTAAGAAAAAAAGGGGGGGTCTCAAAGCAAGCTGCGTCTGCTGTTCTTTTGTTTCGGTAAAGCTGGCCCTTCATTGTAAAAATCTCAAAATTGTCTCAGTGTGTGGCCCTGTTGGCCACCTCCTGCCAGACATTAGACATGTGCAGTTCATTTAGTTCCAAATTGAAATTCACACACATTTTTCGTTTCTCAGGAATTTGGATGTATCTGAATTTTTGAATTACAATGGTATGCAATTTAAACAAATCCAAAGTAACCAAAAATTTGGACGAAATTTGAATTCAAATCAATTCGAATAGTTTTCCAATTTCCAAAGAGAATAAAATAGAATAGAAAATAAAGGAATAGAATAGAAAAAATAGAATAGAATAGAAAAGAATATAACAGAAAATAAAAGAATATAACCAATTTTTGAAACTCCAATTTCAAATAAAATACATTTAAATACATAAGAAAATAATAGAATAGATTATAATAGAATATACAAGAATAGGATTAAAAAACAATATAATAGAATAGAAAGAATATAACCATTTCCCAAAATTTAAATAGAATCAATTTAAATTTGATTAGAATAGAAAAGAAGAGATTAGAATAGAATATAAAATAACAAAATAGTATAGTAACAAAAAAACAAGAATAGAATAGAAAGAATATAACTATCTTCCGAAATTCGAATAGAATCAATTTGAATAGAAAATGATATAACAGGATAGAATAAGCAAATAGAAAAAGATAAAGAAAAAGATAATAAAAAAAACAATAGAATAGAATAGAAAGAATATAACCATTTCCCAAAATTTGAATAGAATCAATTTGAATTTGAGTAGAATAGAAAAGAATAGATTGGTTTAGAATTATGGTTAATTTATTTCTATTCTGATTATATTCTGTTGTTTTTTTCTATACTATTCTGTTGTTTTTTTCTATACTATTCTGTTTTTTTCTTCTATTCTAATATATTATTTTCTATTCTATTCAAATTCGAATTAATTCTATTTGAATTTTGGGTAATGGTTATTTGTCCTTTTTCTATTCTATTCTATTCTAGTGTATTTTATTCTTTTCTATTTGAATATCAAACGATGGTCAAATTCTTCCTATCTTATTCTATTCCTTTTTTTATTCTATTCTATTTATTTATATTCTATTCTGTTTTTGTATTTTCTATTCTATTATGTTCTGTTTTACTCCATTATATTCAATTTTTTTTATTTTCTGTTATAGTATTTTCTGTTCTATTAAATTTTTTCACTTCTATTCCTGTATTTTCTATTCTAATTTATTCTCTCAGAAAATTGGAAAACAAATTGAAACCTTTTTTAATTCGAAAACTATTCTAAATTGATTCAAAAACTATTCAAGTCGATTCAAATTTGGTAAAAACAGAATCAATTCTAATACGAATAAACTAAACAAATTTCGAAAAACAAATTAAACAAGTTAAACAAATTTATGTAAATAACGAATCTAAACTAAACACATTTTTTTGTTTCTGCAAATGTCTACCTGACATCCCTTCGAGGAGTCTGGCAGAAAATTGTGAGCCAAAAAGTGGCAGCATCCAACCACAAGCTTGGACAATTTTGACAGCTGGCAGGTTGGCTGTCAAAAATCAAGGGGTAGAGCAGATTTGTTAAATGGTGCTGTATAGCATGGATGGAGGAGTCTGTCATGGCTTGTACACACAATCGGAATTTCCGATGGAAAAAGTCAGATGGAATTCTTTTATCGGATATTCCGACCGTGTGTCCCATCTGAGTTTTTCCATCGGAAATTCCGACAGACTTAGGAAGAGAACATGTTTTCTTTTTTTCCGATGAAAATAATTCTATTGGAAATTTTGTTCGTCTGTATGGAACTCCGACGCATGCTCGGAAGCATTGAACTTCATTTTTCATGGTTCGTCATAGTGTTGTACGTCACCACGTTTTGGACGGTCGGAATTTGGTGTGACAGTGTGTATGCAAGACAGCTTGAACGGAATTCCGTCAGAAAAATCTGTGGGAGTTAATCGCGACGGAAATTCCGATCATGTGTACAGGACATAAGACAAACTATAGGTGGTTTGCTATTTCAACACATTCAGTGTTATTAGGGGAATTATTTTTGTAGCGCTATTGTATTCTGACAGTGGGGGGGGGGGCCCTCCCCTCCCAGCTGGCAGAACACAATGATTACTGTTAGTTTTCCTTTAACCACTTCAGCCCCCGGAGGATTTGGCTTCCCAATGACTAGAGCACTTTTCTGCGATTCTGCACTGCGTTGCTTTAACTGACAATTGTGCGGTCGTGCGACGTGGCTCCCGAACAAAATGTATGTCCTTTTTTCCCCACAAATAGAGCTTACCTTTGGTGGTATTTGATCACCTCTGCGGTTTTTATGTTTTGCGCTGTAAACAAAAAAAGAGCGTCAATTTTGAAAAAAAATGCAATATGTTTTACTTTTTGCTATAATTAATATCCCCCCAAAAAAATAAAAAAATAATGTTTTCCTCAGTTTAGGCTGATACGTATTCTTCTACATATTTTTGGTACTAGTAATGGCGGTGATCTGCGATTTTCATCGTGACTGTGACATTATGGCGGACACATTGGACAATTTTGACTCTATTTTGGGACCATTGTTATTTATAAAAATGCACTGATTACTGTGTAAATGACACTGGTAGGGAAGGGGTTAACCACTAGGGAGCAAGGAATTGATTAAGTCCTAGGGAGTGATTCTAACTGTAAGGGGGCTGGGCTACAAGTGACACGATAGAGATCACTGCTCCCAATCACAGGGAGCAGTAGATCACTGTCCTGTCACTAGGCAGAACAGAGAAATGGCTTGTTTACAGACATCTCCCGGTTCTGCAGCTCCATGAGATGATCGCGGGACACCGCGGGCAGCTGGTCTTGCGCGCACAATTTGCATGGCGGCAAATTCAAAGCAATGTACCTGTACGTTGCTTTGCGCAGCTGTGCCATTCTGCCAACGTATATATGTACAGGAGGCGGTCAGCAAATGGTTAAAACTGTAACTAGTGAACATAGCGTTACAAGTGCCTGAACATCTGGAAAACAACACCTTTTACTAGACCTTGAGGACTGGAATTGGGAAAAACTGCAACAGACTTTGAGCACAAAATGTCAAAAGTATTTTCAGAGATTCGTTTACTAAATGGGATTTTTAACATTATGTATAGTTAGATATCAAATTTTTTTTTTGTAAATTTCTGTCTGATCCTAACTAGGTACAGTATTTGAATTTTTTCAGCCCCCTCCTCTTGAAATTTCACCTATCCAGTCATTTTTGTTACTCTGTATATAAACCTCAATGTATAAGTTGTACCTAAAGGTAAGCCTAAGAATAAGGCTTACCTATAGGTACTGTAAATATCTCCTAAATGTGCGCCGTTTAAGAGATATTTACTGTATACTGTGCCAATGATTTTAGGAGCATGTGCCATGACCAACATGCACAGGTTTACTTCCTCTTAAAGTGGTTGTAAATAGTGTTGAGCGGAATACGCCATATTCGATTTTGCGATATTGCGCGAATATATAGAAGAATATTCGCGAATATTCGTGATATTTCATCCAAAAAAAATTTTGCAAAATTTCGCTAATGCGAAATTTCGCTAATGCGAAATTTCGCTAATGCGAAAATGATTGCGAAATTCTCATAAACGGAGATAATTTCCTGTATTACTAAACTAATATGCACTAAACACTAACTCTACACTAACTCTACTTAAAAGAAAGGAGAATAAGGGGGCAAAAGAAGGGCGGAGAAGATAATCGCGCAATATTCCTATTGAGTTATTCGCGAATACTCGAATATTCGTGAGCAACACTAGTTGTAAACCCTTTACAACCACTTTTACCTACAGGTAAGCCTAGATTAAGGCTTACCCGTAGGTGTAAGAAATATCTCCTAAACTTCCAAGGTTTAGGAGATATTTACAATAATGGCGGGCGCGGATGTCTACGGCGCACTTTACAAACGGCTATCGTGCCTTTTCTAACGTAGGACCTGCCGTGACTGCCGGCTCCCGCACGAGTGCGCAGGAGTGACGTCATAGCGACTCTGGCCAATCACAGCACCGGAGCAGCGATACCTGGAAGTAACCCCCGGGAGAGATGTTGGCTGCCCAAGCGGTGTACGAAGACGGCTGCGGGGGCTTTGAACACAAATGCCTGTGCTGGTTCTCGTGCCCACGATCGCGAGTAGCCAGCGACGATCATGTCCGCCGGCCACGTGCATCGGGTCCCTCGCCGAGCAGCGGGAGCGTGCACACCCCCTAGCAGCTCTTAAAGGGAACAGCGTACCCATACGGTGTTTCGCCCAGCAGAGCCATTCTGCCAACGTATATATGGGTAATTGAACAAGCTGATGTTAGAAGCTGATTGGTTACAGTGCACAGATGCACCAGATTTTGCACCCTCCAATTTTAGTAAATAGAGGCTAAGTACAGGTAAACATTTGCTAAGGAGCCTTGAGCTCCATCTGCTGGTGGGAGAATAACTTTGCCATATGCAATATTTCCATGACAAAAAATGTAATATACAATATAATTTCAAACTTTAAAACATCCCTACATACACATACTTAAAATATATATAAAAGATTCAAGTGTGTAGACTAAGGCTAAGTTACGGTACCTATAATGTATTTATGTAGCTTAGGTATTTTGTCTACAAGCAATTCCCTGGACAAGCTCTGTAAATACATTTTTCATGAAGCAGGGAGAATGTGTTTGGCAATCAATGAGTTAGTCAATGATAAAACAAAGTGTTGTGCTTCTTGTCTAAGGTGTTTTTGAAAGGCTGCTAATGGAGCTTTTCCCAAGAAGATCACTACACAGGAGTCATTATACTGGTCCTGAATGTAACAGATGCATCAAATATCACAATTACACTTCTGACACAAACAGTTCTCTTCTCGGCTCTGCAGTGCATTATCGAGTCCCATTCACTTTCTCTTTTGCTTGTTAGTCATATTTTAAAACAACATACATTTGACCTCATGCAGAAATATACGAGCAGCAAAACAAGGAGATTAGGAATTAGGAATTATTCACATTTTTTTCTAAGCTTCCCTTGAAAGTTACAGTACTCTGCAAAAGTTTTAGGCAGGTGTGGAAAAATGCTGTAAATTAAAGGGGTTGTACCCATAGCAATAGTGATACAAGAGTCATAGCCTCGCTAAATGCGGAGAAGGCTTTTGATTCTGTGGAGTGGGAGTACTTGTGGGAGGTTCTGCGGAGGTTCGGGCTTGGTCCGAGATTTCTTCACTGGCTGAGCCTGCTCTACCGGACCCCCAGGGCTAGAATTCGGGTGAACGGTTCTCTGTCAGATTGCTTTCTCCTCCAGGGAGGACCCGTCAGGGGTGCCCACTCTCGCCTAGTTTATTTGCGTTGGCACTGGAGCCCCTGGTGGTTTTGGTCAGGGAATCTAGCCGTATTGTGGGTCTACGTGTGGGCCCTCTGGAGGAGAAAATATCTTTGTATGCAGATAACACCTTAGGCCCCATACACACGATCGGACATATCCGATGAAAACGGTCCGCGGACCATTTCCATCGGATATGTCCGATCGGGAGTTTGATCCGATGGTGTGTACACACCATCGGATCAAATTCCCCGCCGCCGGACGGCGCGGTGACGTGGCGGTGACGCGGCGGTGACGTTGACGCCGCCGCGTCACCGCCACGTCACCGCACCAGGAAGTAAAACACTTCCGCGCATGCGCCGAATCCATTCGGCAGCGGCGCGGCGGCGGTGGGGGACGACATGTCTGCTGGTAAGTGTACTAACCAGCAGACATGTCGGGCGGACAGATCCCCACCGGATAGATTTCAAAGCTTGCTTTGAAATCTGTCGGGTGGAGAAATCTGTCCGCTAGCCCATACACACGAGCGGAGATGTCTGCTGAAACGGTCACTCGGACCGTTTTCAGCGGACATATCCCCTCGTGTGTACGCGGCCTTACTGTACCTGCACGATGCGGACTCCTCGTTGAGTGCAGCTTTGGAGACCTTCGATGAATTCGGGAAGTTCTCGGGGATTCGCAACAATTGGGCTAAATCTGCCCTGTTTCCCTTGGATGAGAAGGCTAGACATTCTGGGCCACAGACACTTTTGCAGAGGGTGGAGGAATTTGTCTACCTGGGGATCAGGGTAGCGAGAGACTTGCAATCCTTTCAGCGCCTCAACCTCCAGCCCACAGCTCGTCGGCTGAAGGATCATTGTTCCCGTTGGGCTAATCTCCCGCTTAATCTCCTGGGGCGTATTAATATTCCCCAAGTTCACCTATATTTTCAGGAACTCCCCCGTGTGGATACCCCCCGTCCTTCTTTCGGACTTTAGACAGTTGCATTGGTTCCTTTTTATGGCGGGGGTTTTCCCCCCGTCTGGCTAGGCAGACTCTTCAGCTCCCTGTGAGCTGCGGAGGCCTTGCCCTCCCCAGCCTGTTGGTATACTACTGGGCGGCTATACTTGTTACAGTGCGGTGGTGGTTTCAGTGGTCCAAGGCCAATGCGGCTGTCTGTCTGGAGGCAGCCATGGTGGGATCTCTGAGTAGCATGGTCGTTCTTCGACGAGAATAACTCTGCGAGTTTGGGGAGTGGCCAGGCGTCTGTTTCTGTGTCCTGTCAGGTGGTCCCCGGATTGCCCTTTGTTGGGGAATCCTTCCCTTCCTCACTTTAGGACCGTACTGAACCCACATCTTTGGGCCTGCTTTGGCATCAGAGTATTGCAGGACATTTTCCAGATGGGGTCCCTCCTTTCGTTCCGGGCTTTGACGGACAAATTTAACCTTCCTGCTCATATGAGGTTCCGGTATGACCAGCTGCGCCATGGAGCCGGGGCGCAGTTTCTGTTGCCCCCCAGTCTTAAGGCGAACCCTATCGAAGAGATGTTGTCACAGGAATCTCTCGAAAAAACTCTGTCTTCGCTGTATCTGGTCCTTTTACGAAAAGATTTTCCTAAGATGGATGCCCTGTGGGATAAGTGGAAATTAGACTTACCTGACCTTGATAGGGAGACATGGGAGGAAAGCTTTGAAGATAGTTCTAAACTGGTAATATCGTCTAGGGATAAGCTGATCCAAGCTAAATTTTTACATAGGGTGTATTACACACCTCGGAGGCTGCACAGAATTTACCCGTCCCGGTCACCAGAATGCCCACGGTGTCATTTGCTTGATAGCACCTTTTTGTTTTGGACCTGCCCCAGGCTGTCGGCCTACTGGGCTGCGGTGGGAGAATCTATTAATGTCCGCCTTCACCTGGATATCCCTTTGTCGGCCGAGTTGGCCCTGTTAGGAGTGCAGGATGATGAGCAGAGACCGAGATATACTAGGACTTTGATCTCGCTACTGCTCTTTTAAGCAAAGAAGTAGATCCTATTGAGGTGGACCTCTCCCTTGCCCCCCACAGTACGCTCATGGGAGGGCTCCTTTAATGCATTTCTGCCGCTTTGTAAGCTGACGAGTAGAGGGTGTCCATTGAAATATGAAAAGATCTGGAGGCCATGGACAGACCCTACTTATGTACCCTGTCCTTGAGTGTAGAGAAGAATAGGTGAGCCACTCTGAATGAACGTGATGGCCCTCCTCCCCCTCCCCCTTCCCCCCCTTCTCTCTCCCTTTCCTCCCCTCCCCTTCCCTACTTAGGTGTTGGTTTCCCCATAACTGTAACCCTGTGGGTGTGCCATTCTGTATTTACTATTTTGTTTTTTGTTTTTTTATTTTTTCTGTTTCTTTTTTTTTTGTTTGCTTGTGAATGGTGACATTTTGTGTTAATCATTGTCATGACTTGATTGTGTCATAACATGTTTGTGCATTTTCCAATAAAGACCAACCTTGTTGTTAAATTTTTTTTTAAAGGGGTTGTAAAGGTAAAAGTTTTTTCACCTTAAAGCGGATCTCCACCCTAAAGTGAAGATCCGCTGATCGGAACCCTCCCCCCCTCCGGCGTCACATTTGACACCTTTCAGGGGGGAGGGGGGTGCAGATACCTGTCTAAAGACAGGTATCCGCACCCACTTCCGGCCCGCAGTCTCAGGCAAAAGACGGGCTTTTCCCGTTGTGTGCTGGGAACTCTCAGCTCCCAGCACACAGCGGGAGCCAATCGCGGGCGCAGCGCGACTCGCGCATGCGCCGTAGGGAACCGGGCAGTGAAGCCGGAGCGCTTCACTTCCTGGTTCCCTCGCCGTGGATGGAGGGGGGAGCAGCAGGGTGACGAGCGATCGCTCATCCTCTGCTGCGGACGGCGCTGGACTCCAGGACAGGTAAGTGTCCTAATATTAAAAGTCAGCAGCTGCAGTATTTGTTGCTGCTGGCTTTTAATATTTATTTATGGTGAACCATCCGCTTTAATGCATTCTATGCAGATGGATTGAGCTGGCGCTGCTGTCAATCACATTCAATGACGCCGCGCGCCGAGGGGCGGTGCAGAGTGATACAGTGATCGCCTACGGCGGCTCGCTGTATCACGTTAGTGTGCCCGCAAGGACTCCACACAATTCGAGGGAGCTCGCATGAATGTGTGGAGTTCTTGCCGGGAAGACCAGAGACAGCCGCCGAGAGACCCCAGAAGACATGGATTGGGGCCACTCTGCAAAACGTTTTGCACAGTGGAGGTAAGTATAACATGTTTGTTATTTTTATTTTATTTTTTCTTACAAACTCTTTAAGAATGCTTTTATAAATAGAAGTGTTTATAGAATATTTCCATTAAATAAAATGAAAAGTAAATTAAATGGACTGAAGAGAAATCCAATCAAAATCAATAGTTGGTGTGACCACCTTTTGCCTTCAAAAAAGCCTCTATTCTTCAGTTTCTCTAGGTACACTTGCACAAAACTTTTCAAGGAACTCGGCAGGTAGGTTGTTCCAAACATCTTGGAGAACTAACCACAGATTTTCTGTGGATGAAGGCTGCCTCAAATCCTTAAAGGGTTTTAAAGGAAAACATTGTTTTTATCTTAATAGCTTCTTTTACCTTACTGCAGTGCTGTTTTCATGTCCTCATTGTTCGTTTTTGCTCTCAAGTTGCTGTAATTCTTCTCTGATCTCCACACTTCCTGGTTTTCTGTTTCCCGATAACCACAGTCCTGGGAGCTTTCTCTCTGTGGTCACTAATCAAGGAGGTGTGATTACTGTGTGTCTAAAACCCCTCACCACCAATCAGTTTTGTTTTTCAAACCATCAGTGCCCTGTATTGGCTCTGTGGCTCTGTACAGCACAGGCAGGAAACAACATGCAAAAACGAAACTAGAAACTGCAGGTACATTATATGATTGATTTTTATCTATTTTTAATCATTTTTAAAATTAATCAGTTAACTATTATGTCTCTTTACCCTGTACACAGTCATTTCAGCAAAAAAAACATGTTTTATTTACAACTCCTTTAAGTCTCTTCATTTAATCCCAGATAAACCATCACTTTAAGGATTCCTTGTTCTTCTGTATGCTGAAGATAATTCTTAATGACATTGACTGTATTTTTAAAGAGGAAGTAAACCCAGTTTTAATAAAGAAAAAAAACACCACCTGCAAGACAAAGGCATAATGAGCTAGTATGCATAGTATACTAGCTCATTATGTAATACTCACCTCCGATCGAAGCCCCCGCAGCCGTCCTCATACAATGCTCGGACGGCTGAGATCTTGCCCTGGGGTTACTTCCAGGTATCGCGGCTCCTGCGCTGTGATTGGCCGGAGCCGCAATGATGTCACTCCCGCATGGGAGCCGCCAGTCATGGCACGGCCTCCATTAGGAACGTCACACTCGTTGTTGCTAAAGTGTGCCTGCATCGTTGTCTGTGGCGAATGCACCGTAGACATTGGCGCCAGTGATTTTAGTAAATATCTCCTAAACCGTGGAGGTTTAGGAGATATTTCAAGCACCTACAGGTAAGACTTAATCTAGGCTTACCTGTAGGTAAAAGTGGTTGTAAATGGTTTACAACCACTTTAAGGTCATTGTCCTGCTGCAGAATAAATTTGGGGTCAATACATCTCCCTAGTGGTATGGTATGATGGATAAGTATCTGCCTGTATTGCTCAGCATTGAGGACGCCATTGATCCCGACCAAATCTCCAACTACATTTGTAGAAATGCAGCCCCAAACTTGCAAACCTCAATTCTTCTGGAACTTAGCAGGTAAGTTGTTCCAAACATCTTGGAGAACTAACCATAGATCTTATGTGGATGTAGGTTGCCTCAACTCCTTCTGTCTCTTCATGTAACCCCAGACCAATGCTGTATCCTGGCCTAGGCCAACAAAGCCCAGGTCTAGGGCTGCACTTTGTGCTACACTTTATGGAGCGGACTGGTCTGAGAGGCAGTTTAGTCTAGTGCCCTCATAAAGCGTCTGCACTGCTTCCGGTATGCAAGCGGTCGAAGCAAGCCTTCCTCACTGTGCTATACGTTTTCTGCTGCACCATTGGCATGGTTATATCTTCTTAGTCCTCTCCATAAATTATCAGAAATGTGTGCTTAAAGTAGAACTATAGGTAACACATTGTTTTTTGCATTTTGGATAGAGTAAGGGAGGGTTATAGCCCCTGTCAATTAATTTTTTTCCATCCCTGTGCCATTGCAGAGATTTCCCTTCACTTCCTGCCCCATAGCCATACAGGAAGTGAGAGAAAATCTATGCAAATTAAGGGGAATCAATTGTCCCCCCCAGGCACTCAGTGTTACCCACTCGAAAATGTCAGGGCGGGTCTTAATGGGTATGGCCTTGACAGGAAGGGGTGGGTCATATTTAAATTAGGGGGTGCACAAGTTTAGTCAGGCCTAGGGTAGCACAAAACCTAAATACACTACTGCCCCAGACAGACTCAATTATGTAGAGATCAGGTCTCCATGGGGGCCAAACCATCACTTACAGGACTGTTCGTTCTTCTTTAAACTAAAGATAGTTCCTAATGACATTGGCTATATGTTTTGGGGTCGTTGTCCTGCTGCAGAATACATTTGGGGCCAATCACATATCCCTGATTGTATGGCATGATAATGATCTACCTGTATTTCGCAGCAGTGAGGACACCATTGATCCCGACCAAATCTTCTACTCCATTTGCCAAGAACCTCCACCATGCTTCACAGTTGCCCGCAGACACTCATTAATGTACCACTCTCCAGCCCTTCGCAAATAAACTGCCTCCTGCTACAGCCAAATATTTTACATTTTGATTAATCAGTCCAGAGCACCTGTTGTCATTTGTTCTACACCCAAGTTCCTATGTTTTTGTTGCACGTTGAGTCACTTAGCCTTGTTTCCATGTCCTATGCACAAAACATGCAAAAAGAAAAAAAAGATTGTGGCTTTCACATTTGTTGAAAATTCCTCAAAACATCTTTTAATCAAACAGTCTTTACAACTGGGAAATATGTCTACAACCTGAATTGCAGTAAATCGATTTATAATTAAATGTAAAATTAGCAGTGATATAGCCCAGAGCATCTTTATAAATGGATATAGAAATCCTGAAATATTTTCTCCAAATGAAACTGTGAAATACCAATTTCCATTTTGCCTAATTAAAGCTATATTTCTGCTTTATAATAGTTTTCTAGGAAGCTGTTTTCCATCTGATGTAGTGATGGTTCTCCATCTACCATCTGTAAATCTCTGGCCTCACCATGTATTAATGACATAGACCTCTCCAGAAACCATAATGGACTTCTGGGTCACTTTACCTACATTTAGAAGACTCCTGTAACATAATCTCTCTCCAGCTTTGCTCCCATCTGTAACAAAAGTTTTGTCATTTAATTATCCCTGAACTGTGATGGTTCATCCTCAGCAATTAAACATATTGGTCTGGCAACAGGGGCATGGTGCACGAGCAAGATAGGAGCAGTGACTGCAAATTGTGTGTCCCATGTTTTATATTATATCCACAAACATACTATATATACAGTACAGTGCAGCAACGGTGAGTCAATAGTGAGCGCAAGAGCGCCGCCCCCTCTCTCTCTCCTGCGCCGTCACTCAAACAGTGTACAATACATAGAGATTCATGCATTGCATGAATCTCTATGTATTGTCGCCGCTGCCGCCCACTATTCAGATGGCCGGCCCCCTGGTAAGTGCCGGCCATCTGAATAACGGCAGCTGGTTGGCTGTGTGGAAGTGTCTATCAGAGCCAGCGGCTCCGATTACCAGTTAACCAGGGGACGCACGGGGTGTGCGTTCCCTGGTTAACACTGACACTTACCGGTAACCTGATTGGCTGAGGCGACATCGAGGGTGGGACTCGGGAGAAGACATCGAGGGAGGATGGCTGACCCAAGAAAGGTAAGTGCTGGGGGACGAGGAGCAGCAATCTGGCGGTTTTTGAGGGGTTAAATTGGCAGCAATTGATGGGCAACGTGGTGACAACCGATGGGCACAGTGGTGACAATTGATGGCACAGTGGCTGCATGTGATGGCATGGCACAGTGGCTGTGTTTAATGGCATGGCATAGTGTTGACAATTGATGGCATGGCACAGTGGTGACAATTGATAGCACAGTGGCTAAAATTGATGGGCACAGTGGTGACATTTGTTGTCACAGTGGCTGTGTTTGATGGCATGGCACAGTGGCTGCGTTTGATGGCATGGCACAGTGGCTGCGTTTGATGACATGGCACAGTGGCTGCATTTGATGGCATGGCACAGTGGCGACAATTGATGGCACAGTGGCGACAATTGATGGCACAGTGGCGACAATTGATGGCACAGTGGCGACAATTGATTGCATGGCACAGTGGTGACAATTTCTGGCACAGTGGCGACAATTGCTGGGCACAGTGGCTGCGTTAGATGGTCACAGTGGCTACGTTTGATGGTCACAGTGGCTACGTTTGATGGTCACAGTGGCTGCGTTTGATGAGCACAATGGTGACAATTGATGGACACAGTAACTGCGTTTGATGGTCACAGTGAAGCTGCAATTGATGTTTTTTTTTTTCTTTTTTTTTTGTTTGCTTACATCCCCCAATACAGTGGAACCTTGGATTACAAGCATAATCCGTTCCAGGAGAATGCTCATAATCCAAAGCATTTGCATATCAAAGAGAGTTTTCCCATAGAAGTCAATGGAAACAAAAATAATTTATTCCGCATTGACGTCTATGGCATTCAATACAGCTTGTGACCAGAGGTGGGGGGCTCCGGAGAGCCTCGGAAATACTTGGAACGGCTCCGGGACAGCTCGGCTGAACTCAGAAAGACTCGGGAATCGAGTACTTCCAACTATTTCCAAACACTCAGGCTCAGATCGGCTCTGCTCGGAACCGGCCCCCCCACACCTCTGGCCAAATGTGGTACTGCACACCGCTGGGGCTTGACTTCTGCTCGTTTTGTGAGACAACACTCGCAAACCGAGTCAGGATTTAAAAAAATAAATGCTTGTATTGCGAAATGCTCGTTAACCACGTTACTCGCAATACAAGGTTTCACTGTATATTATATAGTACAATAGTGTGAATTACACGCAGGTTAATAATAAAACTGTGTGCCATTACTTGTCGGATTCTCCACTTTAACAATCTAAAAAGGAGATTGAGTACCATGATTTTTTTTGCAATTCAATTGGAAATAAATGCAACCAAATTGCAAAGAAAAATTTCGATACCTTCTATCTTCTATTTTGTGTGTGCATAAATATATATGTATAAATATATATATATTTATGGTCGTGGCCCTCTGACTGAGAGTGATGTGGATCACATAAACACGCGACAAGACTTACAACATAAATAGACCTGAAGTGTGCCTTGGTGGTCTGGTCAGTATGCCAAGAAAAGGGGGCATACCCAAAGTAAGTAATGGGTAGTTAATTGAAGAAGGATATGCTGAGAAGTGCCCTGAAAAAGGGAAGGGCGGGAGGGTGTCGAATGCGATTGAATGCGCAGACTCACGGACATGAGGTGAGCTGGGAAGAGTCGGCCCAGTGACGTGTAGTACTGCACACTGAACCGACAAAGAGCATGTGTGAGTGGGCTGCTTAAATACCCTCCGGGCTCCTCCCATAAACTCAGGCCACCATACTGGCCTTCTTATTTATGGTCGTGGCCCTCTGACTGAGAGTGATGTGGATCACATAAACACGCGACAAGACTTACAACATAAATAGACCTGAAGTGTGCCTTGGTGGTCTGGTCAGTATGCCAAGAAAAGGGGGCAAAAGACTCAGATAGGGAAATAGCTTATATTGATTTCTTGTATTTATTGAGCCAGCTTGGTAAAGGCTTGTGCCATTCCTTCCTGAGGATTTGGGATGTATGTGGCAAAACAAAGAGACTTCCCATCAGCCTGGTATCTTGATTACGTGGTCTGGTACTCCCTGTTGGGAGGCAGTTGAGGCTGCTCTAATTCGGAAAGAATGTCCTGAGAACAGACTGGGATTTGAAGCCCAAGTTGCTTAGGATTCTGACATGCTTGACAAACTGGCTGCCACTCAGGGAGCTGGTTTAGAAAGGGTAGAAACGAGCTACAATCAGATTGGCTGGGTAGATGGAGCAGTAGTCGGTCAAGCACCGTCACTGGGCGTCAGGCATTGTTAGTCTGAAACAGGTTGATGTCAACCCCCGGGGGTGGTTTGTTGCGTTTGCAGACTGAGAGTGTAGGGGTTCGAAAGCGAGTCGGGTGGCGTCGGAGCAGTGTCTGACTGCCGGAGCCACTGACTGTAAATTCACTAGGTCGTAGGGAACCATAGAAGGCCTGGTAGATGGCTGCTAGGATGACTATGCTGGGCAAGGCCCTAAATGGGGAACGAGTAAGGATTTCAGACATGTCCCTAAAAAGGGCACTCTTGAAAGATAGGCGCTTGCCACTGACTACAGGTTGGTGCTTCTGTATGCTCTGTAGGAGGGACTTGACTGCATGGGCTCGAGAATACTGACAGTTTACTAGGGTCCTGCAGGGACAGGAAATCCTGGACGCCATCTAGATATGGCGTGATAGTATTGTGAGAAAGGGTCAGCTGCGTGTGGCAATACGATATGAAGGCTAGGACATGTCTAACGTTGCCTATTGCTGCTCCGAGGCAAGTGGCCAAAAATTAGCAGTTAGTGTTCCAAGCAGTGTGATAGGCCTTCAGTGTGTTGCGTGCCAAGGAGTGGTTAATAAGCTGGGTTGAGTTGGTGAGATGCTACTTCAGTCCATCGTCAGCAATGACCAGAGTGGGACAGGGATGGTTATTGGGTCAGCTCCAGGCTCTTGCTGGAAAAACAAATAAGGTTAGAATGGGACAGAGCATCAGCTGCGATTTTGCATTTGCCTGGAATATGACTACAGAACATATTAAACTGGTGACGGAGTGACAGCTGCGCGAGCCTGCGCAAGAAGGACGTGATGGGGAGAGGCTTGATCTACCTTAATTGTCGGCTGTGGCCTGATTGTCTGTGGTGAAGAACACTGTCTGTCCAGTTCAAGTGTGGCCCCAAACCTGGGCAGCTGCCACAATGGGGTACAGCACGAGACGTGATGAAGACTGGGTGAAGCAGAAATTTAAGAGTATTTCTGGGGGCCAAGGTTTGGAGAACCAGTGGCGGACGAAAAATGCACGCAAAAGCCTGTGGTGGCTCGACTGACACTGCCGGGATGAAGATTGAAATGCTGTTCTATCAGGTGGGGAAGTTGTCCCACATAGCGAAGTCTGCTACTGATGCTTGGTCTAGTTTGAGAACTTGGACTGGATCTTGCATTGGTGTGAAAAAATCAAGACAATACACAGGTGCTCAACAAGACGATATACGTGCACTCACTGACCAACGTGCCCTCGCTGACCAACGTGCCCTCGCTGACCAACGTGCACCCGCTGACCAACGTGCACCCGCTGACCAACGTGCACCCGCTGACCAACGTGCACCCGCTGACCAACGTGCACCCGCTGACCAACGTGCACTCGCTGACCAACGTGCACTCGCTGACCAACGTGCACTCGCTGACCAACGTGCACTCGCTGAACAACGTGCACTCGCTGACCAACGTGCACTCGCTGGTGCTGGATGGAAACCTGAACTAAGTGCAGGGAAAAAGACAGGGAAAAGATGAGTGGCCCACGTGCCACTAAAGATGAATGGCCAACTGGGTGCCACTGTGTGTTTGTTTGGCTGATTGTCACTGAGGTGTGTTTGCAAGTTTAGTTTGTATTCGAGTTTGCACGTAGGTGCGTGCTGCAAAGTGTTTTATACTGCTGCAAACAATATTGTGTGGTTGCAAGGGTCTCAGTCTGGTTTGCTGAGACGATATTGCATGGTTGCAAAGGTCTCGATGATTATGAGGTTTGTTTTGAGATGGCCTTGTGTGGTTGCACGGGTTTCAATAAGTGAGGGGTTGCTGAGACGATGTTGCGTTTGCAATGGTCTCAAGTGAGTGTCGGGCTGCTGAGATGACTATGTATGGCTGCAAAGGTCTGAACGCGTGTCAGGTTGCTGAGATGATATTGCGTTTGCAATGGTGTCAAATGAGTGTCAGTTTGCTAAGACGACTTTGTATGGCTGCAAAGGTCTGAACGGGCGTTAGGTTGCTGAGACGAGATTGTGTGGTTGCAAAGGTCTAGACGAGTGTGAGGTAGCTGAGATGATATTACATTTTGCAAGGGTCTCAAATGAGTGTCAAGTTGCTGAGACAATATTCCCCCCCTTTTTTTTTTTTTTATAAAAACGACTGTAAATGAAACGCTGGTAAACATGAGTTACCACATCTGGCTGTGTTTACAAGCTGTTACAGGCATCGGCGTTTCGAATGCCTTTGAACATCCGTCTGAACCCATTTTTTTTTTTTTTCGAGAAGGTTTCTGAACTCAACTGCCTAGAAATGACTATAAATGATCCTGTGTACATGTACTGATAAGATAACATAGAGGAGTGATTGGGGATCCTGTGTAGACGTACTGGTAAGATAACATAGAGGAGAGATCAGGGGCGGCTGAAAAACACCCATTTCTCTGGCTGCAAGGGTCTCAATGAATGCCATGTTGCTGGGGCGAGACTGCGTGGTCACAAAGGTCTTTGATGAGTGGGAGGTTGCTCGAGACGGTATTGCGTGGTTGCAAGGCTTTCGATGAGTGTGGGGCTGCTGAGACGGTATTGCGTTTGCAAGGGTCTCAATAATGGTGTGAGGCTGCCGAGACGGTTTTGCGTGGTTGCAAGGGCCTTGATGAATGTAGGGCTGGTGAGACGATTTTGCGTGGTTGCAGTGGTCTCAACAGGTGTCAGGTTGCTGGGGAGATTGCGTGGTGGCAACGTTTTTTTTTTTATATATATATATTTTTTCTTTGCGTCAAGGGTGTCAGGCTGCTGAGATGATTTTGTGTGGTTTCAAGGGTCTCGATGAGTGTGGGTCTGCTGAGACGGTATTGCGTTTGCAAGGGTCTCAACAAGGGTGTCAGGCTGCTGAGACGATTTTGCGTGGTTGCAATGGTCTAAACAGGTGTCAGGTTGCTGGGCCAAGATTGTGTGGTGGCAAAGTTTTTTATTTTTTTTTTGCACTTTAATATTTAATTTTGCTTTTTTTTTTGCAATTTTATATATCTTTTTTTTTTTTTGCCTTTTGTAAGGGTCATGTGTTGCAAGGGTCTTAAGGGTGTCAGGCTGCTGAGACGATATACGAGTGGTTGCAAGGATGTCAATGAGTGTGAGGGCTGCTGAGACGATATTGCATTTGCAAGGGTCTCAACAAGGGTGTCAGGCTGCTGAGACGATTTTGCGTGGTTGCAACGGTCTCAGCAGGTGTCAGGTTGCCGAGGGGCTGAGATTGCGTGGTGGCAAAGGTTTTTTTATTTTTTTTTGCGTTTTGTTTTTGCGTTTTTTTTTGTTTTGTTTTTTTGCGTTTTTATGTTTATTCATTTTTTATTTTATTTTGCGTTTTGTAAAGGTCATGTGTTGCAAGGGTCTTAACAAGGGTGTCAGGCTGCTGAGATGATTTTGCGTGGTTGCACGGATCTCAATCAGTGTGGGGCTGCTGAGACGATATTGCGTTTGCAAGGGTCTCAACAAGGGTGTCAGGCTGCTGAGACGATTTTGCGTGGTTGCAACAGTCTCAACAGGTGTCAGGTTGCCGAGGGGCTGAGATTGCGTGGTGGCAAAGGTTTTTTTTTTTTTTTTTGCGTTTTTTTTTTTTTTTTTTTTTTTTTTTTTTGCGTTTTTATATATATTTATTTTTTTATTTTGCGTTTTGTAAAGGTCATGTGTTGCAAGGGTCTTAACAAGGGTGTCAGGCTGCTGAGATGATTTGCATGGTTGCAAGGTCTCAATCGATAAGAATTGGGTTACTGAGAAAGGATAGAAACACCTGGTTTGTTTGTACCTTAAGCAAGCAGTATAAGGTAGAGGACAACGCCTGTTTGAATCGTAGGTTCCATAGGGGCCACTAATGAACGATATGGGAGACAACGAATGGTAGCAAATTGATAGGACATAAAGAATGTAGTAACAAATTTTACTTGCGACAGTGGGCCATGCGAGTGAGTTTGCAGCGGACTGTGGCTGGAGTGAAACATGTAGGAAAGGTGTAGCGTGATGCCATGCATGGGGCAAAACAACAAGGTTTGGTGTAGAAAATAGAACACGAGAAGTGCGTACGAATATTTTATAAGCTTCACTGTGGGAACCGAGCATATGATGCGGATGACACCATGAGTGGCCACGAATTTTGACATGACAAACAAGCTAAAGAATCCTACCTGGGACAGTGAACATGCAACTGGGTTTGCTTGGACTGGAGTGGATGTGCAACACATCCAAAGAGTGTGGCGTGGTGTGGCGCCATGCATGACACACAGGCAATAACTTTGGTAAATAAATGAGAGAGAAGACCCGTGTACAAACAATTTGTACAGTGGTTGACCGCGATATTGTGTCAATCTCGCTCCCTTTCTCGGCGAGATTGAGCACTTGCGAGCCCCATCGCGGGAGCCAGCGCCCAGCTGGCTTGCCGCGATGGAGACAAAGCCGTCATAGAAGCGACGGGGATCCGACGCGGATTCCCGCCAATTCTACACGTGGGCGGAGTTTGTTATGAATCCTGAGAAGGAAGTCCCCGCCGGATTTTAAATAAAAATCCGGCATGGGTTCCCCCCTCAGGAGCATAACGGGCCCTTAGGTCTGGTATGGGTTGTAAGGAGACCCTCCTACGCCGAAAAAACGGCGTGGGGGTCCCCCCACAATCCATACCAGACCCGTATCCAAAGCACGCCGGCCGGCCGGTCAGGTAGGTAGCACGTGGTACCTACAGGAGCATGATGGGACTGCGACGTCACAAGACAGGCCTATATAACTCGCTGCGAGCCGCGCGCCAGCCATAACAGCGGATTGAAGCGTCGCGTCAACATCTGGAGAAGAAGAAGAAGACGACGTCACAGAAGAGGGGACTCGCCGCCGCCAGTAATTGAGCTAACACACGAAGATAGCGGCGGCGAGTCCTGAAGAAGAAGAAGACCCCCGGAGAGCGGAGAAGACCCCCGGAGAGCCGTAGAAGACCCCCGGAGAGCCGGAGAAGACCCCGGAGAGCCGGAGAAGACCCCGGAGAGTGGGAGAAGACCCCCCCGCCGCCGAAGATGTCGAAGGAAGCCCGCCGGGTGGTGGGCGCTTTTATCAAAGCGCCCCCCCCGGCGGCGGAAGAGAACCAGACGGCGGTGAAGAACAGCGGCACCCACCCCCCCCGCAGAAGCCCGCCGGAGGGGGGCGCTTTTATAAAAGCGATCATACACACCCCCCCCCCGGCGGCCAACTAATAAAATATTTCAATACACTGTGTGGTTTATTTGTGTTTACACTTTTCTTGCAGGTGAATGGGTAGGGGTACAATGTACCCCATACTCATTCACTTAGGGTGGGGGGCCGGTATCTGGGGGCCCCCTTATTAAAGGGGACTTCCAGATTCCGATAAGCCTCCCGCCCGCATACCCCGACAACCAACGGCCAGGGTTGTCGGGAAGGGGCCCTGTCCTCATCAACATGGGGACAGGGTGCTCTGGGGTGGGGGGCTGCAGTGCGCCCCCTGCCCCAGAGCACCTGACCCCCCCATGTTGAGGGCATGCTGCCCGGTACGGCTCAGGAGGGGGGGGCGCTCGCTCGCCCCCCACTCCCCTCCTGACCGGCTGGCCGGCGTGCTTTGGATACGGGTCTGGTATGGATTGTGGGGGGACCCCCACGCCGTTTTTTCGGCGTAGGGGGGTCTCCTTACAACCCATACCAGACCTAAGGGCCCGTTATGCTCCTGAGGGGGGAACCCATGCCGGATTTTTATTTAAAATCCGGCGGGGACTTCCTTCTCAGGATTCATAACAAACTCCGCCCACGTGTAGAATTGGCGGGAATCCGCGTCGGATCCCCGTCGCTTCTATGACGCACTCGCTGGAATGTGCTTTTACTATTCCAGCGAGTGCGAGATGTCGGCAGCCTGTCGCCGAGAATCAGCGCGATGCTGTCGTGCTATAAACACATTCTCGGCGGCAGGCACTGTAAGTTCCGCTGCGGAAACTAAAATGCACGGCATGGGGGAAACATAGAATGGCAATGGTGGAAAGTATGCAATGTATCTGATACAAAACGGTTATAAAGAGAAATGACTATTACAAAACCGGTTGTAAAGAGAAATGACTGATACAAAACGGTTGTAAAATGCATGAAACAAATCCGATACGAATCGAAAGTAAGGAGTGTTGAACAAATCTGCTGTCAATTGGTTGTATAGTGTATGCTACTCCTTGCTGTGAAACCGAACACCTACCAGCCACCCATCCCCCCAGGCTAATCAAGTGCAGACAAGGCAGCAGGTGAGTTTAATTACCACCTCAATCTGCCAAAGAACCCATACAAAGAATATATGCTAATCTCCAAATGAATGAGACAGCAAGCACTGAATATACAAATACATAGTTTGTTTGGCAGGAGGAAGTTACAAATGTACCAAGCTTGTAACTAAGATGTTAGAACATGAGCAACAATAAGTCAGAGGCAGATTTTTACAAAAGAAATGCAGGATAGGAAGCATAACGAATTGCAAGATTGCACAAGATACAAAAGGTTTGAATACAACCTGCAACAGTAAGAGGAAGCCGCAATGCACTTGCGATGTCGAATGCGATTGAATGCGCAGACTCACGGACATGAGGTGAGCTGGGAAGAGTCGGCCCAGTGACGTGTAGTACTGCACACTGAACCGACAAAGAGCATGTGTGAGTGGGCTGCTTAAATACCCTCCGGGCCCCTCCCATAAACTCAGGCCACCATACTGGCCTTCTTTTATATATATATATATATATATATATATATATATATATATATATATATATATATATATATGTATTGGGACGCCTGCCTTTACATGCACATGATCTTTAATGGCATCCCAGTCTTAGTCCCTCGGGTTCAATATTGATTTGGCCCACCCTTTGCAGCTATAACAGCTTTAACTCTTCTGCAGGATCCCTGCATCCAATTGGCATTAGCAAGAGATTTGAGGTAAGTTACTAATGCACTACCACAAGGTGTTGATAATGAGAGAAAAATATATATAAATAATAAAATGCTTGATATAAAGTGCTTGAGAATAGAAGTGCTTAAAGTGGTTGTAAACCCCACTTTTTGACTTTTACCTACAGGTAAGCCTATAATAAGGCTTACCTGTAGGTATAAAGAATATCTCCTAAACCTGTACAGTTTAGGAGATATTCCCCTCGCAATGCGCCACTGATTGCAGCGGCGCATGCGCAGGGGGGTTCATCGGCTGAAGGGCCAGCCGCCGCCGACCCTTGCCGGAATGAAATCTCCCGAGTGCATGCGCGGGAAAAAAATGTATATGCGGGTTTACAACCGCTTTAATAAGAAATATATGTGTAAAGCAGCTAAACTTCTGTAGTCTTGCCAGCACCAATGAATGTGTATATAGTATAGTGAAGCAGCGCTAACTACTATCAGCAATAGCTATAGAAAGGTGCTAATAAATAGCTAAAAGTGTAAACATCATATCCAAAAGTGAATAAGATTGTATCAAAGTAAAAATACATTAAATGAAATGTCCAATGATAAAGTGCATCCAAATAATCTGATGATTCAAACAAATAAGTCTTGTGATATAAAGTGCATCCAGGTAATATTGCTTCAGAATAAATATATATTGAAATCTCTTGATATAGACAAATTCCTATGCAGGAAAACAGGGATCAGAGGGAAAAGGATGGTTTGCAAATATGGAATAGCAGCCTGTAGGTATCCTTCTACAATCCACACCCTCTCACCTTAGGCATAGACCCCAAAGGGTCTAGTAGGGCATCAAACAAACCTTTATCATCCACTGGTAACTTGAACCTCCTCCTTGATGTATCAGGGAATCACTACAGTTTGTCTTCCGATCCCAGTTCCACAGCCCACTCCTTTGGGATAATAACTCCAGATCCACAGGATTAAGGGTAAAACCCAAATGTAGTTCCAAAACATCTGGGGTGCCAAGGTTCACAGTCACTGGTATAGACTATGGCCACCCTTTTCACCCACCTCCTCCTTTCATAAAAGCTGGACTATAGCTTCCATTAACAAAAGTGATCTATGAATGGAAGACAGGCAGATGAATGAAAGGTTGTGGTAAGGATAGGTATAGTTGGCACTCCCCTCAGCTCATGTTAGCCACAGAAAATACTAAGCATGTATAGCTGGCAGTCTTGACAAGTGCATATGTCAGGTGCCTTGGTTCACATGTCCTCATATTATGCTTTAATTTCTGTGCCACAAGAGTGTGTCCAACAGACATGTACAAGGTAGATATTTGCCAGCACACAAAGGATCGGCACAGAGTGTGGCGTTCAAATGGGTAGTTTATTGCATGATCACAACACAAGAAAAGTGCAAAGTTTCGGAGTCACGCAGGATCCCATCGTTAGGCATGTGTGACTCTGAAACGTTGCACTTTTCTTGTGTTGTGATCATGCAATACACTACCCATTTGAACGCCACTCTGTGCCGATCCTTGGTGTGCTGGCAAATATCTACCTTGTGACTTGAACAAGTATCCAGCTGATTGTTGCTTCAGCACCCTATTTCTGAGAGCTTATACCAGGAATGTGTGCAATGGGAATATGAAACATAACAGACATGTACACCACTCAGTATAAGTATTTAAAAAAGTGTATATATAAGAAGTATGTAACACAAAGAGTTCGGGACCCAGAACTGCATATAGCACCGGCTTCTGTGTTTCCAAATAACTATGACTTTTTTTTTTTGGCAGCAGATCTGAGGGCGATGAACACACACAGCTGTGTATTCCAAGGTGCAAGGTTAATTAGCATTATCAAAGCAACGGGCATGCGTATCTACCTTCTAGCTGCTAGAAAGAAAGCATTTGGCCATGCGTACCAACCAAGGGCAGCTGGAGCAAGGGGAGAGAGAATGGGTGCAGAGCGGTACACCCATTCTATGGCATGCATTAGGAGCAGTGTAGGGAGTGCATTTTTGTATCCTTGCTGTAGGCGATGGACGAACGTGTCCCCATACTGGTCGGGTGTTTGAGCTCTCCAATGTCCACCAAAAACTGAAATATAAGTTAAGGGTGGGCAGACCCTTTAATTACCCACGGGTACTATTTGAGTTGTTTTATTTTGCTTATACACAAAGAAACTCTTAGGCCGCGTACACACGGTCAGAATTTTCGACAAGAAAAGTTTGATATGAGATTTTGGTTGGAAAATCTGACCGTGTGTAGGCTCCATCGATTTTTTTCTTTTGGATTTTCTGACAGCAAAAATTTGAGAGCTGGTTTTCAATTTTTCAGACGGAAAAAGTTCTTGTCGGAAATTTCAATCGTCTGTATGCGAATTCCAACTTGCAAAAAAAAACATGCATGCTTGGAATCAATTTGACGCATGATCGTCTCATTGTAGTGTTGTACGCCACCACGTTCTTGACGGTTTGAGCCAACATTCCAGCGGAAAAAAATCCATGATTTTCTTGTCGTAATTTTCGATCGTGTGTACGCGGAATTATTGTAAACTTAGGCATAAACGTCCCTATAAGCAATTACATTTTCTGATGTTGTTAGTGTTATGTATACTGTATTGTGAAATAAAGCACCAGTAAATGTTGTTCTTTCCAGTCACTTCTTTGTTATTTCCCAGTAAAAAAAAAAAGAAGCACATTTTTAATGGTTTGTGGCTTCTTTCAATCAACAGGCACCATGTAACCCCCCCCCCCCCCCCAACTCCTTCTAGAGGGACGACTTCTATTGTTAATACATCTTGCTCTCGGCCATGTCATTCTATGAATGGGGACAATGTTAGTTTATGCTGAAGCTTTGTGAAAACGCTTTGTGTGACATTCCTTTTCTTTTCTTTAGAACCCATCTATTCCAAATAAGAAGAGGCCATGTGGTTTTATGTGACTTTGTAAAGCGATTTGTAACAGAAAGCTTCATAGGATTTACAAGAGTGTTTCATAATTTACAAGTGTCAACTACAAATGTATTTATGGCTCTGAGTATGAGCGACTGGGTGCTCTATCTATCAATAGGATCATAAAGTAAATAGAACTGACAAATTCAGGGTCATGTGACATTTTAAAATGTCTCAGTGCAGTTATTTTTGCCAGTTATTTTTGTGCTATTTTGTGCTGAATCTACTAAATTGTTTCCCATGGTGGGATAAATCCACCATATATCTTTGTATAGGGCTTACTAGTACCTAAAGAGGCGGTGATGATATACACTGCAACAGAGAGCCATTTCCAACCAACCAGAGAGCATTTCTTAAATCATTAAACAAAGGTTGAATCTAATTGCTTGCTATGCTGCATTAATATATAAGAGCGGAAGTAAACCCATCGATTTAAGGGCTCTTTCACACGGGGCAGATCAGTAATGATCCGCCCCGTGCACCTCCGTTTGCTCAGCGGGGATCGCTCCATTGATCTCCGCTGAGCTGCCGGATGACTGGGCGGTCCCCGCACACTGTGCAGGGACCGCCCTGTCTTTTCTCCGCTCTCCCCTATGGGGGGATCGGATGAACACGGACTGTCTGTCTGTGTTCATCCGATCCGATCCGCCAGACGGAAGGAAAAGTAGGTTTTTCCTCCGCCATACTTTGGCGGATCGGAGCGGGTTCGATGTCAGCAGACATGTTTCCGCTGACATCCGCGGCTCCATAGAGGAGCACGGAGCGTCCGTTCAGGTCCGCAAAAAAAACTGGCAGGCGGATCTGAACGGACGCTTTGTGTGAAAGAGCCCTAACATTTTCAAAAAACAGTTACGTTAATGCCGGTAATTTAACTGTCAAATTGGTTGTGCTCTCAACCAAACTGTCAAACCATCCAATGGCTAGTGTCATAACTGATCACATGTGCAGCATCATGGCAGTTAAAGATCAAACAGAGGCCAAGATGGTAGCTTCCTTGGCTGAAAATGATTGGAGGGTTTACTTCCACTTTAATAATCTTTGACTAATGGCCCGTACCCACGATCCGAATATCGGACGAAAACCATCGTACGATGATCGATCGTACGATTTTCGGATCGTGTGTACACTACTTTCGAGAGCCGATCACGACCGTTTATGCGATATTATTCGATCGGACAAGCGCGAAAATTTTCCTCGTACGATGTCAGATCGTACGATTTTCGTTTAGTCAGTACAGTTGTCGTCCGACAATACAATACAAATACATTACAACACATGACATCACTTCCGTTTTTTTTTTTTCTGTCGAACGAGAATTTTCGTGACTATTTCATTTTACTTGCGACTATTAAGCGAAAAAAGTCGTATGATCCGTCGTACGATATTCTGATCGTGTGTACGGGCCATAAGGCATAACTAAAGGGAAAACATTTTTTTTCGTTTTGGATAAAGTGGAGAGTGATTGAAACATCTGTCAGGTTATTATTGCTGTCTGGGCCCCCGTTAGGGAGATTCACACTCTTATTGTCCTGGTGACCACCCTTACTGAGAGTGAAAGTAAAAGAAAATCCCACATTTTAAGTTGTCACCTAAACAGAAATGGGGGTGGGGTTTCCCAATGGGGACACTAGAGCTGAGAACACTGATGACAACCCAAGATTTCCTTACTTTGGAGGGATTTTCTCTCACTTCTTGTTTTGGTTGTGGGACAGGAAGTGAAGGGAAATCTCCCCAATGAAACACAGATAGCAAGACTTGACAGGGGTTATAACTGTCCCTTTCTATGTCCAAAAAAAATAAATAAAAAATTGCCTTTAGTTCATTTTTAACCACTTAAAGGGGTTGTAAATGCAGAAGTTTTTTTATCTTTATGCATTCTATGCATTAGGGCTCTTTCACACCGTTCAGGTCCGCCTGCCAGTTTTTTAGGCGGACCTGAACGGGCGCTCCGTGCTCCTCTATGGAGCCGCGGGTGTCAGCGGTGACATGCCCACTGACATCCGACCCGCTCCGATCCGCCAAAGTGTGTTGGAGAAAAAAAATACTTTTCCATCCGTCTGGCATTACTGATCCGCCTTGTGTGAAATGGGCCTTAAGATAAAGAGTCTTCTGGTGTTAATAGGCCCTAAATAATCAGGCAAATCAATGAACTGCTAAGGTGTTTCTTTTCCTAAATATATGTTGGTAGATATGTTCAATCTGCAGCGAATAATACAATTCACAAATCACTACTGGCTGAGTTAAATTGCTTGATTCTCCGCTGACAGATCCGCATGCTAATTTTCTAGTGAATCCCAAATTAGTGAATCAGTAAATTTCTTAGGCATTTTCTCGGCATTGTCCAAAATATTTTTATAATCGTGTTTTGAGTTTACTTATCAAGAGGAGAATAATTAATGGTTTTTGCTCCTCAATATTGATACGGATATTCAACTTTCTTATTTCACTAGTGAAGTTCTAGGATAAAAGTATCCATATAAATAGTGTGGAACTGACATTTCTATATCTGTCAGATATGAGTTGAGATGGATGAGTTCTGCTTGTCCTCAATGGTTGTTGCAGAAATAAATGTTGATCTGGTGATTTAAAGCCTTTAGGGATAGTAGAACACAAATGTCCATGTGCACGGCTGAGATGTCCTGCTGACAGTTGGAAAGGATTTAAGAAGACAAAGAAAAGAGCATTGATTGCTGTGTAACTGCAGAGATGTTTAACAATGCTGGAGAATTTCTGCATGTGATAAGCCTTCAAATACGATCATATGGAAATTGTTAGGCATGGTGGGTGACAATCTTTAACCTATGGCAAATTGAAGGACGAAAACTGGACAGTCGCACTCCAAAATTACTTAAAATAAGTTGTCTTTTATTTTTCAACTGTACACACAGTCACTGCAACCAACAAAATACAGTATGGCCGACGCGTTTCGCACTTACAATCAGTGCTTAGCCATGACTAAGCACTGATTGTAAGTGCGAAACGCGTCGGCCATACTGTATTTTGTTGGTTGCAGTGACTGTGTGTACAGTTGAAAAATAAAAGACAACTTATTTTAAGTGATTTCGGAGTGCGGCTGTCCAGTTTTCGTCCTTCAATTTGCTATCATTAGCATTGCCAGCACCTTGGTGGTTCAACAACCCTTGATTGCACACAGGGCTCACCTGGAGCGCTGAGAAATTTGTCTGTTAATCTTTAACCTATGTGATGCCTTCACAACCACACTCATAGGAAACAATTGAATGGTCAGATGAGAAAAATCATCCAGTATACTAATATTTATCATACAATAAGCTGGTACATCTCCCTGCTCCATGCTGTGCCCACCTCCCCTCTGAGTTATGGTGGCAGGCCTGTCAACTGCTCTACTGCTGTTTAGACTGCACAAATGATCCTCCTTAAAGTGGTTGTAAACCCTTTACCCACAGGTAAGCCTACATTAAGGCTTACCTGTAGGTGCTCAAAATATCTCCTAAACTTCCACGACAAGAGGAGTGGTGTTTTTCTCCAAACAAAGGGGTTTATTTCCTCTTTAAGCCTTTTACACATGGGCCAAATGCCGGGCAACATCGGCTGGTTCAATAGAAGCCAGCTGACATTTAGCCCATGTGTACAGCACCCTGTTTCGAATGGCCGGCTTCTGTCGAAGGGTCATGACCGAAAAAGGTCTGCCGTCTGACTCCCAATCAGTGCTCTCAGCCAATGGCTGCCAATAGGCTGCGACTTGTCATGCGATTTAATCTCTCAAATTGCATGACAAATCGCTCCAATTTGAACCTAGGCTAAAACTGCATAGGTGTAGATCCAGCCTTAGTGCTGCACTCCCCCATTTGAGACTGAATTGAAGACTTAGCTGCATTGCTTGGCCTTTTTTTTTTTAATGTCTGGTTGGAATTCAGCATTGACAACCTAATTGAAGGGTGGTTCCAAGTTAACAGTAAAATGGTTTGAAAACAGTAAATCATTCAAGGTTAAAATGACAAAACAATTAGCTCAGGGCAACACCTTGAGTGGTCAACTAAAGCTGAAATTATAGCAAGCATGTAAGGCCCAAGGCACAACTCTTAGGCCGATTACTAGGTTATTGTTAACACCTATGTAGGCTAATTGTCACAAGCAACAGTCAAATCAGCTACACCTCTCAGGCTCGGTTCACACCTATGCATGTTGCTTTTAAGTGTTTTTCCAGTGCTTTTTGCGGTGCTTGCTGCTGTTTTCGACATGCGTCTTTACCGCGATTTTACAGAGATTTTTTTTTATTACGCTTTTTTAGCCGTTTTTTTTTTTTTTTACATTTCCTTTAACAACCAGCTATAAACAGGTAAAAAAAAAACGCAAACCGCAAATCGTGGCAAAATTGCGGCAAAATCACGGTACTTGCGTTTTGTATGCGGGTCCATTGAATTCTATTACATGCAAAACGCTGCTTTTTGTGGGAAAAAAAGTCCCCGACACTTTCCAAAAAACACAGAAGCACAAAAAAGCATTGATGTGAACATATTCCATAGGAAACCATGTTAAAAAATGTCCCTGCATTTCTGCAAAATGCATAAAAAAAATGCATTAGTGCGAATGGAGCCTTATATACAGAGAGTGCAAAATCTGGTAGTCAGTTTTATTTGGCCAGTGGGGGATTCTGCCTACAGTAGTAATTTATTCTATTCCTTCCTATTCCATTCTGCACCTCTACCGCTCTATTTACCGATTACACTAAAGTCTCGTACACACGACCGGTTTTCTCGGTAAGAAACAGGCAAGAAAACTGCTGGCAGAGCTTTTTGCCCAGAAAACCGTTCGCCTGTATGGTTTTTCGTCGAGAAAACTGCTGGGAATCTCGACGAGAAAAATAGAGAACATGCTCTCTATTTTCTCGTTGTGATTCTCGGCAGTGTTTTCCTGCCGAGAAACCTGAGCGTGTGTATACTTACCTACCTCCATGGAAAGCTGCACATGCTCGATGAGACTTCGACGCATGCTCGTTAGCTTTCAATGCATAGGTAGTATGAAGCAAGATGGCGGCGATGGCATCGAATGTGACGAGCGCATGCTCGTCGTAGTCGATGACATCACCGTGTTCTTGCTATTTAAAAGAACGGCGGTTCTTTTAAATGTGCGTCTGTACACAGGGCTTGGCAAGCAAATCTCGTCAAGAAAACCAAAGTTTTTTATTCAACGGGATTCTCACCCGTGTGTACAGGGCTTAAAGGGTCACTAAAGGAATTTTTTTTTCTTTAAAATAACAAGCATGTTATACTTACCTCCACTGTGCAGTTCGTTTTGCACAGTGTGGCCCCGATCCACATCTTCTGGGATCCCTCGGCGGCTGTCTCTGGTCCTCCCCGCAAGAACTCATCACCTTCATGCGAGAGAGCTCATATAGTGATGAGTCCTTGCAGGCGCGCTCCCGTGATACAGCGAGTGGCCTTAGCCGCTCACTGTATCACTCGGCCCCACCCCTCGGCACTGGATGTGATTGACAGCAGCGCCAGCCAAAGGCTGCTCTGCTCTCAATTCAATCCGCTCTAGCCAATCAGCTAAGTAAACCTGGGGCTCGGTGGGGGCGGCATCATCAGATGTTTTTTCACCTTAATGCATAGATTGCATTAAGGTGAAACATTGTTTTCCTTTACAACTCCTTTAAGAAAAGTTCTGTGCAAAGCCATGATCAGTCACACCTTCGATTTATTACTGTCCCAAGTACCTGCTCTGCTTCTTCTGTCGCTAGCCCACACAAAGTACCAGATCCAATCACTCACCTTACCCAAGTGCCTTCTTTCCTTCTCTTGGAACTATCCCTCCCACATTACTCCATTCATGGCCAATGCACCCTCCTTAAACTTGCCATGCACTTTACAAATCTAATTGTACAATCTCCTTTTGATCTACCAACAACTACTATATGTAGTGTAGGAGCCTGTATGATTGGAATTGAAATAAGATTGTAAAAATTGTAGTGTATATGGCCACCCTTAAGCCTGGTACACACTATTAGTTTTTTTCCATTCAACCCAGCAGTTGAAAAAAGTTAGTCTAGCGACCTTCTCCCTGCTAAGATATTGTGTTCTGAAAGGGGATGCCCCACTGCCAACACACTCTGATGGTTTCCCAGCATGCACGTCCAATAGTAGCGAGCCAAACGGCATGCTTCTGTCAGACAGACCGACATACACATGGGCCAAATGTCGGATGTTTTATTTATTTTTAACCGGCAAATGTCTCCCAACGTTTGGCCCGTGTGTACCTAATGTTAGCATGCTCCTCTCCCGACACTTACCTCTATTTAGACTGATCCCCACATTCCTGTCCACTCAGACACTGAGAGATGATATCACACTTGCCCACTGGTCACCCTGTCAGCCAAGGTCTCTGAAGCCACCTGGCTCCCCATTTTCTGAGCCCCATCAGGGATGGCATGGGGAAACCTCCATACCTTCCCTGCATGTACCAGCATGTGAGTACCTACAGTGATGGTCGGGAGGACTGCATGGAGTCTTGAAGCCCCTGGCTCCAGAGGAGACCCATCTTGGTGCCCCAGCAGCTGAAGGAAAGATGTGAGGAGTGGACCTTAAGAAAAGAGCACTTTGGGGCTTGGGGGACAGTGACCCAGAAAAGCATCACCTGGCAAATAAAATGCCCCCTTTAGCAAAAATTCCAGCCAGCAGAACACTCTACTAAGGGACATATTCCAGAACAAGAAAAAGACCTATGACATATCCCTAGCTTTTATCCCATTAGTATGGAGTTTCATATACACTAAGAGTCCAAGTGAGACATGCGTTTTATTCAACCCCGGATAGGTGAGTCCTGTTCACTCCCAGATCCCAGGTGAGACATATATGTTCCATTCATCCCCAGTCCCAGACAGGTTTGTCCTTATTCACCATCAGACTTAGACAATGGTTTCCCCTTCATCTTCATGTAGATGTGTCCTCACTTACCATCAGAGACTGGATAGGTGTGTCCTCTTCACCACCAGTGCCTCTTCATACTCAGTGTTCAGGCAGGTGTGTTCTCTTCATCCCCAGAGTTCAAGTAATTGTCATGAGTTCCCCTTTGACAATGAGAATTTTGTTAAATGTGCGTGCTGCGGGCACCCCATAATGTGCCTGCACCTCCCACCTCCTTCTTTTACCATGCCACCTCTTTTTACTTGTAGCACCTCTCGCTACCCTACACATCTGGCCACCTCTTCTCCCACAACCGCCTGCTTTCATCACTATAATGGCAATCCACTCTGTCACAGGCATACTTCTGCTCAGTGTTTTAGTGGCTAGCACAGTGGCTTGGTGGTTAGCACCTCTGCTTGGTAGCCCTACAGTCATTGGTACCGAATCCCAACCACAACACTACAAGCCTGGAGTTTGCAGGTTTTTCCTGTTCTTGTATGGGTTTCCGCTGGGTACTCCTGTTTCCTCCTATGCTCCAAAGACATGCTGGTAGGATAATTGGCCCCTGTCTAAATTGACCCTAGTATCTGTAAATGTGAGTTATGGACCTTAGATTGTAAGCTCCCTGAGGGCAGGGACTGATGTGAATGTACAATACATAAATTGTCAGTGCTATATAAGTACTGTACCTTAAATAGATTAATTTATATATATATATATATATATATATATTTACACACACACAGTAAAACGTTTGATTGTGAGTATAAGAGCATAATTCGTTCCAGAAACATGCTTGTAATCCAAAGCACTTGTATGTCAAAGCGAATTTCCCCATAAGAAATAATGTAAACTCAAATGATTAGTTCCACAACCATTTATTCATAAGTCCTTCCGTTTATAGTCCATATAAAAAGATTACAGCAATGTGATAGGTTGTGTAACCATAAAATGTCCATTCGCAAATAGAAGTCTCCACAAGGGGATTAGAAGCAAAATTCAGTAGGTTCTATAGATCAGTGGTCATCAACCTTGTCCCCAGGGCCCACTAACAGGCCAGGTTTGCAAGATAACTGAAATGCATCACAAGTGATGTAATTTGCTGCTCAGTGACTGCAGTATTCCAGTCTGCATCTCTCCAAGGTAATACATAAAACCTGGCCTGTTAGTGGGCCCTGCAGGACAGGGTTGATGACCAGGGCTGTCTTAATGAGAGGGCACACCTGGGCACTGCCCAGGTGCCCCAGCTGCATGGGGGGCCCCTACTCTTTCCCCAAAGCAGCTTGTCCTTGAGCCCAGGCTGCTCCTCTACATCCCAGATGTCCCCCCAGCACTCTAACCCCTCTTCACCCTAGATATCCCCTACCTCCTACTTGATTTCTGTTTACCTGCACTGTAGGGGCCCCAGAGCATTACTTTGCCCAGGGGCCCATGATGCTATTAAGATGGCACTGTTAATGACCACTGCTATAGAGTATAAAAGAGAAGGGATGCGCCTCTATTGCCGCATACACACGATTGGAATTTCCTATGGAATAAAATCCGATGGAATTTTCCGTCGGAATTCCGATGAAACTGACTTCCATCAGTCTTGCATACACACTATCAGACTAAATTCCGATCGTCAAATACGCTTCCGAGCATGCGTCGACATGATTCTGAGCATGCATGGGTTTTTTCTCCTTCGGAGATGCACAGAGAAGATAGGAATTTCCGATGTTTTTTTTTTTCCATCGGAAAAAAATAAAACATGTTCTATTTCTAAACACTGATGGAAAAAAAGTCCGATGGGGCCCACACACGATCGGAATTTCCGATGAAAAAAGTCCTTTGGACTTTTTTTATCGGAAATTCTGATCGTGTGTACTCGGCGTAGCATTGTGTTGCAATATGTTGCGTAGCATTGTGTTGCAATATGTTGTACCCTGCATTAAATTTAATCATATTGCTACTCTTCTCTTTTATACTCAGTTGTGACATGATGGTACTCTTATATCAAGACATCGCTCGTACATCAAGTCAAAATTTACTTAAAAATGTGGCTTGTCTTGCAAAACACTCTCAAACCAAGTTACTCTCAAACCAAGGTTTTACTGTAGATATATATATATATATATATATATATATATATATATATATATATATACACACACAACATATGTAAATATCTTTACTTCCCCAAAAGACCAAGTAAAAACAAACAGGAAAATCAAGCTGTCCCATGCTGTATGGTAATTAGAATAAATGAGCTGTTTTGAGAATATCATATAAAATTTACTGCATTTTTTTCTTTCTCTCTCTCTTTCCAACTGACACATAAAAATACAATAAAATAGTTTCATGATTATAGCTAATTAAAAATAAATTGTGTATTACAAAGTAAACAACAATGTAAAACTATTTAGAAACTTGCTAACCTTGTATCGAGGAAGTAAATCCTAAATGTACTTAATTGACCGCAAACAAAGGGGGTTAAGTCATTAGGGGACCAATTTTTCCTGGTGAGTGCATTCCTGTTCATTCCTCACAAAAGCCAGACAATCTTATTTTGTGTAGCTAATTACGAGGTCAGCAAATCCTCCTACATACAGGATACAAACAAAAGTGTGCATAAGGTGGGTCCATTAACAATTGTGTAAGAAAAAAAGAACCAACTGCTCTAATTTGTGGACACCAAGGATTCCGGGGTGGAAAAGTCTACAGAATGAAAGGAAGCATGGACAAAGCTAAAAGAATGAAAGGGCATTGAAACGCGGTGACCACAAGCTTGACATGGGTGGTGAAAAAATCTGGGAAAAGGCTAGCCACAGTATGGGTCTACCATGATTGACATGGGTTCAGAGATGTGAAGTGCTAATGTCTTTAGGGCCAAATGCTTTGCTCTGTACCCTACATTCTCTATGGAGCCTCACATGCTTAAAGCTCCCACTTAAGAGTCAATATATTAAAACGAGTTATAATATTGCTGTGGGTTGAACTTTAAGCAAACAATGAAATGCACAGATGGAATGCATATATGAGAGCCTTTTACCTGCCAAACGTTATGTATTTCTGCCTATTTAGTCCTTAAATCTTCACAGCTCTGTCACACAGTACAGTCCTATCTGACAGTGAAGACCTGATTTTTTTTCTGTCTCAGTTAACCACTAAGTGAGGAAAATGTGTATAATTTGCGCCACAGAAAAACAATATTAATTCTCCCAACAAATGGGTTGAATTACGTGTAATTAAACCTAAATATATTAAATATACTAGTTTAAGAGCTGCCACCTAAAATTTTCAGTGTGTGAAAATACAAGTAGAATCGGAAGTGAAGGGGCGCTGAAAACACAAACTCAATACAAAATTATGTGTATATATAAACATTGAAATGTGCAATCTATTATTACAAAAATCATATATTATTAGTGAAGTAAATTAGTGTCCATACAATGAAATCAAAGAAAAAAAGTCCCAATAGTGCTAAATAATAAGCACCCAATGGTATATCTCAATTCAAAAAAGACGTATATATTGCAGTTCTGGAACCTCCACCATATAATTGCACCCGATGTGATCGATAGAAATGGCTCCTTACCAATAATAATAGACTCTTTTAATTAAAAAAGAAGTCATAAACCGCTTTTGTCACTAGGATGACTCAGAATGATCCGGATAGGCACGTCAGATGATCCAACATTCATAAAGATAGGAACAGAAAGGCAATCATAGTGAAGTATTGTTTATTAAAATGTAATAAAAAGTAACATGCCAAATGGCTGCTTACTCAGATTGTGCCCTGATCCCGGCACTGAGGCTTTGTAGCGTATATTCGATATCCAATCGAACCCGCGGATTCGGATGTAGGACGGTGATCCGTCGCGCTGGTAGTCTCACTGGCCGGCGTACGTTCTACCGTCGAAGCAACGTGGATTCGGAGAAGGATCGAAAATCCGTCGCACTGCTAGTTTCGCTAGTCGGCGTGCGTTCCACCGTCGGAAACCAACGGACCCGGAAATCGGAAGTGGTAGGGAAAAAACGTGACTGGTTTGCGCCCCAGTCAGAGTATGCCCAGAGTATTGCGGAGTATGCCCAGAGTATTGCGGAGTATGCCCAGAGTATTGCGGAGTATGCCCAGAGTATTGCGGAGTATGCCCAGAGTATTGCAGAGTATGCCCAGAGTATTGCGGAGTATGCCCAGAGTATTGCGGAGTATGCCCAGAGTATTGCAGAGTATGCCCAGAGTATTGCGGAGTATGCCCAGAGTATTGCGGAGTATGCCCAGAGTATTGCGGAGTATGCCCAGAGTATTGCGGAGTATGCCCAGAGTATTGCGGAGTGCGGAGTATGCCCAGAGTATTGCGGAGTATGCCCAGAGTATTGCGGAGTGCGGAGTATGCCCAGAGTATTGCGGAGTGCGGAGTATGCCCAGAGTATGCCCAGAGTATGCCCAGAGTATTGCGGAGTGTGGAGTATGCCCAGAGTATTGCGGAGTGCGGAGTATGCCCAGAGTATTGCGGAGTGCGGAGTATGCCCAGAGTATGCCCCCCAGAGTATGCCCAGTATGGCCCCCCCAGAGTATGCCCCCCAGAGTATGCCCAGTATTGCCCCCCAGAGTATGCCCAGAGTATGCCCAGTATTGCCCCCCAGAGTATGCCCAGAGTATGCCCAGAGTATGCCCAGTATTGCCCCCCAGAGTATGCCCAGAGTATTGCAGAGTGTTGCCCCCCCAGAGTGTTGCCCCCCCAGAGTGTTGCCCCCCCAGAGTATTGCCCAGCATTGCAGAGTATGTGCAGCAGGGATGGCTGAGCAGGGAGGGATGGATGGATGGATCTGTGACTACATTTGTCACAGATCCAGCCCGCAGCACTGGCGCTGCCATCCGCTCCCTCCCCTCTCCTCTCACACTGTACCGATCGGTACAGAGAGAGGAGGGAGGAACCGGCGTCATCAAATGACGCCGGTCTGTTTACATCTGAGCTATCAGCGGCGATTTACCGTGATCCGTGACCCGCCGGGTCCAGGTCACGGACATTCCCGTGTGCGTGCCCCAGGGGGCGCGCGGGAGCGCGACTCTGGAATCACGTTATATAACGTGATCCCAGAGTTAAGCAACCACCTTGCCGCCGTTATTTTTCAGCAGGTGGTTGCTAAGTGGTTAAAGTTTATGCGCGTGTAAAGGCATGTGTCCCAATACTTTTGACAATATACTGTATGTCAATGACACCAAAGAGATTTTTTTTTATTGCTATTGTACATCCATAACTTTTTAGGCTGATCATATTCACATATATATCTTAAAGAAAAAAAATTTAACTGTCTATAGAATATAACAGGTGTGTTTTAATTCTGCGCACACCACGAAACAGAAGCTCATAATTCATTATACATTAATCTTTGTCTTTTTTTCTGGTATTTCTATTAATAACAAACAATGCAGTTTTAATCGGGGGAAGGGGCAGATGTTAAAAGTTCTCTGGTATGAAAGCGCTCTAGAAAATATACAATGAAAAAAAAAATAGAATTTCCGTTTGGTTACAATTTAAAAAAAAAATAGTTCTGCATTGGCTTTCCCCATTTCAGCACAAATATAAACTTAAGTAATTAAACTTTTCACCTTTACAAGTAGCTGACTGTGTATTCCATCACAGTGGGTGGTATGCATGCAATGCGGCAGACATATTGACTTGGAACAATATACAAAGCAGAAAGCCCAATCTGGAATATGTAGCTAATGTAACCATGTATATCTCCTGTGCCACTCACACATTTCCTCTGCCGAGATTTGCATATATTTTCCTTCCTAAACGAAGCACATAGAGCCAGAGTAATTAGCTTCCCCCAAGACAGCGAAATGCTCAGTCAGGAAAAAATAATATTGAAGATGAGAAGTACCCATTTCCATAATTATTGATATTTGACGTGAAAAGAAACGACTTTACTTTAGAAGACTTAGAAATATTTGGAAGAAAATGAGAAAATTAACCTCTGGAGAGAAGTCACCCAGAATAATGAAGTATTTTTTTTTTTGGTTTTATAAAGGATTCTCGGAGAACAGCTATCAGTGTTCAACAAAACTTTCAGAATGTGGATCAATTTAAAGATAATATCAGTGTCGTAAGCTGCTCAATACATTTCAGGCAATTATGAATTAGTGAAGAAGAGTAGAAAAAAAAATAAGAAACAACTAATTTGCTATAAAGTTTATGAATGCTTAAAATACGTCATGTATTATTGTTAAAGGGTGGATAATACCTTTATGCCAATTAACTGAATAGATTCTTATGCCGTGTACACACGGTCGTTTTTTGCGATGAAAAAAAACAACGTTTTTTAAAACGTCATTTAAATTGATCGTGTGTGGGCAAAACTTCGTTTTTTGTCTTAAAAAAAACGACCAAAAAAAATTCCAACATGCTTGAATTTTTTGTGTCGTTTTTCAGAATGTCGTCTTTTGTTTCACAAAAAATGATCGTGTGTGGGCAAAACGACGTTTAAGCAAGTTCAGAAGCAAGTTATGAGACGGGAGCTTCAATGGAACAGAGTGCCGTTGAAAGTGTCTTACGTAACCGCGCTTTGCTAGAGCATTTTCAGAAAACTATGGTGTGTAGGCAACATCGTTTTTTAAAATGAAGTTTAAAAAACTTCGTTTTGTTTCATGAGATAAAACAACGTTTTTTACATCACAAAAAGTGATCGTGTGTACACGGCATTAAAGTGGATGTAAAACCCTCCATACACCTAGTGAAGTGAACAGCCTCAGATGATACACAGTGGTGAACCAAATCTCCCTACATAGGTTTTACATGTATATCTGCTGTCTTCACATTTATGTATATGATTGGGTGTTGACAGAATCTGTGTTCACTTTGTCGTCTTCACTAATTTTAATGGTCAATATAAAGCCCTTTATCTGCTCTGTGCACACAGTTTTTGATTTGGCCTTACTTAATGCCATTATGGCCATCTCTATACCTAGTCACAAGCGGTATGGGCAAATGTCCCATCTCAATATGGTGGATGAGGATCGTGGATTCCTGGATGTCAGAACTGGGCGGTCTGATTGACCTTGCAAATGTATAATTAGCGGCGAGTCAGCGCGCCGCTCGTGCCCCTGGAAGACGTCATCTGTGACGAAACGGCGTAGGGAGGTGCGGCGTGCTGACGTCACCGCTATTGACCAAACGACTATCCGGAAGGACGAATTTATGTATATACTGTTTAGAAGGTTCAGATTGTGTTAGGAGATTTTCTCTTCCTTGGCATACAGCCAAGATAGCTAAAATTTCTGATTGGAGGAAAGGCACACACACCCTTTCATCATAGGCAGAGACTCTCAGAGGTGTTTTGTAATAGGACCTGTTCCCTGATAATCTATTTTAGTAACCTCCCCGGACTGAAGATTCAGGCTGCTTTTGTCTATAGGCTAATAACAGAGGAACTGTTCATGAGAGAGCTATAAGACTTAGCTCATTGAATAGACATAACAAAATACTGCAGATATATGTGCCCAGCTCAAATTTCATAAATCGGGTTTAGATCCACTTTAACCACTTAAGGACCGGACCAATATGCTGCTAAATGACCCAAGGGGTTTTTACAATTCGGCACTGTGTCGCTTTAACAGACAATTGCGCGGTCGTGTGACGTGGCTCCCAAACAAAATTTGCGTCCTTTTCTTCCCACAAATAGAGCTTTCTTTTGGTGGTATTTGATCGCCTCTGCGATTTTTATTTTTTGCGCTATAAACAAAAATAGAGCAACATTTTTGAAAAAAATCAATATTTTTTACTTTTTGTTATAAGAAAAATCAAATAAACAAAATTTTAGTCAAATATTTAATCCAACATTTATTCAGCCACATGTCTTTAGTATAAAAAAAAATCGCAATAAAAAAAAAAATAGCTACCTAGCGGGAACAGTGACACTAATACAGCGATCAGAAAAATGATCGCTTAGTGACACTGGCAATAGGGAGTAAAAGGGTTAACTAGGACAGTGATCAAGGGGTTAAAACTTTATTAGGGGGGGTACGGGGGCTACCCTGGACCTAACACTAACTGCCTGTCACACTGACACTAAATACAGTAATCATACATATATGATTACTGTATTCAGTTACACTGTGACAGGGGGGTGGGGGGGGGGTTGATCGCAAGGAGTTAATGTGCCTATGTGTAGTGTGTGTCAGTGTAGTGTTGTGCAGACTTTCTGTGCGATGTGATCTCTCCTCAGCGGCGGTTGAAAATACCGCTGAGAGGAGAGATTACATCACTTCCCCCTTCCTGTGTTTACAGTACATAGGAGGAGGAAGTGCACTGCAGGGGGAGCGCATTGGCTGGGAGCGATCTGGAGGACCGCACAGCAAACCGGACCGCCGCATGTACCGGGGGGGTCCCGATCGGACCCCCGACCACGTCTAGGCAGGGAAGTACAGGTACGCCAATGTGCCTGTACGTGCCATTCTGCCGACGTAACTGTACATGCGGCGGTCCGCAAGTGGTTAATGTACCGCTGGGCACGGACAGGCAGGTTTCTCTCTGAGAAAAACAGATGGGGGAAAATTGTCCTGTTCACTAAGTCTAGACAAACATGAACTGATGTCTTGCCCAGAATCATAGGGTTGGGGACATGGTCTTCTGGAGCCCCAGGATTCTTTTTCTTGTGCAGTTTACCTGAAAGAATAATTTTATTTGTTGAACATACCGTATATACTCGAGTATAAGCCAACTCCAATATAAGCTGAGGGACCTAATTTTACCACAAAAAAATGGTAAAACATATTGACTCGAGTATAAGCCTAGGGTGTCCATCCGCATGCCTCACTGTGCCTCACTTTGCCTCATTGTGTCCATGCCTCACTATGCCCATGCCTCACTGTGCCCATGCCTCACTGTGCCCATGACTAGACTTACGTTTAACATGGGAGTATATAGAAGGGGTGCCCGGCTTTGAAAAATTGGTGCTCTCCAGCTGTAGGCCCCCCAGACAGCAAACTTTGCACACTTGTAGAGGAAGCTGGAAGCTGATTGGTTTCTTTGCAGAGGTGCACCAGATTTATCAAGCTCTAGTTTTAGTAAATCTCCCCAATTGTGTGCCTTTAAGGTCAGTGGCTGGGTAGGCACTGGCTAGTATCAGAGCCAGATACACACAGGTTACATACGCCGCGATCGTTAGAGCGAGAGCAATAATTCTAGTACTAGATCTCCTCTGTAACTCTAAACATGTAATCTGTAAAAATATTTAAAGCGTCGCCTAAGGAGATTTTTAAGCACTTAAATTTAGCGCCATTCCACGAATGATGCGCAATTTTAAATTGTGACATGTTAAGTATTTAGTTACTTGGGTAACATCATCTTTCACATTATACAAAAAAGAAATCGGGTTATCTTTAGTGGGTTTTTTTGTTTTTTTTATATTCATGAAACATTTCTGTGAGTAACATAAAAAGTTGCAGTGACCACCATTTTTTCCCCTATGGTGTCTGCTAAAACAATATATATAATGTTTGGGGTTATACAGTTGCCTTGTTTCGCGCGCATGCGCTTTGTCCAGTAAAGACCTTGGGCCAGATTCAGGTAGAATTAGATTGCCGCAGAGTATCAGAGATACTCTACGCCGCCGTATTTTACCTGGCTCTACGAGGTATTCAGAGAGATTTTGGCCTGTAAGGTACGGCGGCGTAGTGTATTTCTCCCGGCGGAATCAAACTACGAGATTAGGGGGCGTGAGGCATTTAAATTAGGCGCGTTCCCGCGGTGATTGAACTGCGCATGCTCCGTTTAGAAATTCCCCGCCGTGCATTGCGCGAAATCACGTCGTTACGTCATTTTTTGTTTGAGTAGCGTAGTTTACGTACATTTCTATTCCCGAACGACTTACGCAAAAAAAAAAAAAAAAAATTGAAAGTCGACGCGGGAACGACTGCCATACTTAACATGGGCTGCGTAACGTTACACCAGCTAATAGCTGGTTTAACTTTACGCAGCAAAAAAATGACGTAAGCGATTGCGAACGATGCTCGTAACTTCGTGGATCACCGGAAAAAACTCATTTGCATACCCCGACGCTGAAAACGATGCGAACTCCACCCAGCGGCCGCAAAAAGATTGCAGCGTAGATCCGAAGGCTTACGAAGACGTAAGCCTGTCAGATCGAAGCCCAACGCCGCCGTATCATGGTTTGAGGATTCAAACTAGTGATACGCCGCGCGTAATTTGAAAGTACTCCAGTCTAACACCAGTTAGACAGGAGTTACGGCTCTCTGAATCTGGCCCCTTGAGTATAGGTGGGTAAAGGTGTGTAAGCTTATAGACAATAATTTTTTTTCTTCGTTGCCAGTGTTGTAATATGCTTAGCACTCGTATGCGTGTAAATTACTGCACAAAAATTCTCTATTTTTGTTTTACTGCTCCGTACTCAATACTGTATTATTGATCTTTACTCTGCTATGTGCATGGTTCCATAGACCAGTGTTTCTCAACTCCAGTCCTCAAGGGGCCACAAGTCATGTTTTCAGGATTTCCCTCAGATGAAATGGCTGTGGTAATTACTAAGGCAGTGAAACTGATCAAATCACCTTGGCAAAATAATGGAAAGCCTGAAAACATGACCTGTTGGGGGCACCTTGAGGACTGGAGTTGAGAAACTGCCATAGACAATAATGCATCTAATTTCAAATCAGTAAAAAAATGCAGTGTTTTTTATACCTATGTGCATGCGGCTTAAAGGATCATTTGTAACCCCCAAGAGCCATTTAGGATCCTGTTGCAATCTTCAAATCCATGAAAAACACATTGGGCCAGATTCTCATACAATACCGTCGTAACAGCGTAACCCATTTACGCTACGCCTCCTCACTTACGGGCAAGTGCTGTATTCTCAAAGCACTTGCTCCGTAATGTGCGGCGGCGTAGCATAATTGGGACGGCGAAAGGCCGCGTAATTCAAATATGGAAGGAGGGGGGCGTTCTGTATTTAAATTAAGCGTGCCCCCGCGCCGAACGAACTGCGCATGCGCCGGCCCTAAATATAGCCCACTGCGCATGCTCCATAGTACGCCGCAAATACATTGATTTTGACGGCAAGGTAATTAACGTACAGGCCTATTCGTGATGAGTTACGCAAACGACGGAAATGACGGAAAAACACAACGCTGTCCCGACGTCCATACTTAACATGGCTTACGCCGGATCTACGCAAGGTTACCCCTCATATAGCAGGGGTAACCTTACGCGTACGCAAACTACGTAAACTACATCGACGGCGCGCAAATTCGTTTGGGAATCGGCGTATCACGCTCATTTGCATATTCAACACAGAAATCAACGGGAACGCCACCTAGCGGCCAGTGTAACATTACAACTTAAGTGAAGAAAGGAAGGATACCCCCAAACTGGGACTTTCAAGGCCAGACTCCAAGTTAGATGAAAAAATTGTTTATTGAGTGGACCAAACAAAATTAGGTTCACACTTGTTCACAGAGTAAACCTTGAATATCAAGGTGTAAATGCACTGGGGCAGGTACAGCTAATAAACATACATACAGATGGATAGCACCAGGGATGAAAGTGTACCCCGTGAATAAAGAAAAAATTAGAACAAAAAATATGGGATGTTTTTTTAGGTGCAAAAAAAACAAAGTTCCAGTAAGTCCAATATGGACAGTCCTAATGTCAATGACCCAGGGGAGCCCTGGGTTGTTACACAAAAAAGGGGGGGTTTTGGAGCACCATTTTTAAGGATGTCTGTGGGCCCAGTGGCGTTAGTCCCTGTAGGTGAAGGGGGCCTGGGATTACATTACATTACATTACAACTTAGATCCGACGGTGTAAGTGACTTACGCAAGTCGGATCTAAGCAAAATCTATGCGTAACTGATTCTATGCGTAACTGCGTAACTGATTCTAAGAATCAGTCGCATAGATACCCAGGGCCAGATACAGAGATACGATGGTGTATCTGGAGTTACACCGTCGTATCTCTTTTGAGAATCTGGCCCATTAATTTAATTTTCCACCTTGATTTCAATGCATTTGTTAAAATGATGAAATTATGAAAAAATCTCCCACTTTTTGCCTACATTTCAGGGAAAAGGACAATTTTGAGGATCTGCTATTAATATTGAAATGTTCCTACTGCCCAGGGGGATAAAAGTGGGAATGGTGGTAGAAATGATGATGGTTTTAGACCAAATGCAATGTATGGCCCTACATTTGTAAGGAATGGCGACCTCACTGTCTTTAGAATTTCTTTTCAGAGTTTTGTGCTTTTGTTTAGCTTCCAAGTTTTTTTTTTTGTAAAAGCTCAATTGAAAAAGCTGAAGTTAGAAGCTGATTGGTTACCATGCATAGCTGCGCCAGATTTTGCACTTTCCAGTTATAATTAAACCCCTTCATGTTGTAGGTGAAAAAAACATATGCAATGTAAATATAGTCAGAAAAGAATTCACAAGCAGTACAGATACTTAGATACTTAAAGTGACCTTAGAAGAATGGCTGAGTCATGGGAGAACCCTTAGGTGACAGAGTGCGGCTGGGACAGTCATCGCCAATGGTCATGACTAAGCAGAAGGTACGCACAACTCATCACTGTGAAAACAGATGCTTTTTTACAGCCACAAGTCGTGTTAATCCAGGAGCTGACATCACGCTTCTGCACGAGCAAGCATTTCTTACGATGGAAACATCGGGTAACAGATAATTTATATTTTTCTAAAGGGACATTTAGAACATCAGTAATGAGATTTCCAAAAGATTAAAAAAGTAGTTTAGTTGTAGATAAGCAAACAAACTCCAGAGTGATGTGATATTATTTGTACCTGTGATGCCTCCACATAATCGTTCATAGCTTGTCTTGGGGTGTCATTGAGATTTTTAGATTAGTTGGTCAAACATGCATGATCAGAATGTATTCTGACACCAATGTCAACTGAGCATCATGTTGGTAGCTAGGGAAAGGAGGGGGTATACGCCTTATTGGGAGAATGTCATCACACATATATGATCACCTTTCAATAATTAGATGTCAGAGTTTACAGTAACTTCTAGACATGTGCACACTAAAATATTTCATTTCAGAATTCCGTTTTCGTCCGAAAAATACATTTATTTAGTTACTCCCGAAATTCCTTTTTTATTTAATTTGTTTCGTTAAAAAAATGCATTAGTCCGAAAATCCAAATTAATTAAGGTCTAATCTGTCATTGAAAGCTTATGGTGTCCGTCGAATGTTCTAAGAACAGGCACGTCGGCACGTCCCCCGCATCCTCTTCTCCATGGAGTCCTGGCATTGATTGGATAGATTGATAGCAGCGCAGCCATTGACATAGCCACCAAGGGGCGGGGCTAAGTCATACACACGGCGTCTATGGACACTGAGTGTATGACTCGGTAGCGTGCCCGCAAGGTGACCCCCTCGAGAGAGAGTTTCTCCAAGGGGGTTATCTAATGCGGGGACAAGCTGCGAGAGCCGCCAAGGAACCCCAGAAGGGGATGTTCGGGGCCACTGTGCAAAACGAGCTGCACAGTGGAGGTAAGTATGACATTAGAGAAAAATGGGATATACTGCGCTACTAAACACATCAAAATTTTAATGTCGCAGCTCATAATGTAGGACCATACATTAAAACAATTACAAAAAAGAAAAAATAGAGCTGCGCAACACAAAAAATGATAAAGTGTATTACCATGCGTGCCAAAGCTGACAAATCAATAACCAATGTGATGTGAAACATAAAAAATAAATATATAAATCCAAGTGCATATATAGTCCATATGTGAATCAAACAAAAAAGGAATATCCAATCACTGATGAATCAATATGATAGTCCTATATTAAGATACACAGTGCCGCAACCAGTGAACACATGGAAATCATGTGCAGGGAAACAGCAGAACCACAATGTGTCACCAATCACACCTGTGCACCACCACCTATAAAGTTGTATGTTTACCAGAGGTAAGCTGCAATGGGCCAAAAGTATTGGACTTGTTCCCAGTAGATAGCGTTCTCCAATGGCAGGGAAATTGAGCGATCAGATGGAACATCTGGGGGATATCATCGCTTTGAACGGGAGATCGCATGCCGGCCCGCTCTCCATTGTCCTATACGGATGTTTGTTGCTCTTTTAAACTGTAAGTTGCCATTTTGGTTATTAAATCTGATTCACCATACTATACACACTATGTAAGTCTCTCTTCATTTTGGGTATCAAGGCTGAGCTTCGCGGCCTTTGTGCCTATTGAGTTCGTTCCATCTGATCGCTCGCTTTCTCTGCCATTGGAGAACGCTATCTACTGGGAACAAGTCCAATACTTTTGGCCCATTACAGCTTACCTCTGGTAAACATATAACTTTATAGGTGGTGGTGCACAGGTGTGATTGGTGACACATTGTGGTTCTTCTGTTTCCCTGCACAGGATTTCCATTTCCATTTGTTCACTGGTTGCTGCACTGTGTATCTTAATATAGGCCTATCATATCGATTCATGAGTGATTGGATATTCCTTTTTCCTTTTTTTGTTTGGTTCACATATGGACTATGTATGCACTTTGATTTATATATATTATATGTTTTTTTATGTTTCACATCACATTGGTTATTGATTTGTCAGCTTTGGCACTCATGGTAATTCACTTTATCATTTTTTGTGTTGTGCAGCTCTATTTTTTCTTTTTTGGTAAGTATGACATGTTCATTTTTAAAAAATAAATAAAAAAGGATCCTTCACTGTCCCTTTAAGGTTTTTTCTGTCTGTAAACTCACTGTGAGCAATTTACCCTACACCCTTTTCCTGTGATATCTGGACAAAAAAATGGGGGGTTTCAGCTTTCATTGGGACAGGAAGGCATGGATATTAAAAAAAAAGTTTTTTTTTCAAGATCTTTAGAGAAATGTTCCCTCACTTACAGAAAGTTTGGGTAAATCTCCCCACTATGAACATAGAAAGCAATAAAAACCTGAGTGTGTTTACACCTTCTCCACTCTTACCGAAACTAAACAAAAACATCTTTACTAAAGTTAAAATTTAAGTTGTTGCCCAGAAGGTTTATGGTGTATTCCGGGCTCCAGAGTTGTCTACTGACATCTCTGTTATCTCCCATTTCTGCAACAATACGGCATGTTTCAAGCAAAACTTGTCTGATGCCCATGGATGTTTGAACTGTGCATAAAAACATCTGTTCAACAGGGAGCTGTGGTGGCTCAACGTGATTGGCACTGCGCTGACAAGCCATTCACCTCTGCAGCCAAGGGTTCGGATCCCGGTCTCGGCTACATGTGAATTGAGTTTGGTGGTCTCAGCCCGGCTCCCGGTGGGTGTGCTAAGCAAGGTACACCTGTGCTTAGTACGCCCACCCCCCCCCCCCCCCCCACAAAAAAAACACCACACTTGCACGCACACGAAATTGGTTTAAAACACACGCACTTTGGCCATGCGGTCTCCTAAAATAAAGAGAGGCGAAGGACCTACGGGGCTGGCTGGGTGGGCTAGGCCCCCTCACTCCCTCATAGGGGGAGTCCCTCTGCCCCATTGGGGTCCCGTTGGGCCCCAGTTGGGCTCCCAAGAGGAGCAGGTAGGGCGGGGTGAGTGGGAGGCCCCCCTTCACACCCGCCATTGCCACCAGGGGCATGGAGAAGGATGGCGATTGCCTCCGGGGGGAGGGTCTGCCTACTCCCAACTCCTGCAGTCCGGCTCCTCTCTCTCGAGTTCACGCACAAAAATACACTTAAAAAAAAAAAACATCTGTTCAGAATCTCTCCAGTACTGAACTTTGGCGACCAGAAAGTCTGCTGAACTCATATTTTAATTGGTGAACACTTTTACAAGGTTTTCACCGTGGATCTTTTAAACTGCCGTCTGCTTCCTGATATACTTTAAAAAAAATACCCTTGTCAACTTGTATGTATATATTTAGTCTCTTGTAAAAGTTTCTAAACACATTTTTAATTTGAAATAATTAAAGCAATAATACAATAGCTTTTTCTGTTTCAAAGTGTGCCACACTAGTTAGCTTCAGGTTATATTTGCTTGGCTGCAAACTTCATTCAACCATCACAAAATATTTACTGCAGAGTTACATCCTTTAATCCATGTGTAGTACCATGTTCTACACTCTTGCCTCTGAAACTATGTGTTAATTAAAGCAGGATGAATGTAAACTAGAACTCTGGCTCATGGAGGTAACTGTTTATTACCAGTCATCATTGTGGCTTCCAAACGCATTATCTTATAAGTACAAGCCAGTGGGAGACCAAGAAAGGCGCAAGCAATATTTACTGAAGGTAATGAGTTAAAGATGGATTAAATCACAAGGTGTGCACATTATCCAACAAGACAACACCATCTTCTATAGAGTTTGCCTTGTCTCTAAAGCCAATTAGCAGGAAATCTCAGAGCAAATAAAAATGCCAGGGGAATAATAATAGGAAATAAAATGCATATATAAATTGCCAGGGATAGAATACCTAAAATGCAGAGATCTACAAAGGAAGAAGGATGGGTGTAGTTTTGGTTTTATTAAATGTGATTGTGAAATTTCAAACTTCATATCGCTGCAGTCAATAAAAGTACACTGTGCACCTTATCTATAAAAAAAAAAACAAGTCAAATATTTATTCAATGGTAGAATTCAAAGAGTACAGCTGATTAGCACAAAACAAAATTCAATAGCCCCATATTCATATGTTGGTGTTAATTTCTGGTTGATCCACAAAATAATTATATTTTTCCTTAAAGCGGAGGTCCACCGACAATTCAATTTTTTTTTTTTTAAAACATTAATAACCTCACATATTGTCAATGTTACTCACTTGTTTGGGAAAATCTATCCCCCGATTTCCGGTTTTGTACGAAAAACTTACTTTTAAAAAGTGTTGCTGGCAGGTTTCATCTTGCTTGTGGGCATGTGAAGCCCACAAGCATAAACTTCCTGGATGCAGTGAATGTTGAGCTACCAGCATTCACAGCTTGTTCCTGCGCATGCTCAGTTGGTACGGTGCGGAAGCGCCGTAAACTTCCATGTTGCCATCACAACAGGCAGCGTCGTCAGAAGTTCCCGCCCCATTGTGATGGCAACAAAGCTCACAGAAAACACACATAGATGGCATCGCTTCCATTGCTGCCATCTTGCTACACCCCACACTCCTCTATAGTAATGATACGCCGAGAAGGGGGCAATCGGACATGACAGAACAGTGGCATCCACACTGACACAGGAGACAGTGAGCCGCAAGATATGACGACCATACCTGCCCACACTGTGTGTAGGTTTGAGACAGGAAGCAAGCAAGAAAACACAGATATACTGGTACCCCCTCTGAAAAAAATCCATTGGACACTGTATGCAATGCAAGAATGCGATGGAGGTTATCTTAAAAATGTGCGCTTTATATTTTTAGGGAATTATTTTTACCCTACGAGCGGGTATTAAATCCAGTAGGAAAAATAAATTGGCCCACACCCTGTAGGGGAAAATACAGGGAATATCCAAAAGTCTGATCAGCCACAAATGTAGGGTGTAGGTCCTCTGGCCTAAAAGTCTTGGGAGGCTGTGGATATGGCCTTTTGGCTTTGTTCGCCCTCTCTCATGGGGTCTCCCTTTGGTGGGGCTCCACCTAGTTCTTGGGTGGGTCTGTTTAGGCAAAACCTCTAGAGAAAGGGGTCCGTCTGGTTTCAGCTAGACAGGCCATAGTGAGTACCTCAGTCCCCCTCTAGAGCCTAACACCCCAAGGGATCAGGGTAAGGTCCTTCTTCCCATAGTACACCCATTGAACATTTTGTGTATCATTCTTTATGTGTGTGCACTTTTTTGGCACCAAGTGGAGTTTTTGAAGTGTGTTCACACACCACGGGCTTTAAAAATAAAAAATAAGCCACAAATGGTGTGTGCTAGATTGACGGATGTATCCTAGAATGGTATCTGCTGACCTATTGTGAACCTCAGTAGCTTACTCAGCCAACAGTAAAATAGCAGAATTAGGTACTGTAAATAGGCATTTTTTTTTTCCCTGTTCATGGTCATTGGTATTGTCATTATTGCTACACTAGTCATAGTAAATGTGAGCTATTGCATATTGTATACCCAGGTAGCACACAGGCCAAAAAGATGACATGGGCCATCAAGTGTGGAACCTCCCTTTTACCGTGGATCACCAAACCAGATGAAAAAAGATCCTTCCCAAACACTTTATGAGTTATAATCACCTTGTTTTTGGAATGCAAGAGGCTGTTGCCTAATATTCTTTTTATATTTGTTAATAAACCAATATGTCACTCCCAGTTATAGCATTATAGATAGTGATGAGTGGCTTCCATGACATGCAATGACAAGTGAATATGCATATCAGAGAAAAAGAAGTTCATCTGAGGTTCTGGTGTTTCCCAACATCTAAACTCCCTCACCTACCTACACAAAGTCTCAGTCATTACAATTGCTTTACAATACGGGTCTAGTAAAAGCAGCATTTTTGTGCTGACTAATGTAAAATGTAAAATCTGAATCCCATTGTTAAGTCTTAGACCATGGGTCTTCAAACTACGGCCCTCCAGGTGTTCAGGAACTACAATTCCCATCATGCCTAATCATGTCTGTGAACATCAGAGTTTTACAATGCCTCATGGGATTTGTAGTTCCGCAACAGCTGGAGGGCCATAGTTTGAGGATCCCTGTCTTAGACTCACAGGGGTTGATTTACTAAAGCAAAATAGACTGTGCACTTTGCAAAGTGCAGTTGCACTCTAAGGCCAGATCCATAGAGAATTATGCGGTGTATCTACAGATACACTGGCGTAATTCGAATTTCCCGCCGGCGTGTCTTTGTTTTCTATCCAGAAAACAAGATACGCCGGCCTTACGCTAAGATATGACTGGCGTAAGTTTCTTACACCGTCGTATCTTAGATGCATATTTACGCTGGACGCTAGAGGCGCTTCCGTCTATTTCCAGCATAAAATATGCAAATGAGCAGGTTACGCCAATCCACAGTAAGTTACAGCGGCATTTCATTGAGGATTAGCAATACGCCGCTGTGACTTACAGCGGCGTAGCGTATATGGGACACGCTGCGTGGGCGGATGGTGTCTGTGGATCTGGCCCTAAGAGAGCAGTTGCTCCAGAGCTTAGTAAATGAGGAAAAGCTCTTCTGAATTCCATCATTCAATCGTATGCAAGCATAAAGGCGGTTTTTAAAATTTTCCTTGCACCTGATTGGGTATTCTTTGTAAAGTGAAGCTTTACCTCATTTACTAAGCTCTGGAACAACTGCACTTGCAAAGTGCACAGTCTATTTTCCTTTAGTAAATCAACCCATTTTGTATCTTCTGTCTCTTCCTTATATGAGGCCTTATTGCCGTGGAGATTGTCAGACACCTCATGATTAATATAATGAATTAATAAATAAGACAAGTTTTTTGTCTTTTCCACCAACGCCTCATACATTGCAAAACCTGCGGATAAATGTGTTCAAGCAAAACAAAATTAGCAGCAGTCCTCGCCCAGCATGTTGCCTGAGGTACAAATCTGGTTGAAAACATTTCGATGCAAGAGAAAATATGTTTTCCTAATTATTAACTTGTTCGTCAAGGACAAGGGGAAGTTATTTAGGCCCCTGGCTAAATAAAAACTGGCATCTTTCCAAGAAACTAAATATTGCTACAATTTTGCTTTATGTTAGGCATAAGATAATTGCATGGATAGTATATAAACACTTTTAGTTCTACATGTTAAACTAATAGCCACTGATGATACTCAGGTATGTTCAAAAAAAACAGCACAAAGAGCAACAAAAATGTGTAAAGTGAGGTTTCCCACCAATAGGAACTTTTTGATTTGTTGATGTTGCTCGCTGCATTTTTCACATCAGTACTGCTCTTGTATTGCCTTCCTGAATAGGCTCATGGGATGTCGTTTAAAGTGGAAGTCATGACAACCAACTGGATCTTTGCTTTGAGCATTTAGGGCATTTAAGGCAATAAAGGTTGGTTTATGATTGGTTGCTGTGTTTATACCTGTGCTTTTTGTTGAGTTTTTCTCCACTGGCAGAAATGTATAATACAAATAAATGGGCACTGCCCTCACCTATAACTGGGCTTGGTTCACCGCTCCCCACATTGCTTTTATCTTGTGATCACATTTTATTCATGTTTGTCTTTTTTTTTTATTTTTTATAAAAACCTGCTTTTTTGACCTACACCATTGGAGGTATTTTTTCTTTACATCCCGGATGTGAGTTTTTTGGCTATCCAAAACCTTCCAGCTTTGCCGTCACCTACAAGATCCCTTTGAGTCGCTTCCGAAGTTTCCTGGGCTTCTTTGATCGTTTGGTCAACTTGCCGATCTGGACACCCATGCTTTACCAGCTTTACCAGCTTGTTGCAGCTTGAGGTGGACCCGAGTGTCAGTGACAACAAGCCGATGAAGCATGGGTGTCCAGATCGGCAAGTTGACCAAACGATCAAAGAAGCCCAGGAAACTCCGGAAGCAACTCAAAGGGATCTAGTAACAGTAAATATTCTTACCATTGATTGGATGACATATTCCTAAGGATTTTCCATACACCTGCTTGTTTCATCAATACCTACTTGGGAACAACCACTTGTCTGTAATGGACTTTGCCTGTTTTCTATAAGGATTCATTCACTTCTTTAGACTTGTGTTTTTCATATATTTACTTAATATGATTGGAGATTGATTTCTATTTGACCAATCATTATCTACATATATTTTTGTACACTTCCATTGTATATTACCTTTAGCACTACATTTCACATACCCTCTCACCTATAACTGGCCTTTTCAACCAGGGCAACGCATGCAAAACCAAATCACAGAAATTCCCAGCTCAACCTAACGAACAGCCTGCAACCAACCAGTATGCATTAAAAACAGGGGTTTAGTCTGAATACATATGCAAATACATGCGTAAGCTACAGAGCCCTATCAAGGCACCCCAGTAGTTTCTGTAGGCCTAACACTAAAATTTAAAGCCTTCACAGTGGAAGCACATGCATTTTAATGGACAGGCAGAGGGCAGATTTGCACTGGATACCCAGAACATAGCACTATGGAAGCAAAGGTGTCCAATGCATCCCCTCACCAATATATCAACAGTACAAACAAATGGCCACTGCCCTCACCTAATAGCATGCATGTGCTTTCAGTGAGGAAGCTCTCAAAATTTAGGACTACAGAAAATATTGGGGTGTCTTAACAGGGCTCTGTACCTTTCACATGTTTCTGCAAATGTGTGCAGATTAAACCCCTTTTTTTAACAAACTGTTAAAGACAGGATAATTCAGTTCTTTGCAGACTGGTTGGTAAATTAAGCTGGGAATTGTTTTAATTTGGTTTTGGAAATGTATAGTAGTTTTTCATATGTTTCCTTTATTTCCTATGTGAAAAGCTAAAATGTGTATCCTGTTTTATGTCTTCTATGGTTAAAATATAGCAAATTAACATTACATTTTTAACACTTGCATCTGGGGTGTGGAGGATGGAGGGGAAGGTGGAGTTTTAATCTCTATAAATAATCCCTACATTCTCCTGGTCAATGTAAAACAATAACTAATGGGACAGAATTACGTTCTCAATTGAGAATGGCTATGAGGAACTATCTGAGGCAACAGACATTGGGTCATTAACTGATCCATCCAAAATGTATTATGAAATGTCAAAGGATACATTAAAGTCATTGTAAATGATCACCTTGTAAAACAACCTATCCAATTTAAACTAGAAATGAAAGGTAAATAATTTGGCCCAGATTCAGAGAGAATTAGATTCTCGTAGCGTATCAGAAATACACTACGCCGCCGTTTTTTACCTGGCTCTACGTGGAATCCAGGTAGATTTTGTCCAGTAAACGACGGCGGCGTAGTGTATTTCTCCCGTCGCAATCCATCTACGTGAGTAGGGGGCGTGAAGCATTTAAAATAGGCGCGTTCCCGCGGCGATCGAACTGCGCATGCTCCGTTTTGCAAATTTCCCGCTGTGCATTGCGCGAAATCACGTCGTTACGTCATTCGTTGTTTGAGTAGCGTCGTTTACGGACATTTCTATTCCGAACGAGTTACGTAAAAAAAAAAATTAAATTCGACGCGGGAACGACGGCCATACTTAACATGGGCTACGCACCGTTAGACCAGCAAAAAGCTGGTCTAACAGTACGTAAAAAAAAAATAGACGTAAGCGATTGCGAAGACCGCTCGTATCTTCGTGGATCGCCGTAAAAACACATTTGCATATCCCGACGCATCAAAACGACGCAAACTCCTCCCAGCGGCCGCAAAAATATCGCAGCGTAGATCCGAAGGCTTACGAAGACGTAAGCCTCTCGGATCGAAGCCCGAAGCCGCCGTATCATGGTTTGAGGATTCAAACTAGTGATACGGCGCGCAAAATTTGAAATTACTCCTGTCTAACACCAGTTAGACAGGCGTAATCGCTCTATGAATCTGGGCCTTTGTGTGTAGATATAAAAAACATTATAAATACCTTTTTACACTTTTTTGTGAGTGATCACATTCCCTCTGTTCTCAGCTGCATTATAGCTGGGGGAGGAGAAGTAACAGCATACTGAGCTTCCCAGTTAAATGCTGTAGGTTGGGGGGGGGGAGTGAAAGGACAAGTCTGATCATTGGAGGAGAGCACACAGAGTTCCCAGCATAGCTATAGTACTGACCATGATGTGTTCTACTGTTTAGTGTGGTCAGTTTTTAATAGGAAAACAGAGGGATTGGCAGGAACACCAGGGATTTCACACAAAGGAAGCGATACAGAGAGAACAGGATACTTTTTCATATAACTACATGGAACAGCAGGCACATATCAGGAATATGAAATGTTGGGTTCACATATTCTTTAATGCTGAAGACAGGGTTTATCCCAAACACGCGTTGTTTCTTCACCATTCTGAAGAATCTCTACAGTATTGCTCGGCCTTTCTATGCTAACTCAGTTCTGACCTAGGGAAGCCCATACCTGTACACATAATATAACCTAGACTGTACAGTCTGGGCATCTGTCACCTGAGCAGAAACTCTGAATCAAAGTTATAAAACATAACCTCATGCACATGCAGATAAGGTTTCTTCACAGTAAGAGGTGGTTCTGGCCAGCTTAGTAGATTGCTTTAAGAATGGCCTGGATACTTTCCTAAATGTACACAATATAAATATAACTGAGTACTAACATTTATAGGTAAAGTTGATCCGGGGAAAATCCAATTGCCTCTCGGTGGATCAGGAAGGAATTGTTTCCCCTGCTGTAGAAAATTGGAGCTCTGCTGTTTTTTTTTTTACTTTCGTCTGGATCAACTGTGGGTATGATTGTACGATATATATACTTTTTTTTTATGGTTGAACTAGATGGACTTTTCAACCTAACTATCTTTGTAACTATATTGTTGCTCAGATATTGTAATCTACTTATTCAAGTGCCTATTGATTGAATTGGATGGTGTTCCATCTCTGAACACAAGTGGAAAACTACAGTTTGCGTCCTAATATCCTAATCTGTTATATAGTTGATTTATTTATTGGTATCTTATCTTTACAATAAAGGTGTCCAGAAGATATGGGGAAAGGTTTGTTCGTCCTGAGAAACCCATTTAATAATTAATTTATCAAACATTGTTTACGTGCACTGATCTATGCAGCACTTCTGTCAATTTACACAGCCACTCAGATAGCACAAAATGCAAGCTAACAACATTGCATTAGTATGGATTTCAAGCTTACTCCATTAGGCTGCCTTCACACTGATGCTCTCTGCAGGCGCTATTGCGCTAAAAATAGCGTCTGTAAAGTGCACTGAAAGAGCCACTCCTTTCTATCCAGTGTGAAAGCACGAGGGCTTTCACACTGGATCGTTGCGCTGACAGGACGGTAAAAAAAGTCCTGCCAGCCGCATCTTTGAGGCGCGGTAGGAGCGGTGAAAATACCCCTTTTATAGCGCCCTTGCCTATTGAAATCAATGGGGCAGCGCGACCGTACCGCCTGCAAACCGCCACTGCAGTGGCATTTTGCAGGTGGGTTTAACCCTTTTTCGGCCACTAGCGGGCAAAAAACACGGTAAACACGACGGTAAAGCACCACTAAAAATGCCGGTGCTTTACCGCCAGCGCACCAAGCGCCTCAGTGTGAAAGTACCTTAAAGCAGCACATAGAACAGTCGTGATATATGCACAGCATCCCTAATTTACATTTACTGAGAGACAGGAAGTCTCTGGTACTGTGGAACTTTAAGGGGAAACTAAATGGACAATATATTGATTAAAAAGTTGAATCAACATATTGTCCATTTAGTTTGCCCTTGAAAGTCCCACAGTAACAGGGGAGTACTTTCTGTCTCTCTACACACATTTTAGGGATGTTGGCAACATAGATTTGGAGACTTATTCTCTCCATGGTGGTTTTCTCCCGCTTTAATTTACATTTACTGATTCATTCTGATTGATTGCTATGAGTAACAGTAATTTATCACTGCTGTTTGCATTGTCATAGTAAATAAACCCAAGGGCCCAGATTCAGAAAGCAATTACGCCTGTCTAACTGGTGTTAGACAGGAGTAATTTCAAATTTCGCGCGCCGTATCACTAGTTTGAATCCTCAAACCATGATACGGCGGCTTCGGGCTTCGATCCGAGAGGCTTACGTCTTCGTAAGCCTTCGGATCTACGCTGCGATATATTTGCGGCCGCTGGGAGGAGTTCGCGTCGTTTTCATGCGTCGGGATATGCAAATGTGTTTTTACGGCGATCCACGAAGATACGAGTGGTCTTCGCAATCGCTTTCGTCTATTTTTTTTTACGTACTGTTAGAGCAGCTTTTTGCTGGTCTAACGGTATGTAGCCCATGTTAAGTATGGCCGTCGTTCACGCGTCGATTTTTTTTTTTTTTTTTACGTAACTCGTTCGGGACGAGGATTGTGCGTAAACGACGCTACTCAAACAACGAATGACGTAACGACGTGTTTTCGCGCAATGCACGGCGGGAAATTTGCGAACGGAGCATGCGCAGTTCGATCGCCGCGGGAACGCGCCTATTTTAAATGATTCACGCCCCCTACTCGCGTAGATGGATTGCGACGGGAGAAATACACTACGCCGCCGTCGTTTACTGGACAAAATCTACCTGGATTCCACGTAGAGCCAGGTAAAATACGGCGGCGTAGTGTATTTCTGATACTCTACGAGAATCTAATTCTCTGTGAATCTGGGCCAAGGTCTTTTATAGGCTGCAAGTCACACTAGACATTTTGTTGCTGCGCTTTGCTGCAGAAAGTTAATTCACAAAAAGTCCACTTACTTTCTATGGTATCACTCTGTAAATATTGTTCACGGTGAGAAGTCCAGCAAGGACTGGTAAGCTCCAATTACATTGCAATGTACATTTTTCCTTTTGGGTTAAAGTATAACTAAATGCAAAACTTTTTCCTTAGTTTTGGGTAGAGTAGAGAGGGGGGATTAGAACACCTGTTACTTTTTATTGCTGTCCGTTAACTAGATTCACCCTCTCAATTAGTCCTGTTTATCATTATCATTGAAAGTAAAGTAAATCCCACATTTTGGGTTGTCCCCAGAAAGTAATAGAGGGAAAAATCTTCCAATAGGGACACTAGTTCTGGTGACCTGGGGGTCCCCTAAGAATTTACTCTCACTGGGACACAGATGGTGAAAAAAATCTTACTCTATCCAAAATAAAAAAGTTTTGCCGTTAGTTCTACTTTAACCACTTCCCTACGGCCGTACGACTTTATGCGGCCGTAGGGACATCCTGAATCTCTGACAGGCCGTGTTTTTACGGCCTGTTCTTAGAGAGGCCACTGGGGGGCGCGCGAGCGCCCGAGTGCCTGCAGCATCGCTGACATACCGATGCGCGTGCCTGGCGGCCGTGATGTCCGCCAGGCACTCGGGATCGGCGGCTGCAGGGACAAGAGATCCATGTCATGTCAGGGGAGAGAGGAGAGCGATCTGTGTCTCTTGTACATAGGAACACAGCATCGGTCACCTCCCCCAGTCACCCCCCCTCCCCCCACAGTTAGAACACAATTTAGGATACACATTAACCCCTTCCTCACCCCCTAGTGTTAACCCCTTCAATGCCAGTCACATTTATACAGTAATTAATGTATATTTATAGCACTGATCGCTGTATAAATGTGAATGGTGCCAAAAATGTGTCAAAAGTGTCCGATGTCTCCGCCATAATGTCGCAGTCACGAAAAAAATGCTGATCGTCGCCATTAGTAGTAAAAAAAAAAATATTAAAAAATAATAATAATTCTGTCCCCTATTTTGTAAGCGCAATAACTTTTGCGCAAACCAGACGCTTATTGCGATTTTTTTTTTTTTTTTTACCAAAAATATGTAGAAGAATATTTATCGCCTAGACTGAGAAAAAAAATGTTTTAAAAAAAAATTGGGCTATTTATTACAGCAACAAGTAAAAAATATGTTTTTTTTTTTCAAAATTGTCGCTATATTTTTGTTTATAGCGCAAAAAATAAAAACCGCAGAGGCGATCAAATAGCACCAAAAGAAAGCTCTATTTGTGGGGAAAAAAGGACGCCAATTTTGTTTGGGAGCCACGTCGCACGACCGCGCAATTGTCAGTTAAACTGATGCAGTGCCACAAGCTGAAATTTCACCTGGTCAGGAAGGGGTTTATGTGCCCAGTAAGGAAGTGGTTAAGATACATGTTAAGGGTACTTCCTGCAGTGCTCAATAAGCCTTACAGTAGGGAGCACAAGCCTCTTTGGTGGTTCAATATCTGAGCTGCAAGGCAGGAACTGTCTTATGTACATTTGAAACCTCCTATTATAAATTAGTCAGGGGCCTTCAAGGTTAGAAAGATTGACGTGGTAATGATAGGTTTTAGCTCCCCTTAGCCTTTCACATGACAATTTGTAAATATGCGCCAGTTCAGCAGTGGAACAGGTCATGTTTATTCAAGTCACCCAACACAACGACTGGCAAAAAAAACTATTGTGCATTTCAAGTTTGTTTCTTCCTGTCTACCACCATTGGCAGTGTTCTGATTGAATAAATGTGTTTTTTTTTTCAATGAACACTGGTGTCTAGCTTTGCAAAGATGTCCTGAAAGTAGAGGTCTTTATCCCACAGCTCCTAAGGCTGCATTCACACCTGAGCGGCAAGTAACGCCGCATACGCGGCTTTACTTGCCGCGCTTCGATTTTTTTTTTTTTTTTTTTACAAATCTTCCCATTCATGTCTATGGGCGAACGCCAATGTCGCTTGAAAAAAAGGGTCCGGGACTTTTTTTCAGGCGACAGGCGTTCGGCGTCTCAGAGATGTGAACCATCTCTATAGACATGAATGGGAAATTTCCCCTCCAGCGGCACGAGCGTCGCGCGACAGGCGTTTTGCCGCTCAGGTGTGAATGGGCCCTAAGGCTGGCCATACAAGCATCAAGCCTTTAGTCAAATGTGATGATGGATCCAGTATGTGACTTCTTATTATGGTCACTGAGGACATGAGCACCGACCCCATCACAAGTCATTCTCCTTCTAATCACCTATTTAAACTACTACAGAGATTTAAAAAATGTACCTACTATTAAAAAAATAACACCATGCATGAATATGTATGAATCATTGTTGGATTTTTATTGAAAACATAAATGTAAGGTATAACTCCACTTTATTACAGATTTTTTTGGCAAGGCAAAAAGTTAGTTGGAAACACCACATTTATGCAAATATAAAATAAGGAATCGTCATTTAATTGCAGACAATATAAAACAATTAGGATATACAGTATATTGATGCTAATATTTCTGCAAACATTAACCACTTGCCTACTGTGCACCTACACCCCCTTCCTGCCCAGACAAAATTTAAGCTTCCGGCACTGCGTCGCTTTAACTGACAATTGCGCGGTCGTGCGACGCGGCTCCCAAACAAAATTGGCGTCCTTTTTTTCCCACAAATAGAGCTTTCTTTTGGTGGTATTTGATCACCTCTGCGGTTTTTATTGTTTGCGCTATAAACAAAAATAGAGCGTCAATTTTGAAAAAAATGCAATATTTTTTACTTTTTGCTATAATAAATAACCCAAAAAATTATATAAAAAAAAAAAATTTTTTCCTCAGTTTAGGCTGATACGTATTCTTCTACATATTTTTGGTAAAAAAAAAATGCAATAAGCGTTTATCGATTGGTTTGCGCAAAATTTATAGTGTTTACAAAATAGGGGATAGTTTATGGCATTTTTTTTTTTTTTTTACTATTAATGGCGGCGATCTGCGATTTTTTTATTGGGACTGCGACGTTATGGCGGACACTTCGGACACTTTTCTGACATTTTTGGGACCATTTACATTTATACAGTGAACAATGCTATAAATATGCATTGATTACTGTATAAATGTGACTGGCAGTGAAGGGGTTAACCACTAGGGGGGCAGGGAAGGGGTTAAATGTGTGTCCTATGAGTGTTCTAACTGTAGGGGGAGGGGGGGTGACTGGGGGAGGTGACCAATTGTGTCCCTATGTACAAGGGACACAGCAACGGTCTCCTTTCTCCCTGACAGGACATGGAGCTCTGTGTTTACATACAGAGCTCCATGTCCCCGCTCAGTTACTGTGCAATCGCGTGTGCCCGGCGGCGATCATTGCCGCCGGGCACTCGCACCGGGATCCCAGCAGAGCGGCGCGCCCGCCCACGGCTTTAACCTCCCTGGCGGTATGATTCTTTCAGATTTTAGGTGCTAAAAGCGGTACCATTATTTGCAAGAGAATTTGGCGTTTTATACTGTAGGCTTGTAATTCTCTATGATTTTTTTTTTTTTCTTATTAAAAATTATAATATAATAAATAATTATAAAAAATTATAACAAATAATAATATAATTATAGTAAAAATTATTCAATAATGTAATCAAATCAAAATCACTGAAATTTGCTCAGTTGCAGAATTTTTGCTGTCATTATTTTTTTTTTTTATGACGAATTTCCCCATAAATCGCTATCGCTAAATTCTGCAAGTGATTCTGATTTATTATCGCTGTTTTTTAGCTGCTCTAAAACAATTTTTGCCATAAAGGGACACTTTTGGTTGCTATGGGCAATCTACAGTTTGCAGGGAGAAAGAACAGTTTTTATTATATAAAATGTAGTGTACAGGGCAGACCACTAGGGACATGGGGGGTGTGTATTTTTTACATACAGTACTGTAATCTATAAGATTACAGTGTACTGTATGTATAGTGTTTGTTTACATTTTTAAATTTGGCGCCGTTCCCCCCCCCCTACGTCGCGACGCTCGCAGGGAAGGGAATCGGCGGAACACACAGCATCAGGCGGACATCCGCCCGCCGTGTACTGCGGGGATTCATCGCTGGATCGCAGAGAAAAGGTAAGTAAACTTTTTTCTGCATCCAGCGAGGTAAGCGCGTGTGTGGCACGGGGTTACCGATCTTTGCTTAAAAATCTCACCCCGTGCCACACACGGGAAGACCGCCAGGGAGGTTAAAAGGACATCACGTCATATGACGTGATGTCAGGACAATGGAGTCCTCCACCCGCCGTCATTTGACGGTGGGCAGAGGACAAGTGGTTAAAAACAACCAGATTAACTTTTTTGCAGTCTCTGTTAATGTAGATATTTTAGCAATAAATAATAATATTAATAAAAATCAATTGAAGGAAAAATAAATGTGTCTTCTGAGCCAGGGATGTCAAAGGGAACCCCATCTTATCGTAAATTATTCTCATATCATTATCATATCAAGTATAACTGTGTCAGGTTTTTATCACTGCTATTACTTTTTTAGAATACAATGTTTACTGCTGGCGGATATAGCCGCTGGCAGTGATAAAACCAAATAAAACCCAACAGGCTGGTTGAACAACCATCTTGCACATAGATGGATCAAAATTAGGTTGAACCGGCTGACTTTCGATCCTTCTATAGCCAGCCTAAGGGTCCAGTCATTGCAGTAACACCTTGTTAACAGATGTGCATTGCAGTGCAGCACATTACAAGACAGTGCACAGACAAAAATGCTACATGCCTTTTTTTGGTGCATTTTGGCGTGTTACGCTGGCCATACACTTTACGAAAAATCATCCTAATCCATTTTCAAAAAAATGAACATTCGGCCGTAAGAGCAAACAATAGTGCCATCATGTAAAGATAATAAAGTGTAGCGCTGAGTGTTGGAAGAGATGAGATAACCCCACTCTATAGCAAATAAAATGCTAAATTATAAAGTGTGAAAACCAATATATGCAAATCACTGTACACATACTAAAATATCATGTGTGTGTACGCAACATGAATTCATGAAACACTACTGATCATAGTGGTAAACAACACAAAAGGAGTAAGTGTAAATAACCAAAAGTGACATAAGAAAACAACTGAAATAAAAGAAATGAATCAAATAATCGCTAAATGGAATATATAAACAAAGTCCAAAGTGAATTCCATGACATCCGTCACCATGAAATCATCAATTAGTGTCCAGGTTAAATGTCACAAATCGGTGTGAAGAAATAATGAATAACTTCAAATGATCTATATAAGCAGGAGTGGTGTGCTGTTCGGAAACATCACCCGGGAGTGCATTTACCTTTGGGCTGGGGGAGAAATAAATACTCTTACCCTCCAATGTGGATCCAACTCACTCTACAGTGGTGGATCGCTTGCGCTTATGTCCAAATCAAGGACTCGAGGGAACCGGATCCTTCATCCATGGCACCTCCTCCAGGGTTGATAACTCCAAAACAGGGACCCGATATGGCGAGGTAAAGTATCCAGACCAAAAAACTTTCCCAGGTGTCAAATACAGTACAGACACACTTTCTCATTCAAAGGTGGCTACTTTGAAGAACCTAGAATATGACATATTTTTCACACTTTTTTGTTATGTATATAATTCCACATGTGTTAATTCATAGTTTTGATGCCTTCAGTGTGAATCTACAATTTTCATAGTCATGAAAATAAAGAAAACTCTTGGAATGAGAAGGTGTGTCCAAACTTTTGGTCTGTACTGTATATGAAAAAGAAAGGGAAATCCTCCACATGGTGTAAATCCAAAAAACTGAATTCATTTAAAATCTTAAAAAGCTCCACAACTTAAAATATTGTAAAAAAAAATCCAAATAAACAATCCAAAGGCATGGTATGGGCAGCTGGAGCTAGCTTATGACCGATCATGTAATGACCGATAAATCGTTCAGTGGACATAAATTAGTAATTTTTTTGTTTGTTTTTTTACATATACCTAGTGCAAACAGTTTGGACGGAAAACACATTAACCTTTCAATTTATCATTCGTTCGGCAGAAAAACGTCCCAGCAATTATCTATTTTGTGCCCATTAAAAATGAACAAACTGGCCGAATGACTGAATTTTGGACGATTTTTTGTGTAGTGTTTCGCCTGCATTAGGAAGGACATTCAAATAAATGGCCTACCTTAATGCATGTTTCATCTACAAAAACATTGAATCATGTTTTGCCATGTTTATAAATGATGAACCTTTTATTTTTTTTATTTTTTGATCAAACCAAAAATAAATTTTACAGCTTGTAAATTAAACTTAGCTTTTATGCAGTTGTTATTGTTTTTTTGTTAAACATTTTGTAAAGTGTCCAAAACTGCTCAAAGAAGCATTTTATGGAAAGCTATCGTAATTCTGTAACTTTAATTTTTAACAAAAAGAACAGCAGACGTGCCTTTTGCACCATCTAAAGAAAATATTTAACAAACAATTGCAAAATACAACACAAACTTAACAAAGTTATCAAAATTAATGTGTGTGTGTGTGTGGCCAGCATAAAAAATCCACTTTAAATTTTCTGATGAGATAGAGTGGCTGGCTAAGCTGACTTGACTTTTCTTAAGGTAACTCAATCAGACACAATGCTAATAAAAGCCCCTTTGTTTGCTTCTTCTTAATGGTGTACTTCCTCCTCTTAAATGTAAGTCAGTTGGTCAGAATTTTCATTAGCAACTTAGTGGAAGTCATTGCAGTTCATTTGCACTAAGTATCAGCTAGTGGGGATTTTTTCCTTGTGTCTACAAAGAATAAGAAGAGCTGTTTGCAGAAAAGCTACTGCGGCTTAGAGCTTCCAGCGCCGGGCACTCAGAACATCCATGGCTACATTTTCCTCTCCAATGTCAGGATTTGCTCAATGTTTAATCTGCTGAGTTTACAGAACGGAGAGCACCAACTCAAATTACCTATTACATTTTATCAGCTTCCAAAACTGCAATTAAGGATCAAAGTACAAACAAATATTTGTAAGGTTTTTACTTTGGTTGCATAGTTTTCTTTTTGATTGCAACATGATTGCTTCTCTGCTGCAACTTTCTCTGTTAATTGTATGTAAAGAATTGTTACCTGTATTATGACATAGAAATTTAATTTCGCTTCTGCTCTGTGAAAAGGAATTAGGTGTGTATGGGAACCCTTTTTTGAGTGTTTTTTTTACTGCAAAGAAGGCAAACGGACTTGGCAGGTCTGTTGTTATGTAAAGACATAAACATATTATATATCAAATCTGATTCACAATATTGATTTTTCATTTTACAGAATGCTGGCCCCATACACAATAAGCAGGCCATTTCAATTCAAACACCAAAGAAAAAAACAGAAAAAGGCAAATTACCTCCGACAGCTTCTAACAACATTGTGAGGTTATGAGTTGGTTATTAGTTTCTATATTCTATTTGGTTGTTCTTACAGTTATAAATTGGTTACAAGTGGTTGAAATAGCCTGGAAATGATGTGATCGGCATGGGATCTTAGTAGGTTCACCTATAGGCAGATGGCCTACTTAGTTAGCCTGGCTGCCCAGTTAGAGGGAAGGGCAGGGGCGGACTGACCATTGGGACTCTCGGCACTGCCCGAGTTCCCCATGCCACTATGGGGCCTTATCAGGGTTGCCAGGCTCAATAAAACCAGGGACAGTATGTAAAAATCCGTTTTTTTTTTACATCTGTCCCTGATTTGTCCAAAACCGATATGCTTTTGATGTGAAAATCCTGAGATTTTAGCAGCCCTGCCTATGCACTGCCTCCTGGCGTGGTGGCCATCTGTAAAGCCTGGGGGCCCCATAATCTTCTATTGCCCGGGGCCCCATGAGTTTTCAGTCCACCCCTGGGGAACAGGTTAATGTTTTACCGCCTTCCTTGTGTGTGTTCGCAGGCTTTGTGCTGGGGTCCAGTCTCTCTCCCATGTTGTAAAAAAGGGGATGAGGTCCAGATCCCAGGAAAGCTGGGGCCAAAGAGAAGATGGGGTATCTGCAAGAGTTTGTTAGGACATTTAACCCAGCACTAGATGCTGGCTCATCAGAAAATCTCAAGGACATGGACTTCTCTACACAACCCCTCTAAGAATGGACTATTCCCATCATTACCGGTACTTCACCTGTTCAGGTAGCCTGGGGCAGCCTCAATAAGATGTAGCTAGGTTGAGAATTTTGAATGCTTGCTACACATGTTCTGCTGAATCCTAAGTAAAGTTGTTTCAACTGCACTAAGTCTGGTCTGAAGTTATTCAAAAGAAGTGCATGTTGGGTCTTGGTATATTTCTATGAACCTGGGTCTGTAAAAGCATTATGGGGTATGTGTAACACCACTACAAATGGTTAATTCGCAAGGCAAAGAAGAAGAGGTAATTGCCATGGGAAATCTGTAAGGAAGAACAGCTACAGCAGCCATTCATTTGGCATAGTACCTGGCTAGGTGACAAGTCCTCTGATAGTGAGGGGATCGGTGCTCTGATTCCCTCCCTAGCTGTCAGTCTGGAGTTAAGGAGATCTAAGTCCTTGTCACTAGGTACAGAGAAGGATGGGTCCCGAAGGAGCTGGGGTAGGAGTAGGATAACAGAGTTATGCTGGACTGGTGGAATGAGCAAATGTTCTGCAAGTCCCTCCTGATACAACATATGCATCATCAGTACAAGTGTGCAGTGACTTGGGATGAATATCTTAAAGAGGAATTTCTAACATTAGTGCTGCACACAAGAGAAGGGGACTGCCTTAATGCTTGATTTTTCACATGACTGCCGCCTCTGCCTGGTCCTGGGCATTGGTGAGCACACCTTCGAGTGAGGTGTTACCCAACGAACACAAGAGCAGCCATTGCCCGCCCACACACCTGCACCAGATCAATACTTGACCAATAATTATGAGCAGGTTAGAGCACCAAGCTGAGGTTAATGGAAAATGCTGAACTTAAAAGCCAAAGATTAAGAGAAAGACACTAAAAACCAAGTTTGGGGTGGGCGGCAAAGGTTTAAGGGAAAAAGTCAATCTATGTAGGAAACTAAAAAGGTAATCAAGTGCTGTAAAGTAACAACATCTAAACTCTGTCACTGACCAACATTTAGTGGAATCCTTTGAAAAGTTATCCATGCAAGAAATAAGCAAAAGCAGAATGCCATACTATGAAGCATGTTTTCTAGTGGAGGTGTGCGTATATGTAAAGGGACTTCTGACTGGCGGACTGTTGGTGCCAAATCACTTGAGCTCCAACCCTGCTTCTTCTTGGATAGGACAGCAACCTACTGCTGGTCGATATTAGTCTTCACCATCTTGTGCATAACACCTTGCCAGAAGCCTATCCACGATATTCCTAGCTATTCACTTTCATTAAAAAGTAATGTCCACACAAAAAATATATTTTCCACACTTTACTGTTATTCTTCAAACATGAGAATGACATGTAACATCACACTAACATACTGGCAGAACTTTTCGGCACGTATTGCCATACACAACATCAGACCCTCTGTAGCAGTCACTCAGGCAAAGAAGGCCAGCACATCAGTAAGCCATCTTCCCTTTGCAGCTCTTCTCTCCTTTCCTTGGTAACACCACCATGTTGGAACCATGGGTGTCCGCAGAATGTTTTCCGAGGGGAGGGGGCATTTAGGTTTACCCATGCTCCACCCCTTTTTGCCAATGTCATGAAGGGGAGGGGCTTGGTCATCATGCAAAGCGCAGGCATGCAAAGGTTTGAGAAACATGATGCAAAGGCTCAACAGAAGGATCTGCATTGTCTGATTAGCAATTTTTACATCTGTTTTTAACCCCTACCTTGCCTCGCCCCTACGTCCGCTTCTACATCCGCCTCTAAACACGCCCTTCGTAAATTATCTCATGAAATTACACTATTAAATCGGAAAAAAAAATTGTCCGACAAACGATCTGCCGATTTCCGGATCTTTAGTATGGTGCTTTTGAAAGCCGATTACGTTTTTTCGTCAGCCAAAAGCTGGATGTGCAGACTATTTTGTCATGCGTGAACTTAACGTACGATTTTCGTTTAATTAGTATGTGTTTTCTTACATGACGTCACTTCTGAAGTTGTAGTCTGTCGTATGAGAATTTTCGCATGGTGAGTAACCTCTTCACTTTTGCCATGAGACAAGCATGCCACAAAAAATGGATGTTCGGTCACCCGAAAATCTGATTTTGTATACAAGGCTTAAGCCATGGGTTGGAGCGCCACTAGTGACTCTACATTTGCGAACATCAGTCAATAAAATGTTTCTCTCCAGGCTTTATGGGGGCGAGCTAACAATTCCAATCAAAGGCAACTACCAGATCTGGAAATCTCCACCCCCAAACTTGTCTGAGGTTTGCTGCTTTTTCCCAGACCTCAACTGTCTTTGCCCCCTGAGTCTCTTCTAAGCATTGTCATGCAATTCTTCTCTTAGTCATCCTAATTACTTTCAGTAAAGTAATCTTAAGGTAGGGTAATAAGTAACTGGAGTCGACACAACTGTCATTCTTTGAACAAAATTAACTCTCTACTTGAACATTTCTGCTCAACAGCAAAAATACTTTCAGCTTTTTGTAAGTAGGTTTCTCAATAGTTACAGCACCCTTCTGCATGAGCCCACTCCCTGGCCTCTCAATAGGGGATCTCCTGATATCCTGGCTTCTCTAACTCCTCTGAGACTTAGGCCTCGTACACACCATCGTACTTATCTGATGAAAACGGTCCACGGACCATTTCCATCGGATATGTCCGATCGGGAGTTTGATCCGATGGCGTGTACACACCATCGGATCAAATTCCCCGCCGCCGGACGGCGCGGTGACGCGGCGGTGACGCGGCGGTGACGTTGACGCCGCCACGTCACCGCCACGTCACCACACCAGGAAGTTAAACACTTCCGCGCATGCGTCGAATCCATTCAGCGGCGGCGCGGCGGCGGTGGGGGACGACATGTCTGCTAGTAAGTGTACTAACCAGCAGACATGTCGGGCGGACAGATTCCACCGGATAGATTTCAAAGCATGCTTTGAAATCTGTCGGGTGGAGAAATCTGTCCGCTAGCCCATACACACGAGCGGAGATGTCTGCTGAAACGGTCCATCGGACCGTTTTCAGCGGACATATCCCCTCGTGTGTACGAGGCCTTAGGCCTCGGACACATGGGCTAGGATCTCGTCAGGAAAAAAACGTTGTTTTTCCTGACGAGATTCTTGGCAAGAATCTCTTGCCGCACTAATGTACACACAGTCCTTTCAAAAGAACTGTGGTTCTTTTGAAAGGCAAAAATGCGGTGACGTCATTGAGTACAACGAGCATGCGCTTGTCACATTCAATGCCGTCGCCGCCATCTTGCTTCACCCTACCTATGCCATGGAATCTACCGTGCATGCGTCAAAGTCATTTCGAGCATGCGCAGGTTTCCAGGCGACAGGTAAGTATACACACTCTCGGGTTTCTCGTCGGGGAACAGAATGACAATAATCTTGACGAGAAAATAGAGAGCAGGATCTCTATTTTTCTCGTTGAGATTTGGACAGATTTCCAGACGAGAAACCTGAAAGCCTCGTACACACGCTCGGTTTACTCGGCAAGAAAGCTCTGCCAGCAGTTTTCTTGCTGGTTCTTGACGAGAAAACCGAGTGTGTGTAGGAGGCTTCACAGCTTCACAGGGCTGCTTTTAGAAACCACAGGGCCCCATAAAACTAACCTGATAACGTCCCCCCCCCCCTCCAATAAACACAGTTTACTATGCTTCAGTTATAAATGAGCACAGTGAATGATCACTACCGATTAAATAATTGAGTTCATTCAAGAAAGGAAGAAGGGCCTGAAGACCCTTCCCTCACTGTCAATCCTGAAGGATCCTATTGTGTTCTTGTAGCTTCTGGCAGGAAAGAAAGAAGGAAATCCAGAAGCACCCCTGCAGGGAAAGGGAGGGACACAGGGGGACTGGGCAGCAGGGGGAAACGTATGGTGCAGAGTGAGGGTGATCTGTGCGGTGGGTGGGGCTGTTACTGGAACCAATTCCCTGTATGACTTGTATGAAGAAGCCAGCTTTGGAGAAGCCCTCCCTACAACCTGAGTCCCCGTGCTGGCCTGAGGCCCATACAGGAGGACTGGTGGTACTATGTCCAGGTCTGTAGTAAGACCTGGACACAGGAATGGAAATTTCTTCCGACATAAATCTCTTGTCCAGGATTACAAAACCAGTCTTCTACGCTCAGACACAATAATCCTGAGTCCCACACTTTACATTAGTGCAAAACCTGTGTTGCTTTTCCCTAAACTCACTCAGTAGCAGGGCCTAGCACTATGACAATTTATATCCAGAGCACTGGCTGCCAGTTTTCTGCATCCCAGTTCCTATATTTTTGTGTATAGTTGAGATGCTTAGCCTTATTTCCATGTCCTATGCACAAAAACATAGGAACTGGGGTGCAGAAAAATGCAGCAGGTGTTCTGGAGTCAAATATGTGGCTGTAGCAGGAGGCAGGTTGTTCGGGAAGGGCTGGAGAGCGGTAGAATAATGAGGGTCTGCAGGCAACAGTGAAGCATTGAAGAATGTTGGCGGTTATTTGCAAGTTTTGGGATGCATTTCTGCAAAAGGAGTTTGAAATTTGGTGTCCTTCAATGCTGAGAAATAAAGCTAGATCCTTATCCATCATACCTTATCAGGAGGGATGTGTGTGATTGGCTACAATTGTTTTCTGCATCAGGACAACCCCAAACATACAGCCAATGTTATTAAGTACTATGTTTAGCGTAAAGAAGAACAAGAAGTCCTGAAAGTGATGGTTTGTCTGGGATTACATGAAGAGACAGAAGGATTTGAGGCGGCCTACATCCACAGAAGATCTTTGGTTAGTTCTCCCAGAGGTTTGGACCAACCTACCTGCCAAATTCCCTCAAAAACCGTGTGAAAGTATGCCTAGAAGTAATGAAGAATTTATGCTATTTTAAAGGCAAAGGGCGGTAACACCAAATATTGATTAACCACTTCAGCCCCCCGGGATTTGGCTGTCAAATGACCAGGCAACTTTTTGCAATTCGGCACTGCATCGCTTTAACTGACAATTGCGCGGACATGCGATGTGGCTCCTCAAGAAAATTTACGTCCTTTTTTCCCCACAAATAGAGATTTCTTTTGGTGGTATTTGATCACATCTGTGGTTTTAATAATTTGCGCTTTAGATAAAAAAAGAGCGACAATTTTGAAAAAAAAAAGCAATATTTTTTACTATTGTTATAATAAATATCCCCACAAAATGTATATCAAAATATTTTTTCCTTAGTTCAGGCCGATATGTATTCTTCTACATATTTTTGGTGAAGAAAATCACAATAAGCGTTTATTGATTGCTATGCGCAAAAAATATATCGTCTACAAAATAGTGGATAGTTTTATGACATTTTTAATTATTAGTAATGGCGGCGATCAACGATTTTTATGGTGACTGCGACATTATGGCAGACACATCAGACACTTTTGAACCTATTTTGGAACCATTGTCATTTATACAGCGATCAGTAAAAATGCACTGATTACTGTGTAAATTACACTGGCAGGGAAGGGGCTAACCACTAGGGGACAAAGAAGAGGTTAAGTGTGATTATAACTGTGTGGGTGCTGGGCTACCAGTGACACGACACAGATCGCTGCTCCCGATGACAGGAAGCAGTAGATCAGTGTTCTGTCACAAGGCAGAATAGGGAGATGCCTTGTTTACACTGGAATCTCCCCGTTCCGTCACTCCGTGACACGATCGCGGGACGCCTGCAGACATTGAGTCCATGGGTCCCGCGGGCATGGTCACGGAGCTGGCGGCAGAAGCGCCCCTGCCTAAGACTTTTGCACAATACTGTGTGGGCCAGATTCAGCAAGCTTTTACGTTGGCGTATCATATCTTTACGCCGACTCTCAAAGCGAGATACGCCGAAAAATAACCTTCCTCCGACCAACGTAACTTGCCTACACCGGCGTATCGTGGGCGCATAGTTACGCTGGACGCATTCGGCGTTCCCATTAGAAATATGCAAATGAGGGAGATATGCCGATTCACGAACGTAGATACGCCCAGCCGTTTCATATACGTGCTTTGTGTAAGGCTTACATCCGGCAAAGGTATGGGCCAGGGAACGACGCCGTTGAATTTTACGTCGTTTATGCCATTTACGTAGTACGGGAATAGGGCTAGGCGTAGGTTACGTTCACACGTCGTAGGCATTGCGCGCCGACTTCACTTAGGGAGTTTTTTTGACGTGATTCTGAGCATGCGCACGCATGCCCATTTCGAGCAGCCATTCATTAGCATGGGGTCATGTTTAATTTAAATACATGACGCCCACCTCCTTCCTACTTTGAATTAGGCGGGCTTACGCCGGCCCATTTACGCTACGCTGCCGTAACTTAGGTAGAAAGTGCTTTGTGAATACAGAACTTGCCTCTCTAAGTTGCGGTGGCGTAGCCGCTCTAAAGATACGCAAATGTATCTGAATCTGGCCCTATATATATATATATATATATATATATATATATATATTTACATATATGTATTATGGAAAGCCCATCCAAAACTGATTTTGGAGTTAAGGAAATCACTCTTTGGTATTCCATCAGTAAAATATAACCCTATCAGACTGCCTCCTTCCCACCCCAATACCGTCTCACTCTTCCAGTTGCAGCAAAGATAATCTCACTCCTTCTGACGCATTCTCTCTAATGTAAAATAAACAAGAAATCCAATGTCAATAATTAGACTCCCTGTAGCGGAAAGATGGAGCTGGGAACTCAGGTGCAATGATCTTGCACTCAAAGTCCTCAAGGCATACAAAATACTTGCTGAATTACCTAACTATTATATACCCAGCTACTAAAAAGAAACAAGCCTTTAAGACATTTATTCAAATTATATTACTTGAAAATTACTCTGGAGTTTTTTTGTTTGTTTTTAGCCTCACTCGCTACCTGAAAAAGAACACCACCTGATTATTTTTTTTTGTCCCATCTCATTAAATTCTTTACAACAATGAAATAGTTTCACGGTACATTGAGTAACATCGTAAAAAGACAATACCGCCTAGGGCGTATTTGGTTTTCTTTCCCCTTTTTTTTTCCACCTATGTGACTTGGTTTATAGATTGAGATTTCAAGTCTTCCCTGACAAAGACTTGAGCCAGTTTGAGCTTTTCAGTCCTTCATCCCAGCATAAAACCATCAGGCTGAAAATGTTCCTTTAATGTAGTGCCAGATGGCAACCTTAGATCTCGAGCAGAATGCAGGTAAGCCTAACCCTGTAACACAAGAGGACAAAGATCTTTTCAATCATGGCTTATGCTATTGAGAGAGGAAAAAAATGAGATGGCCAGTGGAACAGCAGTCACTTATTATATGAAGCCATGTGAGAGACACAAGCAATACACCTGAATGTAAGGGAGGCCATGTACTCAATACTAAAAGGTTTCCTGGCTGCAAGGTAAACTAATATCAGGGATATTGTTTGGGAGCTGGGAATGTTTTTGTGGCTTATCTTGTTCAATCAATTAAACATTCCATGCCGCTCATACAAAAAAAATCTTGAAAATAAATAGTAATCATGGCAGATTGAATTGAATTAATGCAAGTAAATGTAATGTATATGTAAACTCAATCACTAATCTCATGTAAATTAAGATGTTAATGCGATTTCAAAAGTCATTTTCAATTTTTTTTTTTTTTTATCCACATCTTTCATTACAATAATATATGGTGATCATGTCATGAAGGTCCATGTTCTGCCACTTCCTGCTAAAGGGTGACAACACTGTCCCTGTCTCCAAGTTGTACTTATATAATGTCGCCATAGGCATGCACACAGGGTGTACCAGGTGGGCCTGGGCACACTCTAATCACCCTGTGTTGCACAAATTTCCCCTGCTGCGTGGCTGCAGGGAAGGAGCTGTGGAATCTATGTCCTCAGTCACTTTCTCTGTTTTAATAGTGAGACATCAGGGGTCTGTTTAGACCCTGATATTTTACCAAGGCCCCCCAATGGGGCTCCTAAAAAAAATTTAAAAAAAATCATAATAATACAAAATGATTGAAAAAAATTGTAAAAAATAATAATAATGTAGACCAACCCCGAAGGAGTTGCTGGTTTGTTTTGGGTGGCATGTTACCTCATAGCTCCTCCGCCATCTAAGGGTGTATGGTGGATGTAGCATTAACGGAATGTCCAGGACAGGTGTCTTTTTCTGGGCTCTTTATTACCCAGCCGGGTAAAAACAATAAAACTTTGTGGTGATAGAAGAGTTGAAGTAGAAGGAGAAATAGCAGATTCAGGCGTATTAAAAGGGAAACAGTCCTGCTTCCAGCAACCCTTTCTTTGTCTTCTTCGCCACTTCAGCCGGAGTGGGTATAGCATACCTGGACAGGCCTCTCTCACTGACCTGGCAGCCAGAGTATCACTCTGAACTTAGAGGAAAAGTCTCTGCCACAGACCCTTCCCTGGATTGAGGTAGCGGAGGTAATCCTCCTTAAAAGACTTTGGCCTGGATCTCCTTCAGGTAGTTACAGGTGATTGACTGACAGGTGACCAATGTCCATCCTTTCAGTATTCAGTTCCCTTGATCCCCAGTGGATTGTCGAGACCCTATTGGATTGCCAGCCTCTCTTGGCTCTCAGATGGACTCCCCACCGAACAGCTATCTTGCTTGGGATCTTCTCAGGATTGGGGACCCAGTCGATTACTGGGGCCCTGCAACAGCTTTAAATGTTGCGGGCCAACATGGTCCCGGAACCAGGAACACTGCATGGCACACGCAGCCCGGCCTGGTAGGTCATTTTGCCGGGGCGCCGTGATGCAGTCACCCTAAAGGTGGGTGCAGCACTCGAAGAAGAACCCAGACCAATGACGTCTGTCTCATAAAAAAAGCACCTAATCCTCGGTTCCACTGCTGCCACCTATTGTCCTGGGGTGGACGAATATGTGTTTGAGCTTTAGGGTGTACACTCTATTGCAATAGGCTGCACAAACCTATAATTGTCGCCCTGTCACCTGGGCTTCTGAGGAAGGCTATAAGTTCCCACACACCCTACTCAGGCATGGCCCACTGTTGTCCACCATCAGCAAACATGAGAACTACCATGTAGCCATCCCTGGTCTAATTGAAAAGTGGCTGCCGTAGATCAGAAGCACTGCGATGCAACTAAGGATGCAAAAAATAATTTAAAAAAAAGTATTTTATTTTAAAAGGCAATGGCTTATGAAACATAGTGCTTTAGCAAAGTCACTGAACAGTGAGGATACTATAAACTATGGTCACAGAATGGTGTGGATGCATTGATCTATGGTCAGAGAATGGTGTGGATGCATTGATCTATGGTCACAGAATGGTGTGGATGCATTGATCTATGGTCACAGAACGGTGTGTATATAGTGACCTATGGTCAGAGAATGGTGTGGATGCATTGATCTGTAGTCACAGAATGGTGTGGGTGCATTGATCTATGGTCAGAGAATGGTGTGGATGCATTGATTTATGGTCACAGAACAGTATGTACTGTATAAAGTGATCTACGGTTAGGGCAGTATAGGGGCAGGGTAGGGCAGTATATAGACAGGCTAGGATAGTATATGGACAGGCTAAGGTAGTATATAGACAGGCTAGGGTAGTATATGGACAGGCTAAGGCAGTATAAGGGCATGCTAGGTTAGTATATAGACAGGCTAGGGCAGTATAGGTGCAGGCTGGGGTAGTATATAGACAGGCTAGGATAGTATAGGGGCAGGTTGAGCGGGCGGGGGGCCGTTGTCATTATGACACACAAAACTGTTGGAAAAGAAAATCTTGGACATCAATTTGCTGGGCAAATAAAAGAGAATGAGAGGTGGTCGTGGTTCAATTTGCTGCCCCTTTCAAAGTGCTGCCTGGGTCCAATGGAATCACTGGGACCCATGGTAGGTCCGGCCCTGTTCAAATGACCACTGTGGATATTTAACATGTTCAAGCCAGTCCCTGGTAGGAGGCATCCAGAAGCTGGCTGGGGAGGTGATAAATGTTTACAAGGCCTTTGCAGAGTGTTATTTCCTGTTCAGGGAGGGTTACAGTCCTCATGGGGCTGCTGTCCCTAGGAGAGAGCTTCTGGGACAAGAGATCGCAGTCTGGGCCACAAAAGGAATTGGGTTGAGGGCCGGTGGGAAGATTGCTATAGGATTATTTACTTTAAGTCCAGTCTTCCCACTGAGGATCTACCTGTGGATACTGGGCGGTAGACACCTCCTGGGACACTGTCAGTAAAGACCTTGCTGTGAACCTTACAAGGGTCAGAAGGGAGCCAAATGCCAGAAGCTGCTTTATGGACTGGGACTGCTGCTCTAGGGTCCAAGATTTACTGGAAATTCCTTGTTACTTCCAGAAAAGGCTGCTATTAGAAGATTAGTGAGGAGCTTGTCCTCCCACTATTGCCATTGATTGTTTTGGAGTATCCTGTGACCCTAAACCCCCACTTTGTTAAAAAACTAAAAAAACATCCCCTAGGCTGAGCCTGAATTATTGGTGTGCATGGAACTGTGCTTGTGTAACTGGTAGCCTCTGCATTGCTGGGAGACCTGGGTATATTCCCAATGCCCTCTTCGAGGGTAGTGATCTATAATCACAGAATGGTGTGGATGTAGCAATCTGTGGTCACAGAATGGTGTAGACACACTAAGACAGCCTTATAATTGACATGATAAGTAATAATTAAGACACTGGACCTGGATCGCAGTCATAATATACTGTACATAACTAGAGTTGAGCAAACACCTGGATGTTCTGGTTCCGCGGGTTTGGCCGAACTTCGGAAAAAAGTACAGGTTCGGGACCCGAACTTGACCCGAACCCAAACTCGAACCCCATTGAAGTCAATGGGGACCCACATTTTTTACTACTAAAATGTCTCTAAAAAACTAAGGGAAAGGGCTAGAGGGCTGCAAATGGCAGCAACATGTTGGTAAGAGCATGGCAAGTACTCTACAATCAAATGTGGATAGGGAGATAACTTAAAATAACATAAAATACATAAAAATAAAAAATAAAATCTTGACAAGCAGAAACCTTCCTCAATGATGGGACACTATTCCTCACACTGATACCGATGATGAGGCACTATTTCTCCGACTGACACAAATGATGGGGCACTATTCCTCCCAATGATACAATGATGGGGCACTATTTCTCCCTATGACACAAATGATGGGACACTATTCCTCCCAATGATACCAATGATGGGAGACTATTCCTCCCACTGATACCAATGATGCGGCACTATTTCTCCCACTGACACAAATAATGGGACACTATTCCTCCCAATGATACCAATGATGGGGCACTATTTCTTCCACTGACACAAATGATGGGACAGTATTCCTGCCAATGATACCAATGATGGGACACTATTCCTCCCACTGATACCAATGATGCGGCACTATTTCTCCCACTGACACTAATGATGGGACACTATTCCTGCCAATGATACCAATGATGGGACAATATTCTGGTGCAATTAGATTTGTGAAGTAGGACTGACTCCTAACTAATTCTCTCCCTATAAGCACAATCAGGAACCTTTCCCTTCAGTAGCTAATGCAGAATATGTTACAGGAACATATGCAGTGTTGGTGCAATATGCAGAGTATCTGACAGGAACATATGCAGTGCTGGTGCAATATGCAGAGTATCTGACAGGAACATATGCATTGCTGGTGCAATATGCAGAGTATCTGACAGGAACATGTGCATTATTGGTGCAATATGCAGAGTATCTTACAGGAACATATGCATTGCTGGTGCAATATGAAGAGTATCTGACAGGAACATATGCAGTGCTGGTGCAATATGCAGAGTATCTGACAGAAACATATGCAGTGCTGGTGCAATATGCAGAGTATCTCACAGGAACATATGCAGTGCTGGTGCAATATGCAGAGTATCTGACAGGAACATATGCAGTGCTGCTGCAATTAGATTTGTGAAGTAGGACTGACTCCTAACTAATTCTCTCCCTATAAGCACAATCAATCAGGAACCTATCAGGAAGCTTGTAGATCGATCGCTGAGTATTGTAATTCAATTTCTGAAGCAGGAAAATCCTATCTAAATCTGTCCCTGAGAGCAGCTGCAGCCTTTCCCTACCCTAGCTAAAGCAGAGTGACGAGCTGTGCTGTGTGCCTCTAGCTTATATAGAGGCTGGGTCACATGCTCGGTCATATGCTGCACTGGCCAATCACAGCCATGCCATTAGTAGGCATGGCTGTGATGGCTTCTAGGTCACACAAGTAAAAGAAATGCTGATTGGCTGCCCTGCAGCGCACCGTTACATAGCCAAACTCCGAACCCGAACCTGAACTTTCAGAAAATTGTTCGGGTCAAAAAAACCTAACTTCACAGTTTGGATTCGCTCAACGCTATACATAACATGAAATTCATTGTAATATTAAATAAAAACCCAATGAATGCATGAATGCAGTTGTGTAATAATTTGCAAAGACACATAAAATGTGTTTTTAAATACAAGTGTACTTTTTGAATTTATGTTAATATCAACTTCCAGTAATTGTCTACAGACGTGAAATGGAAAATCAATAAAGCAAAGCAGACATTGCTGCAATATACATGTGCAGAGAGAGAACATGCTGACGAGTAGAGTGACAACTTTATTAGTGTGCTACTGCTCCATCACTGGCCAATCAGCACACCGGGCGTGTATTCCTGTATTGGAAATTGGGGGTCTACATGTATTGTCTGTAAGGTGCCTGGATCACAAAAATTCCAAATTCTTTGGCAGGTAAAACAGTTCCACTTTACAGTACGTATTTCAACTGATCATTCAACTACCTCCATGAAGTTCAGCATTAAATAGAAATAGGATCTCTGGAAGGTGCTGCTGATCGGTAACCTTCATTGCAAGGCACTGTTGAATTTCATACCCAGACATAAAGTTTGATACTTTGATTCTCTGAAAAATAATTGTTGAATTTCTCCTAATTGGAGTACTCACCACCCCCCTCCCCGCGCATTCTCACTTTAGCTTCCATATGTCACCAGGAATTTTTTCTAAAGTATTTAGCAGTTGTAGAAGCGATAGGTTCTAATGTCATGTAATGAATATCTTCAAATGAGCAGAAAGATGGCTATCCAAACTTTGGCTCATCTGTTCCCTCCACTACTGTTCAAAGTTCCAGAACTTCAGACATCTGTTGCCAAATCTCAAAGGAGAATCTTGTACTTTTTAATTTACTAAGATGTCATTTTCTGGTAACAGCAAGCCCGGGCTTCATATCATAAGTGATACTATAACCAGGAAACCGCTTTCTTTTCCTTCCACTAATTGTTCTTCTTCGGTTTCTACTATTTCACCTCTGTTTACAATAAGATTATTCCTCAGCGCCTCACTCGTGGATATTCCCAGATGGTCGTTTGCCTTTTTGTGTCAACGAAAAAAAAGAAAGAACTGAAAATTTAACAGATTTTTATGTCGTTATAAATCTCCCTTTAATATCATATTAAACAAAACAGCTTCCAAGTCCCAAATAAGTAGTACTAAGCTATTCCTAAAAAATAAAACGGACTAATAATAATAATGAGCTAAGGATCCCAAATGCTGCGAGAACAGTGCTTGAGCAGATTCTCAAAGATTATTGTAGAACTCTCAGCTTCTCCAGGATAGTGTAAAGTCTGACTCAAACATCAAACTCATCCCTACTTGCCTAAGCAATCTGAATATTTCGTGATTATTAAGTATCTTAATCAAAAGCAAAAATGTAATATATTGCAGTTTACCAGTCTTTAAATGTGTTGGCTGGTCAGGCGTGTCAGATGGGAAGGCAGTTATCGGTGGCCTTACCTTCCATTAATGAGGTGGTGCTGGATTTGGGGCTCCTCCTCCGCCTGCTGCTCCTCGCTTCATCTTGCCGAGGGAAGTGCCAGTGCCATTGCTTCTCCTCCCGATAAAGGGAAGAACCGCCGCTCCAGACGACACTCTTCAGTGGTGAGTAAAGTTTAAAAACTCAGATGGGTGCAGGCAATGCGTGGTGCAATATAAGGAAAAAGAAAAACAAACAGTGGGGTAACAAAAGCTGACGCATTTCACATCGACAACCGATGCTTAGTCATAGCTATGACTAATCATCGGTTGTCGATGTGAAACGCGTCAACTTTGGTTACCCCACTGTTTGCTGTTTTTGTTGTTTTAGTTAAATTTTTTGACTGGAATAAACAGGCACCATTTTTAATTTTTTTCATCTATTGGAGTGTGGCTGTCCATTTCTTTTTCCTTATATTGCTTCTCCTCCCGGCCGAACAGAAAGTGGGTCCTGAGAACCGATTGGCCTGGAGTCCTAAGACTCCCTGGCCAATCGGGTCTCAGGACCTGCTTTCTTGTAAGAAAAGAAATGGCTGCACATCCAGGAATTACAATTGCCTTTTATTGTTCAAAGTGATAACACCAAAGACACCAACACGAGGTCACGTAGACGCGTTTTACACATACATCTTGTGCTTAATCACTACTAATGGTAATGATTAAGCACACGATGTATGTGTGAAACGCATCTACGTGACCTCGTGTTGGTGTCTTTGGTGTTATCACTTTGAATAATAAAAGGCAATCGGAATTCCAGGATGTGCAGCCATTTATTTTCTTACAAGTTTCCCACAAAGCTGGGCCGGGGCTGGCACTCTACGAGACATTCCACCTCAGGTTCTCATTATACACCTGGAGCTGCCGCTCGTTTTCTTTGTATTAGGACCTGCTTTCTGATTGGCCGGGAGGAGAAGCAGGAAGATATAAGTAATTAATAATTTGCTAATGTCACACAACTGGGTGGGCTCAGGGCGCAGTGCTCTGCACCCCAAGCCCACCCTTTTTTGAGGCCAATTGGAGCCCCAGGCTCTAATTATGTACTTTAAAAAAAACACACTGAAATCCATGCATCCGACACCCTGCATGCCACACATCCAGTACTAGCATTAAAACCCTCATTCAACTTATTGCAACAGGCACAGTTTAAAACTACAATACTCTCTTCTTCTCCATAATATAGAAGGATGTGGCCCAATAGTTTGAAACTGATAGCTAAGAACAATGTAACTGATGACAGTAAGCACAGGAAGTCATCAGCTCATAGGATTTCTGGTAAGATCAACAGCTTTTTATTTAAAAATTGTTGCACTTATCAGTAGGGATGAGCCCGATGTTTGAGTCAAACGTAAGTTCAACTTGAACATCGGGTGTTCGGCCATTCGCCGAATAACAAACATGGGGCGTTCGTTGGAAAATCCAGCACCCGCGGAACGCCCCATAATCAACGGCAAGACTGTCAATGCACTGCAATTGCAGTGCATTGATGGCTGCTGATTGGCTAAAGCATGCACCCGACCTGCATGCTTTGGCAAATCACAGCAAGCTCTGCTGTGAGAGCCATGATTGGCCAAAAGGCAGGGTGCCTTTGGCCAATCATGGCTCAGAGTCCACGCCCCACACTGTGTTGGGCCGCTTACTTAGTGGCCATACATAGTTTTATGAATGAGAGCAGCAAAATGACATTTGTAAAAGACATTTTTTTATTTAAAATGTGGCTGTAATGTATTGCCGAACCCTGCCAATATACATAAAAATTATTGAAAAAACGGCATGGGTCCCCTCCCCCAGTCCATTACCAGGCACTTTGGGACTGGTATTGATATTAAGGCCGCGTACACACGATCGGTCCAAACCGATGAAAATGGACTGAAGTCCAGTTTCATCGGTCCAAACCAACCGTGTGTACGGCCCATCGGTCCGTTGTCCTTCGGACCAAAGTTTTAAAACTTGCTTTAAAATCAGACTAATGGACGCCTGACCATCGGTCCAAACCGATGGTTAGTACGCAAAAGCATCGGTTCAAAAACTCGTGCATGCTCAGAATCAAGTCGACGCATGCTTGAAAGCATTCAACTTTGTTTTTTCAGCACGTCGTTGTGTTTTACGTCACCGCGTTCTGACACGATCGGTTTTTGAACTGATGGTGTGTACGCACATCAGACCATCAGGCCACTTCAGCGGTGACCCGATGAAAACGGTCCGTCGAACCATTCTCATCAGGTTGGAATGATCATGTGTACGGGGCCTAAGAGAAACCCTCACCAAAATTAAAAAAAATATATTGTGTAGGGGTCCCCCCAAAATCCATATCAGGCCCTTCAGGTCTGGTATGGATTTTAAGGGGAACCCTGTGCCAAAATGTAAAAAAATGACATGGGAGTCCCCCCCAAATCCATACCAGAACCTTATCTGAGCATGCAACCTGGCAGACCACAGGAAAGGGGGGCGTGAGATAGCCCCCCCTGCATGCGGCAATGACGCCGTGCAAGGGTATATTTCCAGTACCTTATTATAGGTTTAGCCTTATTATAGGTTTACCTGTAGGTAAACGTGGTCTGTAAGGGTTTACAACCACTTTAAGGAGATTCACCCTCTCTATTTGTCCTATGTACCATTATCACCGAGCATAAAAGTGAAAAGAAAATCTCAACTTGCTACCGATACAGGAATAGAGGTGAAATCTTTCAATGAGGCTACTAGTTCTGGTCAGAACCAGGAATTCCCTCACTGAGGAATTTCTCCTCAGTTCCTATGGGATGGTACCCATATGACAAGGAAAATCTTGCCACCTTTAAGTGGGGTACACACTATAAGAAAATCGGACGATGTGCTAGTTTTCCTCGATGTTTCACAGCAAGGTGGAACCAAGGATAAAAATATATGAATAAGAATATGAAAATTCTATCACAAATATTTTTGTTATTTGTTGTTTCTGATGTGCAGTCTTTTGTATCTGATATTTCTCGTATGAAAATCGTACAAAAAGGTTATGCATTGAACAAAAATAGTTTGTTCTGTTACGTTCTGTTACATACGAGAATTTTAGCCTGTCTCTTCGTAAATTTTAGTTTACAAAGTCTGAAATCGGTGTCAAAAGTTGTGTACACACTATATGAAAATTGAATGATTGTGCCTCGTACCAAATTTTTCTTCTGATTTTCTCATAGTGTGTAAGGGGCTTTACTCTATCCAAATGAGAAATCCTCCCTTACTCTCTATCCAAAATTAAAAGTTCTGGATTTCCAGCCAAGTTGGCTAAGGTACCAGTACTTACACAACCTATCATGTTTCATAAGACTTAAACAAACTCTTTCATCACCAGCCACTGTGCCCACTTTAAATTCTGCTTGTGGCTCGAGCTTATAATTATAAACAGTAGTATATAAGAGGAACGGGAAAACCGTGCACACTTATGTTGGAATATTTCCATTGCATTTCATTGAACAACTTATATCTGACCAGTTCAGCACTTATCAGTGAGAGAGTTGTGCTGACCCAGTTAGAAAGAAGACGAATGGCCAATTACATGCTTATCTGTAAAGTCCAACATTTTAGTATCCAATATTAAAATTTAATGCAAATTCCTTGACCTAAGGGCTAAAATAATTGTTGCAAAAACGAATTCTTCTTCCTAAAAACCAGGAACAGGGGAGATAGGCTTAGTCTGTCATGGAAATGTGGCCAATGAAGCATTAAAATACTTAGCTTGGCTTGTGTCATTAGATAAGACATTTCATGCCACTTGCCTATTCATTTTCTACTTGATTATACATGACCCACAAAAGGTAATTCTGCTGAACATGAGACAATAAGCCTGACTGACATGTTCTCAATACTTTGTGACCTTATACTAATGGTGACCTTGTGTTTTAGGACTAGAGCCACACCTGAAATTCCATTCCCTCGACTGAAAAAGATGGATGTGTAGTTTTACCACTCCAGGGCCTCAAAGACTGATTTACCTTGTAACTAAAGCAATTAGACACAAAAAAAATCATTATATGCCAGGAATATATAGGAATACCTATAAATGCAATTGTGTATTACATTACAAATAATTATATTTATTTTATAGCTCTATGTACTGATCTATTGAATATTGTAAGCTCTCGTTTACACGGATGCTTAAAGTGTTTGTAAAGCTTAGGTTTTTTTCACTAAAATAACAAATATGTCATACTTACCTGCTCTGTGCAATGGTTTTGCACTGAGCAGCCCCAATCCTCCTCTTCTCACCCGACGGCGCTACTGGCTCCTCCTCCTTATTCAGTGCTCCCATAGGAAGCCGGTTTCCATGGGGGTACTCATGTGGGCTTGCTCCCGATGACTGGTATTTGTAAGCAATTCCATAGACACAGACAGTGGGACACGGCAGATTTTGACCAAAAGCCAATATAATGGAATAGAAGTGGTAAAAAAAAAGCACTTGTGGGGTTTTTTTGTACTATTTTCCTTTAAGGGGGTTTGGCAAAGGGTGTGGCTTATGCCTGCATACTTTTGCTCATAGGTATCCCTCATTCCCATCTCAAAAAATTGGGATGTATGGTGAAAGCCAATGCTGCCCAGTGAGGACGGACAGAGGCGGGAGAACTGATGCTCTAATGCACATGGCTGGATCACAATGGGGCTCAGGTAAGTATAAGGCAGGGCTTCGGGGCATCCCAGGCACAGAAGGTTTTTTACCTTAATACATAGAATGCATTAAGGTAAAAAAAACATTATGGCTTTACAACAACTTTAATGCAGCATCAGACCAAATCAAGTGACAATATAATCCCTATGATTAGGTTGCTATTTGTCCTTATTTCCGAGGGACAGTCCTTTCCTGACTATAGGGGACCCTGTGCACCTGGCCTGCCAATTGCTGGCAACCGCCATGAACTACTGAGCACAGGGCCCGAGGTAAGGGGGAGGAGTCACATATCATGTTTTGTACAGACATGGCCTTACATACTGTATGAAATTTTATTACCCCCGTACTCGCCACTATTCCTGAACTTAAAACTCTGCATTGCTCAATCTTGATCCCTGAGCTCAGCATTATCGAATTCTAACCCTTTAACTCTGCTTAACGTACTCCTGTCCCCTGAACTCTGCATCACTTTCTACTAACTCTTGAAGGTTCTTCAAACCTTCATTGTCTTTCAATAGGGTCTTTCCTAGCTTGTCTCTGGTAATATTGTGTACTGTGGGGGTACACACTACGAGCCATCCAAATGAGTGAAGCAGATGAAGCGGTATCCACTTTATTGGGTTAAGCGCAATGCACTCTTCATGATGCCTTCAGAGCATGCATATCTTGGTGCATCTTATTTAAAATCCTTCAATTTTAAATATATGCCTCTTTCTAATGCCGCGTACACACGATCGGGCTTTTGCCTGGCCAAATCACATCGGAATTCCGACGGAATTCCATTGGAAAAATATAGAACATATTCTATATCTAAAGTCTGATGTAATTCATCGGAATTTCCGATGAAAAAACTCAGATGGGGCTACACACGATCGGAAAATCTGATGAAAAAAGTTCATTGGACATTTTCCATCGGAAATTCCGATCGTGTGTATGGGGCATTAGGGCCCTTTCACACCAGCGGACCGTATGTCCGTTTTCTTATCCATCTGTTTACGAATGAAACAGGGACATTAATGTATCCCTATGGTATAGCGGGTGTCAGCAGATGAACATCCGCTAACACCCGATCTCATCGGTGTCCACTATGCTCCGATTCTGCAGACGGTATTTTTCCATCCATCTGCAGAGCGGATCTGGTTAACACGGACAGACAGTCCGTGTTCATCCGATCCCCCCATAGGTGAGAGAACGGAGATCTAACATGGCCCTAACAGTTTGTGATCACTTCTTTGTAAACGTGTAAGGCCGCGTACACATGGAGGGACATGTCCGCTGAAACTGTCTTGACGCCGCTATGTCACTGCACCAGGAAGTAAAAAACTTCCACGCATGCGTCAAATCCATTCGACGCATGTGCGGGCAGATATGTCCGCTGGTTAGTGTACCGCTAGCCCATACACACGATCGGATTTGTCTGCTGAAACGGTCCATCGGACCAGTTTCAGCAGACAAATTTGATCGTGTGTACGCGGCCTTAAACATTTTGTGGGTGTGGGTACAATAAGGGGTGTGTGTGGAGGGTGTCGTTAAGAGTTGACATGCTCAGTAGAGTGTTCCTGAAATTAAATTTGAAAATTTGGTGACCTTAGTCTATAGTAGTCTGGGGCCCATTGGTCCAATCCTTCAAACTTAATTTTTCTACAAGCTGCTACATTTTTTCAAAGAAAATACTGTACTGTTTCGTCTTTTTTTCATCCTTTGTTGCATCCTAGGCTACATTAAAGGTGAAGTCCAGCCAAAGCTTGTTTGGCTGGGCTTTTCCTATAGATTACAGGAGTGCAATTCGTTTTGCACTCCTGTGACCCGTTTTCTGCTGACGTCACAAAAATCAGTCCAGGCACCGCGTCGTCCCAACAATGAACCATATGAACATATTCGCCAGCACACCACAGATGGTACAAAACATCCAAAAGTTTTAATGCAATGAAAACATCACAAGGATTGGCAATCCTTGTGATGTTTTCATTGCATTAAAACTTTTGGACATTTTGTACCATCCGTGGTGTGCTGGCGAATATGTTCATATGGTTTGCTGTTCCAGTGCCCAGCTGGTGATCGCTTCAGCACCCATTTTTGTCATTTTGAGCCGTTTCTCCAGAAAGGTGTGCAATTGGAATAATAACTAATCCCAACAATGAAGTCTGAATCCGCCAGGTGCCTGGACTGATGTCTGTTTTAGCAAGTGAGGTGCCGTACACACGGCAGAGAACCTCGACGGGCAGAACACATCGTTCCGCCCGTCGAGGTTCTCTCCCGGCCGTCGGATTCGGCGACCCGCCCGTCGGGAATGGCAACCAGCCATTCTTCCAGGCGGGCCGTCGAGGAAATAGAGAGCGTGCTCTCTATTTCGGCTCGACGGGCTTCCCGACGGGAAGCTCGCTGAGACCGTACACACGGCCGAGGTCCTCGCTGGAATGTGCATTCCAGCGAGGTTCTCGCTGATTTTCAGCGAGAACCTCGGCCGTGTGTACGGCGCCTGAGACACTGAGAGCTTGAGACGGCATTTTCCGCCCCTCTACAGCTCAGCGCTCCAGTGAGTGAGCGAGGGGGCAGAGAGGAGAGCTGCTGATTGACAGACAGCAGCTCTCTGCTTGGGTAGCTGAGAGAACCAAGCCATCGGCGGTGTTCGATCGCTCGGTTTTTTAGAGCAGAGGCGCCGGGGGGACAGATGGAGCATCGGACAGAAGTATAAGAGACAAAAGAAGCGGCGCCCTCTAAGCGTAGCATGAAATTTATTTAAAATAAATCAACAATACAATTCTTATGAGATGGGTACTCACAAGACTGCAGGGGGTCAAAGCGCATCAATATACAATGTCATCCGTGAGAAACATCCTCAGTTCGTGAGGTCCGCTGGAGCGATGAAGTGGTGACAGCTATCTTTGCTGGAACATGCACGGCCTGCAGTTCCCACAACCCGTAGAGGTTTCAACCGCTGTGTGGGTCCCTGGATGAAAATTCGGTGCTGGTTCACCGGGGAGGAAGCAGGGGAGCCGTGTTATTTCCTTGTCCGGTCTGTGGAATGCAGCCTTGGAGCGCAAAACAGCGCGACGTCACTTCCGGGATGAATCACGGGGCGGTGCACGCGTTCGAGGCATGCGTGCCTCTTCGTCAGGCTCAGAAGTATGAATCTGGAATAAAAAAAAGAACCATACTTCTCTTTTAACATGGCCGTAAAGATTTTACTGATACAAAAGTTCCTGTGTTAATGATACTTTCTTTTAGATCCATTGTTTAAATGCATAAATTGTACTGTTGATTTTTTCAATATCATAATGCATACGCATGTCCTCAGTTTTATTATTTTTGTGTTACACACCTGTGTGAATGTTTCCATTGAAAGCAATGCAGCTGTGTTCAAATCCTTAAATTAAAACCATGGAAAATTACTTTTTTGTGCCGTGTGAATGTGGCCTTTGTGTGGCTGATCTCCTGCAGCCTATTTGCAGCCACCTGCTATCTATATATATACATTCCAGCAACGTCTGTACCTTATTTTTCCAAGCCCATTTTCTGGTGGTGACAACAATGGTCCAAAGTCTCCATCAGGAAAGTGTGTCATTGGATAACAATGCAGCACAATTGGAGGACAGTGGAAAAGTGTTGTCACCCTATAACAAGAAGCATCTCAACCAGTTCCTTCATGGAAGGATCACTGAGTATTTTTATTTTTTTTTAATAAAAGTTACAGATCTAATTTACTGGAAACTAATTTTAAAACTACTTTATCATATTTTAATTATGATATTTTAGTGATTTGGTTTACTTCTACTTGCATTTAATATAATTTTGATTGTGCATCACAATTCAAAAAGTGATAAGAACTTAAAGGGGAGTTCCACCCACAATTTCACTTTTTAAATATAAATACCCCTGTAATACACAAGCTTAATGTATTCTAGTAACGTTAGTCTGTAAACTAAGGTCCGTTTTGTTAGGTTGTTACAGCATTTAGATTATAATCTAGAAATAGACCATGGCCATCTTAAGTGTGGGCATCATGAAGCCAGACTGTATGACTTCCTGGATTTCAGCTTTGCATATCTCGCACATGCTCAGTGCTGCACAAGCAATGTAATAGGTTTCTGTCAGGTTTGCAAGGACTGCTGGGAAACATGATGCCTATCCCAGAAACCCTTGCAAATAGCCATGTGACTTAATAGCCTAGGCTAATAAGGAGGAGGAAGTAATGAAGGACTACAAAATAAAGGTATTTACAAGCACTACAAGAACACTATGAGATTAGGGCATGCAGCACAGACAAACATAAAAAAATGGGTGGAACTCCACTTTAACCTGCGTCCTCCAGAGGAAAGCAGTAATGGAACTGATTTTTAAAAATGTCTAGAAGTTTGCTGTACAAGAAAGAGTACTGTCCTTATTCTAAGCACACCTGGCAAAACATTAACCTGGCATAGGAAAGAACCGGAGGGTCATCAGATCAATCACTGACTCTTCTACCTCTTTAACTTTCTCCCAGAAAATTAAGTGCTGTGAATTTCTTATAGTTATTTATTAATCTAATGGCTAATCTCAGAAACCAGATTGTTTCAGGCCAGAAAACAAAGGAGAGCTTGAGAACTGCACTCCAGATTGCACTGCACTGTACATTAAATCAGCACCTAAGGCTGCCATACATGGATCGAAATTCAGCCAGTACAGACAGGACCAGCCAAATTTCCATCCATCCGCCTTAGGTGTTGAGATGATGCACAGCACAGTGCAATCATGTATGGACAGTCTGGTTTTACAGAAGTCGATCCAATGATTGACTTCTGTACAACCAGCCTGTCAGGTTTCTCTCAAACAATCAGTGCTGCCAGCTATAGCCGGCAACATTGATCGGTGTATTCTGACAGCAGGTAAGGCTCCCCACTGTCAGAATACAATAGCACAATGGAATGATTGCCCCGTCCACATCAAGTGCGTGGATGGGGGAACCAGGTCATTTTATTTTTGTTTAACCCGCTGATTGAACCAAAGAAAAATGATCACTTTATGGCCAAATTTATACGACCATTAGGCCATTAGCTCAACTTCAACCAAGATTATTGGCTAGATCCACGAAGCATTACGACGGCGTATCTCCAGATACGCCGCCATAATTTCAAATTTGCGCCGGCGTATCTTTGTTTTGTATCCACAAAAAAAAGATACGCCGGAATTACGCTAAAATACGACTGGCGTAAGTCTATTATGCCGTCGTATCTTAGTTGCATATTTACGCTGGACGCTAGGGGTGCTTCCGTCGTTGTTCCACGTTAAATATGCAAATGAGCTAGATACGCCGAACGTACGTAAGCCGGCACAGTGTTTTTACGTCGTTTGCGTAAGCGTAGGTCCGGTGTAAAGTTACCCCTGCTGTATAGAGGCGTACGTAATGTTAAGTATGGAGGTCGGGCCAGCGTCGAATCTTCCATCGTTCACGTCGTTTGCGTAAACCGTTCGCGAATAGGGATTTGCGTAAGTTACGTTCACGTTGTTTTAATTGACTATTTTCGATGTGATTTTGCGCATGCACACTGGGATATCTCCACAGATGGCGCATGCACCGTTAAAAAAAACGTCCTTTACGTGGGGTCAAACTGATTTACATTAAATCACGCCCACATCTTTCTGATTTGAATTGCGCAGCCTTGCCCCGCAACAATTACACTACGCCGCTGTAACTTACAGCGGAAGTTGTTTGTGGATAAGGATACGCCGCTGTAACTTACAGCGGTGTAGTGTAACTTAGATAAGCTATGCCAGCGGCACTTCTTTGTGGATCTGGCCCTATGTGTTTTGTTTTGGATAGAGCAGGCAAGTGTTAAGCTGACCATAGATGGATTGAATCCTGTCCGGTTTAGCAGGGACCGACCGAGATTCGATCCATAGATGGGCAGGCTGGTTGTCCTGAAGTTGATACAACGATTGATTCAGTACCTCCAGCCTATAGAATTTTAAGCATTCAATCCCTGTCTGTTGGGTATAGCCTCTGGCAGTAATCATTGTGTTCAGTGCAGGCCCCCCGATGCCAGAATACAGGAGTGATTCCTGGATCAACACTGACATTGTTAATGGGGAAATTAAGCGATTTTAGTTCCTACAATCAGTGGTCACAGGAAAGAAAATTACACCACCTATGGCTCACTTTAGAGATTTTTCAGAAATGATATTGCTGTTTATATCCCTGTATCTCCAGCCTGATGTCCAGGCAACTGGCATATTCAGATAGTAGAAACAAAATGTTACCCCAGCACCACTGCCAATATAAAAGTCCACGAACTGTGATCCGGTGCTCTAGCCAGGACGTTCAGGTAGGATGACCACATGTTCCGGATTTCCTGGGACAGTCCCGCATTTAGCAGGTCTGTCCCGGGCACATTCATTTCAGGACAATACAGTGTCTCGGAATGAAACTGACACAGCCACCCCCTGGGTCAATCTGATGCCCCAAAAAAAGGGCGTCACATCACCGCTTTACTCACTGACAGTACTTGTCCTTGTCGGGAATGCCTGGAGGAGCACAATCTCCGCCCCCTGCTTGTGATTGGAGAAATCATAAATCCCGCCTCTTGTGTCCAATCACTGTGCTGTGATTCGTTACAGCACTAGATGATTTTTGGGAAGGGGGGGTGTCCCTGAATGGTAGTTTGGAAATGTGGTCACCCTACGTTCAGGCCCCATAAATACAATACTTAAATCAAAAAGGGCTGGCAACTCGGATGCTCTTGAATAAAAGTCCTTTATTGGTTACATGGGTACACGGGTACAGGCTAAATGCCTTTGATAAAGGCTTCTTAGCCAAAACGCGTCCACATATAGCCTGTACCCGTGTACCCATGTAACCAATAAAGGACTTTTATTCAAGAGCATGGAGAACTATGACATTTTTTCAACAATCTTCAAGAACAAGTCCAGTTGAATGTGATACACTACTACTAGCTACACCCCTCTCGGTACCACCAGAATCAGACAAAATCACACATAGGTAGTAGAATAAAAATAATAAAAGGCAATGCTATTATATACATGTTGTACAAAAAAATGTACATAAAATAAATGGATGGGACTAATTGGCTAATTTTATTGTTTATACCGGAAGTTTAATTTTAGCACCTATAGTGGATTCTTTCTATAGCAGTCACATATGGGAATAGGCAATAATTACAGGGATTAGTAGTGCTGTACAAGTGAAAATACATTTTTTTACTGTATATATTGCATTTTTACTTCATTAGAAGCTGAAAATATGTTGGGACATGGAATGACCCTTTAACCCAGCATAGACTAAGTCCAGCATTGCCGCAATGCTATTATGAACTGGGCTACACGCTGCATTGTGAGCTGGATGCTGGATGGGGGAGGGGTAGAAATTCACCTGCAGGGTCATTTCATTCATTCCCATGATCTGCAGTCTAACTTGATACTATTTACACTTTGTCACTTCCTGTGTTGTTTCACTGAAAAGTCTGTAACTGACCAGCCTGACCTGTTGCCGTCCAGTCTGAAACATTTCCTATTGTGTTCCACTGCCGAGCATCACATTTCAGCATACACTGAGCATACATAGAGATTACATGGCACTGTTTGGAAAGTAGTGACGGTGACGGTGCTTTAATCATTTTGAAAGCGTTCTACTGAGATGAGAATTTCTGTTTATAGGAAATAAAAATAGAATAAAAGGAAAAATTGCGCTAACTAAGTGTAAATAAAAAATAAATTCAAAAGGCAGCAGTAAGCGTGTATATCACAGTTACATAAGAAAAAAGAAAAACTGCGCCAATATAAGAGAACAGCAAAAGTCCTTGTGAATGAAGGAATGAATCCAAATAATAGTGCTTGGCGACAAACAACACCCAGGTGATGAGTAAGATCCAGTGAACCGCCACCACTAGGGACAGAGGCTTACCAGCAGGTAATGAATAACAGCATATATCAACTCCACAGCCGTAGGGGGACACAGGCAGATGAAAATGGATTTGATTCAGGAAATAACCTCATGTATGTTCCTCAGTAAAACCATAAAACGAAAAGATGGAAGGACCGCACATAGTGTAAAACCATCGAAGATTTTAATATCGAATAAAAAAATGACTTACAAACAGAGATGAAACTCGATCGTAAAAGCAAATGCCGGCCGGCAACAAGAGGAGCCCTTCCTCGTAACGTAGAGCGCGGTGGCGTCGCTGCACGCCGTGTACCCAGACGCGTTTCGTCACAGAATGACGTTCTCAATGGGAAATTAGCATGATCAGCCCAAAGGGTGGCGCCATTCGAATGGAACGTCCCCTTTATAGTGCCGCCGTACGTGTTGTACGTCAGCGCACTTTGGTCGAGCATTTTTTATCACGATCGTCATGTTTATGCAAGGCAGGCTTGAGAGGAATCACAATGAGAAAAACGTTGTTTTATTCCATGGCATGAAAAACGGTCGTGTGTACGTGGCATTAGGATGGCAATAAGTTGCTAAATGTTGTACCTTCATTAAATGTAACCATATTGCTACAATTAGAGGTTCCTCTTCTCTTTTTGTACTCAGTTGTGACATGACGCTACTTGTATATGAAGACATCGCTTGTATATCAAGGCATGTATTAAAACATTTCGCTTATCTTGCAAAACGTTCTCAAACCAAGTTACTCTCAAACCAAGGTTTTACTGTATACCTAGTCCAGCTTGATACCCTTTTATTTAGACTTACGAGTGGATGACAACCTCTTGCTGACCACACGTGATCACCCTTGGATCTCCAAGGGCTTCTTTTGAACCCTGGGTCTTGGATTGACTTTCTTATTCCCATAAGTTTTTACAATAATTTTTTCTTCCATGTTGTGTCCACTACTGTTTTTGTATTATACTGTTGATCTGTATTTTCAATTAAACAAGAATAAATAACACATTAAAATAACAGACAATCAAACTACCAAATACAAATAATACACCACTTTCTCTAAGGCCGCGTACACACGACTAAATAAATCCAATCAAATCGATTTGACAGACCGATTTTAACGGATTTGTCTGCTGGGATATATTGGTTTGATCGCTGTACACACGCTCAAACCAAAATCCCCGCCGGCAGACAGCGCGGTGACGTGGCGGTGACGTTGACACCGCCACGTCACCGCACCAGGAAGTAAAAAACTTCCACACATGCGTCAAATCCATTTGACGCATGTGCGGGCAGATATGTCCGCTGGTTAGTGTACTAACCAGCAGACATGTCGGATGGACGGGTTCCCAGCAGACAGATTTTAAAGCATGTTTTAAAATTTGTCTGCTGGAAAAACCTGTCTGTCCGCCCGTACACACGATCGAATCTGTCTGTTGAAACGGTCCGTCGGACCGTTTCCAGCAGATAAATGCTATCGTGTGTACGCGGCCTAACACCACCCCCAATAATAACCAACACGATACCAACATACTATGAAAACAACAAAAAATCCTGATCACAAACCAGAATTTCCCCCTCCAGACCTCACAGAAAAGAATTACCGGAATATACATGTATGTACGTGTTGCTGCTCTTAAATTCTGCTTTTTTTTTTTTTTTTTACAAGCTGCAACACTACTGTGCCTATTGAATGCCTTGTCATGGGTGTACGAGGCATGTTTTGGATGTCTCAGGAGGGGAAAATATATAATAAAATATAAATAAATATATATAAATATAATAATTATTTTTATCTTTGTACTTCTATCAGATATTAAGTAACATCAAAACCTTCAAGTAAAACCTGATCAACATGAGTTTTGAAACAAACATAAAAAGTGACCCATTTTTTTTATTATTATTATTAATATATTTAAAAAAAATTGTATTGAATTTTTTTTTTTCGCTATCAGAAATTTTGTAACATCAAAACCTTCAAGTAAAAACTGATAAACATCAGTTTTGAAACATAAACATAGATAAGTGACCCATTTTTTTATTATTATTTACTGTATATTAGGGCTGCTACTGATCAAAATTTGTGTGTTCGATTAATAAATTTCTTTATAATCGATTAATCGACTAATTTCGATTTTTTATAACATACAGATGCAACTACTTTTAGCTGATCTCCTTGCATGCTGATTCCCAGTGCAGCTCCCAACCACTGGAAAAATGGATAGCAGGAAACAAAAAACACACAAAGGCAGCACTTGATGGGATTAGCATTAAAACTTTTTTAGTCTTCAAGTAGGTAACCAAATAAATATTGCACTGGAGATAAAATCGATGTAGCTACATAAACTGTAAAAATGGTGCGAGTAATACCAAACGGTAGCAAAAGCAGTCATAAAAACATGTAGCTTAGTATGATACTGGTATAAAAATGTGTACAACGATACCACTGCTGAATCAAGATGAGGAGAAGTTAACATCAGTCCGTCGGCATGTAGATGTCCTGTGAAGGGAACTATCACAACCCCCAGTGGATGGCTCTAGAATCCCAGGTTGATAGAGGGAAGTTATTGAGGGAAGTGTAACAGCCCTTGCGTGTGGCAGATAGTAAGGTCCTGCCGGCATGCAGATATGAAGGAACAGCAAAGGAGCCCTTCAGATGGACACGGCAAGCCCCGCTGGTGTCCGTGACTTTACCAGATCTCCGATGAAACTCCCTGAAAAACCAGTAAGCCGGCGGAGAGGACCAATCAAAAGAATTTTGATAGATCAAAAAAATTAACGATTAATCGTTAGTGAGAAGAGGAATGCCGATAACTACCATTTCCTGTTTACCTGTGATCAGCTATGATTGGACACAGCTGATCACATGGTAAAGAGCCTACTTCATAGGCTCTTTACCGTGATTTGTGTCCTCCATCATTTCACTATTTGGCAGGCTGTTGACCATAGGTGTGCGCAGTCTATTGCATTAGGGTGTGCACCTCAAAGCTTAACCACGTGCTTACTGGGCACATATACCCACCTCCTGCCCAGGTGAAATTTCAGCTTCCGGCACTGCGTCGCTTTAACTGACAATTGCGCGGTCGTGCGACGTGGCTCCCAAACAAAATTGACGTCCTTTTTTCCCCACAAATAGAGCTTTCTTTTGGTGGTATTTGATCACCTCTGCAGTTTTTATTTTTGGCACTATAAACAAAAAAAGAGCGACAATTTTGAAAAAAAAACAACAATATTTTTTACTTGTTCTTATAATAAATAGCCCAATTTTTTTTATAAAAACATTTTTTTGTCTCAGTTTAGGCCGATACAAATTCTCCTACATATTTTTGGTAAAAAGAAAATCGCAATAAGCGACTGGTTTGCGCAAAATAGCGCCTACAAAATAGGTGACAGAATTTTTTTTTTCATTATTTTTTTTTTTACTAGTAATGGCGGCGATCTGCGATTTTTATTGGGACTGCGACATTATGGCGGACACTTTTGACACATTTTTGGCGCCATTCACATTTATACAGCGATCAGTGCTATAATATGCACTAATTAGTGTATAAATGTGACTGGCATTAAAGGGGTTAACACTAGGGGGTGAGGAAGGGGTTAAATGTGTACCCTGCATTGTGTTCTAACTGTGGGGGGAGGGGGGTGACTGGGGGAGCTGACCGATCTATGTCCCTATGTACAAGGGACACAGATCGGTCTCCTCTCTCCCTGACAGGACATGGATCTGTATGTTTACACACACAGATTCACGTCCTTGTCTATTTAACCACCGATTGCGAGTGCTCGGCGGACATCGTGGCCGCCAGGCACTCGCATCGGCATGTTAGTGATGCGGCGGGCACGCGCGCACCGCCGGCGGTGCTCGCACGCCCCCCAGTGACCCGGAGGAACGGAGGCTTTAAAAAGACGGCCAGAGATTTAGAACCACCCTGTGGCCGTATATAGTTGTACGGCCATCAAAAAGTGGTTAAACACACACTAGCGATCACTCACCATGTTCATTCAGAAAGGGAAGGGGCTGATAAATATATAATTACCAGCCCCTTCCCTCACTCATCCTAAAACATCCCCGCAGCAACAGCCCGCAGGAGAGGAGAGGAGGGAAGCTGGTAGTGCTTCAGAGGGAAGGAGAGGTAGCCGGGGCACTAGGGGTAATCTGTGCTGCATTAGGATGTGCCTGGGCACAACCGGCACACCCTGTGCGCACACCTATGTTGTTGACTGACTTACTACACCTGTTGAAAGTCTATTTTAAGTCTCGACTATTCTTTTGGAAAAATAATACTTTCTAGGATTCGTTTTGAGGTCAAGTTTTCCTCCAGCTAGTTGGATGTCAGTTTTTTTTTTTTTTTCATATTGGCCATAATTGAATAATTCCATATTAATAAATAGAATTTCCTTTTGGTACACCAAGATTTTTAATCTACTATTTTAAATGTATTGCTGCTATTGACTAGTGCTGTGATGACACATACAGAGAGTGCGCCAGAGTTCAGCAGGTTAGTTTGTATTATGTAGTGAGAGTGGTGAATCAGGTTAGTGTGACCCTCTCCCCCCTTCTCTTTGCCAGCTGCAGGAAACGCACAGAAACAGACATAATTCATGGCGTGCTGCGCTGGCGAGGATTTTCCACTTCTGTTTGCAGTGTGAGGAGAAAGGACATGACTTCATCTGACACTCAATGACTTTTTAGGAAAGTGACGCATGTGACAAGGCATCCTGTCAGCATAGCAAAATAAAGTCTCTATCCCCTTCTTATACTGGTAATTCAGGGGAAAATCATTCCGGAAAAGTAACACCATTTTTACCGTTATATTAAATAAGAAGGAAGAGATGTGAAGAAAAAGGTCTTATGTTGGCCATGTTGCTCAGCGGGTTCATAAAAGTGAAACGGCAAGTGAAACGGCAAGTGAAACGGCAATACTGAATGTTTTTAGGGTAAACCTCCAACATGAAAAATGAACAAAGCATATCCTTCTATAGTGTAGATTTGCCTCAATCCAAAGCACCTTGTGTGATTTCTGTCTTCTGTCGCCTTCATTTAGCTATCTGCATGAGTAACCTCTGCCGACTCTAAGTAATCCCTGGTGACGGGGGAGGAGGTCTTCAGCACAAAGCCTGTGACTGACAGCCTCAGCTCTGTATGTTAACCTAAGAGATTTTATAGAGGGAGGGGTGTCTATTTCCTCCACTCAGGTCTCAGATTACACTCAGCTCTCCTCAATGCATAGCTCAATGCATTGTGTGACATCAGACGCTTGCCCCCTGCCCCTGAAAGCTCAGAAAGGCTGTGTAACTTCTGCACTTCAACCAATTGCCGTCCAGGCCGTAGCCAAATGACATCTGAAGCGTGGATAACTCTGGGAAGCCATCATATGATGTCCTCCCAGAAATGCATTACCGTGTGACCTCTGGGGCGGGCACCCAGGAATGTCCGCGACCGTCGGGTCTTCCAGACTCGGCGTGTCCTGGATCGGGGTAAAGGGCCAATGACAATGGGCATTTAACACGTGATTGTTCCTTCACTTGTCAACAAACTGGCGCATTACTGGTTCAGCTCCTTCCTCTCCTCGCACCGATCGGTACAGTGCTTTGAGGAGAGGAGGGAAAAAATTACAACTTCAAAAAACTCACCATGCCTCTTACTAAATACCTTGAAATGTCTACTTTCCAAAAAGGGGGTATTTTTACTTCCCTGACATTTCAGAGCCTCAAGTTATGAGATAGTACTTCAGGTGTGCTCAATTTTCAGTGATTGGCACCATAGCTTGTAGATTCTATAACTTTCACAAAAGGGTCTCCCAATGCAGTCGTGTCTCCCAAATGCCGCCGTATTCCCAAATGCAGCCGTGTCTTCCAATGCAGCCATGTACCCCAAATGCAGCCGTGTCTCCCAATGCAGCCATGTCTCCCAAATGCAGCCGTGTCTCCCAATGCAGCCATGTCCCCAAATTAAGGTTTGTGCAGGTCTCCAGTGGCAAAGAGAAAGCCCCCCCCCCCCCCGTCTAGTTGCTCGGGGGAACATAACAGCTTTCATTTGAATAGCTGTGTGTTCCCCACCGCTCGTCATATATAGCCCCTCCCCCTTGCCCGGGCACTTTGATAGACAGATCACCCGTCCAATCCTGGGATGGGTGATCTGTCTATTAAAGTGCTTGGACAAGGGGGAGGGGCTATATATGAGGACGTGTGGCGGGGAACAAACAGCTATTCAAATGAAAGCTGTTATGTTCCCCCGAGCGCCGATCAACTACTAGACGACGGCAGCAGCAGCAGCTCTCCTCTCCTCCAGTGGCCTTTTTTTTCCTTACCGAAGACTGCTCTGCTCTCCGCCTCCTCTCAGCCTCCTCTCCGCCCCCTGTCCGACCGCTCTCCGTCCCCTCTCAGAGGGTGAAAGAAAAAGTATCGGTGAAGCATCGGGAGCATTTGTGTGAGTACAAGTACTCGTGCAAATGCTCAGTATCGGTCCCGATACCGATACTAGTATCGGTATCGGGACAACCCTAGTAATTGTCATTCAAAATGTAAGTTCCCAGTGGGCAAGTGGTTAAACATGTGTAGAGGAGAGAGGACTGCAGAGAGACAGGTACAACTTATGTAGGAAAATGTGTTTAATCTCTGACTCTGTGTATTGCCTGAGATCAGTCACTTCACTGGGTCTATGTAGGAATTTCAAGTTTTAAATTTAAAGGAGTGAACGTGAAAGAAAATCCTAAAATAAGAAAAGAGGGAAAATCCTCCAATGAAAACACTGGTCCTAGTGACCCTGGTGACTACTCCCCCTTGCCAGGAGAGCACAGTGTCTCTGCAGAAGGGATTCCCCATCAACACTGATCTATGGTTGCAGGAAATAAAATCGCTCCAGCCATGGCCAACTGACTAAGCACTGACTGTAAGTGCGAAACGCGTCGACCATACTGTATTTTGTTGGTTGCAGTGACTGTGTGTACAGTTGAAAATAAAAGACAACTTATTTTAAGTAATTTTGGAGTGCGGCTGTCCAGTCTTCGTCCTTCCATTTGCTATCATGGCCAACTTTAGGCTCCATGCACACTAGTGTGATTTCAGATGTGATTTGACTTGCACAGAATCGCATTACAATGGAAATCCTATTGTTTTCAATGGTACCCATTTACATTGATGCAGCTCAGCAAGATGCAATTTTGAAAAAGGTTTCTTTAGTACTTTAACGCGGCCATAGATGGTTTGAATCTGAGCCGGTTCAGCATGGACTGGCTGAGATTTGATCTAGCTATGGGCAGGCAGTCGATCGACTTGAGTACAACCAACATGTCGCATTATTGACATGCAATAATCATTGTGTTCTCCCAGCAGGGACTGCTCCTCAGGACACCCCCAGCCCCCCACTGGGAGGACACAATAGCTCAATGGGAGGGATTCCCCAATCAACACTTACTGACTGTGTTGATGGGGGATGCAGGCGATTTTCTTTCCTGTAGCCTGTGGATGCAGAAATGAAAATCGCACCATCTATGTGCGCCTAGTGCAATCCTAGTCTGATTTTAGCCCAATAGAATATTCAAACCACATCCAAATTGCACTAAATAACAACACTGACAATTGGATGACAGCAGTGTGACCCTACAGAAACCTAAATAAACTGTGTGTTCTATCATCTAATGGAGGAAGGAAATAAGGCAGGCCATACATTATGCAATTATTATTTCCTTCAATCACGGGTTGAATGAAAGAAAATAGCTTGAGTCCCCCATCAACACAGTCTGTGTGCTTTTATTTGCTCCTTCACTAGGCATAGCACGATTAATCTTTCCTGTTTCTGAAAAAAAAAAAATAGTTGCACCTTCTTCTGGGTTGTACAGTGAAACCTCGGATTGCGAGTAACGCGGTTAACGAGCGTTTCGCAAAACGAGCATTTTTTTTTAAATCCTGATTTTGGTTTGCCAGTGTTGTCTCGCCAAATAAGCAGGATTCAAGCCACAGCGGTGTACAGTACTGCATTTGACCAGAGATGCGGAGCTGATCATGGCGATCGGAGCCGTTCTAAGCCATTCGGAAATACTTGTAAAAACTTCGAAATACTCAGCCTTTCCATGGTTTTCCGAGTTCAGCCAAGCCGTTCCGGAGCGATTGCAAGTATTTCCACGGCAATTCGGCACCCCCTCCTCTGTCCACATGCGGTATTGCATGCCATAGAAGTCAATGCAGAACAAATTATTTCCCTTTCCATTGACTTCTATGGGGAAACTCGCTTTCATATGCAAGTGCTTTGGATCACAAGCATATCCATGGATTATGCTTGTAATCCAAGGTCCCACTGTATTTTCTTTCCGATGACACGCGGTCTTTCATTTTCGAAAGTTCTGAACACAGACTTTTTTTGTCAGATTTTCTCATAGTTTGTACTAGTGGTTGTAAAGGCACAAGGTTTTTTACCTTCAGCCCCCCCTAATACATACTGGGCCTTGCCTCTCAAGGGACTTGCACTCCTGATTGGCTTTTGACAGCAGCGGGAGCCTTTGGGGAAATTTGGGGGGGGGATTTGTGCTAGGAAGAGGGATTAGGAGGGAGGATTGGTGTTAGTAGGGATGATTGGGGGAAATTTGTGCTGGGATGGGAAATGTGGAGGGGGTATTTGTGCTAGGAGGGATGATTGGGGGGTATTTGTGCTAAGAGGGGAAATTTAGGTGGGAGTTTGTGCTAGGAGGGGGGGGTGCTGGGGTGGGAAATGTGGGGGGGGGGTTGTGCGAGTAGGGATGACTAGGGGGTATTTGTGCTGGGGTGGGAAATGTGGGGGGGGTTGTGCTAGGAGGGATGATTGGGGGGTGTTTGTGCTAGAAGGGGAGATTTGGGTGGGAGTTTGTGCTAGGAGGGGGGGGATTTGTGCTAGTAGGCATGATTGGGTATGTGTGCTGGGGTGGGAAATTTGTGCTAGGAGGGGGGGTTAAGAGGGGGGGTTGTGCTAGTAGGAATGATTGGGGGCTATTTGTGCTAGAAGGGAAAATGTGGGTGGGAGTTTGTGCTAGGAGGGGGGATTTGGAGTGGGGGGGGGATTTGTGCCAGTATTGATGATTGGGGGGGGTGTTTGTGCTGGGATGGGAAATTTGGGGGGGGGATTTGTGCTAGGAGGGGGGGTGGGATTTGAGCTTGTACAGGACATCTGAGTGGTAGAGAATTTGTGCTAGAAGGGGGAAGTTTTTTTTGGGTGGGGGGGGGATTTGTGCTGGGAACATATGGGGAGAGAGAGGATATTTGAGCTGAGGACAGATTTGTGCCAGGAGGGGGGTTTTAAGCAGGGGGGCGGATTTGTACTGGTAGGAAGGAGGGATTTATGCTTAGAGGGTGAGCATGCAAATTAGTGCTCAATTTTTTTTGGGGGGGAGGGGATTTTTGCTGACACCTAATCATACATCTTGGGGGTGCAATCTGGCATGTTTTCTCCCTGGGCTCTAGATGACCTTGTCCTACCACTAGTTTCAGATCAAACAGAAACAGCTTCCTTGGCTGTAAAGGAGAGGAGGGTTTAATTCCGATTCAGGGCTGTTAACTGGTCAGCCTCTACAAATTATGCATTTTAAACAGTATAGGCACTTATTTATAATGTTTTACAGCTATACTTATAGGGACCAGCCCAAAGTCATCTAGCAGGACTAAAGTTCCACTTTAACCTCCTTCGTCGATTACAACATCCTCCGCACCTCGCAGGTCTGACATTAGACGTCAAGGGAACAGTGATGCAAATGAGGGTGATTTGATTTCACTTATAAAATGATTAGGTGTAGCAGATAATTAGCACGCCTAATGATTGTTGTTCTTCCATCATGTCATCGTAACGACGGGGTCTTGTAAGTAAACTAATACAAAACAGACAATGGCGCTCTTACACAATGGTTATTTGCCATTCCTCTCTGACCGACCCTCCTCGGAGTTGGGAGATTGGGGCTGGGGGGTGGAGAGAGGGGGGGGGGGTCTGGTGGACAATTCCAAATTGTTTGCTGAGCCTCAAAATGGATGAATCTCCGAAAGTTGTACAGAAAAAAAAAAAGTGCTGCCACCCCGCATGATTCTCAAATACTTGTTCCTGAGATTACAGTAATTACATCCTCAGCATGGGTGCCATACAAGTTAAATGAAACATCAGCACATCAATTAAAAAGTAAACAGTCCATTCTTACGGTAAGACAGACCCCTGGGATGTCCTAACAAGCGTGAATGGAACTGCCAAGCTCCTTGTTTATCTGCCTGGCCTAAACACATTGAAGGTGGTGTAGGCAATTAATGGAGTGTATTATCACCAATCTGCTTTCCGTTCAATCAAGAAGCGAAAGAATGATTACTAACATGTATTGGGGGGGGGGGGGGGGAGTGATCATTACAAGTCCCAAAAATATTAAAGAAGAATCTTCAAGGGGAATGCTTCCAACCAAATGTGCTGACAGTTTATGTTGTACTTATCATGCCTTCGCAGAAATCCCATACAACGCAGGCAAAGCACAAAATTCTGACAGAAATATGCAAAGCGAATAGCGCTTTACTTTGTCTAGGTTCTGTTTTCTTATTTTTTTTTTTTTTTGTTTGGAACAAAAAATAAAACATGAATTATTTTGGAACCTTCAGCAAGAAACGAGGCTTGTCTTCAATGACATCCTGTTTCTGTAGGTTGCCGGCAACCAGCCATTGCACACAATGGTACAAAAAACAAAAATAAACTGCGCTTTTGATAACAATGTGAATAAAGCTGCAACACTCTACCGAGATATCATCACAAAAATAGAAATAAATAAAATAACGTTGCTCTATGCGTAACCAAAAAAGCAAAAATAGTGAGTATGTGGCCTTGTACACACGATCAGACATGTCCGGGGAAACATGTCCGACGGACCGTTTTCATCGGACAAGGCTGAAGTGGTCTGTTGGTCTGATGTGTGTACACACCATCGGACCAAAATCCCCTAGGACTAGAACGCGGTGATGTAGAACACAACGACGTGATGAAAAAACGAAGTTCAATGCTTCCAAGCATGCGTCGACTTGATTCTGCGCATGCGGGGGATTTTGGTCCGATGGTTTGTGTACTAACCATCGAATCTGTCCGACGGACAGGTTTCCAGCGGACAGATTTCAAAGCAAGCTTGAAAACTTTTGTTCGCTGGAAAACGGTCTGATAGGCCGTACACACGATCGAACATGTCCGCTGAAACTGGTCTGCGGACCAGTTTCAGCGGACATGTTCGATCGTGTGTACGCGGCCTGTGAGTCACCAAAGTGACATAGATAGATGTCTTGATTGTTGATACACCAACTGAAATCTTCCACCATGTGACAACCACCAGCAATGGAGGATGTACACCTACCAGAGGACATTGACCACCTATTACGGGGGGGTTAAAGAAGGCTTTGATATCTCAAATGCTCCGTTGCCATTCGTAATTCAGTAAATGGAAAACAGGGAAGATCAATCCAGGTAGCCAATAAGGAACTCACCGGTCCTCTTGCACCAAGTGGACATATGAGATGGCATACCCCAGCGGTGGCGCCATCGATGGCAGTGCCCAGCATGTGGAGTCTCTGCCGGTGAGTCTTTTCACCCCTGGGGTATGCCATCTGATATGTCCACTTGGAGCAAGAGGACCGGGGATTTCCTTAATGGCTGTCTGGATTGATCTTCCCCGTTTTTCGTTTGCTGATTTAAGAATGTATAATAAGAAAAGCTGTGCTAAATTAGTTCCAATTGATGCAAATGGATCCTTGATTAAATATCATGACAATATGTTTTCCATAATTGAAGATGGAAACGTCACGTATGACGAAACACATCTGGAGGAGGGTAAATGTTGACGTCACCATGCTGTCTGTACCAGGACGGGCTCCTGTTGCGAACCAGCTGGCTCTGTTTTAACCCATGCATATTTTTAATCTACCAATGTAAGTGCATTACTTTTTTCTACAATAAACGATTAAGGCAATATTACACTATGGCCAGTCTTTCTTTTTTAGTCCTTTGTTGAATGAGATGGTCACAGATTTTACAGTGTTGCCAGTGTGTGAGAAACATTGTAGCCATCCATCCTGTGATTATCATCCATGATTTTCTGTGCAAGTGAAGGCCTTGGTTGGGCTATAGCCACATGCCTGGTTTTGCTTGCTATCTGATAAGCAAGTTTTTCTTAAGGTGGCGGTGCACTTTTTGATGTGAATCACTGTGGTGGCCAAAGATGCACAAGACCCTTCTGCCGTGCGCTCCGCAGCCGCCCTGGAGATATGTGAACCTGCTCCATAGAGAGCTGGTCACACTCTTCTGTCATGCAAATTGGATGCGGTGAAACCCACATCAATCTCGCATAAATGTGAACCCAGCCTTACACGCTGCTTTAGGTTCATTTCCCACCAATGCGTTTTTTCATGCTTTTATGCAGAAACGCAGGACATTATTTTTAACATGGGTTCCTATGGAACACATTCACATCAATACATTTGTGTGCCTCTGCATTTTTGGAAAGGGTCAGGGACTTTTTTAAATGCAAAAGAAATTTGAATCGTGGGATTCGACTTTGAAGTGATTTTAATAAGACTTTTATACTCTCTGGCAGGGTGGATAAAAATCAATGATTTATTAATTTTTTTTAAACATTGGGCCAGATTCAGAAAGGAGATACGACGGAGTATCTCCAGATACGCCGTCGTATCTCTGCGCCTGATTCATAGAATCAGTTACGCATAGATTTGCCTTAGATCCGATAGGCGTCCTATTTATGCGCCTGATTCATAGAATCAGTAACGCATAGATTTACCTTAGATCCGACTGGCGTAAGTCACTAATTTTGTATCTAATTTGCATACTTACGCTGGCCGCTAGATGGCGTTCCTGTCGATTGAATATGCTAATAAGCTTGATACGCCGATTCACGAAAGTAGTTGCGGCCCGTCGTATTTTTTTATGTCGTTTGTGTAAGTGTAAGTCTGGCGTAAAGTTACCCCTGCTATATGAGGCGTACGTAATGTTAAGTATGGACGGCGGGCCGGCGTATAATTTTCTGTCGTTTACGTTGTTTGCGTAAAACGTTTGCGAATAGGGCTTTGCGTAAGTTACGTTCACGTCGTTTTCATTGACTATTTGCGATGTGATTTGGAGCATGCGCACTGGGCTACGTTCACGGCCGGCGCATGCGCAGTTCGTTCGGTGCGTCGATTATGTTGGGTCACGATTAGTTTACATAAAACACGCCCCCTACCTTGCCTATTTGAATTACGCGGGGATACGCCGGCCCATTTACGATACGCCGCCGCAACTTACAGAGCAAGTGCTTTGTGAATACAGCACTTGCCCGTAAAAGTTGCGTAGGCGTAGCGTAAATGGTATACGCTACGCCCGCCGATTTTTACACCCATCTACCTGATTCTACCCCATTTTTTTACATTTAAATCTGAATTTCTATTTTTTTCAAATTTATTTTAATAAAATGCTTTTGGAGTAAAAATGTATCTAAAGATAGTTTTCTATTTAAGATACAATATTAATTTAGTTTATTCAGCATGAAATGGAGCTTAGGTATGTAGCATGAAGCTGTATATTCTAATAAATCCATGCTCTGCAAGCTGAGATAACATGCACTGGGAATGTTTTTGTTTTAATTAAATAAAAGAGTTTGAGTAGTTCTCCAATTATGTGTGATTAACCTATTAACCTAAAATCGGTTCTGATATTGCTGTTTTACTAACCTAACAGCTTATTATTCTAAATATGAAGCCTTCAGCAAGAATGAGTCCTTACAATTAAAGAGCACCTGTTTTTTTCAGATCCATCATGGCAGCGTCTGTTCCACTCACCTGCTGCCGCCACGTCCCTCACCTTGCTGTGTCACTGCCGCATCACCAGCCGTCCCATTAAAGTGAATGGGACTGTCGGTGAGTCAACAGCAGTTCAGAGGAGGAGCCGCTGTGGGACAGAGATGACAGTTACGCTTTAAAAATTATGATTTAAATTTACTTGATTTAAATTAAAGGGGTTGTATAGGTAAATGTTTTTTCACCTTAATGCATCCTATGCATTAAGGTGAAAAAACATCCGATGGTACTCCCCCCCCCAGCCCCCGTTTTACTTACCTGACTGTTCGTAAGTCCCGGGCGCGTCCATGTGATGTTCTTGGGTTCCCAGCCTGGCCGTTGATTGGCTGGGCTGAGCGGATTGATAGCAGCGCAGCCAATGGCTGGTGCTGCTGTCAATCACAGCGGATGACGCGGTGCGCCGGGGGCGGGGCCGAGTGATACAGTCGGCGGCTATACCCGCCGCTGTATCACGGGAACGCGCTCGCAAAAGCTTTCTACCGTGCAAGCTCACTCGCATGAAGGTAGAAAGCTTTTGCGAGGAGGAGCCGAGACAGCCGCCGAGGGACCCCAGAAGACAGGGTTAGGGGACACTCTGTGCACAAACGAGCTGCACAGTGGAGGTAAGTATAACATGTTTGTTATTTAAAAAAAAAAATTGCCTTTAGTGACCCTTTAAATCTACTCTGCATTCTGGCATTGAAGTTGTGCGAAAGTCAGATCAAAGTAGCCCAGGAACATGTTCTGAAGTCGCAGCGACTTCAGTAGTGTCAATTGGAATGGCTATCATAGAGATACATGGCATTTTATATGACCTGCGACTGGGTCTCACAAGTAGGATCCTAAGTTGCATAAGTGTACAAGGAGCCTAAATCTAACGAAATACCTAAACAGCAATAGAAAACCAACAGGGGTTCTAATTTCTGCCCATTCTGTCTAAAACAAGGGGAAAAAAAGTTTTGGCTAGACAAAAACTTTAACATCTCTTCCAGGCTACATGGTTCTATAAGCATTACAACTTTTATAGTAGACTATTTTGTTTTTATTCCTATATATGTATCCAATTTTTGATTGTTAATAAGTTCTGAAAACATGCAAACATAAAAATACCTAAAATATAATTTCTACTGGATCATGAATGAACAAGACTCAATACATTTCAATACACAGCATGGGCAATGTCAATACGTTTCTGTGATTGATTTTCTTGTAAAGTATTGACAACCTGCAGAGAAAATAAAATCTGACCTTGTGTATAGGAGATTAATTTATCACGGCTTCTTAGCTTATCTGTCAATGATTGATTGATTAGTTTAATGATTAATTGGGTGATTAGGCCAGAAATGTCACTACCTCTTATCAAGCGAGTGTTATGCCTCGGGCAAGGTCTCCAACTAGCAGCTAAAAAATAACGAAAAAACAAAATAATGTGCCTTATATTCCCTAATTAACTCAAGTTTTTATCAGCCATAGAATATGTGTTATATCTGCCAAAGCCAAGCAGATGTGATATTGATTACAGTGGAAATTATCCAATCAATCCACTATACAAAGTGTCTTGATTATGTATATGTATTTTTCTACATACCAGTATGGTGATTGAAAAAAAAGGCTTACAAAAGACAATCACATAAGCCAGCTTCATCGTTGCAGTTATGTTCAAAAACAGCCCTTCTTAACTTTTTATCTCTGAGTGAGGAACCCTTGAAATAATTTAAGATTTCAGGGAACCCCTAACTACAGGGTTTTTCAACTAGGGTTCCTCCAAAGATTGCTATTAGACATGTGCATTCGTTTTCGTTAGAATGCATTTTCGTCCGAAAATCTGTTTTTTTCATTATTGTTTTAAAAAACGATAACGAAAGCGCAAGAAACGAAAACCGAAAGATCTGACATAAAAAATGCTTTATTTTCGTTTTCGTTGCGGTAAAAATTTGATATAGAGAGATTCGACATGACGCTAACTGAATACAGTGAATGAATAGCAATCTGTCTATCGAACCTGATATACACACACATACGGTACTTTTCGACATTATAGTGAAAAGATTCGACATCATAGAGAAAAGATTCGACACTATAGAAATAATAGATTAGACATTACAGAGAATAGATTTCAATTTATGAGAAAATAGATTCGACATTATAGAGAATAGATTCGACATTATTACTAGTCATACAACATTAGAATTCTTGTAGGCGGAATATTCGACCGGAAATGTACGATTCGGCGTAAAGTTTCGAAGTTCCGTCAAATATTCTTTTGACCATTCGACAGAAACCAAGTATTATTGGATTTTCGGACGAAAGCTATTCCCCAACGAAAAACGAAATAAATCAAAACGATTTTCGGGAGTAACTAAATTAATTTATTTTCCAGGCGAAAACGAAAAAACAAAACAAAATATTACAGTCTGCACATGTCTAGTTGCTATGGTGTTTCTTGAGCAACAAGCAATTTCTGCCTCTCAAATAAGTTCCCATTGACACCAATCATGTTTTTTTAGCTTTCTGTAAAGAGGTAGTTCTTCCCAATGACCTCAAGTGTAAGGAGCATTTTTCCCAATGACCACCACGCTATGTGTCATGAGTTATAGAAATATACATTTTTAGCAGGGGTTTCCCGAGACTGGAAAGTTATACTATATTGCCAAAAGTACAAAAGGACACCCCTCCAAATTATTGTATTCAGGTCTCCTAATCACCTCCATGGCATACGGTTGCCACCTCATCCCTTTAAAATGGAACACATATTAATTACACAGGTTCTGGGGCTAATTTAATGCAGGTTAGGCACTAAGTGAATTTAATTACCACCTCAATCAGCCACAGAACCTGTGTAATTAATGTGTTCGGTTTTCAAGGGATGAGGTGGCAACCCTACCATGGCCACAGGTGTATAAAATCAAGCACCTACGCATGCAGACTTCTACATGCATTTGTGAAAGAATGGGTTGCTCTCAGGAGCTCAGTGAATTCAATCGTGGTAAAGGGATAGGTTGCCAATACGTCAATTCGTGAGTATTCCATGGTCAACTGTTAGTGGTATTCTAACAAAGAGGAAACAACTGGGAACAACAGCAACTCAGTCACAAATTGGTAGGCCACATAAAATGATAGAGTGGGGTCAGCGCATGCTGGAGCGTACTGTGCATAGCTAGAGATAGCTAGAGATCTCCAAACTTTGTGTGGCCTTCAGATTAGCACAACAGCAGTGCATAGAGAGCTTCATGGAATGGGTTTCCATGGCCAAGCACCTGCATCCAAGCCTTACATCACCAAGTGGTATGCAAAGCATCAGCTGCAGTGGTGTAAAACATGACACCACTGGACTATGGGAGAGACGTGTTCTCTGGAGTGATGAATCACGCTTCTCTGTCTGGCAATCTGATGGGCGTGTCTGGGTTTAGCGGTTGCCAAGAGAACGGTACTTGCCTGACTGCATTGTGCCAAGTGTAAAGTTTTGTGAAGGGGGGTCTATGATGTGGGGTTGTTTTTTTAGGTTTTTGGGCTTGGCGCTTAAGTTCCAGTGAAGGGAACTCTTAGGGCATTATCATACCAAGACATTTTGGACAATTTCATGCTCCCAATTTTGGGGGAACAGTTTGGGGATGGCCCCTTCCTGTTCCAACCTGACTACGCACCAGTGCACAAATCAAGGTCCATAAAGACATGGGTGAGGGAGTTTGGGGTGGAGGAACTTGACTGGCCTGCACAGAGTCCTGACCTCAACACGACAGAAAACCTGTGGGATGAATTAGAATAAAGATTGGTAGCCAGGCCTTCTAATCCAACATCAGTGCCTGACTTTACAAATGCACTTCTGGAAGAATGGTCAAACATTCCCATAGATACACTCCTAAACCTTGTGGATAGCCTTCCCAGAAGAGTTGAAGCTGTTATAGCTGCAAAGGGTGGACCAACCCAATATTGAACCCTACGGACTAAAACTGGGATGCCATTAAAGTACAGTGGTCCCAATACGTTTGGCCATATAGTATAATTCAAGGGTTCCTCTGTGTTGAAAAGATTGAGAAAGGCTACCCTACTAAGTTACATTCTTAAGGGGTCATTAGGAAAATGTTCTTTACATTGGTTGTCTGTGGGAAGATTGTCACCCATACTGTGGTGGGGTGAAATGCCACCCTGACAAACAGCTAAAGAAAACATTGGCTTTAGGTTGCTGGCTCTGCTAAGTGGTGTTGAGCCTGCAAATATGCTGGGACCATCCAATGGGAGGCTAGTGAGCCACAGCTCAAAGAACCCCAAGCAACCTCTGGAGGAACCCTGGTGCTGTTCAAAAAAGTCCACCCAAATGTAGACATGGATGTGGAATGCTGAATCATACCCTAGAAGTCAGGTTTGGATTATACTTATGCCGCAGAGACACGATCAATTTATGTGATGAAAAAAAATGACGTTTTTAAAAACGTCAATTTCATTGACCGTGTGTAGGGGAAAACGTCGTTTTATGTCTTGTAAAAAACGACAAAAAAAAATTGAAGCATGCTTCAATTTTATGTGTCGTTTTTCAAAACGTTGTTTTTTGTTTCACAAAAAGTCACCGTGTGTAGCAAAGAACGTTGTTTAAAACAACGTTTTTCAATCCGCGCATGCCCAGAAGCTAGTTATGAAGCGAGCTTCAATGGAAAAGAGTGGTGAACGTAACCTCGCTTTTTGTGAAAAAACGATGGTGTGTAGGCAACATCGTCTTTGAAAAGTGAAGTTTCAAAAACATTGTTTTTTTACTTCACAGAAAACGTCGTTTTTTTTCATCACATAAAGTGATCGTGTGTACGCGGCATTATACTTGAGGCTTGGATGGATTGATCACCCTAGCCCACCTCCTGACTTCATATTTCACCAGTGATGAGATTTCCCTGTGGTTCTCAGCTCTGTTCTCTTCCAGGGCCATTACAAAGTCAAGTTAAAGGAGTCGCACTGCACCTATTGAATTTTCCATACAGTATGTCAAATGGAAAGTGGGACCTCTTTGTAATGTTTCCAGACAGTGCCATGAGTCAAAAGGTTAGGTGCCAGGTCATGGTTCAGCCTGTTGTCTTCCATGCAATTTCTTCATTGTTAATTTTTGGTGGACTTTTTAGAACATCACATTGGCCAGCAAATCTCTCTTGCAGTTGTATTGTTTGATTCTATTTTTCTAACTCACCATATTGCACACTTCCTGCGCGGGTGTTATTTTCATAGACCGGGGTTATGAAAGACTTGTGGTGTATTGTAAAGAACTCGGGTATTCGGTTACAAATCCAGCTGTTTTCCAAAACCACATAAATCTCCTCACTGCCCGCCTTTTTGAGGGAATGCTTTAAAAAACACACACACACAAAAGAATATAAATAAATGCTAAATATATATTTTATAGACAAAAATGTTATCACTGGAAGATTTTCAGCTATCAGAAACAAATTCATTCCGTGCAAAAGGCTGGCTTAAAGTACATGGAATCCCATTCACCGAAATCTCATAGAAGCTGTATTAATTTTCAATGTAATACATCTACAGCCTTTAACAAAACAAGACCTGGGAATCCTGCCATGAAACTCCTTGTTCAGGTACACCCTATTATAGGGTGACAACGTTCTGCTCCTGTCTTCCAACTGTACACTTATGTTGTCACCCTGTCACATCTTCTAATGAAGACTATAATGGGCCGATTCAATACTATGTAGGAACTGTCCACTATTGTCTCCAGCAGGAAACCCTCCCTGGGAAATGCAATACAGCCATTGCTGTTGTGAATGCAGGAAGTGGCTGCAAAGAGGCTGGGGGAGAATAAAGACAATGAGATACATCAAAGGATGAAAACATTTAGAAAATAGGTGCTTTATCTAAAAAATATTGCCTACTCGTTATTATTAGACATGTGCATTCGTTTTCATCTGAATGCATTTTCGTCCAAATTTCAGGTATTTTCATTATCGTTTTAACAAACGAAAACGAATGCGCAGAATCCGAAATCCGAAAGAGCTGACATAAAAAAAATGCTTTATTTTCGTTTTTCGTTGCTACAACAGTTCGATATAGATAGGGGATTCAACATGACAGTGACAATAGCGATCTGTGTCTATCGAATCTGTGGTCAAATGTGCCTAACCTTAACTCTATTAGTCCAAGATTATTCTACATAGAGAGAAAAGATTCGACATTATAGAGACAGTGTTGGGGTAGACCATTCCACATGAATGACGAAGATTCGATGAAGCAGCGAAAAACATACAAACGTCGAATCTGTCATTGAAGGCTTATGGTGTCTGTCGAAAGATCTAAGAAAATTCGACAAGCAGCTAAACTGTACGACGCCCCAATTATACATTTCCGGTCAAATGCTTGGCCTATAGGCTACAGAAGAATTTGAATGCTGGTTGACTAGTAATAAAAATGTATAAATATAATTATTACTAGTGTCATACAACATTAGAATTAGTCTATAACTTGTAGGCGGAACATTCGACCGGAAATATACGATTGTACAAATATACAACAGTTTAGCTGCTCCGCCGAATCTTCTTAGAACATTCGACAGACACAATAAGCCTTCAATGACAGATTCGATCTTAATTCATTCGGATTTTTAGACTAATGCATTTTTTTAACGAAACAAAATAAATAAAAACTAATTTTGGGAGTAACTAAATAAATGTATTATTTTGGACGAAAACGTAATTCCGAAACAAAATATTGTGCACATGTCTATTTATTATATACTTTAGCAAAATAAATGTCTATCAGTTAGGGTTTACATCTACTTTAAATGGGCTACCGATGGATGGTACAGTATAGGTGGCTGTTTTTATTGTACATTACACAGGTACAGTCTACCGTTGTCACCATCAGAAAACCACTCCTGAGAAATGCCATGCAGCCATCAGTGGGGCAAGTGCATGTACACTGGATGGGTCTCTCCACAGGAGACCAGCAGTAATGAGATACAACAAAGGATGAAAAAAAAGGGTGAAAAGTATTTTTTTTTAAAACAATTGCAATTCTTTACGACGCAGTGATTCAGCAAACAAAATGCCACCCAGATAGAGTTTACACCTACTTTAAAATGTGCAATAGTGTATTGGAGGCAATATAGCCCATGTACCAATAATGGCCAATACACACTGTACACAGCACCTTGTTTTCACCTGATTTACATATGATTAGATCTCCAGCTTTAATTACTCAACCAATTATCTAACCACTCAACTAACTAGAATTGTAATAAACACAATATTAGGTTAGTGCAATATAAATATAAATAAATACAATTTGTAAGTTAATGCTTATGCTCTATATATATACATATATATATATATATATATATATATATATATATATATATATATATATATATATTTTAACTATGGGCCAGATTCAGAAAGTATTTACGTCGGTGTATCTAGAGATACGCCGCGTAAATACTAAGAATAGCCGGTGTACCTTTTTTCTGTATTCAGAAAACAAGATACGCCGGAATTCAGCTAATTTACGAGCGGCGTAAGTCTGTTACACCGTCGTATATTAGTTGCATATTTATGCTGGCCGCTAGGTGGCGCTTCCATCGTTTTACACGTAAAATATGCAAATGAGCTAGATACGGCGATTCACGAATGTACTTGCGGTCGGGCGTCGTAGTTTACATTGTTTGCATAAGCGTTAGTCCGGCTTAAAGTTACCCCTGCTATATGAGGCGCAGCCAATGTTAAGTATGGACTTCGGGACAGCGTCGAATTGTATGTCGTTTACGACGTTTGCGTAAATCGTTCGGGAATGGGGCTGGACGTAATTGACGTTCACGTCGTTTACATTGACTAGTTGCGATGTGATTTCACGCATGCGCCGTTCAGAAAATACCTAAATTGCGTGGGGTCATGATTCATTTACATGAATCACGCCCCCGCATTACTAATTTCAATTAGGAGCCCTTACTCCGGACACTTTACGCTACGCTGCCGCAACTTATGGAGCAAGTGCTTTCTGAATAAGGCACTTGCCCATAAAATTTGCGGAGGCGTAGCGTAAAGAGCATACGCTACGCCGCCGGATAGATACACATTTGTATCTGAATCTGGCCCTATATATATATATATATATATATATATATATATACACTTATCTATATATACACACATATATGTGTTTATATATATATATATATATAGGGCCCAGCTTGTGTGTATATGTATGTATATATATATATATATATGTGTGTGTGTGTATATATATATGTGTATATATATATATATATATATATATATATACATATTGTATGCATACAAATACACACGAGCTGGGCCCTCTGATTCTTCCTGTATTGTAATTGTACTGTCTTCCCTACTGTTGCAAAGCGCTGCGCAAACTGCCGGCACTATATAAATCCAGTATAATAATAATTATATATATATATATATTTGATGTTTGATGGGGTGTAGCTCCACATTCTTGCGCTGGGCGCTGGATGGACCCTATTTAGTGCTGATCTCATTATCAGAGTACCAGGGAGACATAAGCATTTGTTATGTAGTTTACCTTTTCAGGATCTAGCAATTATTACTGTTGGGTGGACTGACCCTTTAAGAAGTGTAAACTTTTACATGACGCCAGTACTGACATTCTAAAAATAACTGAGCTTTATTACAGAAATAGTATTATAGGTAACATTTCTTGGGCTGGTGCGGTGCAAGTAGCAATAGCATTCTGCAGCTCAAAAATTCCTCCCCAACAAATGCATAATGAATAGAAGCCACTCGGAATGACTGCAAGTGGCAACCGCGCCCCCGGGATCCGGGCACCTTTGGCTTGCTGCATTCATATTTCAGTATATATTTTCCTGAACACATGCAAGTTCTGCATACAGCTTCTTGACATACCAATCCATGTATCAATTTCCTGAGCTTCCAGACTGTCTACACTGACAGAGTCTCACTGGTCATAAATAAACACGAACTGCACTTCGCATCCTCCAGAGGAGAAGAAGAAAAAAATAGGAAAAAAAAAAAAAACGAGTATCCAGTGTTAGAAGGAACAGGGACATATATTCTAACTCAGGATCTGACTATAAAAAAATCTGAATTTAAAGATTTAGGCCTAGATTCACAAAGCGATTACGCCTGTGTAAATGTTGTTAGACAGGAGTAATTTCGATTTACGAGCGTTTTTACGCTAGTCGAAATCCTCAAACCATGAAAAGACACCTGCGTGCTAAATTTCGACTTTATTACGTGTTAGTACGCCTTCAGATCTACGCTGCCTGAAAATTGCGGCCACTGGGCGGACTTCCTGTTGTTTTTCACCTTCATGGTATGCTAATGAGCTTTTGCCTGGAATCCACAAAATTTCGCTCTTCAAACGCAATCTCTTACGGCACCTTTAGTCATCTTTTTTTTCCGTTTCACTATACCAGCTTTTTGCTGGTCTAATATTAGACAGCCCATGTTAAGTATGGCCGTCGTTCCCGCGTCGAATTTCAACGTTTTTCGATTTCTTTTATTATTTTTAACGTAAGTCGTCCGGGAATAGGAATGTTCGTAAACGCCGCTACTCAAACAACGAATGACGTCACGACGTGATTTCGCGCAATGCACGGCGGGAAATTCCTGAACAGAGCATGCGCAGTTCGATCGTCGCGGGGACGCGCTTAATTTAAATGCTTCACGCCCCCTACTCACGTATTTCGATTGCGCGGCGGAAAAAAAATACGATACAATAGCGTACGCGCAAAAAAACTACCTGAATTCGGCGTAGAGTCTGGTGATAGACGGCAGCGTAGCGTATTTCGATTACGCAGCGGAAGATTACATCTATGTGAATCTGCCCCTTAAAGTGTATATCAACAGCAACAATAAACTTTTTTGCCTCATTTTGGTTTGTTCAGTATTAATAATTATTTATTATTATTTCAGGTACTTATATAGCGTTGTTAATTTTAAGCAGCGCTTTACATATATATTATAATTTGACATCAGTATATAATTGAAAGTGTTTTGTTATATCTGTACAATGAGTGCAAAAATACTTGTTGTTCCTGCCAGAAATGTTGTAGCTGCACCATAAGTGTGTGCAGCCTATTTCATTAGGTTGTGCACCCCAAAGCTCAAACACATGAGTGTATGTAGATATAGATATATATACCCTGTTTCCCCCAAAATAAGACCTACCCTGAAAATAAGACCTAGCGATATTTTCCAGGGGGGCTGCAATATAAGACCTATCCCGAAAATAAGCCCTAGTTAAAAATGCTTGTAAAATCCACTCTATTACAGTAATATATAATGGACAATGTGTGGGTTTCTGTAATATAATTGCAGAGTGGCCCTATAACGAAGGTATTTGGCACAATTATATTACAGGAACACGCACATTGTACATTATATAATACTGTAATAGAGGGGATTATAGGATTTTACAAGAATTTTAAATCATTTCACACTGGGGGTTCCTGACAGGCAGGGAGAGAGAGGAGAGAGAAGACAACGCATTACATGGTAAGACCTACCCGAAAATAAGCCCTACTGTGTCTTTTGTTGGCATAATTAATATAAGACCCGGGCTTATTTTTGGGGAAACACGGTATATATATATATATATATATATATATATATATTTATATTTATAGCGGTAGGGCAATGGACAGTGTCGGTAGAGCAGTGGACGATTTCAGTAGGGCAGAGGTTGGTGTCAGAAGTTTATTTTTTATATTTTTTATTATTACTTTTTTTAAACTTTATTATTTTTTTTACAATAATTTTTTTATTATGTTTTTTTTACAACTTTTTTTTTTTTTTAGGAACCCCTGATGTCTGACTTTGAGACAGAAAAAGGGACTGAGGACAGAGATTCCCCTGTCCCTTTCTCTACAGCCAAGCAGCAGGGGGAATCTGCCCACCACAGGGTGATTAGGATATGCCCAGGCACACCCTGTGCGCACACCTATGAGCTGCACTCTTATCAGTTACACTGTTCCCTGCTATCCATAAGAACTATGAATCATTTTGTTTACAGGAGTTCAGGCTTAAAGCACAACTCCAGGCTGTGGCCGCACTGCATGGGTCAACTACTCCTTTTATCCGGGGGTGAGCAGAAAGGCTATACTCACCCGATTCTCAGAAAACAGTGCTCCCCCACGGTCCAGAGGTGGACTGTTGCTGATCTATGAAGTCTGCTCTGGGCGTGATGACGTCAGGAACAGTCCAACGGGGGGGGGGGGGAGGGAGTGGGTGTGCTGGGAGGATCTGAGGATCAGGTACATTTATCTTTGCTCGTCTCTCCCTTAGAAAAAAGCAGTTAACCCATGCAGTGCGGGCACAGCCCCACATTTTTTTTGTTGCCCGTTGTTGGGCTTTAAGTGAAATGAAAAGGTGAACTAACACCACACAGTCGCCCTCCAGTTCCCAGTACACTTACCTCTATGGGTAATACCGTTTTACAGCCCACGCAGACCAGTGCAGAGGATCTAAGTGGTTTTGATTGGTCAGTATGGTCACGCCCCTGCACATGACCAATCACAACCTCTCTGATCCCTCCTGGTGTCCCTAGCCGAAGAAGTGAAAGAACAGCGTGGTTTTCAAACTCTGGGACTGCTGTATCGGGCTACATTCACATTAAAACTGTATCACCCATGGGGGTAAATGCAGCAGGGGGGGATGGTAGATGGGGAGATTGTAGGGTGTTAGTTCACCTTTTATTTTTTTCTGAAAAGGTGAACTACCCTGTTTCCCCGGAAATAAGTCCTACCCCAAAAAAAAGACCTAGCATTATTTTCCAGGAGGGCTGCAATATAAGCCCTACCCCGAAAATAAGCCCTACCCCAAAAATGTTTGTAAAATCCTATAATCCACTTTTTTACAGTAGTATATAATGTACAATATGTGTGTTTCTGTAATATAATTGTGGGGAAGAGAGCTCCGGCGAGTCGCAGAAGTGCAGAGAGGCGATATAAAGAAGGTATTTGACACAATTAAATTACAGAAACACACACATTGTGCATTATATAGTACTGTAATAGAGTATATTATAGGATTTTACAAACATTTTAACTCCGTTCACACTAAGGATTCCTGACAGGCAGGGAGGGAGAGGGGGAGAGAAGACAGCATATTACACTACCCCGAAAATAAGCCCTACGCCAAAATTAATATAAGACCCGGGCTTATTTTCAGGGAAACACGATAACCCTTTAAAAGAACCCTGTTACTCCCCAAAGAAAGCATTGTTCCTGTAATCAGAAGGAACAGAGAATACTTACCTCTCCGGCAGGAGGTGAGTCTGAACTCTGCTGTATTGAAGCATTACAGGATCTCAGAGTCTCCTGCATTGGGCACTTCCAGAAGTAAGGGATGCCTGTGCCCCCCGCTGAACCCTGGGGTTCCTCCACTCGCCCCTATGTCACTAGCAGACAAGGTACGTAGAATCTGGCAGGAGAAGTCATTGAGCACAGATGGGAACACAGGCATCCAATACTCCTGAAAGTGTCAAATGCTGAAGACTTTGCCGGAGGCTGTACAGACTGAAGACAGCGGAGTTCCTTCCACAGAGAGAAGTATTCACATTCCTCCACTGCAGGAGCAATCAGTGCTCATTTTTTCAGGAAGCAACAATGGAAACATTCAATAATTTGCTTCAGCACAGCGAGATCAGGCAAAAACATATTCACAGAGTTGGAATTTTATGACTGGTTCTCCATTGTTTTTTAAATACAATACAAAAAGGATGTTTTTTAATTCTTTATTTATAAACACATATCAGGTACAAACACAGGCAGCATATCTCCTGTATATCCTTGTAAAAATCAAATGAAATGATGAAAATCAAATAAGGAGGAATGAGGGACAGAGGGACATTGCTCCAAATCAGAGACAGTCCCTCGAAATCAGGGACAGTTGGGATCTATGCCCAACCCTATCCAGCAACAGCAGATGCCAGATTCTCATGCAGTTTGACAATTTGCCAGCAGCTGTGCCCTTAATCTGCAGCCAAGCGCCCTGTGTGCATTGGGCCTAAAGATGACCATACAATCGGATTGTACAATTTCTGTATAATCTCCTTTAGATTTATCAAAACGATGTAATAGGAAGATAACCTGAAAAAATCTATTTCATTCGTATCAAAGCAGACACGCTCTTGCACTGCACAATAGATAGTACAGAATTGTAGAATTCATTTTTTCAGTGTATGGTCAGCCTTGAAGTACAGTAGTAGTAAACTTTTGAAGAAAAAAAAAAAATTTCCGTGCAAGGTAAAGGCATAACGTGCTAGTATGTATCACATACTAGCACATTATAAAAGGCCTACCTTGAAATGAAGCCATCCAGTGGCACGCTATCACTGCTGCAGGGGCTCCCATCTTCATCTACTCTTCCTTCTGAGTTTGCGGGCTGCAGCTGCTTGAATGGTCGAGCTGTGACATCAGTTCCAAGCA